>CM070598.1:35561819-36279021 GCA_036346395.1 Hsuehochloa calcarea | reverse complement strand
AACCCCAATACAAAGGTTAAGCGACAATTAACCAAGTTCACCAATGCAAGAATAACTCAACACTTGGGAAAACAATTATTGCCAAGAGACAAGTTAAGCCAAGCGAACCACATCAACTTCTCCATCCAAAACCATACATCGACCGCAATGAACTAATAACCCAAGAGAACTTCATCAGCCACAACTGGACAAGAGTTGACCAAAACTTTCGCATGCTAAAGAACTCACCGAGATAGTTCACATTCTCCAACGTACTAAGCGAAAAAAAAACGAATCATGTTTTCCCAACAGGAAAAGCGAACCTTCACCATAAAAGGTCAACCTTGCGAATCAAAAATGTTAACAAGCAGTCCAACTCTCGTTGGTCCAAAGAACAAATAATATCTTTAAGAAACCAATAAAACCAAGGAAAATGTCCAACTGTATTGAAACCATTAACCCAAGGAAATTAAATAACCACCAGCGGTTGGTCAGAAAATCCTAGTACATCCCAAGGGAGTCAATAACCTTCCCAAAGGAATTCATGCTCGACACCTGGAAGTAGTTTTACCAAGGTAATCACTCCATTATCCCCATACCCTAACTGGCGGTACAACCTGGCCATGCCCATGGCCACAACTACACTCTACCTCTCGACATCGATTATCCCCACACATAATAATCATATGACCAAGTAATAAGCAATCATACTCAATTAATATCAGCAACCATCAATACGATATATCGGAAACGTAAATGCAATGCGTTGCCCATTCCCATCCCATCAGGTACAAAGGTGTCAATTTAATTTTCTTTTTCTTTTCTAGCTACCACGGACCTGAAGCCCGCTCTGATACCAACTGTAACACCCCAGCCCAACATGAGCCTAGAATGCTACTAAAATAACAAGGTAACAAATACAAATCTAAGACACTACAATAAATTTCGGCAGAACCTCCTTTGTATAACTAAGTTTACCGGAGATTCCAACAGATGCATATAAAATTAAAGTTCATCGAAGCATTCATAAATAATCTACTCAGCTAAAGTATAAGCAAGCATAATTAAAATTTACCACTCACATTATTACAAATAAACCAATGCATTCAAGTATAGCCAAAGTTAATCCTTAAGCAGTTTGCTTGTTATTAAGGTACGGTCTAAATGATAATCATCTTTTAAACAATGTGTGGTAGTGAGTGCAACCAAAAGAACTGTTGGACCGAAAAGGCGACTAGAGGGGGGGGGGGGTGAATAGGAGCACACTCACTTTTTCCCAAATAATGAATTCAACACAATTTCACTCCAATAGCTATTAGGAAGCTATGAAGATCAATATACCAGTATAGCGGAAGACTAGTATTGAATCCAATTAAATCCCCTAAGCAAAATAACAAAAACAACTAAGATTGCAAAATCTCAAAGCAAGGGCGGTCTGACCTCTGCACCCTGCCGGTTGGGTCGATTGTCGGGCGTTCGATCATTGTTATCTCGGCGGTCGTGCCGCTCCAAAATCGGTCCGACCGGTGATGACCAGCGATCGACCGCCGACTCGAACCGATCACGCAACAAGAAAATCATCCGATGACGAAGTTGCAATTAGGTCAAACTTTTGATTCTCAACTCCAAACTTTATGAAACTTTGCACACACCTTCTCTATGCTATTGAGGACCTATTCCAATCGAATATTATGATAATTCTTGGATAGATCCTGAGCAATTGCCAATTGATTAACAGAAGGTCTAAAACCGGGCAAGAACGAAAACTTGATCCTAATGCTTGTTCGTGAGAGATTGATGATCAAGATGATGCTAGATAGATTCACACATATCACAGCAAGCTAATTCACGTGAAAGAATCAATCACAAACTCGCGGATCAAAGAAAGCCCTAAAATCACGAAATTGAAAGCAAGAACGAAAAGAGACTTATCTCAAGCAAACCTTGCATAGATTAAGAACGTGATCGTTCTTGGGATTACACCCACACCATCATGGATCAGTGGTCAATCCAAGATCACGAAATTCTCCTCAAACCATGAAAAGCCCTAGCCTCCACCTCAACTCCCTAAGCCAATTAGGGTTTGAAAGCAACAAAGAGGTGAAAACAATGAGAGCAGGTGCGCCCCACCTCCTCCTATTTATAGTGGAGGCCTAGAACTCTCTAGGGTTTGACTCGATTGGGCTCCGTTAAGGCCCACTAACAAGCGGTCACACACGCACGCTTAAAAGTGCCGTCTTTAACCTTTTGACCTAAACCGCTTCACCATGCGCCCTGGATTTGCCAATAGGTCACCCTTGTCCATCTTGTGTCACGCTTGAGTCGTTGACCTCACCCGACATCGTCGATCGTTCTGGACCTCAACTCTCCAAGTCTAGTCCCGATCATTCTCGCCGTTGACCGTCGTTGACCACCAAGCTACCTGCACAACCATAGACAAGCAAACACGAATTCGGGAACAAGTTCTTCACAACTTGACCCATGTAAGTTAAAACATGCTTCATGCAAATCATATGCCATGAAACCAATGACTTTGACCTAACAAAACAACATCGCCACGAAGTTGGTCGACGTTCAAGTCAATCCCGGTCTGACCGCTCCATGTGAGCCGGTCGGACCGCCCCTTGATCTACGAAGTAAGCCTCACGGAACAGCATAACGAAAAACATCATAACTTTCACTACGAAACTCGGAACAGGGTGATCTTGGCCTCTCTGGAACCATGACAGAACCGTCTACGAAAACCTAGTTGGGCAAGTCTCCTGATTCGGCGCTTTGTTGACCCTAATATTCAGGTGAAGTTCTCTGTCTTTACAATCTGACAGTCAGAAAACAGCGACGGTATAAATTCCATAACTTTGGATTGGAAACTCTAAAAATTGTGTTCTTTCTCAACTTGGAAATATTTCAGAATTATCTACAATATTCATTTTGGGTGGCATTTCTGATTCGGCCTCTAAATTATTCTTATTGGCCAGACAAGACAATCTGCCAAATCACGCCAGCTCTCCTGGACAGTCGCGGTCAAACTATCATAACACCTAAAACGTAAGTCTAAATCGAGTGATCTTGGTGCCAAAATAAAGCTAAAACCGAGGGCTACAACTTTATAAGAGGTGGACAGATGAGAAAACGAAAGAAACTTACCCAAATATGACGAGCAACAGCGCTAAACAAAACCGATCTGCTGTCTCCACTTGGCCGGCCCTCCAACCGTCGTCGCCTCGCCTTCCCTCCAATGGACCGCAGCAAGGACCTTTGCCGGGGAGGGTGGTGCTGCTGTGGAGGAGATGGTGGTGTAGGGGAGAAGGTGGTGGTGGCGCACGGTAGGGGAAAGGGGGTAGGGGGTGGCGGCTCAAAGTAGGGGAGGAGGAGGGAGGGTGGGGAGTTTAGGGTTTGGGGGGGTGGGAACCCCCCCTTTTTGGCCGGCCACCACATGGGCCCCTCCCGGCGTGCTCGAGCCTGGTTGTCGAGGATTTACGGAAAACCCCTTCTCTTTTCAGGAATTTCTACTCATTTAATTGTCTTTTCTCCTCCCGGCTATTTTCTAATTACCCGATTCAATTCCAGGGTATTACAGTTAGCACACGAGAACTTGTATTGTGTAAAGTTCCGACCAAGTCAAATTAAGGACTAACACTTGTGATTATCCAAACAGAGCAAAACCGTGCAACCACATGTCCTAAATGGGAAGGACCTGACTAAATAATTTACTATATTCTAGCATTACGCCCTTAGGCTGCAGATGGTAGGAGTTACCCAGGTAGTGCAGACGATGGTAACTGACGTCCATGTCTGTCGGGGCTTCCACCGGGCGTTGGTAAATGACGTCCAAGTCCGGGCACATTTGATGAGGACATCGACCGTAAGGATACAATCACTACTTCAACCTGCTGCATTGCATTCTCTACTTCCTTTACTTCACAAACATCTTCTCCAATTGGACTTTCGACTAATGCAATGCCATATTACCCAATTAGATCGAGCTACGTCTACATGCCATGGTGCTATGTCTACATGCCATGGTACTATGTGTACATTCCATGGTGCAACTACAGGTGCCAAGCAGGAGTTCAAGCTGGATACATTTTCGTCAGATCAGTTCGAAATCAGCCTGACAACACCAACTTAAAATAGGCGTAACTTTTGCAAACAGAATCCGATTCGGGTGATCTTGGGCTTGTTAGAAAGCTTATTCCGAGACCTTTCCAATGGATGTAGCCTCACCTCCAAATTCCTTCTGGACTGATTGAAATCATCCAAATAAGATGTTATATCATTTGTTTGGGCCAACCTTGGCTTTGTAATCATACTGAAGTTGGCCCATCTGCCGGCGGCCCACCCGGGGGTGTGGTTACTATTCACATGAACAGTACCCACAGCCTTTAGTACCACCCCGCTAGTTCATTTAGTTTTGTGGCTCCTTGTTCCCTATTTAAGAAGTTCACACCCCATCTGCTTTTCTTGGATTTTGTTTAGTTAAAAGTTAGCCTTGTTGCAACTTCGTGTATTGGCTTGTGTCGACTAGACCAACCATAATACCGCTTTCGAAATCCCAATTTCAATATTTCAATCTTTATTTGCAATTTTAGATTACTTTATCTTGTTCTTGCGTGCTTCTTCGGTGTATGCAGGAATCGACCTTCGTGGTCAGGTCAACCGGGTATTCGTGCACGGTTGATAATGACTTGTCAATCAGTTCAGCGATTGCGTGGTTTCGAGCCTTGCGTGTTCGTAGCCGAGATAATCAGAGTTGAGCGACGCCTACCGGACTTATCGTTCTCATTGAAAGATCGGGCCAACAAATCAAACCTTAGGGTTCATCAGGTGGTATCAGAGCTACAGTTCTTCGGGGAGAGTTTCCTGTTTTCTAGTAGTAGATTCGTTTTTCTTACCTAGAGTCCAGAAAATTACCAAAAAAAATTTACATCTATCATCCATACTGAGCCCCTTGAGCCTTTACAATTTTTTTCTTTTCAGTTTGCTTGTTGAATCTTTGGTTGAATTGTCATGTGTAGTTGCTGATCTTTAGCTCTAGTTATTGTCTAGTTGGTCGTTGTCTAGATTGCTTCTCGTGTTTTTCCTTCGCGTCGCTTGATCGTTGTTTTAGGGTTCATAGTTTTTATATCTAAACATAAAATTCGTGGGGTTAGAACTCCTCTAATCTGTCCCAAAAAAGAGAGAACACTTTGCTGTTTTTTTTTGCGACTCGCGGAAAACCCTAAGACCGGAAAAATAATAGAAGGAGAAAGAGGCCGCCACACAAAACAAAAGCCGTGGTAGAAAAAAAACAATCTTACACCAAAAACCAGTGAAAATTGGTGGAAACCCTTCTACATATGGCCACAAGCTTGCATAATTTTTTTTATTAAGATTAGCCCACGGAATCAAAAGATATAGCAATTTAAAGATTGAAACCGAGTCGGTTTCCAGTCCGAGTACGATTCCGTTTCCGAGAGACCTTCAGTACAATGTGCATAACTTTTGCATATGGTGTCCGATTTGGACGTTCTTGGACTCGTTGGAAAGCTAACAACGAGATGCATACTTTGCATTTAATGCAATAGTCTCCCTCTAGGGAACCCAAAATCGGTCATTTTCGGCTCCGAATTCGCGTCACAAGTTTTCGGTTTCGGTTTTTGCCGTTTTTTTAGTCTTCCCTTCAGAATTTAGGGTTCGCCTCAACTGCAAAGTTGTAGATCTTGGGCTTGTTAGAAAGCTTATTCCGAGACCTTTCCAATGGATGTAGCCTCACCTCCAAATTCCTTCTGGACTGATTGCAATCATCCAAATAAGATGTTATATCATTTGTTTGGGCCAACCTTGGCTTTGTAATCATACTGAACTTGGCCCATCTGCCGGCGGCCCACCCGGGGGTGTGGTTACTATTCACATGAACAGTACCCACAGCCTTTAGTACCACCCCGCTAGTTCATTTAGTTTTGTGGCTCCTTGTTCCCTATTTAAGAAGTTCACACCCCATCTGCTTTTCTTGGATTTTGTTTAGTTAAAAGTTAGCCTTGTTGCAACTTCGTGTATTGGCTTGTGTCGACTAGACCAACCATAATACCGCTTTCGAAATCCCAATTTCAATATTTCAATCTTTATTTGCAATTTTAGATTACTTTATCTTGTTCTTGCGTGCTTCTTCGGTGTATGCAAGAATCGACCTTCGTGGTCGGAGTCAACCGGTATTCGCGTACGGTTGATAATGACTTGTCAATCAGTTCAGCGATTGCGTGGTTTCGAGCCTTGCGTGTTCGTAGCCGAGATAATCAGAGTTGAGCGACGCCTACCGGACTTATCGTTCTCATTGAAAGATCGGGCCAACAAATCAAACCTTAGGGTTCATCAGGTGGTATCAGAGCTACAGTTCTTCGGGGAGAGTTTCCTGTTTTCTAGTAGTAGATTCGTTTTTCATACCTAGAGTCCAGAAAATTACCAAAAAAAATTTACATCTATCATCCATACTGAGCCCCTTGAGCCTTTGCAATTTTTTTCTTTTCAGTTTGCTTGTTGAATCTTTGGTTGAATTGTCATGTGTAGTTGCTGATCTTTAGCTCTAGTTATTGTCTAGTTGGTCGTTGTCTAGATTGCTTCTCGTGTTTTTCCTTCGCGTCGCTTGATCGTTGTTTTAGGGTTCATAGTTTTTATATCTAAACATAAAATTCGTGGGGTTAGAACTCCTCTAACCTGTCCCAAAAAAGAGAGAACACTTTGCTGTTTTTTTTTGCGACTCGCGGAAAACCCTAAGACCGGAAAAATAATAGAAGGAGAAAGAGGCCGCCACACAAAACAAAAGCCGTGGTAGAAAAAAAACAATCTTACACCAAAAATCAGTGAAAATTGGTGGAAACCCTTCTACATATAGCCACAAGCTTGCATAATTTTTTTTATTAAGATTAGCCCACGGAATCAAAAGATATAGCAATTTAAAGATTGAAACCGAGTAGGTTTCCAGTCCGGGTACGATTCCGTTTCCGAGAGACCTTCAGTACAATGTGCATAACTTTTGCATATGGTGTCCGATTTGGACGTTCTTGAACTCGTTGGAAAGCTAACAACGAGATGCATACTTTCCATTTAATGCAGTAGTCTCCCTCTAGGGAACCCAAAATCGGTCATTTTCGGCTCCGAATTCGCGTCACAAGTTTTCGGTTTCGGTTTTTGCCATTTTTTCAGTCTTCCCTTCAGAATTTAGGGTTCGCCTCAACTGCAAAGTTGTAGATCTCATCGAAACCTTTAAGACGAGTATATATAAGCCATATAAAACTTTGCTTTTTCATCTCTCAAGATGAACTATTGTTTTCTGCTTAAACTAAAGAGCTCTTTACGCTGCACGTTATTCCGTTTTTGTGCTCTACATCGTGTGAACCATCTTGTGCCCTGCAAAGAAGTTTGAGTAGTTGGTTAGCGTCTCTCCTAGCACTTGTTGTGAGGTTTTCCATTACTTACATCAAGTCACATTTATCTTTGCGTGTACGTACATACACATCTCTTAGTGGGGCTTTGATTAGCTAAACTTTGATTAGACTAGGATCAGCACTTGTGACTAGTACTTTGAACTGCTTTTCAACTTTGCATGCTGAATTGATAACCCATCAAAGGGCCTGGAATGCTACTAAATAAACATGATAACCATTTAAGCATAAGGCATAGTTCTAAATCTCAGCAAAACCTCCTTTGTATAATTAAGTATACCGGAGGTTCCAACATATGCATATACTATTATCAATATCTCAACATCCAAAGTTCATCAAAACATTCTCAAATAATCTATTAAGCTAATGCATAAGCAAGCATAATTAAAATTTACCACTCTCATTATTACAAATAATCCAATGCATTCAAGTATAACGAAAATTAATCCTTAAACAGTTTGCTTATTATTAAGGTACGATCTAAATGATAATCATCTTTAAAAGAATGTATGGTAGTGAGTGCATCCAAAGCAACCCTACTCCCTCCCATGCATGCCGTTCTTGCAAGTGGTACCTAAAAGCACAACAAAAGCAAGAGGTGAGTCCAAAGACTCAGCAAATATAATAAATGGCACAAACAACATACAAGCATGTAACTCATCAGCTATACTACACAAAACCACATATCAATCACTTTACACATGCATGCTACGCAATATGCTCAACATGATCTTTTTTTCCTTCTCTTTCCCTTTTTGCATTTTACCGGTAATGCAAAGTGCGCATCCGTCGATGCACGCCCATACATATACCATCTGGTACAGAGACCGTTGCCCATACTCCACGTGTACGAGGACCTAAGCCCATGCTCTTCAAGCATGGGGACCTTTAGCCCGTCATTAACATGACGGGGACCTCAAGAGTTGCTTGGTTATCACATGACCAAGACTTCAATAAACTAAAATGATGCATATGTATGAATTCTCAAAGTAACACAAACATGCATCCTCAATAACATTGTATATGAGTAACCTATTCATACTCCAAAATCTCATAACCATAGACAAACAACCATGAATAACACGTAATTCATATCTCTAGCAACCGTAAACAATACCAATTATGCCATCTTCTCAAACATGAACACACAAGTACTCATAATATATATCGAATCATTGCCATTCAATAATATATATTATATTCATCATTATACTTGCCTTAACCACGAGACAACGAGGGATGTACAGAAGGTGCTGCCATCGGTACCAGTCCACCACCTGAATAATAATTATAACACACAGCAGCGGACCAAAACAAACTATAAAACAACAAACATGAACTCGCAAAAATATCTAACTCGATCCTGTCCCCAAATTCCTAAAAGTCGATCTGTCCCCTCGTTGGATAGTCAACTTCAAAAATCAATATCTATTGGTACAGGAGTCCAAATAAGATGTTCTTAGACTTTCTGGGATTTTAATTAAATTCTCCAACTAAGTCCAGTTGGTGAGCCTTACTAAATCGGCCAAATAATACCCCTACCAGGCCAGTTAATAAAATATCAATTTCACGTCGTGCTCTCTGTATAGAGCACTAAAACCACCATAACATTTTCTACACAACTCGGAACGGGGTGATCTTAGACTCTCTAGAATCACGACAAAATCAGCTGCAATAGTCTAGTTGGACAAGTCTCCTGATTCGGATTCGTACTAATTCTTATATTCAGGTAAAGATTCTGTCTCTGCAATCTAATTGTCAGCGAAACAGCGGCGGTAACAATTCCATAACTTTTGATTGCCAACTTTAAAAATTGTGTTCTTTATCAACATAGAAAGCTTACTGAATCCTCTACAACATTCATATTCGGTGGCGTTTTTAATTCATCCGCTAAATAATTCATAATGGCTAGACAAGACAATCTACCAATTCTCGTCAGCTCTCCTAGTCAGTCGCGGTAAAACTACAATAAATCCTAAACCGTAAGTCCAAATCAGGTGATCCTAGTGCCCAAAGAAAGATAAAACTGAGAGCGACAACTTTCTAAGAGGCACTTAGATCAGAAAACGTACGGATCCTATCCAAAACTGACGAGCAACAGCGCTGAATAAATCTGATCTGCTACCTCCTCTTGGCCGGTCCTCCAACGGTGGTCTCCTCGCCTTTCCTCCAATGGACCGCAGCAAGGATCTTCGCTGGGGAGGGAGATGGTGCTGCTGGGGAGGTGGTGGCGCAGGGGAGAGAGGGGTGGCGGCTATGGGGGGGAAGAGAGGGGAAAGGGGGGAGGGTGGCTAGGGTTTAGGGGGGAGGTCATCCCCCTTTGGCTAGCCCCCCTCTTGGGCCACATGGGCCGTGGCCCAAGGCCCAGGTTGTCCAAATAATGCGGAAAACTCCCTTTTAATTTTAGAATTTTTACTCCTTTCTTTGCCCTCTCTTCTTTCAACTGATTTTCTAATTATCCGATTCAATTCCGGGATATTACATTCTACCCCCCTTAAACAGAATTCGACCCCGAATTCTTTCTGTCACTCTACTCGAAGGACATTTACATTTAGCATGCGGGACTCCAGCTCACAGGTCACTTTCCGCTCGGTCTGATGCGACCACCGCACCTTGATGGATTCCAACTTGTTACACCACCACGCTCGCCTTGATCTTATCTGGTTTACTCAACGGACGGAACTCAAACGTAAGGTTTTACTTGTGGTTCATCGTCCCTGATGAATCTCACACTCCAGACTCTCAAATACTCTCTCAACATCGGGTCATATGAAACGTTGTGTACCCCGTGCATGGACCCGAGATGGCTCTAGAGAAATGGTAGCATCCAAAAATCAAACTGATGTATCTTGGGCCAACCTTCACTGCGGTACCAAACCAGACACTCTACACATAACACATGGGACTCTAGTTCCAACTCTCGATTGACCTTTTCATCTTAACAATGAGCACATCCATTAACCAGGATCACACAACAGAACTTGCTTTAAACAACTCTTTTATAACCAAAACCCAATTGAAAATAGTGGATTCTCATCACAATCACAAAATGGCAACTTTACCCCAAAAAGGATCGAACTCAACAGCGAAGATTCATCATGAAATCCCTTCCACTTTCCCAGTAGGCAATTTACAAATAAAAACATCACAAGCCGAAAGAGAAACCACTCGAATACCCAAATCGAATACTTCCTTTATTCTTTCTGAACTGATAAGAACCACGCATGCCAGTCATAAGGTCAAACTCTATTTGTGAAAGACATCTGTCATAAGCACATAGCTCAAAAAAGAATCAAAGTGCGCTTCACTACTTGAGGAAATATTTTTTTTATTTCCCTTTTAGAAATAGAATTTCCCTCAAATTATGGAACCCTATTTCATCCATATCACACTAACTCATTTCTTTTAAATTAGCAACCTCAACACTATGCTCAAACCGAATTCACCATTCATACCTTTGTAGGGAGGCTTTCATGACTTCCACAAAAATATACTCTAGCCAACTCCTCTACCAAATGAATCACTTTGATAAATAATTTCCAACGTACCTCAATATAGGTTTCACCCACGATCACATCTTCTCAATCCTTTAGGAATAATCAACTTAAGATTCACAGCACACGCTCTCATTTACTACACTCAAAGGTTACTATCAATGGTCATCCCGCTATTCAGAACCCACTCTTATTCTACTACTTTTATACATAATCATTGGCAACCAAGGTTCTAGCATAAAAATCTAAAGCCCAAATTCAACCTCCAAGACTCCTACGACAAACTTTTCGTATAGAAAATCGAGAAACCTCGTACTCATTCACTAGAATTCCCACATTCCAAACCTACTCAATCCTTATCATCCACATGTAAATGTTTTCTCGACCAAATTGTCTTTTAGAAGAATTCTATCTCCCAGAAGGTTATTTACTAAGCCAGGGCATACCTGCCGACATCACAATACTCCCTACTATCCCAACAATTATTATAACGGTTAGACTTCTTTGCAATTCTAATCTCATTAACTACACCATAAAAAATATCCTCCTACTCAACCTTGCAAAGTATCCAATCACGTTACTTTAGTAAAATTAATCAAGGTTCTCATACCTCCGATAATTCTAATGTCCCACCAAAATGATCTAAAGGTTCTTAAACCACAATTTACTATAGGTTCCACTGGTTGCAACAATGTAACCAATTAGCCCAAAAGATAAACATTCTATTTTAATCAAATCCTCACTGAGAATTATTCCAAAAAATCAACCTTCCACTCAATGATTCTAAACGACTTGACCACTACAGTCTCACCAAAATCATATACTTGACCACCACTACCAAATTGCAATTTTACATCCTAAAAGACATTGCAACACGAATTGGTTAATCCTTTCTCAAAAGAAGTTATTGGTGGAAACAAGTTTCAGCATATAAAAACGTTTACCTCTCGTGGTAGACACAAGACCAAGGGAGATGGTCAATTAGCCAAGATCTTGGGAAACAGAAGACAAGACCACAGTTGAGTGCACAAGCTCCACTAGAAGCGAATTTTCAACCCTCAACGAACAAGAATAAATCATTGTCATTGAAACTCAGGAAACTTTTAAGCGGCAACAACCAAAACGTTAAAAGCATTTTAATAAGTTGCCAGCTACAAAACTTAACCCCAACTCCAAATACCTATACCACACTCTTTTCCTTAACAACGAAAATAATTTCCTTTGTTTACCTCATCGCTTGCCACCTGTAACAAGAAGTGCCTTTAAAATCGGAGCACGCTAATCACTTAAGAACCCAGTAGAACATTCTCACAGCTCGATTTGTTCAACAATTTTCGCTACCACACAACCATGATCTACCAAAAATTCACGAATACAAAGCTCCACACTTTTCATTTAACCGATATTACAAGAGGCGGTCAAATTACTTTCTTTCTGAAAGAGCTATCACCACTCCCACAAGCCACAATCCCTTGCAGACAACCTTTCTAACATTTAGGATAACACACTCTTAACATGATTCCTTATCGTCAACTCTTTCATTATAAAACCCAAAAGTTTACCAAATTGGTATATACCACTTTATAATCTCATCCTCAAATTGAGAGTATACTAAAATCTTACAACCTCACTACAACAACCACTTTATTTTAGAGGGAATCTACTACACAATTTAAAAGGTTATCCCAAAAACCTTTCATCAAAGGCATACTATTATCCGACAATTTCACCATCATGCAAACACAGGTCACCTATTAAATCCTATCATCAACCCTTCTAAATGAAACACAATAGATTATTTTATAATATTTATGTTATGTCAATAAGATTCCAGCGGTCAACTTGTCCTAGAGATTATATGATACACCAACCACACTATCAAAGTAAACCTCTTTTAACAAGGGCATGCAACCACAAGTCATCCTCAGAAAACACACCCGAATAAATCACTTTTAAATTTCAACCCTTCACCTAATAGGAATACTCACACCAATTTAGTACACACTAATTACAATCTGGAGGTTATCATAACCCATTGATGATTATCCAATCATGGACGAATCTATGGTCATTTCTCTATTTGTATTCCCTCGGGCATACATAAGATCGTCAAGTAGCCAATCAAAGAAAATTCTATATCATTATCTACTGAGACAACAGTCGAACAAATCCTTATGTCTCTCACTCTACACAGTTAGATTAGCCTATCGAGACCAAAAAAAATCCAACAAGTTTAGCAAACTACACAGTTCTAATAATCGACCATTTCATCAATGTTCCACACTTTTAATAACTCTATTGATTCCAACCAAGTATAGTCACACGCATATTCACAGCTCATCAAGAACTACTAGAGGACAATATCAACTTATCCAATTTCACTTCCAAGGGTACTCGTTAGGATTTATTATGCACCACACTGCAAACCCAGACTGGTAACCCATATCATATCCATTAATTTCTTTGATTGTAACCTCTCACTTAACCACGAGAATACATCGCTAAAGGATTTAACATTTTCTTTCATAAAAGAGAACCATTCAACTTCAACGCTCAAAATACCCAAAATAGTTACATTGAGTCAAAGCTTCCACATACTAAAAGACTTGCAAAAGCAAACCTTCATTATCCAAATCATCAAGCGAAATAAATGGGTCATGTTTAGCAATAAGAAAGACAAAACTCCAATACGAAGGTCAACCATGACAATTAACCAAGCTCACCAGTAGCAAGAATAACTAAACAATTGGGAAAATAATAATTGTTTTAAGAGACAAGATAAGCCAATGGAAACACTTTAATCTTTCTCAAAACAACCATCAACCGCAATGAACTAATAACCCAGGAGAAATTCATCAGCCACAACTGGACAAGAGTGGACCAAATTCAAATTCAACAACGAGAACAACTTTTCTAAAGATAATCACTTTCAACGCTTGTACTAAGATATCCGAGGTAACCACTTCACCATTCTCTTACTACGAACGATGGTGTAACCTGGTAAAGCCCAGAGCCACAACCACGACCTCAAGCCCTCCACATCAACCATTCTTACACATAACCCAAGATAATAAATTAATTAGCAATCATACTAAATTCATACCAGTAATCTGTAATATTCTGAAAATCATATTAATAGCAATAAAAATAATAAGTTAAGTAATTAAAGAAATTGGGGTTTTTGCGTAATTAAATAAAAAGGGATTTATGAAAAATAGAATATTTTCAGAATTTTTTTGAGCCATATAAATAGTTGTGGAGTTTCTAGAAAAAAACCCTAGCCAATTTTTGTTTTCCGGTAGCACGCCAATCGTTTTGTTTCCTGCGCGCAGTCGTTTCCCCAGCGGCGCTTGTTGCATGCGCGTCTTTGCCGCATCTTGTCTTGGCGATTACTGCTGCCGGCGGCTCTGCGTCTTCCGATTTCAGTACCAAGACTGCTTGCACGCATCTGTGATCGGTATGCATTTCGCCGTTCTTTGCCGCTGTCGCGTACTCTGCGCTGTGTCTTTGTGCCTGCAGTCGCGCGCTGTGAGCCGAGCCGATCGCTGCCGACTTCTTTGCCGCCGAATCTGCTCTGGAATCCCTGCGCGTGGCGCCTGTGCGTTGCTGTGCCGAGAGCCCTCTGCTGCTGCGGCGTGGGCGTTCAATGAGCCGCTTCTTCTTTGCTTTGCTGGCGATCCGCCATTGTGTTAGCATGCAAGCATTCCGATAGTTACAAGGTAAATAAGGCATGCTAATTTGCTTTGTTACGTGATTAATTTTGGTGCATGCATAGAGATTGGATGTCCTTGCTGTCTTACTAGTACGTCATGCATCCTTTGCATGGAATCATGGAGGTTGATTAGTAGAAGAGAGAAGAACGTCGAAGGGCCGATTAATAGATCCGTTTAGCCTGTTGTTCTGTGTACGATTTATTCGGGTACCTTAGTGGCGGAATTTAGAAATCTCGTCTACTAGTTAATTGTAGATAATTTCGGTATCTTTCTATAGCATATTTTATCACGTCAATCGGACGAGTATAATTAGAGTTATGTTTTCGAAAGGCCGCTGTTTTAGGGTTATCGTCTTTGGCGCTGTTTTGGTAGACTGCGGATTAAAAATAGTAAACAGCCTAATTAGAGTTTTTGATCTACATGAAAGTTGTAGATAATTGTCCAATGGTTCTGTAGGATCTGAGAACGCGTATTTTGGTTGAGTAAAACGAAAGTTATGAATTTAGTAAGACCGCTGTTCCGAAGCGGACAGACCGGCTTTCTGGGCTAAATACGGAGGGTTAGATGATTTAATTAGAAGTCTTCGTAATCTAAGAAAATGTGGAGAATTTTATAAAGAATCCAGAATGGGGTGGTTTGTGGTGATCGGACTTTTGAGTCAAAAGTTACGTTCGTTTTAGTACTAAGACCGCAATGGGTAACTTTTTGGTACCGGCGTAATGTGGTATATTTGGGGACGTGTAGGAGCGATGTATATTGATTGTTATTCTTATGATGCTGTAGCTTGTATTGAGATGTGTGTATTTAATATAGGAGAGGCGTCGTGCTTGTTGCCGTCTTCTAATCAAATCGTGCGTCGCAACTAGTAAAGGCAAGTGCATGGTAGACAGCGATCAATGATCGATCACTGTTTTCTTTATCTTCTATTACCATTATTGTTGTGCTTTTATTTGGTTTAATTGCAAACAATGAATTGGTATGTTTATATCTTTGTTGACAAGCATGATGAAAGTTGGATATGATGTTTATGATGGAGTTTGCATGTTTGCATTCATAAGCATCTTTGCATAAGAGAAGGTGATCATGATTGATCACAACTCCACGGAGTGGAGGAGGTCCCGATCCTTGAGGAGGAGCGGGCTTGAGAGTGAATGTTGTCGCGAGCATTCACTCACGCTATCTGATATCTGTGAAAGAAGTGCATGTGGACATGTAGAATAGATTTGCATTGATACATGAGATTAATTGATGAGAATATTAATGGAAGTACCTGTGATGATAATGAAGTTATTGAATGCTGATGATTTATTATTGTTCGTTGTATATCGATGTGTTTCTTTGAGTCGTGGACTCACCCTTGCTCTATTGTTGTCTTTAGGTGATCTCAGAGGATCTCCGTGAATGGCGAGGCGAGTAGAGCACATGGACATCACATGATCATTCGCCATGATAATCTTTTCATTCAATATTGGTTTACACTTGGACATGATAGTTATTGAATAATGTTTAGGATATCATTTGGACTAGACTATTTGCTTTATTAATTTGGATTCATTGGTTGATGCTGCTTTGGATTATTTACCTGGTTATCATTCCCATTGATTATTTATTATCACTTGATCCATAATTATGCATTGCTCTTTTGTGGTCCATTGATATGATAATCATTGCTTCCTTGCTGTAATTTTTATAGTGTGTCGAAAAATTATTAGATTAAAGTGTAGTGTGGTGGCATTCTAGGCTCAGTGTTGGGCTGGGGTGTTACAGTTGGTATCAGAGCGGGCTTTAGGTCCGTGGTGAATAGATTAACAACTTAGGCAAACTAAAATTGTTAAAATTTGTTTTAGTTTAGTAAATCAACTAAAATTTGCTAATGGTTAACTAACCTAAAATTCGACACACTAGTGCACAGTAGGTTAGAGAGAGGTACGAATATAGTTTTTACGCTTCCGTTATGTTGTTCATTGATGGATGAGTTTATTTTGAGCTTTGAGCTCATTGTGTATTGTTGATTGTGGTTGATAGCTATGCCGAGGGGTAGAGGACGTGGTCGTGGTGGCGCGATCGTGGAGGTCGTTGTCGCGGCGAGGTTCCGTGGAGCCACCTCCTGTGTGATTGAGTCGATGGGCGGGGGTTCTTTGTTGACCCGCCTCGGTTGGGGTCGAGGATGAGGCCCGCTTTCTTTGAGAGAGTTGGTGGGAGAGATCCGTGCTCTTCGTCAGCGCGCCATGACCCCTATTCTTCGCGACATCATTGTTGCTCTATCGCACATCCACGGTTCTGGCGCGGATGTCACTTCGAGTGGATGGGGTTGAGGTTGGATCCGTTTGTGGGTCGGGCACACCGGTCGAGCGTGGTGGTTGCGCTACATGGAGAGCGGTTTGGAGCTTTGGAGATGTCCTCACTTGAGGGTCCGTTTGTAGCCTTTCATTGAAAGAACAGCGGATATTTGGTGGGAGGCATGTTGTCTTGAGGACCGCCACTCAAGGGCGATCACTTGGGAGGATTTTGTAGATCAGTTCAAGGGAAGTTCTACCCTATTCTTTTGTTGAGAAGATGGAGGTTGCCTTGGCGACCTTTGCTCAAGGAAGAGGTCTATTCTTGAGTATGAGTGAGTTCAACAACTTGGTTCGCTTTGTCCCTTGATGAGCGAGCGATGATCTTCGAGAAGGCCAAGAGATTCCGTCGGGTCTCAATCTACGAGTACCGACATGTGTTGGGAGCTACTCCACTCGTGATTCTGACTCGTGGTGGAGCAAGCTAGGGGCATGGAGTTGGAGATCACGACTCACAAAGGCGACAAGCCTCCTGGTGGGTAGTAGTTTCGGTGGTGACGGAAGAGGAGCTCAGTGAGGAAGTGGAGTGCATTCGTGACACTTTCAAGAAATTCAAGGAGGACCGCGATCTTTCGGTCTAGCGATCGAGGCCGTTCTCTTCTTGGCGCCTCGTCCTTTGCGGTACTCGGCTCTTCGTCTGTTCGAGGCGGGGCATGCTTTGCTTTAAGTGCGGTGATGGACACCGTGCTGCTGAGAGTGCACTTGGCGGGTGATTGCCGTCGGTGTGGCGGCCAAGTCACAAGGAGCGGGTGTGTCGCGAGAACCCGCTAAGCGTGATCAAGTGGGAGCTGTGCCATCTTCTTCTTCCTCGATGGGTCTGCTCGAGGATCTTTCCGGATGATGATTGCTCCTCGGCGATGCCATTTCCTTGACTTGGCGCCTCGGCGAGGTACTACTGGCGGCCGCCACCTTTGGCACCGCCTTGTCGAGTGTGCTGACCGGCTTTACACCGCCACAATGAGTGTTGGGGCTCGCCGCCCGGCGCCGTCTTCTTCGCCATGGCGCCACAGGTGTCGCCATGCCCACAGCGAGTCCGTGGGTCGTCTGGCGTGGTGATGTACTTTGCTTGTGGATTCATTTGATGCTTTAGTCCTTTTTGATTCGGGGGCTACCTTTTCGTTTGTTTCGTCGGCGTTTGCTAGGAGAGCGAACTTGAGTATCGATGGATTTCTCAATCGGTGTTGGTTAGTTCTCACGGGGTAGTATTGCTAGCTCTCTTGTTTGTCTGGGTGTTCTATTGTCATTGATGGAGAGAAGTTCACGGCGAATTTGATAGTTATTCAAATGAAGCCGTTCGACGTTATCTTGGGTATGGATTGGTTGCATTCTTATCGAGCCGTGATATCTTGTTTACGTAGAAACGGTCTGCATGCGAGACCTCGTGCAGGAGACTTTGACCTTTCAGAAGTGCGCCTCGCGCTCTCTTTCAATGTTGGTCGATTTGTTCCGGTCGTGCGATGGCGGACTTCTTTTAGCTCTTCTTTGAGAAACCGGCGTGGCCGCGGATTGAGGAGATTCGGTGGTTAGTGATTATCCGGATGTGTTCCCGGTGAGCTTAGGGTTTGCCACTGCGCGAGGCGTGGAGTTTCGCATTGATCTTTTTCGAATTTTCGTCCCATCTCGATGTCTCCATATCGATTAGCACGTCCGTTTCGGGACGAGTTGAAAAAGCGATTGGATGATTTGTTGGCTAAAGGTTTGATCGGCGTAGTGTATCGCCAGTGGGGAGCTCTGTTACATTCACGAGAGAAGAAGGATGGGAGTTGGCGTATGTGTATTGATTACCGTGGCGCTTAATGCGATCACAATCAAGAACAAATATCCATTGCCCGCATTGAGGACTTGTTTGATCGGTTGAATGGAGCTCAAGTATTCTCCAAGATTGATCTCGATCGGGTATAATCAAATCCGTGTGCGTGGCGAGATGTAGAAAGACCCTTTCTCCACGGTATGGGCATTATGAGTATAAAGTTATGTCTTTTGGATTGACTAATGCACTGCCATTTTATGGAGACCATGAACAACATGTTACAGAGTATCTAGATGATTTCGTGGTGGTGTTTATTGATGATATTCTTATCTATTCCAAGACCAATGAGGATCATGAGCGTCATTTGAGGTGGTTTTAGATACTTTGAGAGAGCACAAGTTCTATGCTAAGTTGAAGAAGTGTGAGTTACGGATTTGAAGTGGGTTTTACGGGTCATGTGATTAACCCTCGGGGCATTCTTTGTTGATCCTAGCAAGGTCTCCACAATGGTGGATTGGAAGAGGCCGACTAGTGTGAAGGAGGTGAGGAGTTTCTGGGTTTGGTGGTTATTATCGGCGTTTTGTGCGAGATTTCTCTATCATTGCCAAGCCGATGTCTCGGCTTACTCAAAAAGGGTGAGATTCGGTGGGTGATGAGTGTGGCGCGGTTTACGCATTTTGAAGGACAGGTTGGTGACCTCTCCTATTCTCACTCTTCCCGAGCCGGAAGCGGTTCCACGCCTTTTCAGATCGTCTCGAGTGGGTCTTGGCTGTGTTCTCATGCAAGGCGGTAAGGTGATTGCTTATCGTCAAAGCGATTAAAGAAGCACGAGCGAAATTATCCCACTCATGATTTGGAGTTAGGCTGCGGTTGTTTTTGCTCTCAAGATTTGGAGGCATTATCTATACGGCGAGCCTTGTGATATTTTCACAGATCACAAGAGTCTCAAGTATATCTTCACTCAGAAGGATCTGAATTTGAGGCAAAGGAAGTGGTTGGAGTTGATCAAGGACTATGATCTTACTATTCAAGATCATCCGAGCAAGGCCAATGTAGTTGCTGATGCTCTTAGTCGCAAGGCGACTCCTGCTACTCTAGATTGCCTTATTGCTGATTTTGATCGCATGGGAATATCTTATTGTTATGCGGGCACGTCACATGTTGAGACGCAGTTGATTTTTGAGTCGGCTATTCGGACCGTGTGCGAAGCTGTGAGTGACCGGTTATTACGGGAGGTTAGGAAGCGTGCGGATGAAGGCAAAGAGGGTGATTTTAGCATGGATGATTTTGGTACTTTGAGGTTTAAAGGACGCCTTTGCGTGCCACAAAAGGCGGAGGTCAAGGATGATATCTTGAGGGAGGCACATCGCACTCCGTACACCGTTCATCCTGGTGAGACTAAGATGTATCGAGATCTGAAACAGAATTTTTGGTGGAAAAGAATGAAGGTGGACATTGCTAATTATGTGGCTTCTTGTGGTGTTTGTCAGCAAGTGAAAGCTGAGCACAAGCGTCTGCGCAGGTTGTTGCGACCTTTGGAGGTTCCCCAGTGGCCTTGGGATGATATCTCTATGGACTTTGTGGTGGCGTTGCCTCGTTCACCGCGAGGGAAGGATGCAGTTTGGGTAGTGGTGGATCGATTCAGCAAGTCTGCGCACTTCATCCCTATTCGCACGACAAATTCAGCGAGTGATCTAGGTCCTATTTATGTGCGTGAGATAGTAAGACTGCATGGTGTGCCAAAGACCATCGTTTACGCGAGGGGACGCCAAGTTTGTCTCAAGTTACGGGAGAGTCTGCGAGTGCATTGGGCACACAGCTCACTTTGAGTCTGACGTTCCACCCACGAGCAGATGGGCGATCAGGCGTACTATTCGAGACTTTGGAGGATATGTTGCGATCTTGTGTTCTATCTTGGAAGGGTAGTTGGGAGGACCAGTTGCCACTTGCAGAGTTTGCTTATAATAATAGCTACCATCCCAGTATTAGAGCCGCGCCATTCGAGGTTCTCTATGGGCGGAAGTGCGGATCGCCACTTTGTTGGGATGCGATTGGAGAGAAGGCGATTTGGGTCGGGTGGATTGAGAAGACCGTTGAGCGTGTGGCCATGGTGAGGCGAATCATTAGCGACTCGAGTAGACGAAAAAGTTATCTTGATTTGAGGAGCGTGACTTGGAGTTTGCGGTGGGTGACGGTGCTCTTGAGAGTGTCTCCACTAAAGGCATTGTTCGGTTCGGTACCAAAGGAAAACTTAGCGAGTGCGTTGGACCGTTCTCGATTATTGCAAGAATTGGGAAGTTAGCCTACCGCTGGACCTTCCCGAGTCCATGCGTGGAGTTCATAATGTGTTTCATGTCTCGATCTTTGAGGAAGTTTTGAGAGATCCGAGCATAAGATTTCATTAGAGCCGATGACTATTGAGCAAGACCTCACGGTTGAGTCGCGTCCGTGGCGCGATACGGAGAGGTCGGCGAGTCTTGAGCACAAGACGTTGGTATCGTCAAGGTCTTTGTGGGCGCTTCGATCGAGAGAGGCGACTTGGGAGTTGGAGTCTCGCATGCGCGGCAATGCGGAGTTGTTCACGTCGGTGCGTGTTGTTTTGTTGTTTAATTTCAGCAGTGTGGTTTTTTATTTGAGTAGAGCGGCGAGTAGAATTCGGGGTCGAATTCCGTTAAGGGGGGTAGAATGTAATATTCTGAAAATCATATTAATAGCAATAAAAATAATAAGTTAAGTAATTAAAGAAATTGGGGTTTTTGCGTAATTAAATAAAAAGGGATTTATGAAAAATAGAATATTTTCGGAATTTTTTTGAGCCATATAAATAGTTGTGGAGTTTCTAGAAAAAAACCCTAGCCAATTTTTGTTTTCCATGCTTGTAATCGTTTTGTTTCCTGCGCCTTGAGCTGCTTTTCCTACTGGCCGCCATTGCATGCGCGTCTTTGCGCATCTTGTGCCGGCGATTACTGCTGCGCCGGCTCTGCGTCTTCGCGATTTCAGTAGAAGACTCGCATTGTTGCATCTGATCGTCATTGTGCATTTCTGCCGTTCTTTGCCGGCTGTCGCGTGTACTCTGCGCTGTCTTTGTCTGCAGGTTGCGCTTTGCCTTTAATGTGTGAGCCGGCCGATTGACTTGCCGACTTCTTCGCTGCCGAATCTGCTCTGGAATCCCTGCGCGTGGCGCCTGTGCGTTCTTGTCGCGAGAGCCCTCTGCACTAGCGTGGGCGTTCAGGCCGAGCCGCTCTTTCTTTGCTTTGCTGATGATCGCCATTGTGTTAGCATGCAAGCATTCCGATAGTTACAAGGTAAATAAGGCATGCTAATTTGCTTTGTTACGTGATTAATTTTGGTGCATGCATAGAGATTGGATGTCCTTGCTGTCTTACTAGTACGTCATGCATCCTTTGCATGGAATCATGGAGGTTGATTAGTAGAAGAGAGAAGAACGTCGAAGGGCCGATTAATAGATCCGTTTAGCCTGTTGTTCTGTGTACGATTTATTCGGGTACCTTAGTGGCGGAATTTGGAAATCTCGTCTACTAGTTAATTGTAGATAATTTCGGTATCTTTCTATAGCATATTTTATCACGTCAATCGGACGAGTATAATTAGAGTTATGTTTTTCGAAAGGCCGCTGTTTTAGGGTTATCGTCTTTCGGCGCTGTTTTGGTAGACTGCGGATTAAAAATAGTAAATAGCCTAATTAGAGTTTTTGATCTACATGAAAGTTGTAGATAATTGTCCAATGGTTCTGTAGGATCTGAGAACGCGTATTTTGGTTGAGTAAAACGAAAGTTATGAATTTAGTAAGACCGCTGTTCCGAAGCGGACAGACCGGCTTTCTGGGCTAAATACGGAGGGTTAGATGATTTAATTAGAAGTCTTCGTAATCTAAGAAAATGTGGAGAATTTTATAAAGAATCCAGAATGGGGTGGTTTGTGGTGATCGGACTTTTGAGTCAAAAGTTACGTTCGTTTTAGTACTAAGACCGCAATGGGTAACTTTTTGGTACCGGCGTAATGTGGTATATTTGGGGACGTGTAGGAGCGATGTATATTGATTGTTATTCTTATGATTCTGTAGCTTGTATTGAGATGTGTGTATTTAATATAGGAGAGGCGTCGTGCTTGTTGCCGTCTTCTAATCAAATCGTGCGTCGCAACTAGTAAAGGCAAGTGCATGGTAGACAGCGATCAATGATCGATCACTGTTTTCTTTATCTTCTATTACCATTATTGTTGTGCTTTTATTTGGTTTAATTGCAAACAATGAATTGGTATGTTTATATCTTTGTTGACAAGCATGATGAAAGTTGGATATGATGTTTATGATGGAGTTTGCATGTTTGCATTCATAAGCATCTTTGCATAAGAGAAGGTGATCATGATTGATCACAACTCCACGGGAGTGGAGGAGGTCGCCGATCCTTGAGGAGGAGCGGGCTTGAGAGTGAATGTTGTCGCGAGCATTCACTCACGCTATACCGATATCTGTGAAAGAAGTGCATGTGGACATGTAGAATAGATTTGCATTGATACATGAGATTAATTGATGAGAATATTAATGGAAGTACTGTGATGATAATGAAGTTATTGAATCTTGATGATTTATTATTGTTCGTTGTATATCGATGTGTTTCTTTGTCGTGGACTCACCCTTGCTCTATTGTTGTCTTTAGGTGATCTCCGAGGATGCCGTGGCGAGGCGAGTAGAGCACATGGACATCACATGATCATTCGCCATGATAATCTTTTCATTCAATATTGGTTTACACTTGGACATGATAGTTATTGAATAATGTTTAGGATATCATTTGGACTAGACTATTTGCTTTATTAATTTGGATTCATTGGTTGATGCTGCTTTGGATTATTTACCTGGTTATCATTCCCATTGATTATTTATTATCACTTGATCCATAATTATGCATTGCTCTTTTGTGGTCCATTGATATGATAATCATTGCTTCCTTGCTGTAATTTTTATAGTGTGTCGAAAAATTATTAGATTAAAGTGTAGTGTGGTGGCATTCTAGGCTCAGTGTTGGGCTGGGGTGTTACATAATCATCAATACGATATCACATAAATGTAAATGCAATGCTTTGCCCATTCCCATCCTACTGTGCACAGTGTGTCAATTTAATTTTCTTTTTCTTTTCTAGCTACCACGGACCTGAAGCCCGCTCTGATACCAACTGTAACACACCAACCCATCAAAGGGCCTGAAATGCTACTAAATAAACATGATAACCATTTAAACATAAGGCATAGTTCTAAATTTCAGCAGAACCTCCTTTGTATAATTAAGTATACCGGAGGTTCCAACATATGCATATACTATTATCAATATCTCAACATCCAAAGTTCATCAAAACATTCTCAAATAATCTATTAAGCTAATGCATAAGCAAGCATAATTAAAATTTACCACTCTCATTATTACAAATAATCCAATGCATTCAACTATAACCAAAATTAATCCTTAAACAGTTTGCTTATTATTAAGGTACGATCTAAATGATAATCATCTTTAAAAGAATGTGTGGTAGTGAGTGCATCCAAAGCAACCCTACTCCCTCCCATGCATGCCGTTCTTGCAAGTGGTACCTAAAAGCACAACATCTAACTCGATCCCGTCCCCAAATTCCTAAACGTCGATCTGTCCCCTCGTTGGATAGTCAACTTCAAAAATCCATATCTATTGGTACAAGAGTCCAAATAAGATGTTCTTAGACTTTCTGGGAAGGTAATTAAATTCTCCAACTAAGTCTAGTTGGTGAGTCTTACTAAATCGTCCAAATAATACCCTTACCAGGCTAGTTAATAAAATATCAATTTCACATCGGGCTCTCTGGAGAGAGCACTAAAACCACCATAACTTTTTTTTACACAACTCGGAACGGGGTGATCTTGGACTCTCTGGAATCTCGACAAAATCAGTTACAATAGTCTAGTTGGACAAGTCTCCTGATTCGGATTCCTACTAATTCTTATATTCGTTAAAATTTACATCTCTCGCAATCGATATCAATGAAACAACGGCGGTAAAAATTCGATAACTTTTGATTGGCATCTCTAAAAATTGTGTTATTTATCAACATAGAAAGCTTACTGAATCCTATACAACATTCATTTTCGGTGGCTTTTTTAATTCGGCGGTGAAATAATTCATAATGGCCAGACAAGACAATCTACCAATTCTCATCAGCTCTCCTGGTCAGTCGCAGTGAAACTATGATAACTCCTAAACCGTAAGTCCAAATCAGGTGATCCTTGTGCCCAAACAAAGATAAAACTGAGGGCGACAACTTTCTAAGAGGCAGTTACATCATAAAACGTACGGATCTTATCCAAAACTGACGAGCAACAACGCTGAATAAATCTGATCTGCTACCTCCTCTTGGCCGGTCCTCCAACGGTATTCTCCTCGCCTTTCCTCCAATGGACTGCAGCAAGGATCTTCGCCGGGAGGAGATGGTCTTCTTTGAGGAGGTGGTGGCGCAGGGAGAGAGGGTGGCGGCTATGGGGAAGAGAGGGAAAGGGGAGGGTGGTTAGGGTTTAGGGGGGAGGTCATCCCCCCTTTGGCCGGCCCCCCTCTTGGGCCACATGGGCCGTGGCCCAAGGCCCAGGTTGTCCAAATAATGCGGAAAACCCCCCTTTTAATTTTAGAATTTTTACTCCTTTCTTTGTCCTCTCTTCTTTCAGCTGATTTTCTAATTACCCGATTCAATTCCGGGATATTACAGCTCGTGCGGCACATTGAGCACTCGCTCGGTGAGAGTGTTTGCGATGCCTTGGATAAGATAAATGACAATCTCGTGGCGCTCTACACACGTGTTGCGCACCTTGAGCGTCAGCCACTTGCTGACAACAGAACCCATGATCATGAGCCAAGAGTGGAGGACCCTCCTGCTCGCCGCGCACCACCTCTTGCTCGCCGCACACCACCTCCTGCGTGCCGCACACCACCTGCGGTCCGCTCTTGGGCAGATGAGGTGGAAGAAGAAGATGTGAACAATTACACTGCTGATACGGAAACAGATGAAGCTAATATGCACAATGATCGTAACCATCGTCGACTTCGTCATAATCGTCAAGGTATGGGACAAAATCAACGTGAGGTACGTGACCATAATAATGCATTTGGTAAAATTAAATTCACTATGCCTTCTTTTCTTTGGAAAATATGATCCACGATGCTTATCTCACATGGGAGCTTCTGTAGAACAAAAATTTGCTTGTCATGAATTCCTCAAGATAAGAAAGTTAGAGTCGCTACTAGTGAGTTTTACGATTTTGCATCTATTTGGTGGAGTGCATATGGTCGTACTCATTAGGACATACCTAGAACATGGAATGCTTTGAAAAGAGCAATGAGACATAGATTTGTACCTTCATATTATTCTCGTGATTTCTTGAATAAATTACAATGTTTAAGACAAGGTAGTAGTTACAGAGAGGATTATTATCAAGAATTGCAAACTGGTTTATTGCGTTGTGGTTTAGATGAAACTGAAGATGCTAAGATGGCTAGATTTTTAGGAGATTTAAACCAAAAATTCATGACATACTTGATTATAAAGAATACAATTCCATCACTCGTTTGTTCCATCTTGCTTGCAAAGCTGAAAGAGAAGTGCAGTCGATGGTCTAGCCCTAGGGGCAATTTTGGAGGATCTTTTGCAGGTCGGCCAAGTCAGCAACAACACGTGGCACCCTCCTCAAGCCGTGTGCCCCCTTCTGCCACTTCCACTCCTGTGCATGTCCCTAATGCAAGCAAATCAACAGAGGTACAAGTTCCTACAAAAAGTGCTTCGTCAGATTTAGCCCGACGGTCGATTTAGAGATGTACAATGTCACCGTTGCAAAGGATTTGGGCACTTGATGCGTGATTGCCCAAGTCAGCGAGCTTTACTTATTAAGGACAATGGTGAGTACACTTCAGCTAGCGATATTGAGGAAGAACAAGTTTTGGTTGCAACTAACAATGCAGGTGATGAAACTAAGGAAGAACATATAAGCCATGAGGCCTCTGACATGTACCAAAGCTTAGTTGTCCAACGTGTGCTAAGTGCCCAAATGGAGCTTGCTAAACAAAATCAACGTTATATTTTGTTTCAATCCAAGTTCGTCATCAAGGAACGTTCATGTAGAGTCATCATTGATGGCGGAAGTTGCAACAACCTTGCTAGCATAGACATGGTCGAGAAGCTTGGCTTGACCACAACACCACACCCTCATCCTTACTACATTCAATGGCTGAATTCTAGTGGTAAGTTGAAGGTGACTAAACTTGTGCGCGTACATTTTTCTATTGGATCATATCATGACTATGTTGATTGCGATGTCGTACCTATGCAAGCTTGCTCATTATTATTACGTAGAACTTGGCAATATGATAGATATACTAAACATCATGATAGATCTAATCATTATACTTTCACATATAAAGAAAGAAAAATCACTTTACTTCCAATGTCTCCTACTGCCATATTACAGGATGAATTAGAAAGATATGAGAGAACAAGTACGGAGAACGTAAAAGATGATCATAAGATTATAGCTCCAAGTGAAATTAAATTGAAAGCTCATGTTATGTTAGCTACAAAATCTAATTGCATTGATATGGAAAAACATGAATCTGAATGTCATACTATGATTTGCAAAGAATCTCAGTGTCCATTAGAAGAAGTGCATGTTTCTTTGCCTCCTATTGCTACTAATCTTTTTGCAGGAGAGTGATGACTTGGGGAAAACGAATGAGTCGAGGACGACTCAAATTCAAGAAAGGGAGGATGATGAGGACATCGACCCTAAGGATACAACCACTGCTTCAACCTGCTGCACTGCATCCTCTACCTCCTTTACTTCACCAACATCTTCTCCAATTGGACTTTCGGCTAATACAATGCCATATTACCCAATTGGATCGAGTTACGTCTACATTCCATGGTGCTACGTCTACATGCTATGGTACTATGTGTACATGCCATGGTGCTACTACATGTGCCAAGCAGGAGTTCAAACTGGATACATTTTGGTCAGATCAGTTCGGAATCAGCCTGACAGCACCAACTTAAAATAGGCGTAACTTTTGCAAACAGAATCCGATTCGGGTAATCTTGGGCTTGTTGGAAAGCTTATTCCAAGACCTTTCCAACGGATCCAGCCTCATCTCCAAATTCCTTCTCGACTGATCGTAATCATCAAAAGAAGATGTTATATCACTTGTTTGGGCCAACCTGGGCTTTGTAATCATACTGAACTTGGCCCATCTGCCGGCGGCCCACCCAGGGGCGTGGTAATGTTCATGTGAACAGTAACCCACAGCCTTTAGTACCACCCCACTGGTTTATTTAGTTTTGTGGCTCCTTGTTCCCTATTTAAGGAGTTCGCACCCCCTCTAGTTTTCTTAGATTTTGTTTAGTTAAAAGTTAGCCTTGTTGCAACTTCGTGTATTGTCTTGTGTTGACTAGACCAACCATAATACTGCTTTCGAAATCCCAATTTCAATCTTTCAATCTTTATTTACAATTTTACATTGCTTTATCTTGTTCTTGCGTGCTTCTTCGGTGTATGCAGGAATCGACCTTCGTGGTCAGGTCAACCGGGTATTCGTGCACGGTTGATAACGACTTGTCAATCAGTTCAGCGATTGCGTGGTTTCGAGCCTTGCGTGTTCATAGCCGAGATCGTCAGAGTTGAGCGACGCCTACCGGACTTATCGTTCTCATCGAAAGATCGGGCTAACAAATCAAACCTTAGGGTTCATCAACATTATCCCCCACAACGGTGAGCTCCGGGTCGATGGTAAATGACGTCCATGACCTAGGGTAAAGCTCATCGGGCGGGCTAATATTTGGATAAAGTATTGTAAAGGTCATGTGATAATTGCTTAGTCGCACGCCTATGGAAGCGTGTCATGGCCGATATTATAAGTCGATTATCTCGTGTGGGTCAAGCTGTACAACATCTGTAGAGTGTTGAAAACTATTCGAATAGCCGTGCCCACAGTCAAGGGCGGGCAAAGTACGTTTTCACATGGTAGATTTTGATTTTGATTTCAAATGAGTAAATTTTGGGAACCGGGAGCAGTTGAGACTCTCGGATAGTTTTCTGGTAGCTAGAGTCAGTTGAGCAGCTAGAGCCCTATCTTTGAAACCTTGGTGGCTAGAGCCTTGATACTAGTGGTTGGTAGCTAGAACCTCCACTAGAGATACATTTATTTTATTTATTGAAATTACTTTTTGGTCAAATGTGCTTTATGAAAATTGTTTAAACTTAAAATATTACTTTCTGCAAAAGAACCCTATATGCCTAATTGTTAAAGCTATGAATATGCATATTTCCCAAGACTCGTGGAGTACTTTATGTACTCACATGCTATACTCAAAATAAATCTCAGAAGCCTTCGATGACGCCGAGGATGATTACGACTACTTCGCCTGTGGCTTTGATGAAGAACACCCGGAGTACTAGACTGCGCTCCCCAGTCGAATGCCGGTGGGCAATTTGATGGGTCGCCACTCGGAGTTTATCATTTGATATTTCCGCTGCTGTAAGACTCAAGATCTTTTGACCTCTTTTGTAATAAGTGGCCATAAGGCCGGTACTCAGTTATTTATTAATGTTATTTCATGATTCGAACTTGTTATCAACGATGTTTCTACTGTGTGCACTAACTACTGATCATGGGATTGGTGCAGAAATACACAGAGGGTTCAGATTCAGAAATCTGGTCCCGACAATATACCTAAGGGTATCTTGAAAAAAGAAAGTACCCTAATGAAACTAATCATACTTGGTGGAGTTGATGAAGGAAATACTTCAAACGAAGTGTACCCAAAGGTAGTTCATGAAAAAAATAGTTCAGACAGAATAAAGTACATCCAGGGATATTTGGAATAAAGGAAATACTTCATACCAAAGTAGATACACACAAGCCTTATTCGTTGGGCTTAAGGCTGAGTGTTTAGAATCTTCATATGGGCCTAGGACTAGGAACTATCTGATCCGGAGTTAGGACGAGAGGGATTGGGCTATCGGAAAGTCTGTTGGAAAAGAAAGTTACTACTCCAATGGAAGGGAGAAAATATTCATAGGGACATTCCGCATCGGTTACCTGGGTGGGAGAGAGCACCTAGTTAGGTAGGATTCTCTAACCACATTTGGGTTACGATTTGTACTTCTACAGGGACCAGATAGCGATGGATGATAGCTGGAGTCTATACGATGTTATTTAGTTGTTGAATTACTATCATCCACCTAGGAGCACCTCATTGATGCTTACACGCGATGCCTAGCTGACTTAATGATACCTTTAGTTATTACTTCTTATTTATCGAGGAAGTTCCATGAAAGTCATGTAAGGCCTATGTATAGGTGTGAGGATTCGTACCTGACAAAAGATAAGTCCTACCGACATGTGAGGTCTGGTTTACTTACATGGCTCAGCATACACTAAAGTGAACCTATTACACTAGGTTGGTCTTTAGCTATAGAATTTGCTAATGATTATATCTAGTTAAGTAGATAATTACTATACAAGGTCTATGGGCTCTTGTCTACTAGTACTTGTCCAACGACCAACCCAATCACCTTGATTACTATTACTAGAATGAAGCTAGGTTGTAGGTACCGCTAACCTTCATGACTATCTATTATAATCGTCATGCCTAATTTAATCACTTGTGAATTGTTTAACTAAACGTTTAGTATTACTACCTATCGCATAGGTCCGATGTGTTAGTGACATGTCACATTCCTAGTTAGATGTCAACTAAAGTGGCCACTTTACCTATTCGACAGTTTGGTAAGAGCCTACTTGTAAGTGTATGTTGTTATGATGTTTTATTTTACTACTACTCTTCCAGTGGGTGTGCAGGACATTGGCGTATTTGTCGACAATCAAATCACCGAACTTACAAATATATAAAAAAACAGAGGAAAAATAGCACGTATCTCCTGGAAAGGAATGAGGCTGCTCTTTATTACTATGAACTGGCTATTACAAGGAGTGCATGTAATCTAGACCAAAGGCTAATCCTAATAACACTGGAGCGCAACGCTTGCTATGACTTTGCAATCTAATCGACTGGTTGTCTTCTGAGAGTGATTCCCAATATCTCCTATCTTCGTCTCCCCCTCCACCTTCCGCGATCCTCCTTAAGTAGTTGATGAAGCGTTGGTAGTGATCCCTTGGAGAGACGCTTGTTAGGAAGTGACGCGTCTGGTCGGAGAGCGGCATTAGTTGACAATGTATCAACTGTCGTGCGGTTATATGCCACTGAGTCATCTAACCGTATTCCAGTGTCTTAGAATTATGTAACGTCGCGTGGTATAGAACATACAGCACATGTTCCATTTATCACACGGTAAAGGATATACCTGGACTCATACTCAGATAGTATCAGTTTATGGCCTTACGAGCAGTCAACTGGTCGGGGACTAGGTACGGGACCTTGTCCGACCAGGATCTTTATTGTGTAACCTATGGAATCCTTACGACCAGTGAGGTCGTTAGCCTTAGGGGTTACGACCAGGAAGTCGTATGGTCTTCTCCAATGTATTAAAATAATACATCGAGGTTTTAATCCTCGTCAGCTAGCCCCCGAACTTTAAATGAATTGGTCGTGTGGACACTCTTCTTCCAATGAAGTCGTATCGGGCAGACCCCTCATTAAATGTCATGACATTCGAAGTGGTCTGTATTCATTTTTAAAGTTGAGAAGCTGCCTTAGAAGTTGAAAAAGCCTTTTTGTCCATCGGTCAAAAAGTTTTTTTGTCCGTTGGACTTCTTCCGTATACGATTACAGTATTGTGGCTATAAAAAACCCTTCGCACTGGGCATTAGGGCTTTTACACCTTCTATTTTCCTCTTCATCTTCAAGAGGAGAAATTGCCTCCGACCACTTCTGTCTTCCTCATCCAGAAAAAAATCACCATGTCAGATTATTACCAACTGGTCGGTTTCTGATCTAAGTGAGAAAAAGTTAGAAAGTCTGGAGGGAATTGGGTTGTTACCCGATAGGAACTTGATTTCTTGGAGATCAGCTATCGGGGAACATTCTCCAAGCGGTGAAAACGGAGAAATTCCAGTTTTCCTCGCATACATCGAATGCGGTTTTAGGCTCCCGGTTCACTCCTTCTTCTCCTAAGTTTTGGAGTATTATGGAGTGGAACTGGTTAATCTGGCCCCCAACGCCATTGCCAACCTTAGTATCTTCGTCTACCTCTGCGAAGCATACTTGGGGATTCCCGCAAGTATTGATCTCCTCAAGTACTACTACAGAATGGCGAATACGAAGAAGATGACCGGTACACCTGGAGAGTGCACCTTGCGCCTCCATGACGGAAAGGCTGATGAGTACATTCCCATGTACTCAACATCCTCATGGTCATCGTGGAAAAAGAACTGGTTTTATATGAAGATTACTCAACAAGATGGCCTTTACTATAGCGGTAAAAAGGTAGTTGAGAACCCACGATGGCGTTCTTCCTCGAAAAAGGTGAGAAGGGTAGGGAGATGGGTTGAGGCCATCTGTCTCCTTAATGTCAGGGGTTTAACCTATTAGCATGTGGTGAGGGATTTCTCCATGGGGAGCATTAGTCCCTTGAAGGCCAAAGCCCATGCAATGCTTTGGTACATTGGTCGTGACGATGCGACCAAATACTCTAGGGAAGGTAAATCCCAAGGTAATCTGACAAATTTAATTAAATTGATTGATTACTTTTATAACCCTAAAATCTCTCTTTTGTTGCAGCCTTATCTTCTGATGAGATCAGAAGTAGGATCAAAATGATCTGCGCTGGAGAGCCCAGCGACAAGGCTGGCTTCCCTCTGATCCTAGCGATTGTTACCGCAGAAGAAAGAGCTGAGAGACTTCGGGTAAGTATATCAATTTCACTTCATCTTTATAACATTTTCCGATCGGTTTTTACCTGAAATACTCTTTGATATACAGTCTGTCGGGCTTAGAATCGATGAGGCCACCGAAACATGTTAGCCAACTGATGATACGACCAGTCATACAATGTCTACAAATAGTGACCACGTAGAGGTAGGTAACCGAGCTGAAATTTTTGGTGTCAGATGAAGCACGTTCATCACCCGACTATCTTTGCTTGTTAATCCAGGCGGTAATCGTTGAGTCTCATGCAGTCGCTCAAGACTTGCCCATTGCGATTGAAGCAACAGTTTTGGAGACCAACGAGTCTACACCTTCCGATCCAACGATCAGGGATATTATTCTTGACCAGCTGGTCGAGAATATCACTTCTGAACCTTTGCTAGAGGGTGTAACCAACCCTACCAGTTCAGAACTGGTAAAATCGGTTGAAAAGAAAAGGAAGGCGAGCACTACGGACTTCAAGCCGGCGCGCTTCAAAATCAAGACCAAGAAAGCAACCAGAAGTATAAAGGACCTAACCATATAAATGCATACCTGAGTTATGTCTTTGGTAAACTTGAGCTCCTGGACTTCTTTTCTTTCTTTTGTGTAGATCTTCTGGAGTTTCGGTCGTTTCCGACCAGTCCATTCCGGAAGATCGGGTGCTCGAGGGCACCTCCGACCAAAGCTTCTCTCAGTTTAGAATCCTTGAGGGAGTGGCTAGGATAGCCCCCGAGCAAGCTTCAGTGTCGGAACCTGAGTTGGATCCCATGGTGATCATTACCCCATCAGCAGAGATAGGAATTCCTGCAAATACCCAATAGGTTCCGGCTTCTACAAGCAATCCTTCCCAAACTAACAAGTTTTCTTTTTCTCCTCGATTTATCGAGGATAAGGAGCTTGATGATGTTTGGGGGAGAATATCGGATCGTCAAGTCGAGACGAGTCCCGATAAAATTTTTACCGATTATAATGACGTGGCAATTCGGGTAAGTGTCTACAACCATTTCTATTGCTCCTTTTGAAGTTTTATAGGAGACTTAAATAAAAAATGCTATCTATGTAGCATATGGTCGAGAACTTTGTTTTGGTCGGAGGACTGACCCAGCGAATAAAGATCTTAGAGCAAAAACACTCCGAATTAGAAAGTAAGAACTTCATTCTTAACTCTTTCTTCCTCATGACTCTGTTTTTCCCCTTGAATTATTCTCTGTTATCATGTTTAATAGATTTGGAAAAAATAAAAGAAGAAGCTATGGCCGATAAGGCCAAAATAAGCAAGCTTGAGGAAGACAACCAAGCTAAGAACCGATCGATCGAACACTTGACGACCATGAATAAAGAAATTCTTGAAACTTCTGGAAAGAAAATTGAAGGTAACTAGTCGTAAACTTGACTTAGTATCTCTTCTAATTATTCTTGTCTAATACTTGTTTTTACTTATGCAGAACAAAACCAAGCATTAATCAGAGCAAAGAAAGCTCTGGAATTTGAGCAAGACAAGGAGGCAGCTATCATGCTTCATCTTGATGAAAAGATCACTGCACTCAACAAAATGATTTTTGATATGGGATCGGGATCCAGCTTACCCTCCTTGAACGATCCAACGGAGGAGGTGAATTACCTGGGCGATCTCCTGGAGGATCTTAAGGGCTTGCTCAAGACTACCAGAGAGAATTATGCCCGATCCGTAAAAGAATCCATTGCTAGTGGAGTTAGTCTTGCTTTGGCAAAACTGAAGGCATCCGACCCCTCTACTAATCTTCAAGCTGTTGAAGAAGATTTCAACTGCTTGCTTGAGGAGGCGACTAAGTTTCTCAAGGAAGTAAAATCTCTTGGAGACAAGGTTGCAGAAGAAATGGAGGTCGGATCTCCATCAAGCAGTGATTAGATGGACAATCTCTAGTAGTAAGAAAAATTCAAAAAAGAGTATGCAAAATGTAAAACTTACCTTTCACTTATTAATGAAATCTTTTAGCTCATCCGGCCGACTTATGGATATTCATATATTACCTAGCCCTCGACTGTTTTATAGTAGAAGAACTTTACTATATAAGTAGTAGGCCAAGAATATGAACTTAAGTCTCAACCATTGTTTGAAAGTTTGTACCGATCGTTGAAAAACTGATCGTGATAATACTATAAAACTTTTTTTGGTCAGAACCAGTGCTAGATTTCGACTATTTGTAAATCTATTTTTCGTAATCAAAGTACGTACTAAGACAATATATGGTCGGAAGAGAAAAGAAGACTTTCCTTGGTAAGGGAAAATTATATGCAAAGACATATATAATAAACGATAAGTGGTTTTATTTCTATGTAGTACTCAACGCTGGTCGGAATGAACCGCTAAGAAATGAAGATAAAATGTATATCTCGCAATACGTGCTCATTCTCTAGTTCGACTGGCAGCGAGGATCGTAGGAAAAGGACCGTCGCTAGGAAGCTCCTTCCAGTGGGCGGAACCACGTGAAAAAAGAAGAGACTTCGACTAGGAGGTTTTCCGTGTCCCGACCAGTAGCCAAACAAGAGTATAACAAAATTTAAAAAATAAAAAATAAAATCTTCATAATCTTAAGCATATGAACCGCGTCGACCAGAGTTGGGTACCATCATATAAATAACATCACTTACTTCTTTGAATTTAATTAACATTTATTAAATTTAAAGGAGATGAAATGAAATTTTAACGAAAAACTAACGCAGTTGATCAATGTTCCAAGAATTGGACAAAACTCTGCCGTCGGACATGGCTAATCGTACCGAGCCTGGTCGGGTGACTTCGACCAAAGTGTAAGGACCTTCCCACTTGTAATAAAGTTTATTGTGATTTACTTGGCTCTGAATTTTCTAAGAACCAGATCACCTGCAGCTAGGCTGCGAGGCTGCACCTTACGGTTGTGATACCTTCGCATGGCTTGTTGATAGATTGCTGAACGTATCAAGGCTTGGTTCCATCGTTCTTCAAGGAAATTGACATCATCGAGTCGTCGTTCCTCCTGATCATTTACATTAAAATAATCAGTACGAGCAAAGCCAATTTTTAATTCTGGAGAAAGCATGGCTTCGGCTCCAAAGACTAAAAAGAATGTTGTTTCGCCGGTCACACGACTGGTCGTGGTTTGAACAGCCCATAAGACAGAAGGAAGTTCTTGAACCCAAGCTCCTAACCGCTTTATTAGCCGGTCGAATACTCGGCGTTTGACCCCCTACATTATGATACAATTGGCACGCTCAACTACTCCATTGCTCTATGGATGAGCAACGGAGGCGAAATGGACTTTGATTCCAAGCTCATCGCAGAATTCCTAGAAACTAGCGCTTGAAAACTGAGTACCATTATGTGTGATTATACGATTGGGTACACCAAATCGTGTAATCACATTTTTGTCAATAATCTCTTAGCAGCCTCAGTTGTAGTTTTAACAATTGGCTCGGCTTCAATCCATTTTGTAAACATGTCAATCATGACGAAAAGGAATTCGAAGCCCCCGGGTGCTATTAGGAATGGTCCCAGAATGTCTAGTCCTTAGGTTGCAAAAGTACAAGAAAGAGGAATTATTTGCAAAGCTTGCGCCGACTGATGTACTTGTCGGCTATGAAATTGACATTGTACACACTTCGTCACGAGCTCTTTTGCATCATGAAGGGTAGTTGGCCAATAGTATCCTTGCCTGAAGGCTTTACCAATTAATATTCTGTAGGAATGATGTGCTCCACAGACTCCTCCATGAATTTTGGTTAGCAACTTAATGCCATCCGAGCGAGATATGTATTTCATCAACACTCCATGAGATCCTCATTTATACAAGGTACGTTCTGTTAGAGTGTATGATTTGGCTTTTCGTGCTATACGATCGGCCTCTACATCATCTTCTGGAATTAGGTCATGCTGAAGATAATTGTAGATCGATGTCATCCAATCTCTATCCTGATCGTCACCGATCTGTGGAGCATCTATGTTATCAGAATCAATAGGCATGACCTGATGTTTATCATTGATGTTCTCAGAATGCTCGACCACCGAGGGTGAATCAAGTTGCTCGAGAAAAACTCTGGGCTGGACGGTTGACCTTGTGGAGGCCATCCGTGCCAACTGGTCTGTTAGAAAGTTTACCTTTCTAGGAATGTGTTGGATCTGGAAACCGAACAAATGCTTTTCGAGTTTCTGTACTTCCGCCAGATAAGACGACATCTTGGTACTCGAGCATTGATACTCTTTCCCTACTTGATTCGCTACTAGTTGAGAATCGCCTTTCACTAGCAATTTGCGAATCCTGAGTGAATGAGCTGCTCGAAGTCCTGCCAGTAAACCTTCATATTCTGCCACATTGTTTGTAGCGAAAAAGTCAAACTGGATAGCGTACTTAATGTGTTCGCTAAGTACATTGTCCACTCATCGTGGCACTCATACTCTGGTTCCTGCTTAGGTTCAGGGTTTGTCCATTCGGCAATGAATTCTGCTATTGCCTGGGACTTTATTGTTGTTCGTGAGATGAAATGGAGGTTGAACGTCCCTAGTTCAACCGCCCATTTTGCTATTCATCCTGATGATTCTCTATTTCCAAGGACTTGACCAAGGGGATACCCGGTGGGTACGACCACTTTGTGGGTTTGAAAGTAATGCCTTAGTTTTCTTGAAGCCATAAAGAGACCATGGAGCAACTTTTGTACCTGTGGGTATCTTTCCTTTGGTCCATGTAAGACTTCGGTTACGTAATACACTGGTCGTTGGACGTTTTCACGTTCTACGACAAGTACACAGCTGACAGTTTGTGGCATTGCAGCCACATAAATAAGCAATGTTTCTTCCAGTCTTGGAGAGACTAAGACCAGGGCACTCGTAAGGTACTCTTTGAGCTTTTCAAAGACATCATTGGCCTCCTTTATCCACTTGAAACTTCTGTTCTTCCAAAGAAGCTTAAAGAAATGTAATCCTTTTTCACATAACCTGGCTATGAAACGACTTAGCGTTGTCATACAGCCGGTTAGTTTTTGGACTTCTTTCTTTGTGGTCGGAGGGCGCATCTGGTTGATGGTCGATATCTTCGCAGAATTTGCTTCGATACCTCTAGCCGAAACTAGGAAACCGAGAAGTTTTCCAACGGAAACTCCGAATACACATTTCTCCGGATTCAACTTGAGGTTATGCCTTCTCAAATTCTTGAAAGTCTCTTGTATGTCAAGAATCTGATCGCCAGCGTTGATGCTCTTCACAACCAAATCATCAACATAGGCTTCTAGATTTTGACCTATCTGTGGGCTAAAGGTTTTCTACATCAATCTTTGAAAAGTTGCACCATCATTTTTGAGACCAAAAGGCACCTTACCATAACAGTAAGTGCCATATGGAGTGATGAATGAAGTTTTCTCTTCATCTTCTTTACTCATGTTAATCTGGTGGTACCCTGAAGACGCATGTAAAAAACATAATAATTCACACCCGGAGGTGGAATCTACAAGTTGATCAATGGGGGGAAGAGGAAAGTCATTCTTCGGACAAGCTTCATTCAGATATGTAAAGTCTATACACATTTACCACTTTTTATTATTCTTTCTAACCATTACAGGGTTGGCGAGCCATTGAAGGTGATGGACTACACGAATAAATCTAGCCTTGAGGAGTTTGTCAACCTCCGACTGGATCGCTTCTTTCCAATCAGGCGCAAAGCGTCTTAGTTTCTGTTTGACTGGTTTTTTGTCAAGCTGGAGAGCTAGCCTGTGCTCCATCACCTCCTTGGGGACACCAGACATGTTGGACGTCTGTCAGGCGAATACATCCTGGTTTTGTAACACCCCAGCCCAACATTGAGCTTAGAATGCCACTAATCTACTATAACCATCTAATTTACATCAACATACTATAAAATTTCAGCAAGCATAACAACATTAAAACCCATCCACGGGTCGCATTAACACAAGCATAACACTATGACAATCATAGATAAATTAGACCTAGGAGCATAGCAAAATAATAAACCAAGATTAAAATAAACCAAGCATCTATGGTTATTCAATACCATCATGTCCTAGATATAAATATTCAGGTTATTCTAAAAGTTTCTCATGTCCAATGAATCAAATAATTGGGTGAAGTGCATGATTCCAAGTGCGCTAGCCCTTCCCGAGAAAACGTCATCACTGGTCACCTAAAAACAACATGTAACACCCTAGCCCAACATTGAGCCTAGAATGTCACTAAACTACTCTAACTAACAAATTCAGCATCATTTTGTGATAAATTACAGCAAGCATATCAACAATAAAACCTATCCACGAGTCACAATAACACAAGCATAGCATAATACTATGACAATCATAGATAAATTATACCTAGGTGTATAGCACAATAATAAACCAAGATTAACATAAACCAAGCATCTAATGTTATTCAATACCATCATGTCCTAGATATAAATATTCATGTCATTCTAAAAGTTTCTCATGTCCAATGAATCAACTAATTGGGTGAAGTGCATGATTCCAAGTCGCTAGCCCTTCCCGAGTAAAACGTCATCACCGGGTCACCTAAAAACAACAATACTGACAAGAATGAGTCCAAGACTCAAGAAATACATAATAAAGCCATAAACAATAGTTTATTAACCATAATCAAAGTTATCATCATCATCCATTAGGTTAATGCCATTCTCATTCTCAAACAATCAAGCCATATTCCATATAGGTAAAGTTGCACAATTTAACAATTTACTCATATATGCGAATGCACCAACATGCTCATGCTCATATGCATCTCATCAGCTGATACCGGTATAGCGGAGTGTTCACCCGTCGATGACACACTCTACCCTTCACTCCCGTGAAGTCCCCACCAAAGTAGGATTTTATCTAGAGCTCTCCGGACTAGTCATGTATCTTTCTCACCGACCCCACCGGAATAGTTACATGACTTTCTCACCGACCTGGCTCATGCAACCCCTGTCATGATGAATGTAAATGATGCGACATCTTTATTTATTCATCAACATAGTCCATCTCATTAACTCAATATCTCCTCCTCATTATCTCAATATCATAATCTCATTCACTCAAGGTCATCAATATCATGTATAAGAATAAGCTGAACGAAAGCATAATAAATAGCATGATAAGTAACAACAATGATCATGGTGAACAACCCATTGTTCACCACTATACCATGTACTTGCCTTTACTGGTTGCGATGCACGGTTTGGCTAGAAGATGGCAACAAGCACGATGCCTGCCCTACATTAAATACTCAAATTTCAATACAAGCTACAACATCATAAGAACAACAATCAATTGACATCGCTCCTATACATCCCCCAAATCCGCAACGCTTCCTCGGTACCGAACAGTCACCCCCTGCTGTCATGGTACTAAAAAGAGTGTGATTTTTGACTCAAAAGTCCGATCATGGCAAACCACCCAGTTCTGGATTCTTCATAAAATTCTCCACCTTTTCTTAGATTCCCGCGACTTCTAATTAAATCATTTAACCCCTCGTTTTTATCCCAGAAGACCGATCGGACAACTTCTGGACATCGAGCCTTACTAAAATCATAACTCGAAAATTACTCGTCCGCTCAACATGATTAAATATTCTATACAAAGATATCAAAATTGTCTACAACTCTCTAGTAGATGAAACCCTCAAATTACGCCCTTACGGTACCCGAAATAATAGTATAACAAAACAGCAGACTAAACCAATCTACTGTTTGATTGTTGTCCGACTAGAAACATGCTAATTATTTCTTCTAATCCCGTCTTTAATATCTAGACAAAACAAAAAAACTAAAGGGAAAACTTGATCATTACCCACATGATTTCTTCCTTGTAATTTTCATCCTCTCTTTTCTCTTCTCTTGCGCTGCGCTTCTTTTCCTCTCGGCCCTTTTTTTCTCTCTACTATAGAAGACCACATGCACCCATACAAAAAAACAGCACTTATCTAATGGCAGCAAAAGTACACGTATCAGCAAAACAATCATTTCTTATGTCTTTCTCTTAGCAGCATGCAAGCTATTAGCGGCAGCACACATGCAACCCAGCCATGTACATGTAAAAGCAGGAGATAGCCATGTATACGTACAAACACACTTGCAAAGACTAGCATGCCGAAACAAGGATTCTTGCACGGTGGCGGTATGAGCGTGTGGCAAGAGAGCAAGGCGCAAAGGCAGATTGGTTGCAGTTGGCGGCTGTGGCGTGCGGCAAGAGAGCACAGGAGGCCAGGAGCTAGCAGCAAGAGGGTGCACACCAGTCTTTGAGGCGGCTTGAGGCGGGGTAGCCGGTGGACAGAAAAGAAGGGGAGGCGCAAGGGTAGGAGGGTCTAGGGTTGGTTGCACCCCACTTGGCCGCTCCTGATAGGCCAAAACCGTGGGCGTTTACCCAAGATTATTTCTCCTCTAAAAATTAAATTTTCTCTTTTTTTAAATCTGATAAAAATCTTTTTCTTTTCAATTAATTATCTAATGTTAAGCAGATATTACATTTTACCTCTTAAATGTAATTCGACTCCGAATTCTTCTCTTCGTTCTTCTCGAAAGAACGCCAAAACTAAAATTAAACAACAACTATCCCGTACCCGACGTGAACATATCTTGATACCGCTTGCGCATGTGAGGCTCCAGCTTCCAAGTCGCTTTCCACTCAGTCTGATGCGACCATCGCATCTTGCCATAACTGACGTGTTACGCCTTATTACTCATCTCGACCTTTTAAGAACCACTCAACAGACATGAATCGAAGGCACGGTCTTACTCATGGGTCAACGGTTCTAACGAAACCTTAGACTCCAGATTTCTCAAGTACCCTCTTGACACTAGGTCATACAAAACGATCTGTGCCCCACGCCAGGACTCAAGACGGTCCTAGTAATACGCTATCTCCTAAAATCTCCACAACTTTCAAAAACAACCAATGCACCTTGGGCCAACATTCCCTTTGGTACCAAACCACACAACCTGTACATAACACACATAACTCTTGTTCTATCTATCATTCGATCTCTTCACTTTAACAATGAGCACCTCCTTTAACCAGGGACGCACAACATAACTCATTTTAAACAAACTCTTTTACAAATAAAACCCAACTGAAAAATAAAGGATTCTCATCGCAACAACGCATTACCAACTCCCACCCAAAAGAGTTAAATCCAAAATTGAAGATTCATCTCGAGAGCCTTTTCACTTTCCAAGTAGACAATTTACAAATAAACACCACGTAAGCCAAAGAAGAAATCACTCTAATGCCCAAATTAAACATTTTTTTCTTACTAGAAAGAACCACACATACCAACAAGAACCAACTTGACTTGTAGTTGACATATGTCATAACACATAGTTCAAAGATGAACTAAGAAAATATCTCACTACCCGAGATCACACCCTTTTTCCATTACCTTTGTTTTAAGAATTTTAACTTCCTTTTAAACCCTAGGATCCCAAATCATTGCATAACACACTAACGCACTTCTCTTAAATTGGCAACCTCAAACTATGTTCAACCGAACATAAAATCCACACTTATGCAAGGAGACTCTTCCAATCCACAATATGACACTATAGCCAATTTCTCTACCAAATAAATCACTTTGATAAACAATTTTCAACGTACCTCAATATAGATTTCACCCACGATCACATCTTTTCAATCCTTTAAGAATAATCAACTTAAAATTTACAGCACACACACCCTCATTTTCTACACCCAAAGGATGTTATCAATGATCAATGCACTAATCGAAATCCACTTTGTTATACTATTTCTGCACATCCTCATTAGCCTCCAAGGTCCTAGCATAGAACACCAAGCCAAATTCTCAATCTCCAAGGCTCATATAAAATGTATTTCAATGTAACTGATACGAAAACTCTCGAATCCGATGACTAAATTTCCCACAATGTAAACATACTCATTCATTAACAACTACATGAAAACATATCCTCATCCAAATTATCTTTAGGAAGTTTCTAACTCCTGGAGGGTTACTCACTTAAACCAGGTCATACCTAGCAATAATTCAACAATCCCTACTATCCCAACAATTATCATAATGGTTAGACTTCTTCACAATTCTAATCTCATTAACTACACCGTCAAAATCCTCCTACTCAACCTTGCAAAGTACCCAACCACGATACTCTGATAAAATTGATCAAGGTCCTCATACCTCTGATAATTCTAATGTTTCATCAAAATGATCTAAAAAGTTCTTGAACCACAATTTACTATAGGTTCTACTAGTTGCAACAATGTAATCAGTTAGCCCAAAAGGCAAACATTCTATTTAAATCAAATCCTCACTGATAATTATTCCAAGAAATCAATTTTCCACTGAATGAATATCAAACAACTTGACACTTACAGTCTGACCAAAGTCATCTACTTGACCACCACTATTATGTTGCCATTATACATCCTAAAAGATATTGCAACACGAATTGGTTAATCCTTTCTCAAAAGAAGATATAGGTAGAAACAAGTTTCAACACATAAAAACGTTTACCACTCGCAGTAGACATAAGACCAAGGGAGATAGTAAAATAGCCAAGATCTCGAAAAAGAAGATTTAAATCACGCTTGAGGCACAAGTTCCACTAGAAGCGAATTTTCAACCCTCAACGAACAAGAATAAAACATTGCCATTGAAACTCAAGAAACTCTTAAGCGGCAACAACCAAAATGTTGAGCGCACTTTAATAAGTGGCTAGCTACAAAACTTAACTCCAACTCCAAGTACCTCTACCACACTTTTTTTTTCCTTAACAACAAAAATAATTTCCTTTGTTTACCGCATCACTTGCCACCTTTAACAAGAAGTGCCTTTAAAACCAGAGCACACTAATCACTTAAGAACCCAGTAGAACATTCTCGCACCTCGATTTGCTCAACAATTTCAGTTACCACGCTAACCATGATCTACCAAAAGTTCACGAATACAAATCTCTAAACTTTTCATTTAACCGATATTATAAGAGGCGGTCAAATTACTTTCTTTCTGAAAGGGTCATCACCACTCCCACAAGTCACAATCCCTTGCAGACAATCTTACTGACATTTAGAATAACACACTCTTAACATGATTCCTTATTGTCAACTCTTCCATTATAAAACCCCAAAAGTTCACCAAATGGGTTTATACCACTTTATCATCTCATCCTCAAACTGAGAGTATACTAAAATCTTACAACCTCACTACAACAACAACTTTATTTTAGCAAAGATCTACTACACAAATCAAAATGTTATACCAAAACCCTATCATTATGGACATGCTATCGTCTGACAATTCCACTATCATGAAAGCATAGGCCACCAATTAAATCCCACAGTTCAACTCTTATAGATGCTCAACACCAAACTTCAACACACAACTGTTGCACTCCAACCATCATTGCTATCAATCAAGCGTCATCAAGAAATCTAGATGCTACCTACTTTCTTTCCCAAATCACATGAATATTTGCAAACACATATTCCACCGTTCCACCTCATGTTCATAATTTGGTGCAAAATCACACTAAAACTTCTAGAATCAAAATCTTCCATCAACCAAAAGTCTCAACAGCACTACAACCAAATTCATCCCATCATTCTATATAGAAGAGCTATCGAGAACTCCTCCCATAAAATTCTAGATTCACCGATCTTCTATCCCTTCAATCTTTTGTAGACAAATCCAACAATTAATAATGGTAAGAAACATGTAGATCTAGCAAATATATATGATCACCAAGTATCTACAGATAAGATAACTCCAAGATTAATATCCACTAAGGTAATAATCTAGCATCTCTCCAACTTTTCCTTCCCACACAATTAGATTAATCCATTGAGACCAAATAATCCAACAAGTTTAGCAAACGAAATAATTATAACAATCAAACCAGTTCATCAATATTCCACACTTCTTAATAACTCATTTGACTCTATTTAGTATGGATATACTCTTAATCACTATTCACCATGTAATTACCCTATGACAATATCAAATTAATCAACTTTACTTCCAAGGATCTTTGTTAAGGTCGACTATGCACAACATTACAGACCCAACTTAATAATTCATACCTTATTATTAAACTTCTATGTTTACCACCTCTTGCTTAAACATAACAAAACATCACAAAACTATTTTAATACTTTCCTTCAGAAAAAGAGAGGCATTAAACTTGCACACTCCAAATGCTCTAAAAGAAACTTGTAGGGTCAAAACTTCTACATATTAAAGGACTTGCCAAAAGACAATTTCCATTATCCAAAATATCAAGCGAAATAAAGAGCCACGAGTCCCAACAAGAAAGAAAGAACACCTATGAAAAGATCAAGACTGCAAACTTACAACGCTTACAAGCAGCAAAAAATAACTCAATAGTCAGGAGAACAAATAATCGCTTTATGGAACCCATAAAGACCAATTGAAACCCATCAACTACAATGTAACCACTAACCCAAGGAAATTCATCAACCACCAGCAAGTAATTAGAATAACCAACTGCAACTTAAGGAAGACAACAACCTTTCCAAAGAAACTCATACACAACACCTTTAATTAGTTTACCCAAGGTAAAAACTTCACTATTCCCATACCATGAACAATGGTATAACTTGACCATACCCATGTCCACAACCATAAGCTCTACCTCTCGACTTCAACCACAATCAACGACACATAATAAGTTCAAAGGTCAAAATCAAATCACGCATCAATAAACAACTTAACGGAAGCGTAAAATTGATACTCGCACCTCTCTCTAACCTACTGTGCACTAGTGTGTCAAATTTTAGATTATTTAACCATTAGCAAATTTTAATTGATTTACTAAACCTAAAACAAATTTTAACAATTTTAGTTTTCCTAAGTTGTTAATCTATTCACCACGGACCTAAAGCCCGCTCTGATACCAACTGTAACACCCTAGCCCAACATTGAGCCTAGAATGTCACTAAACTACTCTAACTAACAAATTCAGCATCATTTTGTGATAAATTACAGCAAGCATATCAACAATAAAACCTATCCACGAGTCACAATAACACAAGCATAGCATAATACTATGACAATCATAGATAAATTATACCTAGGTGTATAGCAAAATAATAAACCAAGATTAACATAAACCAAGCATCTAATGTTATTCAATACCATCATGTCCTAGATATAAATATTCATGTCATTCTAAAAGTTTCTCATGTCCAATGAATCAACTAATTGGGTGAAGTGCATGATTCCAAGTGCGCTAGCCCTTCCCGAGTAAAACGTCATCACTGGTCACCTAAAAACAACAATACAGCAAGAATGAGTCCAAGACTCAGCAAATACATAATAAAGCCATAAACAATAGTTTATTAACCATAATCAAAGTTATCATCATCATCCATTAGGTTAATGCCATTCTCATTCTCAAACAATCAAGCCATATTCCATATAGGTAAAGTTGCACAATTTAACAATTTACTCATATATGCGAATGCACCAACATGCTCATGCTCATATGCATCTCATCAGCTGATACCGGTATAGCGGAGTGTTCACCCGTCGATGACACACTCTACCCTTCACTCCCGTGAAGTCCCCACCAAAGTAGGATTTTATCTAGAGCTCTCGGACTAGTCATGTATCTTTCTCACCACCCCACCGAATAGTTACATGACTTTCTCACCGACTGCTCATGCAACCCCTGTCATGATGAATGTAAATGATGCGACATCTTTATTTATTCATCAACATAGTCCATCTCATTAACTCAATATCTCCTCCTCATTATCTCAATATCATAATCTCATTCACTCAAGGTCATCAATATCATGTATAAGAATAAGCTGAACGAAAGCATAATAAATAGCATGATAAGTAACAACAATGATCATGGTGAACAACCCATTGTTCACCACTATACCATGTACTTGGCTTTACTGGTTGCGATGCACGGTTTGGCTAGAAGATGGCAACAAGCACAATGCCTCCCCTACATTAAATACTCAAATTTCAATACAAGCTACAACATCATAAGAACAACAATCAATTGACATCGCTCCTATACATCCCCCAAATCCGCAACGCTTCCTCGGTACCGAACAGTCACCCCCTGCTGTCATGGTACTAAAAAGAGTGTGATTTTTGACTCAAAAGTCCGATCATGGCAAACCACCCAGTTCTGGATTCTTCATAAAATTCTCCACCTTTTCTTAGATTCCCGCGACTTCTAATTAAATCATTTAACCCCTCGTTTTTATCCCAGAAGACCGATCGGACAACTTCTGGACAGCGAGCCTTACTAAAATCATAACTCGAAAATTACTCGTCCGCTCAACATGATTAAATATTCTATACAAAGATATCAAAATTGTCTACAACTCTCTAGTAGATGAAACCCTCAAATTACGCCCTTACGGTACCCGAAATAATAGTATAACAAAACAGCAGACTAAACCAATCTACTGTTTGATTGTTGTCCGACTAGAAACATGCTAATTATTTCTTCTAATCCCGTCTTTAATATCTAGACAAAACAAAAAAACTAAAGGGAAAACTTGATCATTACCCACATGATTTCTTCCTTGTAATTTTCATCGTCTCTTTTCTCTTCTCTTGCGCTGCGCTTCTTTTCCTCTCGGCCCTTTTTTTCTCTCTACTATAGAAGACCACATGCACCCATACAAAAAAACAGCACTTATCTAATGGCAGCAGAAGTACACGTATCAGCAAAATAATCATTTCTTATGTCTTTCTCTTAGCAGCATGCAAGCTATTAGCGGCAGCACACATGCAACCCAGCCATGTACATGTAAAAGCAGGAGATAGCCATGTATACGTACAAACACACTTGCAGCACTAGCATGCCGAAACAAGGATTGCTGCAGCTGGCGGCTGTAGCGTGTGGCAAGAGAGCAAGGCGCAAAGGCAGATTGGTTGCAGTTGGCGGCTGTGGCGTGCGGCAAGAGAGCACAGGAGGCCAGGAGCTAGCAGCAAGAGGGTGCACACCAGTCTTTGGAGGCGGCTTGAGGCGAGGTTAGCGGCCGGACAGAAAAGAAGGGGAGGGCGCAAGGGGTAGGAGGGTCTAGGGTTGGTTGCACCCCACTTGGGCTGGCTCCCTGATAGGCCAAAACCGTGGGCCGTTTACCCAAGATTATTTCTCCTCTAAAAAATTAAATTTTCTCTTTTTTTTTAAATCCTGATAAAAATCTTTTTTTCTTTTCAATTAATTATCTAATGTTAAACAGGATATTACACAACAATAGAGCAAGAATGAGTCCAAGACTCAGCAAATACATAATAAAGCCATAAACAATAGTTTATTAACCATAATCAAAGTTATCATCATCATCCATTTAGTTAATGCCGTTGTCATTCTCAAACAACCAAGCCATATTCCATATAGGTAAAGTTGCACAATTTAACAATTTACTTAGATATGCGAATGCACTAACATGCTCATGCTCATATGCATCTCATCAGCTGATACCGGTATAGCGGAGTGTTCACCCGTCGATGACACACTCTATCCTTCACTCCCGTGAAGTCCCCACCAAAGTAGGATTTTATCTAGAGCTCTCCTGACTAGTCATGTATCTTTCTCACCGACCTCACCGAATAGTTACATGACTTTCTCACCGACTGCTCATGCAACCCCGTCATGATGAATGTAAATGATCGACATCTTTATTTATTCATCAACATAGTCCGCCTCATTAACTCAATATCTCCTCCTCATTTTCTCAATATCATAATCTCATTCACTCAAGGTCATCAATATCATGTATAAGAATATGCTGAACGAAAGCATAATAAATAGCATGATAAGTAACAACAATGATCATGGTGAACAACCTATTGTTCACCACTCTACCATGTACTTGCCTTCCGCGCTGTGACGAGTTAGGAGGCAACGACGGAATTTCTCCACTCCACCCCCACCGCCTACACAAATATTCATTCAAATAAGAATAACAAGACAGACGTGGCTACAAGCGTTTTACCATAACCCTCTATCTAATCAACAAAACCAAAAACTCAAAATGACGAATTAACTAATCAGCCAATATCAACCCTTCTGAACAGCAGTACGAGAAAAATCGTAATTAAATATATGTAACTTCGAATGACTTGAAAACAGTGCTCAAATACTCTTAACGCATAACACTACGAAACTCTAGTTGACTGGATCTTTTGATTCGGCCAAAACAGTGGCCTAAACAATAGATGAAAACACAAACAGATAACTGTCCAGATTACAGAACAGTAGCAAAGAAGATGATGTAACTTTCAATATACTGATCCAATTGAGGTGATCTTTATCAACTCGGAAATATAATTTCAAGGGCTACAAAAACTTAGTTGGGTGGAAGTTCTGAATCGGACTCTAACTAGATCAAAACCGAGGGGCAAACCAGCAGTTCTAAATTCTCAGGCAGACAGGACAGTGCGCGATTAAAAATTCATATCTCCTAAACCGTAAGGAGAAATCTAGTCATCTTGGTGCCAAACGAAAGATAAAGACATCAGGAACAAAACTTTAGAAGACGAAAATAACAGATTCGGCCTCTAAGTAAATCATAATGGCCCGACAAGAAAATCTGCCAAATCACGTCAGCTCCCCTGGACAGTCGCGGTAAAACTACCATATCTCCTAAACCGTAACTCCAAATCAGATGATCTTGGTGCCAAAAGAAAGCTAAGACAAAGGGCTACAACTTTCTAAGAGGTGAGAAGATCAGAAAACGTACAGAACTTACCCAAAACTGACGATTAACAGTAGCGCAGGGAAGAGGTCGGGAGAGACGGCGGCCACTAGGGGGAATAGGGGGAGGAGGGGAGGGGTTTTAGGGTTTTGGGAGGGATCCCCTCATGGCGGCCCCTCTTGGGCCCCTCTCTGGCTGCAGCCCAGGCCCCAGTTGTCGAAATAATGTGAAAAACCCCTTCTTGTTTCAGAATTTGTACTCCTTTCTTTGCCCTTTCTTCTCCCGGCTGATAGTCTAATTACCCGATTCGATTCCGAGGTATTACATTCTACCCCCCTTAAATAGAATTCGACCCCGAATTCTTTCTATCGTTCTACTCGAAGGACATTTACAATTAGCACGCGGGATTCCAGCTCCCAAGTCGCTTTTTCGCTCGGTCTGATGCATCCACCGCACATTTACTAACTAACGTATTATGTTGTATTATTCATCCCGCTCTTTTCAGAGCCACTCCACAGGCAGGACTCGATAGCACAGTCTGACTCGTGGTTCGACGGCTCTAAAGAAACCTCACGCTCCAGATGCCTCAAGTACTCCCTCGACACCGGGTTGCACAAAACATTGTATACCCTGGGCCAGGACTCGAGACGGTCCTAGCGATTCTCCTCCTTCCAAAATCACTGCAGCTTCCAAAAACGAACCTTTGTACCTTAGGCCACTCTTCTCTTCGGTACCAAATAACACAACCAACACAAAACACCTGGAACTCTTGTTCCACGTCTCAATCAGTTCTTTCACCTTAACAAGGAGCACAACCGTAAACCAGGAACGTAAAACAGAACACGTTTTTAAACAACTATTTTGCAAACAGATCCCAACTTAAAAATAAAAGATTCTCATCGTAACCATGCATTAACAACTCCCTACCAACAGAATCAAATCCAAAGTTGAAGATTTATCTCAAGAACCTTTTCCATTTCCCAATGTAGATAATTTGCAAATAAACACCAAGTAAGCCAAGCGAAAATCACTCGAATGCTCAAATCAATCTCTTCCTTTATTCTTTATGAATCGGAAAGAACCACACATACCCGCATAAAGCCAAATCAACGTCATGACACGTTGCTCGAACAAGAATTAAGAGAGCATTCTATTACCCAAGAAAACACTCTGCTCCCTCAATCCTTATTTTAGGAATAAACATTCATTTAGATTCTGGTATTCCCAATTAACACGTTGCTCCTTTCTCTTATCCAACAGCCTCAAAGCGTTGCTCAACCCGAAAGCAACAACCACACTCATGTAGAGAGACTCTACTAATCCACAAATACATGCTCTAGCCAACTCCTCTACCAAATGAATCACTTTGATAAATAATTTCCAACGTACCTCAATATAGATTGCACCCACGAGCACATCTTCTCAATCCTTTAAGAATAATCTACTTAAAATTCACAGCACACACACCCTCATTTACTACACCCAAAGGATGCTATCAATGATCATCGTGCTATTTAAAATCCACTTTGTTCTACTATTCTACACAATCTCATTAGCCTCCAAGGTCCTAGCATAGAACACCAAGTCAAAATTTTCAATCTCCATGTCTCGTGTAAATGTATTTCGATGCAACTGATATGAAAACTCTCAAGTCTGATGACTAAGATTCTCACCATCTAAACATATTCATTCATTAACAACCACCTGAAAAACTTATTCTCAACCAAATTATCTTTAGAGAGATTCTAACTCCTAGAGGGTTACTCACAAGCCAAGTCGCACTGTAATAATTCAAAGAATCCCTACTCTCCCATCAATTGACATTACAATCAGATTTCTTCGCTAATCCTGCTCTCATTAACTTATACCTTCATATATATTTTTTTTTGCCTATACAATCTGGCACATTACTCAATTCATCTGTAATAGACTAACCAAGATTTTCATACTTTCAACAATTCTAATGTTCCACTCAACATGAACAAATAATCTTTGACCGCAAACACTATAGGTTCTATTAGTTACAAATATTGCCATCGGTTTGGCCCCAAAGACCAAACTTTCTATTTAAGGTAAACCCTCTCCAAGGACTAGTCCAAGAAATCAACTTATCACTCAATGCATCTCAAACAAATTGACACGCAGAGTCTCACCCAAAATCATCTCCTTGACCACCACTATCAAGTTGCCATTATACATCCTAAAAGATATTGCAACACGAATCAGTTAATCTTTTCTCAAAAGAAGATATGGGTAGAAACACGTTTCAGCATGTAAAAATATTTACCACTCGCAGTAGACACAAAACCAATGGAGAGAGTCAAATAGCCAAGATCTCGGAAAATAGAGGACGAGACCACAATTGAGCTCACAAATTCCACTAGAAGTGAATTTTCAACCCTCAACAAACAAGAATAAAACATTGCCATTGAAACTCAAGAAACTCTTAAGCGACAACAACCAAAATGTTAAACACACTTTATTAAGTTTGCCAGCTGCAAAACTTAACTCCAAATACCTCTACCACACTCTTTTCCTTAACAACGAAAATAATTTTCTTTGTGTACCACATCACTTGCCACCTCTAATAAGAAGTGCCTAAAAACCAGAGCACACTAATCACTTAAGAACCCCGTAGAACATTCTCACACCTCGATTAATCTATTTTTTTTTTGCTCAACAGTTTCAGCTACTACAGTAATCATGATTTACCAAAAGTTCATGAATACAAAACTCTTAAACTTATCATTTATCCGATATTACACAAGGCGCTCAAATTACTTTCTTTCTGAAAGAATCATCACCGCTCCCGCAAGTCACAATCCATTGCATACAATCTCACTAACATTTAGAATAACACACTCTTTAACATGATTCCTTATCGTCAACTCTTCCATTGTAAAGCTCCAAAAGTTCACCGAATTGGTATATACCACTTTATCATCTCAACTTCAAATTGAGGGTATACTAAAATCATGCAACCTCACTACAACAACTACTTTAATTTAGAGGGAATCTACTACATAATTTAATAGGTTATACCAAAACCCTTTCATCAGAGGCATACTATTATCCGACAATTTCATCGTCATGCAAACACCTGTCTCCTATTCAATCATATCATAAACCCTTCTAAAAGAAACACAATAAACTATTTCATAATATTTCTGTTATTTCAATAATATTCTAACGGTCAACTTGTCCTAGAGATTATCTGATACACAAACCACACTATCAAAGCAAACCTCTTTTAACAAGGCCATGCACCAAGCAGCCAACCTCATAAAACACACATGAATAAATTACTTTTAAATTTCAACCCTTTACCTCTTAACAATGCTCACACTAATCTAGTACACACTAATTCCAATGGAGGTTATCATAAACCATTGATGGTTATCCAATCATGGACTAATCTATGGTTCTTTCTCTATTTGTATTCCCGGGCATACACAAGATCAACAAGTAACCAATCAAAGAAAGTTCCATATCATTATCTCTCGAGACAACAATCGAACAAATCCTTATGTCTCTCATTCTACACCGTTAGATTAGCCTATCGAGACCAAATAATCCAACAAGTTTAGCAAACTACACAATTCTAATAATCAACAATTTCATCAATGTTCCACACTTTTAATAACTCTATTGATTCCAACAAAGTATAGTCACCCTCATATTCACAGCTCATCAAGAACTACTAGAGGACAATATCGACTTACCCGATTTCACTTCCAGGGGTACTCGTTAAAATTTATTATGCACCGCACTGCAAACCCAGGCTGATAACCCATATCATACCCATTAATTTATTTGATAGTAACCTCTCACTTAACCATGAGAATACATCGCTAAAAGGATTTAACATTTTCTTTCATAAAAGAGAACCATTCAACTTCAACGCTCAGAATACCCAAAAGAGTTACATTGAGTCAAACCTTCCACATACTAAAAGACTCACAAAAGAAAACCTTCATTATCCAAATCATCAAGCGAAATACATGGGTCATCTTTACCAATAAGAAAGACAAAACTCCAATTCAAAGGTCAACCTTGACAGTTAACCAAGCTCACCAGTAGCAAGAATAACTCAACAATTGGGAAAACAATAATTGCTTTAAGAGACAAGTTAAGCCAACTAAACACATTAATCTTTCTCAAGCAACCATCAACCACAATGAACTTCTCAAGGACCAAATAGAACTTTTCAACACGTCGCTTTGTACCCACTAATCCATGAGAATTCATCAACCAACAATGGCTAATCGAATATCCCAATGGAAACTCAAGAAAACAACAAGCTTCCCAAGGAGACCCATCCCCAACTTTCATAACAAAGTTTCTCGAGTAAACACTTCCCTTTTCCCCTACCACCAACGGCGTACAACCCGACCATACCTATGGCCATAACCACAATCTCTACCTCTCAAAGATCTACTATCATCACATATAACAATCACGTAACCAAATCATAAGCATTCATAATCAATTCATATCAAGAATAATCAATGCTACATAACGGAAACGTAAATGCAATGCTTTGCCCATTCCCATCCTCATGCACCAGTGTGTCAAGTTTTAAGTTAATTAACCATTAACATATTTTTTTGTACAAATCAAGTTACCTAAGTTGTTAACCTATTCACCACAGACCTAAAGCCGTGCTCTGATACCAACTGTAACACTCCATTAACATTGAGCTTAGAATGCCACTAATCTACTATAACCATCTAATTTACATCAACATACTATAAAATTTCAGCAAGCATAACAACATTAAAACCCATCCACGGGTCGTATTAACACAAGCATAACACTATGACAATCATAGATAAATTAGACCTAGGAGCATAGCAAAATAATAAACCAAGATTAAAATAAACCAAGCATCTATGGTTATTCAATACCATCATGTCCTAGATATAAATATTCAGGTTATCCTAAAAGTTTCTCATGTCCAATGAATCAAATAATTGGGTGAAGTGCATGATTCCAAGTGCGCTAGCCCTTCCCGAGTAAAACGTCATCACTGGTCACCTAAAAACAACAATAGAGCAAGAATGAGTCCAAGACTCAGCAAATACATAATAAAGCCATAAACAATAGTTTATTAACCATAATCAAAGTTATCATCATCATCCATTTAGTTAATGCCATTGTCATTCTCAAACAACCAAGCCATATTCCATATAGGTAAAGTTGCACAATTTAACAATTTACTTAGATATGCGAATGCACTAACATGCTCATGCTCATATGCATCTCATCAGCTGATACCGGTATAGTGGAGTGTTCACCCGTCGATGACACACTCTATCCTTCACTCCCGTGAAGTCCCCACCAAAGTAGGATTTTATCTAGAGCTCTCCGGACTAGTCATGTATCTTTCTCACCGACCTCACCGGAATAGTTACATGACTTTCTCACCGACCTGGCTCATGCAACCCCTGTCATGATGAATGTAAATGATGCGACATCTTTATTTATTCACCAACATAGTCCGTCTCATTAACTCAATATCTCCTCCTCATTTTCTCAATATCATAATCTCATTCACTCAAGGTCATCAATATCATGTATAAGAATAAGCTGAACGAAAGTATAATAAATAGCATGATAAGTAACAACAATGATCATGGTGAACAATGGGTTGTTCACCACTCTACCATGTACTTGCCTTCCGCGCTGTGACGAGTTAGGAGGCAACGACGGAATTTCTCCACTCCCTGCCCCACCGCCTACACAAATATTCATTCGAAATAAGAATAACAAGACAGGACGTGGCTACAAGCGTTTTACCATAACCCTCTATCTAATCAACAAAACCAAAAACTCAAAATAACGAATTAACTAATCAGCCAATATCAACCCTTCTGAACAGCAGTACGAGAAAAATCGTAATTAAATATCTGTAACTTCGAATGACTTGAAAACAGTGCTCAAATACTCTTAACGCATAACACTACGAAACTCTAGTTGACTGGATCTTTTGATTCGGCCAAAACAGTGGCCTAAATAACAGATGAAAACACAAACAGATAACTGTCCAGATTACAGAACAGTAGCAAAGAAAATGATGAAACTTTCAATATACTGATCCAATTGAGGTGATCTTTATCAACTCGGAAATATAATTTCAAGGGCTACAAAAACTTAGTTGGGTGGAAGTTCTGAATCGGACTCTAACTAGATCAAAACTGAGGGGCAAACTAGCAGTTCCAAATTCTCAGGCAGACAGGACAGTGCGCGATTAAAAATTCATATCTCCTAAACCGTAAGGCGGAATCTAGTCATCTCGGTGCCAAAAGAAAGATAAAGACATCAGGAACAAAACTCTAGAAGACGAAAATAACAGATTAGGCCTCTAAGTAAATCATAATGGCCCGACAAGAAAATCTGCCAAATAACGTCAGCTCTCCTGGACAGTCGCGGTAAAACTACTATATCTCCTAAACCGTAACTCCAAATCAGATGATATTGGTGCCAAAAGAAAGCTAAGACAAAGGGCTACAACTTTCTAAGAGGTGAGAAGATCAGAAAACGTACAGAACTTACCCAAAACTGACGATCAACAGTGGCGCAGGGAAGAGGTCGGGAGAGACAGCGGCCACTAGGGGGAATAGGGGGAGGAGGGGAGGGGTTTTAGGGTTTTGGGGAGTGGGATCCCCCCTCATGGCCGGCCCCCTCTTGGGCCCCTCCTGGGCTGCAGCCCAGGGCCCAGGTTGTCGAAATAATGTGAAAAATCCCTTCTTGTTTCAGAATTTGTACTCCTTTCTTTGCCCTTTCTTCTCCCGGCTGATAGTCTAATTACCCGATTCGATTCCGAGGTATTACAGGTTTGCTCGGAGGAAGGAGACGAGTGACTCTTCCTATTTTAGGTTGAGTCCTTCTCCGACCAGCACCTTTGGGATAGACCTATCAGTGTCTCCTGACTTGACGTTTCCCGAAGGAACGCCTTTATCGAGAAACACATGTTTTGTCTGGTAAGACGGCTTAGTTGTCACCCTTGGTCTGCAGCGTTTGACCTGCATTGCAGTTGAGTCAGTGTTTCTGGTCAGAAATTCATCGACCAGTTCTAAAGACCTCCGATCGCATGCATAAGCCATTTTCTGATCTCCTCGAACCATGATGACACCTTTTGGTCCTAGCGTCTTTAAGCTTTGATAACCGTAATGCGTGGCTATCAGAAATTTTGCTAGAACCGGACGACCAAGGATGACGTTATATACAGTTTCAAAATCAACCACATCAAATGAAACCTTTTTTGTTCGGAAGTTGTCAGGGCTTCCGAATGTAACCGGTAAGGACACCTGTCCTATCGGTTTGGCGGTAGAACCAGGGACTATGCTATGGAAGGCATATTTTACTGGTTTCACCTTTGATCTAGGAACCAGCATTTCTTCTAATGCTCCCAAAAATAAAAAAATTTAAAGAACTACCACCATCTATCAAGACTCGATTGACCTTGCAATTATTAATAGTAGGCTCAACTATAATAGGAAACCTACCCGGTCGAGTCGACGGAACGGGACAGTCTTCTTTGGCGAAGGAGATTACCGTGTCTGACCACCTTAATAGCTTGGTGGCGATCGAAGACTCCGCAAGGTTGACCTCCCGCTCCATGGCCTTCAGATGACGCCGTGAGTCGTACGATGAAGATCCTCCAAAGATCATGCTGACTGTATGTTGAGGTTCTTGGTACTCCATCTCTTCGTCGCCATCCTTGTCCTTTTTGGAGTTTGCTTCCCCTAATTCTTGTATTGAGAGAAGACGACCTTTACCTGCATAGTAATCCTCTAATTTCTTTTGCCAAGCACGGCAGGTGCGCAAATCATGCCCTGCCTGCTGATGAAGTGGGCACCACTTCTTATTCTTCTTATACCCATCGGTCGGAATTTTTGCCTTGCCTCGACCAGTATAATCTCTCTTACCTTTGGTAATCTTATCTGGGACCGCTAGGACTTCATTATCGTCCATCTTGTGGTGTTTCTTCTTCTTGAGAAACTTTTTATGCTTCTTTTCTGGCTTCTCTAAGCCAGGTCGATGGGCTTTATCTTTTTAATCTATGTCTTCACTCCATTCAACCGCTTCACTAGCGGCTGCGTATTTATCAGCCATGTCGAAAAGCTCGGCGGTTGTTCGTGGAGGATTCATAGCAATGTCCTCCGTAAATCGCCGATTCCTCAAACCTACCTTGAAAGCTTGAATTACAGAAGACTCTGCAATCTCTGGTATTGAGTTACGAACCTAGCTAAATCTCTTGATATATTGACGAAGAGTCTCTTTCGGGTTTTGCCAGATCCGATGGAGGTCATCCTCCTTTCCAGGGCGATCTTACGTACCCTAAAAATTTACAAGCAAAAGATAACAGAGTTGTTCCCAAGTGTAGATTGATCCGACCAGCTGGTTGAGCAACCAAGACCGGGCAGATCCCTCCAGTACTGTAGGTAAGTAGTTGGCCATCACATTTTCATCACTGCCAGTAGCTCTGATGGCGGTGGTATAAATCTGGAGAAGTTCCAACGGGTTCTGAGACCCATTGAACCTATCCATGTTGGCCGGTCGAAACCTGTTACACCAACGCGCGGCTTGGAGCCCTGCGGAGAAAGCTTGGCAACCCGTGACTAATTCATGACGCCTTCTTTCAAAAGGTACCGGATTGTGATCGGTCGGAGACTGGTTTCTTAAATTAGAAAACCGGGGCTCCGGTGTTTCGATCGGATCATCGGTGTTAGGATCACACCTTTGATCACCTGCTCGACCCAGACGATGTCGTAGATCATCAGGGCCAAGCGAATAACCCTCTCGATGAGGGGAAGGTGTGGTTGTTTGAAATAACATCCTTCCTTCATGACTCGTTGGTCAGAATCGTTGAGGAGGTCTTGGTATCGATCGATTCCTAACATATCCATGCTGCCCTCTGCTGAGGGAGGAACGTTGGGACGAAGTCATAGTTTGACTTTGCGCTGTCCTGTGTTCCCGGTACGCTTCCGTATGTTGCACGGTTTGTTGAAGGATTTCCGATACCTGTCCCATCAATTGGACAAAAACTAGAGCGCCTGCCAGAGCAGGGTCAGTGTTATTTAAAATATTCTGAATATGCTGCAGGTTTTGTACCGTTACTGAAGGTCTCGTAGGATTCATTGAGGTTGTTGGCGTTCGTAGATCTGAACCTTCTCTTGACCTTGCGCCTGGTCCCCTCCGACCCATCATCCTTGGTGGAGTAGAAACAGGTGTATTAATTGATGGATGTTCATCAGTTCTGTTGCCTCTGGTAATTGGTGCTTGATTGCCCGTGCTATTTCCATCAGTACGTGGTGGCGGGCAGTGTGTGCAGGACCGTACATGGCATTATGATCAGTATTTCCGATCGCATTGACCTCGTGTTTCCAAAGAATGATCCTCCGAGAGCTTCCATCGTAACGAGAGAGCTTTTCAGTGCTTCTACCAGAGACTTCCACGAAGGAGACTGGTAGGATATAAGCACCTCCTGAGGTCTTCGTGGCGAACTCAGCTTGACCCGGCGGATTGCTGATCGTATGCTGAGCCTTATTGTTCACACTCGGCCTATAACCGGTGAGAATTTCATCGACACTTTTACCAGATGTCGGTTGGTTCCTGGAATTTTCAGAAGTCGTTGGTGAGTACCTGTCAGCCATGATTGTGTTGAGAATGTATGGATTCTCGGATAGTAGGGCTGCAGATTCATCACCTTTATCGTCGGTCGGAAGGACCGGGCTTGGAGAGATTTTCAGACGCTCAGAGCTGGTCAGAGAGTCCTGTCCCTCGGGAATCACCACTTATCACAGTGCAGTGGTGCATCCTCATCCATCACCGACCGCCATTATCATCGACCGCGAACAAAGTGATGAGGAAGATGATGACGCCCAGTTCTCTTGCATGGCCTGAATGCAGGCTTCCATGTCGAGATTGGAGTAGTCATCCAAATCGAACCAGTTCTCCTCGTCCCAAGTTCCTGCCATAGTCGCATGAACGATTATGAAGGGTGGGCGAGGATTTGAAGAGCGAAGAAAGCACGTATCTCCTGAAAAGGAATGAGGCTGATCTTTATTGCTATGAACTGGCTATTACAAGGAGTGCCTGTAATCTAGACCAAATGCTAATCCTAGTAACACTGGAACGCAACGCTTGCTATGACTTTGCAATCTAATCGACTGGTTGTCTTCTGAGAGTGATTCCCAATCGATCCTATCTTCGTCTCCCCCTCCACCTTCCGCGATCCTCCTTAACTAGTTGATGAAGTGTTGGCAGTTATCCCTTAGAGAGAAGCTTGTTAGGAAGTGACGCGTCTGGTCGGAGAGAGGCGTTAGTTGACAATGTATCAACTGACGTGCGGTTATATGCCACTGAGTCATTTAACCGTATTCCAGTGTCTTAGAATTATGTAACGTCACATGGTATGGAACATACAACACGTGTTCCATTTATCACACGGTAAAGGATATACCTGGACTCATACTCAGATAGTATCAGTTTATAGCCTTACGAGCAGTCAACTAGTCGGGGGACTAGGTACGAGACCTTGTCCGACCAGGATCTTTATTGTGTAACCTCTAGAATCCTTACGACCAGTGAGGTCGTTAGCCTTAGGGGTTATGACCACGAAGTCGTATGGTCTTCTCCAATGTATTAAAATAATACATCGAGGTTTTAATACTCGTCAGTATTGTTGTTATTACCATTTATCATTGTATGAACAGGGTCTAGGGCCTACTGGTCATTTGATCACGTGTGTATGTATATGCCTAAACATGGCTATATCATCTTAGGTTCTAACTACCTAAGCTGATCACTTTAGTTTTATCATTTAGTTAGTTTACTTACTACGCGATGTCTCATTAAAGGTTTGACCTATCACTTGTTGAAACATTGACAAGGTTAACGATTTTAACCTAAGTCACAAATGAAGAATTCAGGTAACTGTGTTATTTTAACTAAACACTAACTAATGTTGATCATAGATCACTTAAAGTTGTGTTTTATTTGCTAATGGTTTGTTCGTACTCGAATCATCTATCCTATTGATTCATTAATTGGTTTAGTTAAAGAAAATATATGGTAATTGAAACCTAAATCAATAATCGACCTTAATCCTTGCTTAACACTAATCAATCTCACATCCACTAACTAACTGACTACTTATTTGAATGGGTCCAGTGGTCAGTTGCAGAGTGAGAGGCCAACATAGAGAGAGCTAGAGAGGGGGGCCACTCGTCATTGACATGTAAACACACACACACATAGGATCTCACAGAGAGAGAAAGGGACAAAGAAAGAACAACAGAGAGAGAGACACACACATAGAGCTTCAGAATAGGGGAGGTTCGAGGCGCTTGAGCAGCGCTTGCGCCGGGAAGGGGGGCTACCGCGGTAGCCGACAAGGACAAAAATGGAACCAGGGAGAGGAGGTGGTGAAGGGATACGGGTAGGCTACACTAGTCAGTAATTAAAAAATTCTACCACATAAACCAGAAATTCATACAAATAAAAGATCATAGATCATTACCACTAGACGCGTAGTGCAACAGAAGAAGAGTTGGAGCAGCCTGATCCAACGTCAAGCGTGTCAATGTAGTGGTCATAGTCGATCGTCCAATGTCCTCAGTACCGATCCTATCTTCCAGCAACCTATCACGTTCCTTGCGTAGGTTGTGAATCATCCTCGATCAGCACAACAGCAACCGCAGCAGCGCCTCTACAGTATCCACACGTCCAGGGGTGGAACTTAAGGGATACAAGTAGGCTACACTAGCTGATAATTCAAAAAATCTACCACGTAAACCAGGATACCAAGTAAGCAAGAGATCACAGATCATTACCACCAGCAGTCTAGTCTAACGAAGAGTGCATCGATGAAGTGGTCGTAGTTGATGGTCCGGCGTAGTCGATCGCCCTCGTAGTCGATCGTCCTCGTAGTCGATCTCCCGCGTAGTCGATTGCCCTCGTATTCGATCGTCCTAGGTCGATGCAGTGGTCGTAGTCGATCGTCTCCTCCAGCAATCTTTGCAACTCCTTGTGAAAATCGCGGATCATCCTCAAGCGCAACAGCAACCACAGTAGCGCCTCTGCGGTATCCACACGTTCAGGGAAGGAACACCGTACACCGGTGTGCTAGCACCAAGTCGCACAGGAAGGCTCTCTCAAGAAGATGGCGGCTAGGGTTTGGAGCAACCCATGTATATCTCATATCGTGTGTCTCCTCTCTTTTTCCCTTATCCCCAATAGCCTCAAGCATGTCCTTATATAGTGCCCGTGATGGATCCTATCCGAACACATTTGACTAATCTTATCCGTACTAGTTTGTTCCAACCTATTATGTGTGTGACCCTATAGGTTCATGCGTAGTTTGGGTGTGACTCGAAAACCTTTTCTCGCAACGAGTCGTTAGTGGTACCTAGCATGACATAACAATATCATAATACACATAAATTATATCGGACGAACCTTAATGCAATATGATCTATGACCAGGTCCTTATCACTAATGACCAGCTCGTATCTCTACATGACCAGCTCATCTTTGGTCTCGACCAACCCGTAACTCCTTACGGATAGGTTTCGACCACCTAGTGATCATGTTCGACCAGCCTACAACCAGCTTGTATCTCCATACGACTAGTCCATATCTGATTGAACTGAAAGATCAGCTGATGTATTCTCCCTTTGCCACATGATATCTGGTTGAACTCCAGATGAGATGTTGTGTCATCCATAGACTGTTCAATACTTTCTCGATCAAGTGTCAGATAACTTCATGTGGTCGAACTCTTCGACCACCAGTGGTATAACCATGCACTTTCTTTATCCGACCACATCGAGGGGCCCATATTATTGTTTCGATATCCCTATATCCATGACCGGTGAAACATGATCATATTCCTCTGTATATTTCATAGCATACATAAAAGTTACCTTTTATAACTACCCAGTTACGGAGTAGTAATTGGTAACCCCAAAGTGTACTCTTACACATGTAGAAAACCATGCTGATCTCAGTTTTAATGATTATACATCATCATTGCTTGAGACCAACTGATGACACATGAAATCATAACAATCTCAACAGTGTCTTAAGGTGGGTCTATCCAACCCCATGTTCTCTAACATGTATCCATATTATTGATTCGATATCCCCATATACATGACCGGTGAAACATGATCATCAATCAATACATGTTCTGGTCGATAGGATCACTAGTGTCTCGACTAGGGATACATTTAGAATGACATCATCATAAGTTAAAAGAGCTTCATTGTGGGGATCTCGAATTATTTACATAGGATCATAGTCCTCCAGATCATATGTAAATAAACCTAGGTCTCCAAGTTTTGAAATCCAACTTAACCCATGTAAATACGTCGACCTTAGCAGTTCAAGACTATACTTACATTAGTCAAATAGTATTTTAAATCTTCGAATATGTGTCTCATGTTAGCTCCTAAGGATCAAGGCTAACACGCACATATTCTAATCAACATTTATCGTAGTCATACACAAGGCATACATATATATTACACATGTCGTACAAGACAAGGACTTATGTCCATAATTTACAAAAGAGGCTGACCGGCCAAATTTAACCCTTAACATAAGTACGCAGCGAAAAATAAAGCATCAAGAACAAAAACTCCAACAGGGTGTGCCCTTCCCAAAGGCAATTGAGTGGAGGCCAGAAACAGCGTTACTCGTTAGCGTCGCCGAAGTCGGCGCTAACAAAATGATCTATGTTATAATCTTCCTCACTTGAACAAATGGACAATCCGTTAAAGTACAAAGTTGTACTTGTAAGACTTACACAAATAAAAATTGATACATGCTAGTGGTTGCTCAAGGAGAGGTTACAGTGGCTCTAGTTTTTGCATAAACGCAACATTACTCAATCTACACCTTCTAGTTTAATAAAGTAGTTGTACCAATAGACTGTTTAATAAAAGAAGGTTAAATAACATAAAGGTAAACATATTTTAAATAATATCAAAGTGGCAGCCCCACTTTGATACACTAACCTCATGAGACACTTGTCATGTCGACACCAAGTTGTCCCAGGTCAAATTTTAATTTAGAGTCTAACAATGATGTCAGTCAAGGCCCAAGTGATGTCCATAACCGTGGACACGGTTATTCGAATAGATTATAACCCTGTAGGGGAGTTGTAGGACCGGAAAGGCGACTAGAGGGGGGTGAATAGATGCTTTCTTGATTTTCGCTTTAATCAAATTCAACACGAACTTTTCTCCAATAGCTATGAAAGCTAAGAAGATCAGTAAATGCACAGAGCAAGCCTTGTGCTGAATCCGATTATCCCCTTAAACACACGACTCAAAAATGGAGATTTGATCTCAATAGGGCGGTCTTACCGGCGGCCAACTGGCGGTCTGACCGACAGCCAACTGGCAGTCTGAATAGCTAGTGGTCTGACCGCCGTTGTGAAATCGGTCGGACCGGCCCTGACTAGAACCAGTGCAGACAGCCCGAAATCAAAATAAAATTCGGTCTAACTTTTGATTTACCCGATGAAACTTGACCAAATTTGGAACACACCTCTCTAAGGATATCTGGAACCTATTCCTAGTAACGATCGTCTAGATCCACGTCAAAGTCTTGACCTTTTTAGGTTTTACCAAAGGAGGGCTCAAAACCTTGCAAAATGAAAAACTTGATCCAAATCTTGCTTGTGGGGGATTGATGATCTAGATGATCCTAGGAGTATTCCTACACATCATAGCAAGGTAAAAGAGGTCAACAGACCAACCAAAAACAACCGGATCAAGGAAGCACCAAAATCATCAAAGAGAGAGGAAAACACAAAAGGCCTCATCTTTGAACAAATATCCATAGATTGATTCAAGATGTTGCTTGTCCAAGCCACTCTCTCAAGGAGGACAAGAGCTCAATCCAAGAGCACACACACAAATCACCTCTCTAGAACCTAGCCTCTCCTCTCCTCTCCAAACCCTAACACAAACTAGGGTTTTTACAAATGGAGTGCTTGGGGCTTTTTTCCAACCCCCCATCCTATTTTGCATGATGTAAGTGCACCGTATAGTGAAAATCATAAGAAGGATGTAATTTCTTCATAACTGACGTCGTGGATACGGATGACGCCCGGGCGACCGGATACGCTGTGGCGGCCGGGCTCAGCCTCATGAGCCTTTCCCTTGCCCTTGTTACGGGAATGTCCACGTCGGGCTGGTGTGTCGAAGTCGTCCATGTCCTGCGTTTGCATGATGTAAGTACACCGTATAGTGAAGATCATAAGAAGGATGTAATTTCTTCATAATCGACGCTTGCATGAGCCTTTCCTTGTCGTCGATATGGATTACGCCGAGTTTATCGGGTCCTTCTGCCTCCTCATCCGTACGTAAGGTTTCCACCGTGAGAAGTTCTCGCCCGCACCGAGTAGTTTAGCATGTACTCCTCTTCGGATGAATGCCCGTCGCATATCTCGGGCCGTCAATCCATTTGGAAGAAGTGGCAACGCATCTCGGCCGCATTACGTGGGGATGAAGTTAAAATTGAAGGAATTAAACATTGGGAGGAAAATCGATGCGCGAAAAGAAACGCTTACCATGCGGTGGCGCTTTGTAGATGCGCCCGCGGCCGTGTGTCTGGGTGTGTGGACTGAATGATCTCTGCCGGTTCACCACACACACACTTCGGGACCGGCAAACGTGGTGGCACTGGAGCATCTTTCATTGAAAATCCGGTATTTTAGCTTGCTTCCTCTTCTCGCGCAAGCGATTGTGCTTCGCAACATCCTCTTGTAGAAGTTTGTCAAGAGTCCATAGCGGGTCTCGTATAATTTTGCGTTGTACATAACAAGCAAGACAGAAAAACTTTAAATTACGACCTGAATGACGACCGGACGAACTAGGTCTGTTTGGACAATCCTTCATTGAGTGCCCAGGGGTCTTGCATATCCCGCACTTCACCAGGCGGCTAATACTTTGGCACGTTGACTAGCATCCATGTCATTCCGGCGCCGCGTCTGCCGTCGCCTTCCCTATTCTCTTCAAGTCCCTATTGGGACCCCAGCACCATGTCGGGCCAAAGATCCTTGTAGTTCATTTCCAAACCATACGAGTGAAACTCTCCGCTCCATGTACCGAATAGGTGCTGCATGTCGTAGTACTCAGAGATATATGGTGTAGCCATCTGCCGCATTTGCGCACATGCGTTGTACACGTGCGAGCATGGTTTGTGGAAGAGCTTTGGCTTGTTGCAGGTGCATGTCGCCACATCACCCGGGTGTATGCCTGCTTTCTTTCCCCTAGCATGACTATTGACGATTTACGCCGAAGCTTGATCTCGATTACCGAGGTCGTCGATCACCCGAATGTCGTGCATTCGGGCCTTCTCCATCTTCTCGATCCATGTGTCTCGCATGTTCTCGACCACCGCTTGCCTTCGCCCATCCGCCGCTTGTCAGCGGTGGCTCTATTCACGAAAATAACCAACGGTGCGAGTCCATGTCTCCGGACAACCGCAGTTGATAGGGAGCCCGCGCACACCTTTCAGACGCTATTGTAGACCTCGGACATGTTGGTCGTCATAACGCCGCACTCGCACCGCCGCTGTCATAGAGGAGGGACCATTTCTCCAATTCGGAGCGTGGTCGTTAATCCACCGGGAGAAGGTTATGGCGCTACTAGGTTGCTCCCTCTCCGGAGTGGACTCCTTGTATGTCTCGTAGTCCGGTGTTCAAGGTCTCTCCAAATAGACTCAAACTTCCGTCGGCCGTTCTCGCATACACAATGCCTTGAACGCCTTCATGAGTTCCCGATCGCGAACCGCGTGAACAAGTTAGATGCAAGATGCCTCATGCACCACCGGATTGCACGTCGCTCCATCGGTGAGATGGATCCATCCCACGCCGCATGATGTTGATGGCCGCCAACAACCCAAAGATTGCCGCTCGTGACTAGGCGAGCGCTGGCGGCCTCCCACCACGCCCTCTTCACGTTCTCCAAGAACCACAACCACCGGATGTGTTCTCGCCTCGACAATGGCAAATGCAACCGGAGAAGTTGGTCATTCGCATCGCCGCCACCGCGTGAGGATGGTGCCCTTGTACTTCCCAAAGGAGAAAAGTGTCATCCATCGTTAGCACGGACGGCGAACTTGAAGCCCCCGATGGCCCGAGCGAAGCCCGAACACCCTATCCAAGATGAAGTGGTTGGGCCCTTTTCAAAGATCTTCACGGTCCAAATTGTTTATGTATGCGTGCGGGTTTGATCCGCAATCTGGTGAAGCAATCTCGGCACAAGGTTGTACGCCTCTTCGTATGTCCCGCATAGTCTCGATGACTTTCGCTTGGCTCGTCGAACCTTGTCAGTAGCTAATCGGATAGCCAACCCGATTGACGACTTCCGACATCATCGACTTGGGGAGACAGACACGTCCGCCTCAACTAGGTGCGTGATGAGGTTTGCAACATATGCGAAGTCACGCCCGATGTCGCCGCAGGCTCGCCGAGCTCGCAGTGTGGTCGATCGCCTCCTTGACCGTGAAGACCGAGCCAAAGATCTTTGCTCTGAGAGCGCCGACCTTGCTGGGTAGCCTTCTACTATGCACTTCATCGTGCAGACTGGTTGGACCGTGCACTCGGTACACTACCGATGGACAAAGCGCATGCGTGCTATAGCTTGTTGCACGCCACCTTGTTCGGAAGCGCCCAACTAAGAGGGTGTCGGCTTCAAACCCCACCGGGAGCCTTCTTCTTGCGGCAAGACGAGCGAACGCACCGCGATATCATCAAGTCTCGATGCCACGTAAGGACCACCGCTTGCGTGCGTCCTCGCTCGGCACCATCCGAGCTTGGGTTTGTCCTCGCTCGGACTCCAACCCGAGAGTCTCGTCCGGTAGATACTGTGGCGGTCGATGCGGCCGACCACCATGTTTCCGCCCCTCATTTGGCTCAAAATTAGGCACGGACTTCCCTCCGAGGCAAGACATTCCGCGTCGCCATCTTCAGCTTCGGCGCGCTTGCCCGCTTGTACGTGCCTCGGCATCATCCGGTTTCCCGACGCCTATGTACGAAATTGACGTACACCATAGGTTTCCGTGAATGGCCGCCTCGGCCGGGAGACAATCTCCATGTACTACCTCCATGCTATGCTTCCATCCACCTTTACGAGCTCCCACATAATTGGTGCAGTGATCGCCTCAATCATAACTTTCTTCGCCCTTGGCTCCGTGAGGAACTCCTCCGGATGCACGCTTCACTCGTGAATATTCATCGCGTGGAGCCCTCCGCCGACCACCTTGTATCGGCATCTCGACAGTCCAACCCATCGTGTCCTACTCGTACAAGCCCATCGCCAGAAAAACACAATCAAGTCTTGCATGTTCGAAAATACCTAAACCCACAACACCCACTAAATAATTACGACTAATTAATTAGCACTAAACTAATTCATTAATATGAACTAACTAATTACTTACTAATTAACTATCTCTAAACTAACTAATTACTGTTGATTAATTACCACTACAAAATACCAAGATTTTATTTCCACTTACTTGATATGTCAGAACGATGAGTACTAAACTAATTACGACTAATTAATTAGCACTAAACTAATTTATTACTAGTGAACTAACTAATTACGACTAATTAGCTATCTATAAACTAACTAATTACGGTTCATTAATTACCACTAAAAAATACCAGTACTTTATTTCCACTTACTTCATATGTCAGAACGATGACTACTAAACTAATTACTTACTAATTAATTAGCACTAAACTAATTCATTACTAGTCGACTAACTAATTACTACTAATTAATTACCCTAAACTATCTAATTACAACTAGCTAACAAAGACTAACTAATTACGACTACGGCAATAACGGCAAAAGCATAACACAAATTACATGCCCTTCTGATGAAGTAATTAATCACCCTTCGGAGGAAGTAATAAATCACCCTTCGGAGGAAGTCATAAATCAAGGCCGAGTGACGAGAAGCGAGAAAACAGTTACCTCCCAATAAAATTAATTATGTTACGTTCTCGAGTTCTCACGACGAGCGCAAGAACGAATCAAACGCAATTGATATGACCAAGAGCGAAAAGCGAGTCCCAGATTTATAGCCGAGTGGAGGAGGAGTCGCGCCTTGGCGCCGGAATTCCGTAAGCATTGGCGCCGAATTATCGGATGGGGCGACAGATGTGCGGAGGAGGAGGATGGACGGTGGGAAATATGGCCACCACAACGTTTTTAATTCTCCGCACAACAGCTTCGGATGCGTATGTGTAGCGGTGAGAGAGAGGCTCGCTTTATTCTTTCTGTGGAAAGTTTTGACAAATGCAGAGGGCGGACGTGGCGCGCGCGCTGCATATGAAGTACATTAATTGATCTGCATTTAAATCAAAGTTATATCAAAAGATTCTTAACAAATAAAATAATACAAAATTACATAATCAAATACACTTTGTCGTATGTTACATTAAAATTTTCATTTTTTTATAATCTAAAATTCTTGAAAAAAAATAAAAATGAGAATTATAAAAAAATGGAAATTATAAAATCCAATGGCAGTAGGGCAAGGCGCAATATGGCAATGGCCGGGCATGGGCGCGCCAGGCGGCCTTGATGGAGGCGGGCGCGGCCCGCCGCGCTACATGGGCGCCACATGGCGACGTATCGCCAGCGCCACGAGCGCTGCGCTTCGCTGCTCAAGGCCACTTCGGTTAGTTTTGCAAATACATGCGGCCGTGGTTAAAATCGCTAATACGTCAGGTAAATCGGCCGACGCAAAAAAATTCTTGGTTTTCTTAGTTCAATGAGGTATATACATCGATTAAAAAAAGAGGTATGTATCGATGGCGGACGTCTTGAATGAACAATATATAATAAATAAGTAAATAAAGCTATATTTGCTTTCATGTTCATGATGACGATAAGCATTTGACTTCCGTGTTGCACCTCGATGGCGATACTACATATGATTTGGATATCTCTCTCTCTCTTATTTAAGGAAGATTTCGATTTCTTGAAGGTTCGGATTAGAGTCGACATAAACGGCAATCAATCGCCAGATGCGTCCGTATCCCGCAGAAAATTTGAAATATTTGCCTGTAGATATCATGTAGGAACTCGCAAAATGTTGATTCTTTACTAAACGCCCAAAAATGTTCCCTTACGCTTGTTCCCCTTCTTGACTTGTGGTCGTGTAAGCGGCGTGGTGGTGGCATACACTACCGAGACTCGCTTTTTTGAAGTGTCTCGACTTTGCCGAGTGCTTTCTATCTGCACTCGGCAAAGAGGCTATTTGCCGAAAGTGCCGATAGAAAGCACTCGCAAACATATGGCACTTTCGGCAAAGATTTGTTTGCCGAGTGTCTAGCACTCGGCAAACAATGACACTTAAGAAATCTCGTGTTTGCCGAAAGTGCCCTAACTCGCAAACCGTAACACTCGGCAAAGGGCACCGCCGCTAAACGGCCGGCACCGCCGTTAACCCTTTGCCGAGTGTCTTCTCCGACACTCGGCAAAGAGTCTCCTTTGCCGAGTGTCCTTTGTTGACACTCTAAGAAGAGGCTTTTTTGCCGAGTGTTTTATTGCGCCACTTAAGCAAAAAATAAAAAATTTCCTTTCCTACCTTTCAACTTTTTCTACTCTCCACATACAACATATGGTACTCCATGTTAAAATTTGGTATATTTTTCTATTTGTTTGCTATAATTAATTAATTAATTGCATTTCAAGCATTTTTTGAATCAAGTCAAATTTGAACGCAATTGATTCAAATAATAGGAAAAAATGAGTAGAAAATGATATTCATGTTATTCAGCCCGGTTTGAGGCCTTACTGTGAAATGAAAAGGAATTTCAACATCTTGTTTAGGAAACACGACCACTTAACGCTTTGGTAATGGTTTTAAAGTTTTAAAACCAAACAAAGTCCAAAATCATGAGATTTGTCAAGATGTCATGATATCATACGTGGAGGCTGTGGTAAAAATTTATAAGATTTCGCATGAGTTGTCACGCATAATGCTTACAAACCAAGCATTTCAAGAAGAAGCGTAGAGTTGAGAAGGATTCGTAAGATTTGGAGTCAAAGTGACGGTCGAATTGTGGTTTGACTACAAAAGTTTTTGTATAGGCAATAGACAAAAGAGATTGTTTCATGTGAAATTTTGGTAATTTTTCGGATCCGCTTGATAATTTTAATTTTTAAACCGCAATTATAGAATTTTAAATGATATAAATTGAATTTGAGCTATAAATCGCATGAAATAATGGTCTAATGTTCAGAGAAGCATGGAATATGCATTGTTGAGTGAATTTGATAAGGTATTTTTGAAGTACATTCAACAAATTTGTAAAACACGTTATGGAAAAGAAAGAGAGGAAAGGAAGTTTTATTAAAAAAATAGTTTGCCGAGTGCCTTATGGCGACACTGGCAAATAAGGTGTTTGCCGAGTGCTTTGTGGGAGACACTGCAAAGGAGAGGGCTTTGCCCCACGCGCCTCGCGCGCAAGACGCCACAAGCCCGCCCGCCGCCCCGCCCCTTGCGCCACGCCGCAAGACGCAAGCCGCCAGCGCCCAGGCCCGCCGCCGCCATGACGATTTCTTCTCCGCCGCCACCTCTTCACCGACATCGACTACTAATTTGGGCTCCAGCAATTGGGTCCGTTGTTCCTCCAATTACTCCATTTTGATTCTTCAGGAGTTTCTGCTGCTCCTTTCTCTGCTGTTCCACTTGTGATACTCCAGCTCCAACCTCAGAAGCTAGCTATGGTGATTAGTGTAGTTGTGGATGGATGCCGGTAAAACATTCAGAACTCCATATATTGCATGTACCCTGTAAGACTTAATTTGGTGAGTCGCAGCTTGCGGTCCTTACTTGAAAATTCGTTCCTCTAGCGGAAGCTCTGCGATTGGCTCTTCTCAGGACAAGAAAACGAGTTCTCGAATTAGCCGGTCATTCGATCATATGCATCTTGTAGTAGTAAGATTCAGTTCAGCTACTACTTCTCGTATGTCGTAACCTGATTCAGAAATTCAGGTGCTGTGTTCATGATGGGGTTCATATGGTGATGCATGGGTGTACTGCTGGTGTGCATTCGGTGGGTAGCAATTAATGTAAAATTTGGACATGTAGAATCTGACGAGAATAGTAGGGGACATAAAAGTGTACATCCTGAATATCTTGTCTGAGTAGCATATATAGTAGTCTAGATTTCTTTCTTCTTATTCTACTGTATGGTAGGATATGAATGGGTGGTACACTCGTACTCGTACTACTACCACTACACTATTTAATGTATGCCCTAAGGATATAGAAGTTGGATAGGGGAGATATTGGGCTGGAACAAATAAAACAGAATAGCAAAGAATTACCAGTAGTGTCTTTGGTTGGCGTCGCTGCTTCGAACAAACCGCGAGTTAGTTTAGGATATAAAAACAAATGTTCTGCTTGCATCGACACAGCTTTTCACGTGGCATGTGGTTTGCTTTGTTTATTTATCTGATGCATGCTTGGTACTCCATTAAGATAAGTTAGTAGCTGGTTCTTGATTATAGAGTTAGCATTTCCCCCCTTTTTATGTGCATGCAGTTTTTTACGTTAATAATCTCTATTATATGCAATTTATCCATGAATATTCTTCACTCTGCCTTTTGTTTTGTGCAATTGATTATTGTTTTCATTTTCAGTACACTGTTTCTAGGAATGTGATATCCTTCTTTAGTGTAACTCGTCAGATTTTTATATGCTGCCTGTTTTCTCTTGTGACATTGCACTAGTTAAATCACTTGTGGAGTTTGTACCTTATGTAATTTCTTCATCCACGTAAATAACAGGTTAGATTATAGATTTAGAAGTACCATTTCTGCATCCATATTACACTCATCGTCCATGGCGTTGTAGCAAATATGATTCCTCACGACTATAGCCAATATATATGCTCCTCGATCTCACAATGACACTATCATTCACACTGAACATTGTTGCGATGCTCGCATATCGGCACTGCGTGACTTATCTCATTTTTGCATATCGCCTTCCTGACGAGTGGTCCGTGGCACTCCGAAAGGCAGTAGCTCGCGCACCAGAGCGAAATCTCGGGCGCACTCGTGAATGAACCTCGGGCAGTCCAAATATGTGATTTGGGTGGACTCGAGCCGATCTCGAGCGTGCTCGGGCGCGCGTGGATCCGTGATAGATGTAGGTTCGCACTCAGAGGCAAGCTCTGAGCAGTCCCAAACCTGTGGATTTGGGCGGTCTCGAGAACGGGATCTCGAGCGTGACTGAGCACGATAGACTCAGGTAGTATAGGATTTAGATCTTTTGCATCTCTTTGTTTCTTAGTGTTATTTGCTTGTCGTATGGCATAACAACTCACCCTCGTTAGTCTCTCATTAGATAAATATGATACACTCTTGGTTGGAGATGCTACTTAAGAATGCAAATGAGTATTAATAATGAATAGTATTGTGCATTATGTTTGTGTCTTTACATGTAGAACCTTTGCTTTCAGATATGCCATGTTCTTGCAACATAGTTTTGTCAAGTCCAGAGAGTCTACAATCTAGAACATATGTCCCATTTTATGTGCATACTCATGCTCTACTCTTGTTTGTACCAATACCTCACTCCTTACAGTACTGATACTTGAACATCACAAAACGGTGTCTTTACAAGACTCATACTCAACTCCTTGCATACTAGGCAAGCTACATGTATGAAATTTTATGGTACCATGCATCATATTATTTGATTACTTCATTGTTAGAACCTTGTTATATATTAAGGGGGATGAGTGCTTATTATTTGATAGAGTTCCACATGTGCATGTCGGCCATCGTGTCGTTGGTTTTCTTGCAGTGTTTTGGAAACCTCACCGTGCGAGGAGGTGTCTTGCAAATTTTGTATTGACAGCTTTATGTTTCTTTTTGCGAGAAGAGCCACGGAGCGGCCACGAGTACCTCGGCGACCCCGATCGCTTTCCTCGCCACGCGGCTCGCCTCACACCGCGCCGCCGCCATCGCACCGACCCGCCACCCTAGGTATAACCCTCTTCCGTATCATGGTCGAGATCACGTAATCCCGCTTAGGCGTCTCCCGTTCGAAGAGATACGGTTGGAAATATGCATATCTTTGCATATCTATAACCGTCTTCGCTTCAATTGTCCACGCTTTGATTAGCCGAGGATGCGTAGATGGGGTTAGTTTCGTGGTCTACTCCGATCCGTGACAGTTTGGCGAAGATCTCCTGTTGTTCTCCTGATACACAATCTCCCCCCAGACGGTATTTGGAGAACAACGGGAGGTGTCCGCCAAATTGTCTCTGATAGGAGTAGAGCATGGAAACTAACCTCATCTACGCATCCTCAGTGGGATTAGGACCTATCTTGACCTATTAGATAGGAGAAAGATCGTAGATGCATTTGATTCTTATATTACTCCTCGATATGTTAGAGGATGGATGACCGTGGGTGGATGTACACGGCCGCTCAAGTCGTGGTTCGTTGTCCGATGAATGGATTGAGAAGACCGATGCTTTCTTGGAACTAGCATTTGCCAAGGTTAAAGGAGCGCGTGCCACTTGGTGTCCTGCAGCAGATGTGCAAACACGCGCCGACAAACAAAGGAGGTCATGGGTAAACATCTTTGCAAGTTTGGATTTACTGGCAGACTATACCCGGTGGATCTACCACGGTGAATCCGATCGTATGAGAGAGGAGGTCGTGAGACCACGCGTCGAGGATTATGATGTCGATGGCGGGTAGGAGACATGTTAAATGACTATCATGAAGCACACTTCACGAAGGACGAGGGAGGAGGAGCCGAGGCAACCGCAAAGGCGTATACGACATGTTGTCTCGCGTACGTAAACCCCTTCACGGCTGCACGAAGGTTTCTCAACCGGATGGCATTGGACGCAGAATGGCCTTGAAGTCCCGGTTTAGCTTGAGTCGAGACGCCTTGATGCTATGTTGATGCTTTTTAAGATGCTTCCGGAGGGTCACATTCTCGCCAAAGAGCATGTACGAGTCAAAGAAACTCCTTCGTGCACTTAAGATGCCATATGAGCGAATACATGCTTGTCCAAGGTGCATCCTATTTAGGAAAGAACATGCGGAAGCAAAGCATCGTGCAAAGTGTGGATCCTCTAGGTTCCCGGAGGTAGACTCGTGATGGTCAAGAGGCGACTTGATCCCCGTGAAAATCCTACTGTACCTTCCGCTCATACCGAGGATCCAACGGCTATACATGACCGAGGAAACCGCGAAACAGATGACATGGCACAAAATGGACGCCGATACAATCTCGAGAAGTCGTACATCCATCCGATGGTGAAGCATGGACCCACTTTGATGTGATTCATCGTGAGAAAGTCAGAGAGGCTCAGAATGTACGTGTTATACCGGCAATGATGGGTTCAATCCTTATGGAATGATGGCGCCCATACACTTGTTGGCCCGTGTTCGTTATCCCCTCAATCTCCCCGGCTGTCCTCTTCCAACGATGTAACATATTCTTGTCGTTGATAATTCTGAACACCCGGGAATAATATGGGTGTGTTCATGGAGCCCGTGATTGATGAATTGGTCCGTGCTTGGGAGGAAGGGGTATGGACATACGACCGAGCTACAAAGAGAAACTTCAAAATGCATGTTTGGTACCACTACTCCCCGCATGACTTCCCTGCAGATGGGATATTCTCATGCACCGTGTGTTCACGGGAAGTTCCCATGCCCAAGATGCAAGGCACTCGACGCTCATTTGGTTGTCAAGGGTGGCAAGTATTCTTCGCTCGACAAACATCGACAATTCCTCCTCTTGACCATGCATTCAGACGAGACATCAAGAACTTTACGAAAGGTGTCGAGTTATAGACCCCGCACCGCAGATGATGACCGTGCCGCGGTTCGTGCTCGATAGATGCTCTCGAGGTCAATCAAGAAGGTGGTTTTGTGGGATATGGTGAGCAACATGCATGGACTCATAAGTCGGGCTTGTTGAGGCTCCCTATTTTGATGACCTTCTTCTTCCACATAACATTGATGTAATGCACATCAAAAGAATGTCGCCGAGGCACTTTGGGCAACAATCATGGACATTCCCGATAAGACAAAGGACAACATTAAGGCTAGAGTGGATCCGCAACGTTATGCGATAGACCAAAGCAAGAAATGAAGCCTCCTAGAGGCGGCAAGACATGGAGAAAGCCTAAGGCCAATCGCCTTGACCAGCCCCAAAGGAGGGAAGTACTAGAATGGTTCCAAACGTTAATGTTCCCTGATGGGTATGCAGCGAATCTGAGGAGGGGAGTGAACTTATCTACTATGCGAATCAATGGGCTCAAGAGTCATGACTACCACATATGGCTTGAGCGGCTTCTTCCTGATGGTTCGAGGCTATGTCCTCGAGCATGTCCGCTAGTGCCGGCAGAGTTGAGCAATTTCTTCCGCCACTTTGTGCCAAGGAGTTATCTCTGACCGTGATTGCAGACTTGGAAAGAATGGCACCGTGTTGCTCAGTAAGTTGGAGAAGATCTTTCCACCCGGCTTCTTCAATCCGATGCAGCATTTGATTTTGCACCTCCCGTATGAGGCACGAATGGGGGGGCCCGTGCAGGGCCGTTGGTGCTATCCAATTGAGAGATGTCTAAAGGTTCATCGAACTAAATGTAAAAATAAATGCAAAATTGAGGCTTCCGCAGCAGAGGCATACATTTTGGAGGAGGTGTCAAACTTCACAACAACGCACTATGGTGACAACCTTCCTAGCGTGCACAATCCACCCCTCGTTACAATGTCAAGCGAAAATGAATCGAACTCGGATTTTCCGAGGGCAACTCTTAAGTGCAAGTGATGCGACCCCAAGACCTTGAAACATGAAGAGTGGCGCACTATCATGCTATATGTGTTGAACAACCTTCCGGTGGAGCCGCATATGCGTAAGTTGTCAACAAACTTGTTCTCGAGTGTCATGGTAAAACACTCGCAAAGTAACGCTTCGAGTATTCTCGGGAACATAGTTTGCCGAGTGTTTAATCTTTGCCGAGTGTCATGGTAAAACACTTCGACAACGCACATCACTTTGCCGAGTGTTTTTACCATGACACTCGGCAAACTATTATTTTTGCCGAGTGTCATGATAATGACACTCGGAAAGAGTATTAGTTTGCCGAGTGTCGCTATCACGACACTCGGCAAGCGATAGACTTTGCCGAGTGTCATTATCATGACACTCGGCAAGAGTAATAGTTTGCCGAGTGCCATTCCGTCCCGGCACTCTCGGCAAACCACGCCGCCACCGTGTTCTCACCGCCCACCACCTTTTTTTGCCGAGGGTCGCTAAGCACTCGGCAAAATATTTGCCGAGTGTTCGATGAAAGCACTCGGCAAGAAAGAGCTTTTGCCGTCGTAAACTATGCCGTGTGAGATATGCAGTGGGTGGCACTCTCAAACGCTTGCCGAAAGTGTTTATCGTGCTTTGCCGAGTGCCACCGGCACTCGGCAAAGATGCTGAGCCCGGTAGTGATATCTCAAATTTACCTGTAAGCCCCGTTTGGAGCATACGAATTTATAGAGAAATTGTTATGTTTTTAGGAAAATGAATTCATATGGATATTCGTGGGTTTTGTCGGATCCGGATTTTGCAAATCTAAATCCTTTATAAAAATACTATGTTATTCCCTGAATTAGTAGATAGCACTCACAGTTACATTGCTGAATCATTTCATATATGGCGTGAACTAAACCATTCAAATATATTACAGACATCAGAGTGACATAGACCACGTCGGGTCGAGTTTTACAGGAAGGGCCGAACATACCAAATTGATTGCATTACATGAAAGCAACGCAAACTACAGCGGAAGCAAAAGAGGTAGAACTCATCTCTCCACAGGCAAGCGACTGGGGTAGTCTGTGTACGACGGATATTAACCAAGGGTTTGGATAATATCGGTTGTACGCAACTACTGAACGAGTCCACTAGACTGAGGCGAGACCTAGACTATAGAACTAGACTACTCTTCATCGTTGCCTTGACCGTCGGCTTCTAGGTTCTTGTAATACGCATAATCTCCTTGGTCCACATTATCTGAAGGGTTTGGGGGAGAGCGAGAATGAGCACAACTTTCGTGCTTGTGAGCCAACACACAAGATGCAATAATATACATGCATGGCTTAACAAGGGTGGCTCGGGTTCTTTTATTTGCTAAAGCAATATTTTCAATTATCATAATTATAAATTCCTATTACTTAGCATTTTAACCAAATTGCATTACAAATTCCTTCTGTTGTCTCACCCATAAGGGGTTACGCCCATACGTTGTGCGGGATGTTCACCTCAGCAACTAACGTAGCTGGATTACCCACAACGTCTAGCGCAACTGGCAACTTCACCTTGCATTGGTGTCCCATTCAAACCGGACTGTGCCCAGTGCTTGTATGATCTCAATATTCCAGTCATTTACTAACAATGACTGTCCAAAACCACTTTCATGTTTAAAAGATGATGATTAGGGCATTTTAATGCCACGGTACTTGAGCAAGACTAACATGTTGCTTAAGTACAACCTATACTAGTATTTACCACATAGCTACTAGGGTGACATGGAATAACAGATTCAATTATTAAAGGATGGCTTAATAATTAATTAATCATCAAATGAGCATTTAACTACCTTAAGCTTTAACATACATTTGATTCAATAATTAAAGCATGCAATTTTGGTAATTTTTTTAAAAAATATTTTACATAAAATGTAGGCTCAAAATGATAAAAGTGTCGACTCGCCTTGGTTAAAGGCAAGAGAGTCTTAATAGTCTTGTATTGATTAATTTGGAGATCTCCTGCTTCTTCTAATCCTATTCGGACGAACGTTCCAGAAAAAGGCACAAACAAGCAAAGAGAGCAAATAAATACTAAAGAAATAATAAATGAACTCCAAATAAAAAAAACCAGTGCCATTAGGAAGATCCCAAATTTAGACAAATTTAGAAATAAATTTCACTTGAATCGGAGTTATAACGGAGGAGAACAGATACTTCTAAAGTTTGAATTGGAATTAAATCAGAAAATTAAAAAGGGAGAGGGAATTGGGCCCTTTGGCTTGTGGGGCCCACGAACAATGCTTGGTCCATGTGAACAGTGCATGGACCGAAGGTCAACATGCACTGTGCACCGGTCTATGGTGCACCAGGTGCACACTGTACATGGGGGCCCAACTGTCGGTATGTGGAGGAAAAATTGAAAATAAAACCGGCCATCACTGTTCACCCGGGTCTACCAGTCAACAAGTCAAGGGGGTTTTAAGACAACACTTAAATGGCTAATGATTGATTAGGGTTTTTAAGACAGTCATTAGGGGAGTTAAATGAGACCCTGTACTGGTCGGCTGTTTCGACCAACAGAGATAGGCGCACAGGCGCGCGCGGCCAGAGCTCGTCGCTGGCGAAGGCGGGCTCGATGGTAGTGTCCTAGCACACAAATGGGATCCCCTCCGCGCGGCGAAGCTAGTGACGGCGGTGGCATGGCCGGCGGCTCACCAGAGCGGCGGCACAGGGAGGGAAAGGCGACGGTGGCGGCACGACCAGGTGGAGTAGGGGCTCCGGCGGTGCTCTGAGCTGGGAAAGGGAAGCACATAGAAGAGCTCGAGGAGGTGAACCTACCAGGTCAGGAATGGGGATCGGAGAGGGGTGGTGACCGGAGAAGGGTGGAGATGAAGCGGGCAGCTAGAGGCGAGGAAGAACACGAAATCCGAGCTCGACGGTGGACCAACTCCAAGGGGCTTGGGGGGAATGCTCCTTGGCGTCAGGGGTGCTTCATGATGAGGGTGGTGCGGCGGTAGCGTCGCCGAAGAGGCTAGACACCGGCGGAGGCGGCTCGGCCGAAAATGTAGGAGAGGCAATTTTTTGGGGAGGCTTGCCAGGAGAGCAAGGCGACAAAGTGGGGAGGAGCAAGGGGCACATGTGATCTCTTATAATCGGTCAAGGGGGTGAAGAGCCGTTGGAGGGTGTGGGGAACTCGTAGTCCCGAGGAATGACATGGGTGGGCTGACAAGCTCGGGCGGAGCGACGACTTGAGCGAACTGTGATGCGATGAGGCGGGTCTTGCTGACGCGGTCCTGGTGCGGCCACGGGCGAGCATGGAGGGGCCGACGCAAGCGCGCGTGCTCAAGCGCATTGCGGCCCGGTGCTTTTGAGCGGCGAGGACGACGTGGCATCACGGGGAAAAGACAAGGCAAGAGGGAGGGCGTTGTGGTCTTGGGCTGCAGAGGAGTAGGCGGGAGCAGGTGACGGCGTCAGGGGCAGAAGGCGGCAGAGGAGCGGTGTGGTGGTGGCAGGGGCGCACGGGATGGCGCAGGCGGTGGGGCGCTTAGTGACGGGGGCATGACCCGATCGGGGGAGGAAGATGGGAGGAGAGGTGGGAGCTAGGCCGGGAGAAGCTTGGCCAAGAGGCCAGGAGAGGGAAACGGACCAGGTGGAGCTGGGCCGGCCCAAGGAGAATGGGAAGGTGCAAATTGAGAAATGGCTCAAATTTGAAAAGATGAATTCAAATTGAATTTTGAATTTAGGAATTTGCAAAGAGGTTTGAAACACAAACCAGAGCTTAGATAGAAGGTAGGATATTTGAGAAAATATGCTAATTTGAATTAAGGTTTGAAAACCGAAAACCAAATGGAATTACTATGCACCGTCCGAAAACAGACTGTTACAGGTTTCAAGCTGTTTAACAGTTATTTGAAATATGGGACCAACTATTGCACATGCGAGAACCATCGGATCTGTATTGTGTGGTTTATATGTCTCTATGTTATGTCTCTTTCAGTTTTGATGGGCAGACCTTTGTGGACCCTTATCCGGCCCGCAAATCTCAAAACGTGACTCGTTAATGGCCTGCTCCTTAATGAGCTGGCCCATTTAGACTCATATTGCAGCACGTCATGTTCATACTAATACAATGACCATTAAAATAAACCTAGGAAAAAACTAATAAATACATAGCCCAAAAATCTCATCTCCAAGAAGAAGAATATGGAAGAACTAGATAAATCACGAGATCTAGAGCCAAAGAAAAAAACACGAGAAGGAAAATAGAAGAAAAGAAAGATGGAAGAAATTAAATAATCAAGGACTTGCCTCACAATGATGAACCCGAAGCCCTGGTTGAGTGTTCTCATGATAAATTCCTTCTTCTCGTCAGCTTTACTTATTCTTTTGCTTATTGTCTACCATTGGAATCGAGTAAACAATATCCAATATTCCTTTGCTTCTTCTCCAATTCAAGCAAAATTGACAAAAACATTGCCCAAATTTAACTTTCAGATCAGATCATGAGTTCATAAAAAAGGAAATATTAATACACAATGATGCCATCTTTGAGCTTGGAATATTGTGCAAGCATATGATAACATGTCTGAACTTATTTTCATTAACATGGGGTCGTATTGAAACATCAGTACCCTTCTATATTGAAATTGCAGTACCCTACCATACAACAAAATAAAAAACCGAATAAACAAAAATTATTCTAACAAGGACAAAAAATGTCCTGACCAGGTTAACCCTAACATAAAACAAAATCAAAAACTAAAGGAACAAAAATTATTCTACCAAAGACAGAAAGGATATGATAGCACAAGGTAAAGAAAAAGAAATAAGAAAGGTTAAAAAGACAACATTCATTTTGCATAATACACATGACAATCCACAATACAACAACAATCCTAATTTTACAGCTCAACAACTAATCAAATTAGTTAGACTTTTGGTGCCAATTTTCTAACCAACTACAGACAAAAAAACTAGCACACACAAATGAAAGAAATTACACTACAAAAAAATATATAGATAAGTTATAAATTTTCCAATGCAGGCGTCTAGCAATGGTGAAGTCAACAAGCAAAAGATGAGACTGCATCCAATTCTGATCTACTAGGCAACAGTACAGATATCCAAAAATTCAGATAATGCAACTACCATGGTCGAACCGCCTTCCTTTTAATCTTCATTCTTGTGCAGTATAGGACAGGAAGTGTAAAGGCCTTCCATCAAACAAGTACTAGTAAAATATGACTGAAGAAAGAATCCTACACAATAGATACTTACCAATTGACATATCTACACATTATTAATACAAAAAACAAGAGAAATAACAACAAACCATCTATTGCTACCCTATAGAAAGCTACCTTCTTGTTACATGCAACATAGTTGGCACTGAATTAGCACTTTCTACTATTCTACTAGGATTAGAGAACCACCACAAAAAAAAAAACTATTCTAAAATACACAAAAGAAATTAGTATTGGTGAACCCAATTAGAGCCAAAATCTTACCATATAAAAAGTATAGCTACAAAAAATTTGTGCCTTTGGAAATGAATAGTATTAAACACATCTAGAACATTAAAAGGAAGGCAGAGCAAGTATATTGCACCAACATATATCTAGTAATAAGAAAAGCACCGAGGGAGTTTAGTACGATTTAGAGCAAGTATAGTTAGAAAAAGCTTAGACAAAGTACTCAATTCAGACTCAAAATTAGCAGCATTCAACTTAACTCTAAAAAGAGTTCTATTAGAAGCAATATACTACTAACTGCTATGAACGGATTGACATGCATGCGAGGGGAGACCACATCATTCATGTGCTTCCAGATTGCCCAAGCAATAGGTGCAAACCAGAACCACACCACCTTCATTTGATTCCGAGAACCACACAACCATTCATTCCATAATGATCTAGAGACATAGGAAAGGCATCCCACTGCATGACATCTTTGAAGAGTCGGACCGCTGCCAAATCGGTCGGACAGGTGATGATGGGCGGTCTGACCGCATACTCTGTAACGCTTCAAACAAGAAAACAAATCAGATGATGAAGTTGCAATTAGGTCTAACTTTTGATTCTCAACTCCAAACTTCACGAAACTTTGCACACACCTTCTCTATGCTATTGAGGACCTATTCCAATCGAATATTATGATAATTCTTGGATAGATCCTGAACAGCTTGTCAATTGAGTACCGAGGGTCTAAACCCAAGCAAAATAAAAACTTGATCCTAATGCTTGTTCGTGAGTGATTGATGATCAAGATGATCCTAGATAGGTTCACACGTATCACAGCAAGCTAATTCATGTGAAAAAACAATCAAAAACTCGTGGATCAAAGAAAGCTCTAAAATCACGAAATTGAAAGTAAGAACGAAAAGAGACTTATCTCAAGCAAACCTTGCGTAGATTAAATTCGTGATTGATGCTGGATTACACCCACTCCATCAAGGAACAGTGATCAATCTAAGATCACAAAAATCACCTCAAACTATCAAGAGCCCTAGCCTCCACCTCAACTTCCCCTAAGCCAATTAGGGTTTTGAAACATAAAAGAGGCGAGAGAGACGGTGCAGCCACCACCTCCTCCTATTTATAGTGGAGGCCTAGAACTCCTAGGGTTTGACTCTATTGGGCTCCCGTTAAGGCCCACTAACAAACGGGTCACACACGCATGCTTCGCAGCGCCGCTCTTTAACCTTTTGACCTAAATACTTCACCTAGCGCCATCTTGCGCCTCAGATTTGCTAATAGGTCACCCTTGTCCATCTTGCGTCACGCTTGAGTCATTGACCTCACCCGGCATCGTCGATCGTTCTAAACCTCAACTCTCCAAGTCTAGTCCCGATCATCCTTGCCATTAACCGTCGTTGACCACCAAGCAACCTGCACAACCATAGACAAGCAAATACGAATTCGGGAATAAGTTCTTCACAACTTGACCCATGTTAGTCAAAACATGCATCATGCAATACATATGCCATGATACCAATGAACTTGACCTAACAAAACAACATCACCACGGTTGGTGACGCTCATAAGTGGAACCGGTCCGACCGCCACCGTGAGCCGGCCGGACTACCTCCGCCGGCCGGACCGCTCCTCGTGAGCCTGGCCGGACCGCCACTAAGGACTTAGCCGAATTTCAAGCCCCAAATTCAAACCTTCGAAATTTAAAACGAATAGAACTTTTGCTTGGAGGCTCCAAAAATTATGAGACCAAGTGCATTGGGATCCCCTCACTTGCCTACATACTCTATTTTTGGCCCACTGCTCGACCATTTGTGGAGTCACCGTCGGTCCGATCACGCGACATGGCCGGTCCGACCGATTTGAGACCGGTCGGACCGCCATGCTATGGCCGGTCGGACCGCCCCTATCCAGAATGCCTGAACTTTGTCGAAAACCCTGTGAAACGACAAACCATAAATGCCATTGCCAATTGTCACATCATCTTAAGATCTGGAGCATATCCCCATGATATCCACAATCTCTCCCTTGATGAACACATTGGCAATAATCCAGAAAGTGTAATTTGGAGGTTTGAAAAGTAAAGTACTTTCGTTTTCGCACAAAGGCACAACTTGGTCCATAAGTAAGAAAAAACAATGTAAATGACCAAGCTGGCATCAGAATAGTATAGGCATGTGAGATAAGGCAAAAGAAAGCATAAAAACTTTGATTTCCAGAAAAGGGTCAAAATTCTCACATGAGGTCCATATGAAAGAACAATTGTTCAATTGACCTATGATCATTGTGAGGATAAATGAATGCAATTCAAGTTCAAAATATTCAATAAGACAATAAGAATGCAACTCAAGAACTCCCCCTCACTATGATCCTCGGATTTCAGAAAATTTCAAATTCTCCAACTTTCTCCTCTTTGTATAATCTTCTCCCCCTTTGACAATGGAGTCATCAAGGAATCACGCCTTCCTCTCATCCAGAGATAACAAATGCATAATGAAGAGAGAAGCAAAAAGAAGAAGTATGCATGAAGTGCAATGAAGTGGCTTCATTTTTGTATTTTTAAATTTTTGATTACAAAAGCTTTGGAGATTACCCAAAAGAGCTAGCCAAAGAATTCTAATATTGCGAAACAACATATCAAGCCCGACAACATAATAGTAAGATCATGGTAAGACACACTACAACATGAACACCCCTTTAGCAACGCATGTATGCGTTGGTAGAAGTCCAAATAAATGTTGTTATGGTCTATACCAATGTATTTAGTATGCGTTGCCATTGAGGCCGTCGCGAGAGTCTATTACAACAGATAAACAAGCGTTGGTAATAGATATGAATAGGCGCTATGACGTAGCAATGATATAGTCATATCAGAACTACACTTGTATGCGCTGGTACTTACCATGCATGGATGACTTTTACAATTTTGACAATGGACATAATTATATTGTCACAACGCATAGAAGCGTTGGTATTTACCATACAAATGACTTTGGCTATTTTGGCAATGGATATAATTAGGTTGCTGCAACGATTATAAGTGTAGAAATGAAAGTAAAAAAATCATTATCGGTCGTAGCATGGTAAAAAGAACACTCATGTATTAAAAAGAAATTGTTGTATTACATAGAGAACCATCCACATAAGACATGATATAAATATTTTGCTTGAACATCATTTCCTAACATAATGAAATCTAAACATAATGAAAATCGCCTCGCTTATGTCACCATTATCCACCTTCATTCAACATATTATCCATTTATCTTATCAACCTACAATGAAAAATTGAGTCCATCAATGCACCATTATGAAAAACAAATCACAATATTAAAGTAACAAAACTAAAAGGAACAACAGATTATATTATTTTGATGCTCGAACATGTTCATGAGTTCCAAACAGTCGAGAAGTGAACTAACCTTGTGAAAAAGCACATTTCTTGGTTCCAAACTCTCCTATGAAAAAGCACATTTGACAACTTCCAAAGTAGCTTTCAGATCCATCCATAGTAGATAGCATATGTTGGGGTATTTTCCACAAGAAGAATGAAAACCTCAAATACTTTAGAACTGAGCATCTTGACTCAATCAAAATTGCGCTTCTTCTCTCAATGAATGAAGGTGGGATCGTGGAATTATTCTATGCCCTGAAAAATAGATCATGTGAGAACATCTCATGGAGTTCTATCTTCTTATAAGAGCATCATATATAGCAAGTTTATATGTATTCCTGGTTCTGCAAATAATCATGTATCTATTGTTGATAATCAGAACTATACAATGGAAATGATGCATGTATGTGCTAGCATATCTCAAGCATGAAAATAGTGTGCGTAGGACATCCGATCTAAACAAAGCAACAAACTACACAATCAATACGTGAAAAGCTATAATCGATTGAGATATCGAGAGTACTACCTCTGCAAACTCTATGAAAGCTATGCGAGTGGCGTGACTCACATCACCGAGAAGCCCGATGCGAGAAACCTATAATCCAATGAAAGAAAGAACGAAAGGAAAAACAAATAGCTTTTGTGCCCTTGCAAGATAAACAAGTAGAGTAAACAAATTATTATATGATTGTGTTCGACCTCACCAAAGTAGACTGCAAAATTCTTTCAGAGCCCATCGAGAGACTCAGAAACATAACAAGGAAGAACACTTGGAAACAACTATGTGCGAAAAGAATCTTTAGGAAGAAGGAAAATTAAGTTCTTGCATACATTCTTATGGATGTTAGTACAATAGATAGTCCTTGAACACATCTCCTTTTTAGCTTCAATCTGCACAAGGATTTCATGGTTATGCTAACTCGAGGCGTAAATGTAGGGCTCACCAAAGATAATTGCAGCCTCGAAGGTGAGACCTTCAGAGGGCAAGGTCAATAATGACTCCATCAAGATGCAAGCATAAGATAGGCATCCTCCTAAAAGGTTTGCAACATTGTCTTCAGATTTTATCTCATGAACTTCATATTGTATTGATAAAAAAGCAATAGCGAAGTGAACTAACTTTTGAAAAAGCACATTTCTTGGTTCCAAACTATCCTGTGAAAATCAATTTAAGCTTTACACACATAGTTTTACTAGCACATTATACAATTTACAAGGTTCTAGGTCCAGCAAAAGCCCAATAATATAGGGAAAACATAGTTTATGGTCAACCACTAACTTTGGCATTGAATATATGAAATGGAAAATTATTTGCATTGAATGGTACAAATACTAACCCGAGGAAATGCTAGGCCCCAAAGCAATATTTCGCATAAACAAGCATCCTGTAGTCGCTTTCAACGAAGGCATTATACAATAAGATGTTAGCTTTCTTTATAGTACAAGAAATATTCTAACAAAAAATAGATCAATTTCAAGTAAAGCACTAGGGATATCTAACAAAATTAAGCAAGTTCAACCACGTAATAATGTGGACTTGCCTCCTTCCTTGGCATGCATCAATTGTTTTTACAGAGTATCAACAAACCCTCCATTTTGTGCACACTACACACACACACACACACAATCAAGATGCATTCTGAATTATTCATGCAAATTAAAATGATAGCCAGGTTATTAATGCTAAGAAAATTATCATACTCTGATTAATTCAATTTACTAGAACAGACATTCCATCAGGAACTTCAGAATAATGAACAGACACAGATTGGCAGAAATGTATATTCATTTGCAGATTTCTGTGCTAACACTAGTAAATCCTTGATGTTACTCACCTCAGGGGGCAAAGAACCAAGAATATCATATCCTTCAATATGAGGCATTCATTCTTATAGTCAATCAAAAGAATGTAACTACAATAAAAAATCAAGATCTTCCATATCCACTTGCTAATGTAACTATAGCTATAGCAATCTTGGCATCGCGTAACTGCATGAATGTTCATACTTAGCATGTGCTGAATTATAGCAACTAAGAAGCTAGATGCTCTCACGAAAATTGAATATATATAAATCTTTCTCTGCAAAGGCTAAGCTTACTAGCTAAAGATGCACACAGTGTAGCAAAGATATTAGTGTTGTAAACTTTTTCTCATATTAATTGCTTATCTCGTTAGCTGCAATTTCAATCCTAACAAAACCAAATTAGCGTAAGTTTAACATTGAGATGCATACAAATAGAATGTACCACTAAATCTAGACAGAATGAGTACAAAGTGAGCTAATAAGATAAGAGGGTGAATTTTCCACTAGTTTCCGGTCAAGAAATGCATAAACCATAGACAACAAGCATCGTGGCATGAGTCAATAAAAGCATAACAATCAAGATATCAAGAAATGGCGAAAACAAATCGGGTTAAGTTCTAGGGCCGAGCCATGGCACGCGTGGCCGAGCCGCCATGGCCACGGGCGTAGCCATGCGCGGGTGGGCGCACCAGCCGGGGAGGGGCTCATGGGGGCGAGCCAAAGCGCGCGCACAGGAGCAGGAAAGCCCGGGGTAGGACTGAGTCGAGGGGAGGAACAACCACCAAGAGCCGGCGGCCGGGCCGGCAGGGGGACGAGCGCAGGTGAGCACGAGCTTGCGGGCGCGCACACGCGCGGGATCAAGGCGGAGATGGAGACAGGGAGCGAGGCTGGGGCGGCGAGAAGAGGGAGAGGCTGAGACGGGGAGAGACGACGAGAGGAGAGGAGATGAGCGGGCGCGGTGCAGGAGGATTAGGGCGTGGAAGGAATTAGAATAGCTGCCCTGTGGGAGAGAGGAGATAGCGTGCAAAATACCGCTGCAGCCAGTTGCAGGGGAGGTGGGGAGGCGTGGATGGGGAAGAAGAAACCCACAATTTATGCGGAGGTGTGAGCAGATTTCCAGGGGAGGTGAGGAGTTTTTTCTTTATATAACTATATAACCCAGCTGTTAGCTTGCACAACTAAAAAATAGGTGGGAATGGAGACTCTGAAAGAGGGAAAACAATGGGATAAAAAAAAGACACGGAAAAATGGAGGGAACGAATGGAGGGAGATGAAAATAGTTTTGGGAGTTGATCTGCATAAGTGAAACTGTACGAGGAACCTAAGCTGATCTGCAGAAGTAAAAAAGAAAAGAGAAATACTAGGCCCACCTAGTCCCAAAAATTGTGGCGGCATCAATAGGCCTACCTGCATTTCAAGTGTTTGCAACGATAAAGTTACAACGTATGTTATCTGTAGCCATTCTTATGATTTATGACGAATAGATTTTGCAACACATATTATGTGTAGTCATAATATTACTTCGTAACGTATGTAAAGAGCGTTGCAACCTATGCGTTGTTAAAGGGGTGTTCATCTTGTAGTGACATATATATCAAAGCTAAGCACAAAGGCTCAAAAGTAAAGCACTAGATTTGATCAATTTAAGCAAAGCTTCAAATTCAGCAAGTTCATCAATAGGGATTCTAAAGTGAAACTGGCCATGTCAAAATGTCAAAGTCAGATCAAAAATCTAACAAAGGCCACATTAAGAGTCAATCGGGTCCTGTATTGAATCATTTTGCTCAATATTTCTTAAAAGCCCATTTATCAACAGTTTTCTCATATGCATTGAATATTGAAGTTGACTAATGATCTAACTTAGTGACAAGATCCTGGACTAGGAGCCATCCACAAACTCATCCTAAGCTTCACTTAAGTTGATTAAAGGTATATCTTAGTAAAGAAGATCCCGGACTAGGAGCCATCCACAAACTCTTTCTAAGCTTCTACTGTATGCGACAAATCTTGAGGTTCATGTCATTTCGACAAGCAATCCCCATGAGATCGTTCGTTCATCAAACTATCTCCAAGTTCATGTCATTGACAAGCAGTCTCGTAAGAATAGTTTGGCACAATTTAAGCATAAGACAATCTTTCGATTTTTCATGTTTCACAAGAGCAGTTTTAGAATCTCAAGAACACTAGAAGCTCAAGTAATGGTCAATTTTAGATTAAAGAAGAGCTAACAAAGCAATTCTGACAGGGCCAATGTCACAAAAGGAGCACTAATTGCACAACTCGCTAAAACATCCACAAATTGTAATTTTTAGTTCGAGTTGTTTTAAAGTTCTAGCTCATATAGCAAAGACTTAGCTACACATGTAAAAGCATGATAATTCTAGCAAGTCAAAGAACTAGACATGGCATTAAGCAAGAATTGAAATACTAAGTCTCCAAAGGGTAATAGGCAAAGCTTCATCAATTTTAAAAGATAAGCAGAAAATCTTATATTACAATGCATCTTTTTGGATTTTTCATACCACTTGTTGTGTTTTTCATATGAATGCAATATGATACAATGAGATGCAATAAAAAGCCTAAAAGCCTAAAAAGTTCAAAAAGACCAATAAGTTCAGAAAAAGAACAATAAAAGATCAAAAGAACATTGAAAGATCAGAAAAGATCAAACTCCCCCTCAAACCAACCTATAGGGATAAATTACCCCTAACTCGCTTCTCAAGGTGGCAAACCTTGTTTGATCTAAGGGCTTGGTGAGAATATCCGCCAATTGAGCATCGGACTCCACGAAGTGCATCACAATATCCCCTTTTTCGACATGATCTTTAAGGAAGTGAAAGCGAATGTCTATGTGCTTAGTCCTAGAATGTTGCACTGGGGTTTTTAGCAATATTAATAGCGAAGTGTTATCACGTAAAAGAGGAACACTAGCAAAATTTAACCCATAATCTTTCAAAGTGGACATCATCCACAAAATCAAGCACAAAGAACTAGCAAGACCTACATACTCCGCTTCAGCAGAGGATTGTGCAACAGAAGACTGCTTCCTAGAAGACCAAGATACAAGTGAAGTGCCTAGGAAGTGACAGGTGCCTGAGGTACTCTTCCTATCGAACCGACAACCCAAAAATCGAATCAAAAACCTCTAATGGACAAAGTCAAGAGCAGAATACCAAATGCCATATAAGAGGGTGGAGTGTAAATACCAATATGCGCTTAACGGCTTGGCGATGGGAAGTTCTGAGACGCTCAAACCTTGCACAAAGGCATACCGTGAAGTGAATGTCCGGTCTCGAGGCCGTCAATACGAAGGGAGCTGATCATGTTTGCGGTACTCGCTGATCCACGACTTCTCCTTCCTCAACCGGATCCAAAATAATGGTTGCCATGGGAGTGGAGATTGGCTTGCAAATACCCATGTTAAAGCGCTTGAGTAGATCTTTAGTGTACTTTGTCCGATGGATGAAGGTCCCTTCCTTGCATTGCTTGATTTGAAGCCCCAAAAAGTAGTTGAGCTCTCCCATCATACTCATCTCAAATTCCCTGGACATAGTCTCAGAAAAGCTGGAAACAAGAGCATTAGAAGAACCACCAAAAATAATATCATCCACGTAAATTTAAGCAAGCAGGAAGTCATTACCACGCCTAAGAATGAATAGAGTTTTATCCATTTTACACATCTCAAAATCATTTTAAGCAAGAAAGTCTTAAGTCTATCATACCAGGCTCTAGGGGCTTGCTTAAGACCATACAAGGCTTTGGATAACTTGAAAACACAATTTGGATACTTGGGATCCTCAAAACCCGGGGGTTGCTTAACATACACTTCCTCCTATGTGAAACCATTTAAAAAGGCACTTTTAATATCCATTTGATATAATTTAAAACCCTTGAATGCAGCAAATGCGAGCAAAATACGAATGGCTTCTAGTCAGCAACAGGAGCAAAGGTCTCATCAAAATCTAATCCCTCAACTTGGCTGAAACCCTGAGCTACCAATCTAGCCTTGTTTCTAACTACAGAACCATCCTCACCTTGTTTATTCTTGAACACCCAACGGGTTCCTATAACATTATGACCACTAGGAGGTTCTACTAGGTTATAAACCTTGTTTCTTTCGAAATTCTCTAACTCCTCATGCATGGCATTTACCCAGCTAGAATAAGATAAAGCATGTGGTTCAAAAGAAGCAACAAAAGCAGAATGAGAGTAGAGATTTGGATCAGTATACCTGGAGCAAGTGACTCGCTCATGTAGATTACCTATTATCTGATCCGGAGGATGCTGCCTCTGAATGTGAAGTGGGGCGCCCGGGGGAGATAGAGTTTCTTCGACCTCAGTATCTGCTGATGATGATGCAGCAGGAGCCTCAACAGAAGGTGAAGTAGACGTAGCAGGTTCTTGTACCAAAATAGGCGCCTCAGCAGCAGCAGATGAAGGACAGATATCAGCTTCGTCCTCATCTTTCTCCACAAAAATGCTCTCTGTCACCTGTGAATCATCTGTAATATCGGATGTAGCTCCAGGGCTAGTCTTATCAAAAGTGACATTACAAGTCTCCTGAATAAGGTTAGTTTCAGCATTAAGTACCCGAAAACCCCTCGAATGTACAGGATAACCCAGAAATATCCCATCAAAAGTCCTTGACTCAAATTTATCTAGGTTTCCTGTCTTAAGAATAAAACACTTTGATCCAAAGACTGGTTTTCTACCAAAACGAAGCTCATAAGGAGTCTGTAATACTCTGAAAAATAAATAAATAAATAATAATAACGTCTTTAAGGGCCTGTGTGTAATTAAATAAAATAGTACATAAAAAATAGAATTTTAGAGATTTTTAGAACTATATAAATAGATCGTGGGAACTTTAGAAACCCTAGCCATTTTCTTTTTTTCTTTCCATCCAAGCCGCCGCCTCGCGTCATTGGTGTGCCCCACAGCGACACCACCGGCCGAAGGCCGTCGCAGCTCGCCTTCTTCGCGCGTGGACGCCACCGCCGAAGCGCTTAGTGCCGCCTACACCCGCCCGAGCGAAGCCCTGCCGCGTGGATGCTGCTGCTGCATGGATTTCTTTGACGCGGCCGAGTCCGAGTGCTGCTGCTGCTGATTTTCTTTGACGCGGCCGAGTCCGAGTGCTGCTGCTGCTGATTTTTTCCTTGACGCGGAGCCGCTTAAGCGACGCTATCCTCCTGTCGACCAGCGCGTGAGCCATTCGTGTCTGCTGTTCAGCGGTGTGTGCGAAGTTGCTGCGCGTGTGATCATCAATTGATCTTCCCGAGCACGTGAAGGTTGGCTTAATCTTTTTTTGTGCGGCTGTAGTTATTAGCTCGTGAATACATCTTTGCATGCAAGCCTGTAGGCTTAATCGGTAGATGAGATATTAATCAACTTGGCCGTAGTATTTTTTTGTGCATGCATGATTAAATAAGTAGAGATCCGATTTCTGGAGGGTAACGATCTGTAGGTTTGTTTCCTCTCTGTTTTACTAATTTATTTAGAGATTAGAATAGGGATTAGAGAGCGGTTTTAAAACTTTCTAGTCGAAGGTCGGTTAATAGATCTGATTAGCCTGCTGTTCTGTTGAACGATTTATTCGGGTACCTTAATGGCAAATTTTGGAAATATCATCTACTAGTTAATTGTAGATAATTTCGATATATTTCTTTAGCATATTTTATCATGTCGTTCGGACAAGTAGAATTCAAGTTATGAGTTTTGGAAGACTGCTGTCTTTGTGGTTGTCGTCTTTCCGTGCTGTTTTGGTAGAGTGCAGATTAAAAATAGTAGATAGACTAATTAGAGTTTTTGATCTACATGAAAGATGTAGATAATTGTCCAATGGTTCTGTAGAATCTGAGAACACGAATTTTGGTTGAGTAAAAGAAAAGTTATGAAATTAGGAAGACCTGCTGTTCCGAAGCGGATAGATCGGTTTTCTGGGCTAAAAACGGAGGATTAGATGATTTAATTAGAAGACTTTGTAATCTAAGAAAATGTGGATAATTTTATGAAGAATCCAGAATGGGGTGGTTTGTGGTGATCGGACTTTCGAGTCAAAAGTTACGTTCGCTTTAGTACTAAGTCAAGAATGGGTAACTATTCGCTACCGGAGTAGCGTGGTATATTTGGGGACGTGTAGGAGCGATGTCGATTGATTGTTGTTCTTATGATGCTGTAGCTTGTATTGAAATTGTGTATTTAATGTAGGAGAGGCGTCGTACTTGTTGCCATCTTCTAGCCAAATCGTAAGGCCGCAACTAGTAAAGGCAAGTGCACTGAGAGATGATCAATGATTATCACTGTTTTCTTTACTTTCTATTACCATTATTGTTGTGCTTTTATTTTATTTAATTGCAAACGATGGAATGGTATGGTTATATCTTTGTTGATAATCATGATGAAAAGTTAGATATGATGTATATGATGGAGTTTGCATTTTCATACATAAGCATCTTTGCATATGAGCAGGTGATCATGTATGATCACAACTCCACGGGAGTGGAGGAGGTCCCCGATCCTTATGGAGGAACGGGCTTGAGAGTGAATGTTGTCGCGAGCATTCACTCATACTATACCGGTATACGCGAAAGAAGTGCATGTGGACATGTAGAATAGATTTGCATTGATACATGAGATTAATGGGTGTGAATCAAAGAGAAGATAACAGCATGAGAATGTTAATAGAAGTACCTGTGATGATCATGAAGTTATTGAATGCTGATGATTTATTATTGTTCGGTGTATATTGATGTGTTTGCTGAGTCGTGGACTCACCCTTGCTCTTTTGTTGTCTTTAGGTGATCTTCGAGGTCGCCGTAGCTGAGAGCGAGTAGAGCACATGGACAACACATGATCATTTGCCATAAGAATCTTTTCATTCACAATTGGATTACTCTTGGACATGTTAGAGGTTGAATAAAGTTTAGGACAACGTTTGGACTAGACTAATTGTTTTAATAATTTGGATTCATTGGTTGATGCTACTTTGGACTAATTACCTGGTTATATTCCCCTTGCGTATTCATTATCGTTTGAACCATAATTATGCATGTTCTTTTGTGATCCATGGATATGTTTATTGTTGTTTTCCTGCTGTAATATTATAGTGTGTCGTTGATTATTAGTTTAGAGAGTAGTGTGGTGGCATTCTAGGCTCAGTGTTGGGCTGGGGTGTTACAGTTGGTATCAGAGCGGGCTTTAGGTCCGTGGTGAATAGATTAACAACTTAGACAAACTAAAATTGTTAAAATTTGTTTTAGTATTAGTAAATCAACTAAAGTTTGCTAATGGTTAAACAATCTAAAAAATTTGACACACTAGTGCACAGTAGTTTAGAGAGAGGTGCGATCATCGTTTTACGCTTCCGTTATGTTGTTGATGCATGAGTTTATTTTGACCTTTGAACTCATTGTGTATTGTTGATTGTGGTTGATAGCTATGCCGAGGGGTAGAGGACGTGGTCGTGGTGGCCGCGGTCGTGGAGGTCGGGGCCGCGGAAGAGGTTCCGTGGAGCCACCTCCAGAGCGTATGAGTCAATGGTGAGGGGGTTGCTTGTTGACCCGCCTCGGTTGGGGCCCAAGATGAGACCCCGCTTGGCCGAGAGAGTTGGTGGGAGAGATCCGTGCTTTTGTCAACAGCGCCGGCACTCGCTGTCGCGCATCCGTTGTTGCTCTGCCGCACATCCACCGTTCTGAAGCGCGATGTCACTGAGAGTGGATGGGGTTGAGGTTGGATCCGCTTGACGGCCCGCACACCGGTCCAGCAATGGATTGGTTGCGTTACATGGAGAGGCGCTTTGAAGCTTTAGAGATGTCTTCACCTCGGAGGGTCCGCTTTGTAGCCTTTCACCGAAAGGGCAAGCGGATATTTGGTGGGAGGGCGTGTTGTCTTCGAGGACCGCCACTCAAGGGCCAGCCACTTGGGAGGACTTTGTTGATCAGTTCAAGGGAAAGTTCTACCCCTACTCTTTTGTTGAAAAGATGGAGGTTGCCTTGACGACCTTTGCTCAAGGGAAGAGGTCTATTGCTGAGTATGAGGCTGAGTTCAACAACTTGGTTCGCTTTTGACGGGAACGGGGTCCCGATCTTCCAACAGGTTCTGGATATGTTCGATTTGGTGGAGGCGCGACACAAATCGATCCGGCTTCCGAACGACACGTTCCCAACCCCGCAATCGCAGACCACGCCTCCTCGGTTATCAACCGTCGCGCCCGCTTGACCTTGCCAAGAAGGCTAATCCTCGCCTGCGAATCGGAGAACACAAGCAAGAACAAGGAAGAACACAACCAAATTGCAGATATATTGATGAAGCACTCGAAAATTGGGGTTTCACAAACCGATGACGGCGAAACTGTTCAAAGATAGAATTAATCTAAGCAAAACCCAACCCTAATGGTGGGGGTGGCGGCTGTATATAAAGGAGTAAGGGGCGTGCAAAACCCCTGGACGCGTCCTTAATGGACTCCAACACGATACAAAGCCAAACGGCCCAAAAGACGGTGTCGCAGCACCCTGACAGATTCTGGACGTCCACTTGTTTCGACGATTCCCGTTGACTCAGAAGGAATTTTGATATGAGACCAGAGCCATTGGAAAGGTTATCTTCTCAGCTTTCCATACATATGTGGGACGTCCAAAACGGAGTCCGGATGCGATCTGGGCGTCCGTTTTAGTGCGGCCTGGTCCTGGACTCCGAAATGGTTTCGAAGTCGGCTTGAGTTGGACATCCAACATGATTCGACCACCCTTGCTGGACTCGTGCGCCTCGTAGCCCTTCTCCAAGTACTTCTTGATCCTCTCCATGGTTCCTAATCATAATTAAATCATTAGGTAGTAATCGATTCTCAAATGAACAAAAAGAAGTACTTAGGAACAAGCTCACATGTAAATTCAATTGTCGGCGCGAGCTCTAGTGATTGGTCCTTGAATATCAAGTGGAGGAGTGTTGTGTATATCCAAGAAGTGATGTCCTCATCATCCTCCCCTCTTGAAGCGGAGTTGTCCTCAACTCGCCTCATCTTCTTCTCCCAAGCATGGCTTCAAATCTGAAATGTTAAAGGTGGGACTAACCCCAAACTCGGGAGGCAACTCAAGTTTATATGCATTATCATTTATCTTCTCAACTATCTTAAAAGGACCAGCAGCTCTAGGCATCAATTTTGACTTTCTTAACTCAGGAAATCTATCCTTTCGCAAGTGCAACCAAACAAAATCGTCCTGTTCAAGTTTAACTTCCTTTCTACCTTTACTACCAAGAATCCTATATTTTCATTCATCTTTTCAATGTTTGCCTTAGTAGTCTCATGCATTTTTAGAATAAAATCAGCACGCTCCTTAGCATCATTATGAACTCTCTCACTAGTAGGCAAAGGTAAAATATCAATAGGGGCACGGGGATTGAATCCATACACTACCGAAAAGGACTTACCTTGGTGGTGGAGTGTTCCGCCGATTATATGCGAACTCAACATGCGGCAAACACTCTTCCCATAGCTTCAAATTGTTCTTCAAAATAGCTCTCAACATGGTAGACAATGTGCGGTTCACCACCTCGGTTTGGCCATCAGTTTGTGGGTGACATGTGGTAGAGAACAACAACTTTGTGCCCAACTTGTTCCATAGAGTACGCCAAAAGTGACTCAAGAACTTGGCATCACGATCTGAAACAATAGTAGAAGGCATACCATGCAAACGAACTATCTCTTTGAAAAAGAGGTCAGCAATATGAACGGCATCATCGGTTTTATGACATGGGATGAAGTGAGCCATCTTAGAAAAACGATCCACAACAACAAAAATGCTATCCCTCCCCCTCTTAGTCCTGGGCAACCCTAAAACAAAGTCCATAGAAATATCTGCCCACGGAATAGAAGGAACAGGGAGTGGCATATATAAACCATGTGGATTCAAACGAGACTTAGCTTTTTGACATGTAGTGCAGCGAGCCACAAACCGCTCAACATCTCGCCTCATCTTTGGCCAAAAGAAATGTGTGGTCAGAACGTCCTCCGCCTTCTTAGCACCAAATGACCCATCAAACCGCCTCCATCGCCTCCTGCAACAACAAAAGACGAACGGATCCAACTCGAATGCATAGGCGGTTAGCTCAAACAAAAACCCATCATTGATCACGAATTTATTCCATGCTTGACCTCTTTACAATGCAACAACACATCCTTAAAATCAGCATCAAAAGCATATTGTTCTTTAATAGTTTCAAGACCAAAATGCGACAATCAAGTTGAGACAACATGGTATAGCGTCGAGACAAAGCATCAGCAATCACATTATCCTTCCCTTTCTTGTGTTTAATGACATAAGGAAAAGATTCAATAAATTCAACCCACTTAGCATGTCTACGATTCAAATTGGTTTGACTACGAATATGCTTAAGTGATTCATGATCGGAATGAATGACAAATTCTTTAGGCCATAAATAGTGTTGCCACGTCTCTAAAGAACGAACAAGTGCATACAATTCTTTATCATACGTGGAATAATTAAGAACAGGACCATTCAATTTTTCGCTAAAGTAGGCAACAGGTTTGCCTTCTTGCATCAACACACCACCAATACCAATTCCGCTAGCATCACATTCGAGTTCAAAAGTCTTACTAAAATTCGGAAGTTGGAGCAATGGTGCGTGCGTAAGCTTGTCCTTCAAAAGATTAAAGGACTCCTCTTGTGATGGTCCCCAATGGAAGACAACTCCCTTCTTTGTCAACTCAATCAACGGTGTCGCAATGGTGCTGAATTCTTTGACAAAGCGGCGATAAAATCCTCGCAAGGCCAAGAAAACTCCGCACTTGGGAGACTGCTGTGGGCGTGGGCCAACTCCATATCGCCTCCACCTTGGCTCTATCAACCTCAATTCCTGTGGAGTCACAACATAGCCAAGAAAAGAGACTCGATCCGCAAAAGGTGCACTTCTCAAGGTTACCAAACAAACGTGCATCTCTTAAAGCATTAAAAGCGACGTAAGTGAGTCGAATGTGCATCCATGGACTTGCTATAAATTAAGATATCATCAAAGTAAACGATCACAAATTTGCCAATGAAAGGACGTAAAACCTCATTCATTAATCTCATGAAAGTGCTAGGTGCATTAGTTAAACCAAAAGGCATGACTAACCACTCATACAAGCCTAACTTAGTTTTAAAAGCGCTTTCCATTCATCTCCAAGTTTCATTCTTATTTGGTGGTATCCACTACGCAAGTCAATCTTTGTGAAAATTTTAGCACCACACAACTCATCAAGCATGTCGTCTAGCCTAGGAATAGGATGACGATACCGTATAGTAATGTTGTTAATGGCTCTACAATCTACACACATACGCCAAGAACCATCTTTTTTGGGAACCAAAAGAACAGAATAAAGACAAGGACTAAGGCTCTCACGTGACGCACTCCATGGTCCAAAAGGTTTTGGACTTGGCGCTGAATCTCCTTAGTCTCTTCGGATTGGTCCCAGACGCCGACGGTTTGGCAAGCTCGCCCAGAATCAAATCAACTGTGCTCAATCCTCGAATGGGTGGAAGTCCCGAGGTATCTCATCGTGAAAACATCTCTAAACTCCCGCAAAGGTTAGTGACAGGAGCATGCAAAGTGCAAGGCATATTATCAAGAGAAAATAAAGCATCTTTGCACACAAAAGCATAGCATGTATCATTAACATCATCAATTGCAGCAAGGTCTGATTTTGTGGCAAGCATAACAGAATTTTTCAAATGGGTTACTTGCTGTTTTTCAGATTTATCATGTTCCTTTGGATCATTAGCGTGAAGCTCTCGCCCTATCGGCCTCTATAATCTCACCGGGGTCAAAGGCGAAAGTAACTTTCTTTCCTTATGCATAAAAGTGTATGTGTTACTACTACCATGGTGTAAAGCATCATTATCAAATTCCCAAGGTCGACCTAATAAAAGAGAGCATGCTTGCATGGGAACCACATCACAATCAACATGATCAACATAAGCACCAATGGAAAATGTACTCGGCATGTTTGCGCTACCTTAGCTTTTCCAGAGTCATTTAACCATTGAATATGGTATGGATGTGGATGCGGTCGAGTGGTCAAGCCAAGCTTCTTGACCAAGTCAGAACTCACCAAGTTGTTGCAACTTCCTCCATCAATGATGACACGCACACCGGTTCTTGATCGCAAAGAAGGTCCAAACAAATTATGACGTTGAAGTTTATCGGTTGTTGTACCGCGTCCGAGGACTCATTGCACAATGATGCTCAGAAGCGTCGCCGTGGACGCCCACCAAGGATGAGGTCGCCATCACCACCGCCATTGTCGCTCGAGGCGAAGAACATCATCATCCTCCTCGACATCCGGCGTCTTGATGTAGCCTCCATCTTACGTGGCGATGTATGCCCGCTATTAGGGCAATTCTTACGCACATGACCAAGCCCATGGCAGCGGTGGCATCAATGCCGAGGAGCGCCCGTTGAAGCCATCAAGAAGAACTCTTGGCTTGACCTCGCAAAGAATTTTTGAAGAATGCAAGGCGTGTCGTGGAAGGTGGCTTCGGTGGCACCGCTGCCATCTTGTTCACAGTGGTGGAGGAGAACGAAAACTCAAGAAGAATTGGGCGATCCGTTGATGTAGTCGTCATGGGTGTAGAAGGGTCGTCCGGTCGTGCCTTAGTTGATTCTGTGCGTCCCTCGCAATTCTTTTACGCAAGCATAGCAAGGTGGAACAACCGGTTGATGATAGTAAATTCTTTATAATCAACAATGTCACGAATTTCACGCCAGAACCCCGTAGAAACGACAAATCTTATCCTCCGTGTCCTCAACAACCCCACAACGCACCATACCCTTTTGAAGCTCAAAGATAATAGTCTTGAAATGTAACTATCACCTTGTTCTAAGCGCTGCATTTTTTTCTCAATTCAAGTTTATATGAGGGAGGAACAAAACGACACGCATAGCTTCTTTTAAGCGCTCCCATGTATCAAAGTTGTAGCGCATGGTACTTAGTTCATTCCACCGATAATAGCAAAGTCCTTAAACTCACTAGTAGCTTGTCTAACTCTATGTTGCTCAGAACTAAGTGAGAGTTAAACTTCGCTTCACCGTCATCTCCCAATCTAGATATATTTCAAAGATCATAAAGACCAGAAAAGATGGAATGGTAAACTTGACTTTAGCAAAAGGATCGTCGTTACCATGACGGTTCTGGTTATTACCTCCCATACCATGTCGGTTTTTCTGAAGACGCCGACGTAGTCGTGCATCTTGTGTCGCCCGCTGATCAATGTTGCCATCTCAGATCATGCAAAGGTGTCATCATCATGATGATGGCCGTCATTGACAGGTGGCAGGCGTGCCTCCAATGTGTCTGTCCGACCAGTGAGGTCAGCCATCCGCCGCTCCACCCGCTCAATGCCTTCCGTGGTGTTCAACTGGGTAATGGCGGCGACGATGGTGTCCAATCTCGCGCCGAGAGCAATGAGTGAAGCGTTTTGTTTAGCGAGCGCAGCTTGTAGCTGGCCGCGACTAACACACTCGTTGAAATCGACCGGTGTCCCGTCCTCTTCGTTTCCTGCCATGGTTAGTGGAAATACAGGGAAAACAAAAGGATGATCCCTATCAACTACAAAGGAAGGGGAGTGGGAACCCGCAAAGGAAGTGGCTTACCAAGCTCTTACAAGTGTGCTTACCAAAGCAAATGGTGGTACAACCGGTGGTCGGTTCGTGATACCTTGTCGAGCGTGGATACGATTGCAAGGTCAAAACCGTGCTATCCGTAGTAGATATATGGAGTTTGGAAGGCCAAATATGTCGGTGGAACACAAATCAATAATGATAGTAATGTTGAATAAATGTCCAAAGTATGGTCCTAGTTGTTTGGTCTAAATGTGTCCTATAATGTATGATATGAAGAACAAGGAGTCAAGAATGTAATAATGAAGCAAAGACAACAACAAAGATGGCCAGCACCGAGAAACTTAATTCAAAGACAAACACAACACAAATGAGGCTCGCCACCTAAAACTGTGCTCACACGCTTTTTTTCTTCTATTTTTTTCTTTTTTTTTTTTTTTATTGGCCACGGATGGCACTCGCAAAGACTATCGTAGGTGCCAAATTTTTTATTTATTTTTATTTATTTTGTATTTTTTCGCAGCGAGCACAGTGAATAGGAAACACACAAAGTTTCACGTCAATCGAAATAAGGTGTGGCCTCTGAAAATGATGAATGTGCTAAAAAGTCGGTGATGAAATTTCGGAGCTCGAGTACTACACGTTCCAAGCCGAATTTGGGCAAGATAAATTCGTCGAAACTGACTTTGTCTGTTTGATTTGGATGTAAAATTTAATTTCACCCAACTTGAAAAAAAAATCGCCTGATTTCGAGTCCGTATGAGAAAGTTATGGCCGTTTGAAGTAAGGTCTTCGAGTTATGGTTTGTGTTGAGGCCGAAACGAAAATCGGGCAGAGTAAATTGGTGGAATTGGGGCGAAGCTCAGGAAAGGTGGGTGATGGTTACGGGAGATCACGAGATGCGATGGGTGACTCAAACAGAGGGTGGGATATGGGTGGGAAAACAAAAATTGACGGCTAGGGTTTGTATGAAAGGTAGCGGAAGCAAAACAACCCGAAACAAAACACGATCTAAACCAAAGAACACAACTCGACTAAGGACACAAACTCAACACTACGGACTCTGGAATCAAATTGTGCAAAAGGCTAAACACGATCTAGGACAGGAAACAACCTATGACTACAATTTTTTTAGGGCTTTTTCTTGGACTCTAGGATGAAATCGAAAACAACAAGATGGGTAAACTTGAACCTGGAGGAACACCTAAAGCTCTGATTACCACTTGACGGGAACGGGGTCCCGATCTTCCAACAGGTTCTGGATATGTTCGACGGTGGTGGCGCGACACAAATCGATCCGGCTCCGAACGACGTTCCCAACCCCGCAATCGCAGCACCACTCCTCGGGTTATCAACCGTGGCGCTGCCCGGTTGACCTTGCCAAGAAGGCTAATCCTCGCCTGCGAATCGGAGAACACAAGCAAGAACAAGGAAGAACACAACCAAATTGCAGATATATTGATGAAGCACTCGAAAATTGGGGTTTCACAAACCGATGACGGCGAAACTGTTCAAAGACAGAATTAATCTAAGCAAAACCCAACCCTAATGGTGGGGGTGGCGGCTGTATATAAAGGAGTAAGGGCGCAAAACCCTGGGCGCGCCCCAATGGACTCCAACACGATACAAAGCCAAGCGGCCCAAAAGACGGTGTCGCAGCACCCTGACAGATTCTGGACGTCCACTTGTTTCGACGATTCCCGTTGACTCAGAAGGAATTTTGATATGAGACCAGATCCATTGGAAAGGTTATCTTCTCAGCTTTCCATACATATGTGGGACGTCCAAAACGGAGTCCGGATACGATCTGGGCGTCCGTTTTAGTGCGGCCTGGTCCTGGACTCCGAAATGGATTCGAAGTCGGCTTGAGTTGGACATCCAACATGATTCGACCACCCTTGCTGGACTCGTGCGCCTCGTAGCCCTTCTCCAAGTACTTCTTGATCCTCTCCATGGTTCCTAATCATAATTAAATCATTAGGTAGTAATCGATTCTCAAATGAACAAAAAGAAGTACTTAGGAACGAGCTCACATGTAAATTCAATTGTCGGGCGCGAGCTCTAGTGATTGGTCCTTGAATATCAAGTGGAGGAGTGTTGTGTATATCCAAAGAAGTGATGTCCTCATCAGCTTTGTCCCTTCAGTAGCGATCGATGATCTTCAGAAAGCCAAGAGGTTCCGTCGGGGTCTCAATTCTGAGTACCGGCATGTGTTGGGAGCTACTCCACTCCGTGATTACAGCTCTGTTGTGGAGCAAGCTAGGGGCATGGAGTTGGAGATGCAGCTCACAAAGGGGCAGCAAGCCTCTGGTGGACTGGTAGCTTCTGGTGGTGACCAGAAGAGGAGCTCTAGTGAGGGAAGTGGGTCTGTTCAGCGACCCGCTTTCAAGAAATTCAAGGGAGGACCGCAGTCCTTCAAGTCTAGCGATCGAGGCCGTTCCTTCTTGGCGCCTCGTCCTTTTGCAGTACTCTAGCTCTTACGTCTGTCCTGAGGCGGGGCATGCTTTGCTTTAAGTGTCTTGATGGACACCGCTGCTTTGAGTGCTCTTGGGCGGAGATTGCCGTCAGTGTGGCCGATCGGGTCACAAGGAGCGGGTGTGTCGCCAGAACCCGCTAGCGTGATCAAGTGGGAGCCTGTGCCATCTTCTTCTTGATGGGTCTGCCGAGGATCTTTCCGATGATGATCGCCTCCAACGATGCCATTTCCTTGACTTGGGCGCCTCGGAGGGTACTATCGGCGGCCACCTTCGGCACCGCTTCAGGTTGCACGACCGGCCTTACCTGCACCGCCACAGCAGATTGTCGGGGCTCTCGCCGCCCCGCCGTCGTCTTCTTTCGCCATGGCGCCACCTGGAGTGTACGCCATGCCTACTGCAGAGTCTGCGGGTCGTCCTGACGTGGTGACAGGTACTTTGCTTGTGGATTCGTTTGATGCTTTAGTCCTTTTTGATTCAGGGGCTACCTTTTCGTTTGTGTCGACGGCGTTTGCTAGGAGAGCGAACTTGAGTATGCAGTGGATTTCTCAGTCAGTGTTGGTTAGTTCTCCTGGGGGTATTATTGCGAGTTCTACTGTTTGTCCTGGGTGTTCTATTGTCATTGATGGAGAGAAGTTCACGGCGAATTTGATAGTTATTCACATGGAGCCGTTCGACGTTATCTTGGGTATGGATTGGTTGCACTCTTATCGAGCCGTAATATCCTCGCTTACGTAGAATACGATCTGCACTCGCCTCGGGAGACTTTGATCTTTCAGGGGAGTGCGCCTCCGCGCTCTCTTTCTGTATTATTGGGTGTTCCGGGTCGGCGTGCGATGGAAAATCTTCTTTTAGCTCTTGCTGAGAAACCGAGCGTGGCTTCGCAGATTGAGGAGATTCCAGTGGTTAGTGATTACCCAGATGTGTTCCCGGCTGAGCTTCCGGGCTTGCCACCTGCGCGAGACGTGGAGTTTCGCATTGATCTTGTTCCGGGTACTCGTCCCATCTCGATGTCTCCATATCGATTAGCACGTCCGTTTCAGGACGAGTTGAAGAAGCAATTGGATGATTTGTTGGCTAAAGGTTTGATCAGCGTGGCGTATCGCCGTGGGAGCTCTGCTACATTCACGAGAGAAGAAGGATGGGAGTTGGCGCATGTGTATTGATTACCGTGCGCTTAATGCGGTCACAATCAAGAACAAATATCCATTGCCCCGCATTGAGGACTTGTTTGATCGGTTAAATGGAGCTCAAGTGTTCTCCAAGATTGATCTCCAGTCAGGGTATAATCAAATCCGTGTGCGAGAGCAGGATGTAGAGAAGACAGCTTTCTCTACCAGGTATGGGCATTATGAGTATAAAGTTATGTCTTTTGGATTGACTAATGCACCTGCCATTTTTATGGAGACCATGAACAACATGTTGCACGAGTATCTAGATGACTTCGTGGTGGTGTTCATTGATGATATTCTTATCTATTCCAAGACCAATGAGGATCATGAGCGTCATTTGAGGCTGGTTTTAGATACTTTGAGAGAGCACAAGTTCTATGCTAAGTTGAAGAAGTGTGAGTTCTGGATTTCAGAAGTGGGTTTTCTGGGTCATGTGATTAACCCTCAGGGTATTGCTGTTGATCCTGGTAAGGTCTCCACAGTGGTGGATTGGAAGAGGCCGACTAATGTGAAGGAGGTGAGGAGTTTCTTGGGATTGACTGGTTATTATCGGCGTTTTGTGCAGGATTTCTCTATCATCGCCAAACCGATGTCTCAACTAACTCAGAAAGGTGTGAGATTCCAGTGGACTGATGAGTGTGAGCGCAGTTTCTGCATTTTGAAGGACAGGTTGGTGACCTCTCCTATTCTCACTCTTCCCGAGCCGGGAAAGCGGTTCACAGTCTTTTCAGATGCGTCTCGAGTGGGTCTTGGCTGTGTTCTCATGCAAGACGGTAAGGTAATTGCTTATGCGTCGAGACAATTAAAGAAGCACGAGCAGAATTATCCCACTCATGATTTGGAGTTGGCTGTGGTTGTCTTTGCTCTCAAGATTTGGAGGCATTATCTATACGGTGAGCCTTGTGATATTTTCACAGATCACAAGAGTCTCAAATATATCTTCACTCAGAAGGATCTGAATTTGAGGCAAAGGAGGTGGTTGGAGTTGATCAAGGACTATGATCTTACTATTCAGTATCATCCAGGCAAGACCAATGTTGTTGCTGATGCTCTTAGTCGTAAGGCGACTCCCGCTACCCTAGATTGCCTCATTGCTTATTTTGATCGCATGGGAATATCTTATTGTTATGCGGGCACATCACATGTTGAGACACGCTTGATTCTTGAGTCGGCTATTCTGCATCGTAAAGGAAGCACAACAGAGTGACCGGTTATTACAGGAGGTTAGGAAGCGTCTGGATGAGGGCAAAGAGAGTGATTTTAGCATGGACGATTCTGGTGCTTTGAGGTTTAAAGGCCGCCTTTGCGTGCCACAAAAGGCGGGGGTCAAAGATGATATCTTGAGGGAGGCACATCGCACTCCGTACCTCGCTCATCTGGTGGGACTAAGATGTATCGAGATCTGAAATGTAATTTTGGTGGAAAAGAATGAAGGTGGATATTGCTAATTATGTGGCTTCTTGCGGTGTTTGTCGCCAAGTGAAAGCCGAACACAAGCGTCCCGCAGGTTATTGCGCCTTTGGAGGTACCCAGTGGCCTTGGGATGATATCTCTATGGACTTTGTGGTGGCGTTGCCTCGTTCGCCGCGAGGAAGGATGCGATTTGGGTAGTGGTGGATCGATTCAAAGAAGTCTGCGCACTTCATTCCTATTCGCACGACAAATTCAAATGAGTGATCTAGCTCCTATTTATGTACGTGAAATAGTAAGACGCATGGCGTGCAAAGACCATCGTTTACGACGGACGCCAAGTTTGTCTCCAAGTTACGGGAGAGTCTGCAGAGTGCATTGGGCACACAGCCCGCCTTTAGTCTGCGTTCACCCACGCATGCAGATGGGCGATCGAGGCGTACTATTTAGACTTTGGAGGACATGTTGCGATCTTGCGCTTTTGTCTTGGAAGGGTAGTTGGGAGGACCGATTACCACTTGCGAGTTTGCTTATAATAATAGTTACCATTCGATATTAGAGCCGCACCATTTGAGGTTCTCTATGGGCGAAGTGCATTGCCACTTTGTTGGGATGCGATTGGAGAGAAGGCGCTTTGGGTCCGGATTGATTGAAGACCGTTGAGCGTGTGGCCATGGTGAGGCGTAATTTGTTGGCGGCTCGAGTAGATGAAAAAGTTATCTTGATATGAGGAGGCGTGACTTGGAGTTTGCGGTGGGTGACCAGGTGCTCTTGAAAGTGTCTCCCACTAAAGGCATTGTCCGATTCGGTACCAAAGGGAAACTTAGCCCGAGGTACGTTGGACTGTTCTCGATTATTGCAAGAATTGGGAAGTTAGCCTACCGCTGGACCTTCCCGAGTCCATGCGTGGAGTTCACAATGTGTTTCACGTCTCGATCTTTGAAAGTTTTGAGAGACCCAGAGCATAAGATTTCATTAGAGCCACGACTATTGAGCAAGACCTCACAGCTTGAGTCGCGTCCGGCGCGCATCTGGAGAGGGTCGGAGCGAGTCTTTGAGGCACAAGACGTTGGTATACGTCAAGGTCTTTGTGGACGATGTCGATCCGAGAGAGAGGCGACTTGGGAGTTGGAGTCTCGCATGCGCGAGCTATACCTAGAGTTGTTCACGTCTGGTACATATTATTTTGTTGTTTAATTTCAGCAGTGTAGTTTTTATTTGAGTAGAGCGGCGAGTAGAATTCGGGTCGAATTACTTAGGGGGTAGAATGTAATACTACTCAAAAATAAATAAATAAATAATAATAACGTCTTTAAGGGCACATGTGTAATTAAATAAAATAGTACATAAAAATAGAATTTCAGAGATTTTAGAACTATATAAATAGATCGTGGAACTTTAGAAACCCTAGCCATTTTCTTTTTTTTTCTTCCATCATCCAGCCGCCTCGCGTCGCTCGTGTGCCCGCTGGCGTGACACCACGGCCGAAGGCGCTGCTGCCGCCCCTTCGCCGCTGCGTGGGCGCTGGCGCCGAAGCGCGTTTGTGCCGCTGCACCGCCCGAGCGAAGCCTGCCGCGTGGATCTTCCGCTTTGCATGGATTTCTTTGACGCGGCCGAGTCCGAAGTCTTTCTTCTTCGCTGATTTTCTTTGACGCGCCGAGTCCGAGTCTTCCGCTTCTGATTTTTCCTTGACGCGAGCCGCTTAAGCGACGCTATCCTCCCGTCGACCGTGCGTGAGCCATTCGGCGTCTCATTGCTCAATGTGTGTGTGCGAAGTTGCTGCGCGTGTGATCATCAATTGATCTTCCCGAGCACGTGAAGGTTGGCTTAATCTTTTTTTGTGCGGCTGTAGTTATTAGCTCGTGAATACATCTTTGCATGCAAGCCTGTAGGCTTAATCGGTAGATGAGATATTAATCAACTTGGCCGTAGTATTTTTTTGTGCATGCATGATTAAATAAGTAGAGATCCGATTTCTGGAGGGTAACGATCTGTAGGTTTGTTTCCTCTCTGTTTTACTAATTTATTTAGAGATTAGAATAGGGATTAGAGAGCGGTTTTAAAACTTTCTAGTCGAAGGTCGGTTAATAGATCTGATTAGCCTGCTGTTCTGTTGAACGATTTATTCGGGTACCTTAATGCCAAATTTTGGAAATATCATCTACTAGTTAATTGTAGATAATTTCGATATCTTTCTTTAGCATATTTTATCATGTCGTTCGGACAAGTAGAATTCGAGTTATGATTTTTGGAAGACTGCTGTCTTTGTGGTTGTCGTCTTTCCTCGCTGTTTTGGTAGAGTGCAGATTAAAAATAGTAGATAGACTAATTAGAGTTTTTGATCTACATGAAAGATGTAGATAATTGTCCAATGGTTCTGTAGAATCTGAGAACGCGAATTTTGGTTGAGTAAAAGAAAAGTTATGAAATTAGGAAGACCTGCTGTTCCGAAGCGGATAGATCGGTTTTCTGGGCTAAAAACGGAGGATTAGATGATTTAATTAGAAGACTTTGTAATCTAAGAAAATGTGGATAATTTTATGAAGAATCCAGAATGGGGTGGTTTGTGGTGATCGGACTTTCGAGTCAAAAGTTACGTTCGTTTTAGTACTAAGTCAGTAATGGGTAACTATTCGGTACCGGAGTAGCGTGGTATATTTGGGGACGTGTAGGAGCGATGTCGATTGATTGTTGTTCTTATGATGCTGTAGCTTGTATTAAAATTGTGTATTTAATGTAGGAGAGGCGTCGTACTTGTTGCCATCTTCTAGCCAAATCGTGCCTCGCAACTAGTAAAGGCAAGTGCACGGTAGACAGCGATCAATGATTATCACTGTTTTCTTTACTTTCTATTACCATTATTGTTGTGCTTTTATTTTATTTAATTGCAAACGATGGAATGGTATGGTTATATCTTTGTTGATAATCATGATGAAAAGTTAGATATGATGTATATGATGGAGTTTGCATTTTCATACATAAGCATCTTTGCATATGAGCAGGTGATCATGTATGATCACAACTCCACGGGAGTGGAGGAGGTCCCCGATCCTTATGGAGGAACGGGCTTGAGAGTGAATGTTGTCGCGAGCATTCACTCATGCTATACCGTATATCTGTGAAAGAAGTGCATGTGGACATGTAGAATAGATTTGCATTGATACATGAGATTAATGGGTGTGAATCAAAGAGAAGATAACAGCATGAGAATGTTAATAGAAGTACCTGTGATGATCATGAAGTTATTGAATGCTGATGATTTATTATTGTTCGGTGTATATTGATGTGTTTGCTGAGTCGTGGACTCACCCTTGCTCTTTTGTTGTCTTTAGGTGATCTTCGAGGTCGCCGTAGCTGAGCGAGTAGAGCACATGGACAACACATGATCATTTGCCATAAGAATCTTTTCATTCACAATTGGATTACTCTTGGACATGTTAGAGGTTGAATAAAGTTTAGGACAACGTTTGGACTAGACTAATTGTTTTAATAATTTGGATTCATTGGTTGATGCTACTTTGGACTAATTACCTGGTTATATTCCCCTTGCGTATTCATTATCGTTTGAACCATAATTATGCATGTTCTTTTGTGATCCATGGATATGTTTATTGTTGTTTTCCTGCTGTAATATTATAGTGTGTCGTTGATTATTAGTTTAGAGAGTAGTGTGGTGGCATTCTAGGCTCAGTGTTGGGCTGGGGTGTTACAGAGTCTTGCCTAAAGATGGTCTTAAAAAGACACGATTTGCAATATGGCAAGCTGTAGCAATAGCTTCGGCCCAAAACATCCTCGGTGTGCTATACTCATCTAGCATCGTCCTAGCCATTTCGACTAAAGTCCTATTCTTCCTTTCCACCACGCCATTTTGTTGAGGGACGTGTGGAGAGGAGAACTGGTACTCAATACCGCGCTCAGCACAAAAAGAAGCAAAAGAAGCATTTTTGAACTCCGTGTCATTGTCACTACGGATCGCTCTCAGGGCACCAGGAGGCTCAGAAGCCAAACGAAGAACAAGGTCATGAAAATAACTAAAAGCTTCATCTTTTGAAGCAAGAAAGAACACCCAAGAATATCTTGAAAGATCATCGACTATGACAAGAATATACCATTTTCCACCGACTGACCGGACTCTAGCAAGACCAATAGTATCCATATGAAGCAACTGTCCTGGTCCGTCAGTCATAACTATAGTCACAGAAGGGTGTGAGGCAGCAACTTGTTTGCCATGCCTACAGGGCGCACATACAACATCCTTGACAGCTTTGAGTTTGGGCAAACCTCTCATGAGATCAAGATTGCTAACTCGCGTCAGATGATCAAAACCAATGTGCCCTAAACGTCGGTGCCAAAGCCAGAAATCAGAAGAAGATGTAAGCAAACATTTAAGGGATCCAGCAAGAGATTCTGAAAAATCAGCTCCAAAAATTATACCAACTCTAGATATTCCAAACACAAGCTCACTAGTAGAATCAAGCACACGATAAGCATTTTTCTTAAATATAGTCTCATAGACATCATCAAGAAGCTGAGAGACAGAAAGGAGATTATACCTAAACTTGTCCACAAGAGCGACATCCTTTAGGATGAATTTGTTGTTCACCCTAATTGATCCTGTTCCTTCAATTCGCCCTTGTGTATCATCTCCAAAGGTGATGAAGTCATCACCTGTTGCCCGCGTGAAAGAGGTGAACCATCTTGAGTTTCCGGTCATGTGGCGTGAACACCCGGAGTCGACGAACCACGTGTTCTTCCCCTTTCCGCGGTAATCCTGAAAATCAAGGAACAGAAGAACGATGTGTCTCAATACTAGGGTTAGATAAATAAGATTTAGGGATCCAGTACTGAGACACACGTTTGCAAGGAATATGCAAACCAGAAGTACTATCCTTGATTTTATCTAAAATTCTGTTATGAGCAATGTTTAAATTAACATGGGAATTAACTTGTCAGGGGCGGTCGATCGGCGTTGTTCAGCGGTCGATCCGTGACCCGATCGTCGAGCCATTGACCACCAGTGATCGGACCGCAACTGAAGAACATGAGAGTTATGATATTTAGAAACATAATGATTTGCATGTGAGGAAAATCCTAACCCAGGTTTATTCTTTTCAGTGTTACAATGTCTCATAAAAGCTCTAGGTTGAATGAATGAAATTCTATCAAAAATTTTCCTATCATTTTTCAACCTACGCCAACAGAATTCTATCAAATGCCCACTTTTCTTGCAATAAGTACAATGGTACTTGGTACCACTAGAAGAACCACCCTTTGAATTAACAAAAGGTTGGGCAAAATCTGCAGATTTAAAAGATATTTTTGTAGGTTGGGTTTTGAATTCAATTAAACCTTTTTCCAACACTTGAATGACTTTTGGTTTTGAATTATCTTGAAAAGAATTGAATCCTAAACCTTGCTTCTTATAAGGAGTTTTAGACTTGTCAAGAATCATGTTTAACTGTTTCTTACCTTTAGAAAATTTTTCTAATGTATCATGAAGGTAAGCATTTTCTTTTCTGAAATTAACACAAGAATCACAAGTTTTATCCATAGATTTCTCCTTATATAAAGCAATTTCAAGCTTAAGAGCGGAACAAGAAGCACAAATAGTAGTTTCAATATTGTCCTTAAGCTTAGTATATTTGACTCTAGCAGCTTCTAAGATATCTTTGATTTCACGTTCTTTTTCTAAGCATGAAGTGCAAGGGCTAGAATCAATCACATCAGAAGTAATCGATTTGCTAGATTCTAAATATTTTTCACAAGGAGCAGTTTTAATTTCATTTAGCTCAGATCTAGCATTCTCAAGTTGTTGCACAGAAATATTATGAGCAGATTGCAATTTGGCAATTTCTGAATGCATAGCATGACAAGATAAACATTCATCAGGTTCAAGAGTCTTAGCATTTTTAAGTTCTACTTTCAGTTTGCCAATCTTTGACTCTAATTTCTTATTTTTTGTCATGACAAATTCTAGCGCTTCATCTTGACTAAGCAATTGCTCAACTATAGAATTATATTTAGCAGAAAGCTCATCATAAGAAAGAGATACCTCATCATCATCAATGTCGCTCGTCATCGACCATGAAGCACATGCCATTGAAGTCCTTGGCCTTCCTTTTCTTTTTGTCTTGAGGGATCTCCTCCTCCTTGTCCTCCTCGCTCCCGGAGTCCACATCGCTCAAGGATTGATCCTCAAAAGCGGCAAGAACCCGGTGAGCGGCCTTCACAAGCTTATTAGCCTCATACCTTGATTTATTGAATGGAGGCTTCTTCCAAGCTGGCTTTCCCTCCTTATGATTGCTCTTACCTTTCAGCTTGGGGTAATTTGCCCGGATATGATTGAGCTCACCACATTCGTAGCATGTCACCGGACCACCTCTCTTTTTGTTTCTCACATTATTGTAGGCCCGTGTGAATTTTTTAGCTAGGAGAGCTAACTTTGTCTCAGGAATACTTTCAAACTCCTCCTCATGAATCGCAGATAAACAAGTAAATAAAAAACCAGAAAACGATTCAAGAGTACCATCAGAGGACCTTTTGAGAGGATCAGCTATCAATGCTGTCGGTGTATTAGAACCGATCTTACGTAAAGATTATTTGATTCGGGGGGTCTCCTAGAGATGAAATCACGCAGAGTAGTTGACACGGGATGTTTAGACAGGTTCAGGCCTTCTCCGGAGAGAATAATAACCCTAATCCTGTGTGGTGTGGTATTCTTAATGATCGAGTAAGAAGCTAAGACTATTACAGAGAATCGAACTCTCTCTTCTCTACTCGCCCTTGATGTCCTTATATAGTCGTGAAGGAGTAGCCGTTTTGCCCTGCGGAAGAGGCGCCTTAATTGAGCCAGTAATGGGCGTGTGATGGCAGTAATTACCGGCGCATTGGCTTCTCCACGCCGTCTGGCAATTATCATTCAAAGATAATGGGGTATTTAAGCACTATTACTACGCGGGATAGTAGTGCGTGCAGATCGTTCGGATTCTTTAATCAATTGGACCCACTTGCCGGTAGGTTTGATTATAAGGTGGTCGTGGTCTACCTGGTCGTAGGAGAACTTACGACCAGGTAGTAATCGTAAAAGGTCTTACGACTATGTAGTGATCGTAGAAAGACTTACGACCATGTAGTGATCGTAGGAAGACTTACGACTACGAAGTAGTCGTAGTAAGACTTACGACTAAGCAGTAGTCGTAGTAAGATTTACGACTATGGGGGTGATTGTAGAAAATCTTACAATCACTTGGTGGGCCTCTCCCTTATAAAAATAAGGGGTACTTCTGGAGACTATGTGACATCATATTTACCCATAATAAGAATTATAGATAATAGATAAAATGAGGATTATTAGATCCTCGTCATCTAGCCCCCCAGCTTCAAGTGAAAGTAACTTACTTGAGGAAGGATTCGCAAATGGACTTGCGACTATGAAAAATGTCGTAGAACCATAGTCGAAGGAAAAACTCTTCGACATTTGAGTATTACTTTGACCAGATGGTTTGCTTGGTCGTAAAGGTTGCTTACGAGTATCGTAAAGTCATAAAAACCTCTACAATTGTGTAGTGGTCGTAGTAAGGCGATCGGAGAAAAAAAACCCTTCCGATCGATACTTCCTTCGACCGTAAAGACTTGGTCAAGAAAGTGATTTTGCTTGGAGGTGACAAAACTAACCTAACTTTCTGAGCAGGACCGTCTGGGAATTGCAAACGAACTCCACAGATCTGTTGATAAAACGGTTCCCGAAGCGATTGCAATCGTGAAGGTTGCTTACGACTATTAGAAAGTCGTAAAAACCCCTACGATCGTCTGGTGGTCGTAGTAGGGGAATCGGAGAAAAAACCCTTCCGATTGATACTTCCTTCGACCAGAAAGACTTTGGTCAAGAAAGTAATTTAAGCTTGGGGTGACAATACGCACCTAATTTTTCTCGAGCGGACCATCTAGGAATTGCAACCGCTCTCACGCACTTGTCCGATGAAGCGGTTCCGGCGGTACAACCAACTCCCATAGACCTATAGCCGAGACGGCGGTTTCCGGCGGCGGAGATCATCTTGATTATAAAAACTTACCAGGAGGTAAACTTGGATTTTTACCTTTTCCTCAAATCACTCCATTGTTCTTGAGCTCTTACTTTCTCCGTACTCGAGTAGGTTTCATCTTTTCACGCCAATCCAATCAAAAGACTTCTTGCTTCGGCGAAATGGCCAAGAGAGTTTACGAATGGGAAGAATCGGAGATGGATGCGCTAAGATCAAGATCTTGGTTGATCTTGGAAGATTCGAGAAGGCTCGGTAAAGTGGATTCCGCTGTCGGGCAAAGATCGCCATCGGGGAAAATGGGCAAATCCGTCTTCCAAGCGTATTGTGAGTCGCGCCTTCGATTGCTGCCCATCCCTTTCTTCAAAGAGTACTCGAACACTTTGGGGTGGAACCGGTGAACTTAGGTCCCAATTCCATTACTATGTTGAGTGTGTTCGTATATGCATGCGAGGCGCACAGGGATTCCGGCGGATCTCGAGCTTTGTTCCAATATTATTATGGGATGGCTCGACAAACCGAATCGCTGGAAGTCGTGGTGCGAAACTCCACGACTCAAGTCGAAAGAGTATATTCGAGTTTCAACCGGTCTTCGTGGCGGGCCGAGAAAGAGGTGGTTCTCTTGGAAGGTCACCTCTGAAGACGACCTTTCTTTGTGGGAAGGTCGCTGAAAAGAAATCTTCATGGATTCGACCCCTGAAGATATCTGCCGGATTAGCCCTTATATTCAAGCCATTAAGGACTTGAAGGAAGAAGGGCTGACCGGATGGCATGTGGTGAAGGATTTCATCACACGCCGAATTAGTCCTCTGAAGAAACGAGCATCTCCTATGTGGAGATACTCGGGAAGAGGAGACCCAACCAGAGACTATGAGGAGGGTAAGTAATTTGTCGACTTAGCTCTCGGTTTGATCTTTCTCAACCTTGTCTAATATTCTTATCTGTTTACACAGATCTTTCACAGGCTGAGGTTGACTCTAGAGTCAGACTCATCTGCGAGAAGTCTCCACCACTCCGAGGGGCGGTTCCTCAAGTCATTGCGGCTTTGTCCGCAGATGAAAGGATAGAGCGCCTAAAGGTAATCAAAAAGTTGATTCTTTCTTTAGGACTTTATAGTCGTAGAAGATACTTACGACTAAAGGTGATCGTAGAATATCTTACGATCAGGAAAGAGTCGTAGAAAAACTTACGACTTGGTACTTGTCGTAGAAAAACTTACGACTAATTAGTCATTCTTCTTTTTCTGTTTTGCTTTACAGAAAGTAGGCATGGAAAATCGTCAGGACGACGAAGAAGTCGTACTGATGACTATTGGCGCTGGGTTGTCGAAAGACAAAGGCTCGGCTCCTCCCTCCAAGAGACGTCGACTTGTAAAATCTGCCGACAAAGGGGGAGCAAGCTCAAGCTCTGGTCTTTCGACCAGACCCTCTACAAGGCCTGCGGCAGCTGTAGCTGTATCTGAAGCCGAGGCCGCAGCTATCGAAGCCGAGGAGGTTGAGGCAGCTGAATCTCTTAAGCGCAAACCTCGCAAGGCTAAGGTACCCTTCTGTTATGACAAAGAATCTTTCGCAGTTTCTGCCACTCCTAGTTTTGTTAGGCAACTGGAAAAGGAGAATTGGAAAGATTTTGTGTCTTTTATGAAGGATCTTTGCATCGGCATCAAGACAACTGCAATCGAGGCGATCTTTGCTTTTGGAATGGTCGAGACTGATCTCGGCCATCCAGAGAATCGAGAAACGAGCTCGGTTCTGTCCAAACTCTGACGACTGCGTGGTAAATGGCGAGCCGATTGTTGAACCTCGACGGGACGTGGTCGTGGAGAAGAAGAGGTCCTCCGTTGGGAGGATTGCCCCAAAATTCTGGTTAAGACCGAGTGCGGTATGTGAAATTTACTAAAGTGTAAGAACGACATTTACCTTTTCTTTTCACAACCCGATTTGCTTTTCTTTATTTCATCGACTTCTTGGGTCCCGGGAATGCTTCATTGAGAAGTCCATTGCCATCCCTTCGACTCATCGAGGAGGTGGAATGGAGGTGGTCAAGCATCACCCTTGGCCCAGTGGCCGATGAAGTCGAGACTCCCAGTGACTCCACATCTGCTGAAGTCGTAGCTCGACCCTTGAAGTAGCGGTATTCTTGTTGAGGTGACCGCTTCACGATTCTTGAGGTCGTAGAAACAACAAGGGCGCTATGGAAGCCTCTGGTCAAGGCGGTGACCAGCTTGTGCACCGCTCTGGAAGGAAATTGTAGGAGGCGTTCCTTCCCTACCCAAAGAGAAGTTCTGAGAACCGAGAAGGAGAAAATTTCAACTTCATGGTGACTTCTTTGGGCTGCCTCCGTCGTGGGGTCCTCTCTTATGAGATCTCGTGACCGAGTCCCCATCCCAAAGATATTCCCAATACGGAGAATACTTTTGATAACGAGCGCCTCGAGAAGGTGTGGTGGGACAAAGTCGCGAGGATAGATAAGTCTGCAGAACCCTGACCTTGTATATTCGATGTTTGCTAGGGCGACTATGAATGTAAGTATCTTCAAAATACTTATATATGTGACTTTCCTTCTCTTCTCACTGTTTTCTTTTTGCAGAAAGCTCTAGAGCAAATTGCTGTTGTCGGTGAGTACCATCGACAACTTTTAGAGCTAAGACAGGAGAAAGAACTACTGCGTGCTTGGCGGAGAGATGGTAAGTCACTTATCATTCATAATTGTTTTCGACTTAAATACTCGTATAATGTTTTACGAGAATAGTCATGGAAGAAACTCATGACAAAGTACTAGTCGTAAAAAGCTTACGACTACTTACAACCAGGTAGTGGTCGTAGAAAGACTTACAACCATATCGTAGTCGTAGAAAAACTTACGACTAGGTCAGTAGTTGTAGATGTTGGACCGAAAAGGCGACTAGAGGGGGGGGGGTGAATAGGAGCACGCTCACTTTTCACAAAATATGAATTCAACACAATTTCACTCCAATAGCTATGATGAAGCTATGAAGATCAATATATCGATCAAATGGAAGACTAGTATTGAATCAATTAAACCCCTAAGCAATGCGACAAAAATCAAGAAGAATCAAATCTTAACGAGGTGGCGGTCGGACCATGATTATAAGGGCGGTCGGACCGGCACAAAATCGGTCGACCTCGGTGTGGGGCGGTCCGGCCGGCACCAAAATCGGTCGACCTACGGTGTGGGGCGGTCCGACCGCAGGCTCGAGCAGATAAAAAGCCCAGATGACGAAGTTGCAATTAGGTCTAACTTTTGATTCTCAACTCCAAACTTCACGAAACTTTGCACACACCTTCTCTATGATATTAAGGACCTATTCCAATCAACAATTATGATAATTCTTGGACGAACAAATATCTTTTACGATCTGATTGAAGAAGGGTGCAAAACCGGGAAAAAGAGGAAACTAGATCCAATCGCTTGCTCGTGGGTGATTGATGATAAAATTGATCCTAGATGGGTTCCCACACATCACAGCAAGCTAATCCACGTGAAAGAATCAATCAAAAACTCGTGGATCAAAGAAAGCCCTAAAATCACGAAATTGAAAGCAAGAACGAAAAGAGACTTATCTCAAGCAAACCTTGCATTGATTAAGAACGTGATCGTCGCTGGATTACACCCACGCCATCATGGATCAGTGGTCAATCCAAGATCACGAAATTCTCCTCAAACCATAAAGAGCCCTAGCCTCCACCTCCACTCCCCTAAGCCAATTAGGGTTTTGCAACAAAAGAGGCGAGAGAGAGAGAGAGAGCTTAATGGTGCAGCCACCACCTCCCCCTATTTATAGTGGAGGCCTAAAACTCCTAGGGTTTGACTCAATTGGGCTCCCGTTAAGGCCCACTAACAAACGGGTCACACACGCACGCTTCGCAAAGCGCCGTCTTTAACCTTTTGACCTAAATCGCTTCACCATGCATCATGGATTTGCCAATAGGTCACCCTTGTCCATCTTGTGTCACGCTTGAGTCGTTGACCTCACCCGGCATCGTCGATCGTTCTGGACCTCAACTCTTCAAGTCTAGTCCCGATTCTCCTCGCCGTTGACCGTCGTTGACCACCAAGCTACCTGCACAACCACAGACAAGAAAACACGAATTCGGGAACAAGTTCTTCACAACTTGACCCATGTTAGTCAAAACATGCATCATGCAAATCATATGACATGAAACCAATGACTTTGAGCTAACAAAACAACATCGCCACGGTTGGCCGACGTTCAAGTAGTTACCGGCCGACCGCTCCAGTGGCGGTCGGATCCTTCATGGCGGTCGGACCGCTCCACGTGAGCGGTCGGACCGCCTAGACTTAGCCAAATTCAAGCTCCCAAAATCCAAACCTTCGGAAACTTTAAACCAATAGAACTTTTCACCGAGGCTCCAAAATCATGAGACCAAGTGCATTGGGATCCCCTTACTTGTCTACAACACCTATTTTTGGCCCACTCGATTTGAACACTTTGGTCATCGCCGGTCCGACCGCCTCGGATGGCCGGTCCGACCGATTGGGACCGGTCGGACCGCCGTGCAAAGACCGGTCGGACCGCCGCCCGAATACACGTAGCTTTGTCGAAAACGCGTGAAACGACAAACCGTAAACGCCATTGCCAATTGTCACATCATCCTAAGATCTGGAGCATATCCCCATGAAATCCACAATCTCCCCTTGATGAACACATTGGCAATTATCCAGAAAATGTAAGTAAGAGGTTTGAAAACGAGTTTACTCGCAGTTTTAGCACAAAGGCACAACTTGGTCCATAAGCAAGAAAAAGCAATGAAAATAACCAAGCCGGCATCGAAATAGTATAGGCATGTGAGACAAGGCAAAAGAAAGCATAAAACTTTGATTTCCATAAAGGGTCAAAATTCTCACATGAGGTCCATATGAATAAACAATTGTTCAATTGACCTATGATCATTGTGAGTATAAAAGAATGCAATTCAAGTTCAGAATATTCAATAAGACAATAAGAATGCAACTCAAGAACTCCCCCTCACTATGATCATCAAATTTCAAATTTTCAGTTTCTCCCTTTGTATAAACTTCTCCCCCAATCTTCTCATTAACACATCTTCTCCAAATAAGAGTAGCAAAGAAATATTACACATCTTCATTTAACACATCTTCTCCCCCTTTGACAATGGATTCATCAAGGAATCACTCTCATCCAGGGATAACAAATAGAGAATAAAGAAAGAAGCAGAAACAAAAGAAGCATAAAGAGGAATATGCATGAAGTGCAATGGAGTGGCTTCAATTTTTGTATTTTTCAATTTTTTTGATTACAAGAAGCTTTGGAGATTACCCAAAAGAACAAGCTAGTATCTCGAATAATGCACAAACAGCATATCAAGCCCGACAAATATTAGCAAGATCATGGTAAGACATATATATCAAAGCTAAGCACAAAGGCTCAAAAGTAAAGCGATAGATTTGATCAATTTAAGCAACGCTTCAAATTCAAAAAGTTCATCAACAGGATCCTAAAGTGAAATTGGCCATGTCAAATGTCAAAGTGAGATCAAAATCTAACAAAGACCACATTAAGAGTCAATCAAGTCCGTATTGAATCATTTTGCTCAATATTTTGTAAACGCCCATTTGTCAACATTTTTCTTATTTGCATTGAATATTGAAGTTGACTAATGATCTAACTTAGTGACAAGATCCCGGACTAGGAGCCATCCACAAACTCATCCTAAGCTTCACCAAAAGTTGATTAAAGGTATATCTTAGTAAAGAAGATCCCGGACTAGGAGCCATCCACAAACTCTTTCTAAGCTTCTACCGGGCGACAAATCTTGAGGTTCATGTCATTTCGACAAGCGGTCCCCATGAGATCGTTCGTTCATCAAACTATCTCCAAGTTCATGTCATTTGACAAGCGCCTCGTAAGAATAGTTTGGCACAATTTAAGCATAAGACAATCTTGATTTTCATTTTTCACAAGAGCGCTTTTAGAATCTCAAGAACACAAAAGCTCAAGTAATGGTCAATTTTAGATCAAAGAGCTAACAAAGCAATTACAGCAGGGCCAATGTCACAAGAGGAGCACTAATTACGCAACTCGCTAAAACATCCACAAATTGCAATTTCTTAGTTTGAGTTGTTTTAAAAGGTTCTAGCTCATATAGCAAAGACTTAGCTACACATGTAAAAGCATGATAATTCTAGCAAGTCAAAGAACTAGACATGACATTGAGCAAGAATTGAAATACAAAAGCTCTAAAGGGTAATAGGCAAAGCTTCATCAATTTTAAAAATAAGCAGAAAATCTTATATTACAATGCATCTTTTTGGATTTTTCATACCACTTGCTGTAACTACTTGTTGTTACCACTTTGTTGGATTTTTCATATGAATGCAATATGACACAATGAGATGCAAATAAAAAGCCTAAAAACTTAAAAGTTCAAAAGATCACTAAGTTCGTAAAAAGAACAATAAAAGATCAAAAGAACAAGGAAAGATCGAAAAGATCAAACTCCCCTCAAACCAACCCATAAGGATAAATAACCCTAACTCGCTTCTCAAGGTGGCAAACCTAGTTGGGTCTAAAGATTTGGTGAGGATAAAACAAGATACAAGAGAAGAATCTAGTGGGTGACAAGCGCTGAGGTACTCTTCCTATCTAGCCGACGACCGCACAATTAGAATAAGAAAAACCCCGAATGGACAAGGATAAAGACCAGAATATCAAATGCCATACAAAGAGAGTAGAGTGTAAGTACACGAATAAGAGCTTAACGGCTGCGATGGGAAGTTCTCGGAGATGCTTGAAACCCGTCGATCGCGTGAAGGAGGTGAACCATCTTGAGTCTCCGGCAATATGATGTGAACAATGAGTCGACAAAGCACGTGCCCTTCCTCTTTCGCGGCAATCTCGAAAAATCAAGGCACGTAAGAACGATGTGTCTCGACATCAAGTTAGTTAAACAAGACTTGGGAATCCAAGATCTTGAGACACACGCGTCTGCGAGTAGTATGCAAAGCGAAGTGTTATCCTTGATTTCATCTAAAATTCTGTTATGAGCAATGTTTAAGTTAACATGGGAATTAAAGCATCGGCGGTCGCTCGTCGACGTTGTCTTGTGGTCAAGTCGGATCGGCGACCATATCGGTCGAGCCGGTGACCACCAATGATCGGACCGTGACTCAAGAATATGAGAATTAGGATATGTAGAAGCATGATGATTAGCATGTGAGAAAAATCCTAATCCAGGTTTATTCCTTTCAGTGTTATCATGTCTCATAAAAGCTCTAGGTTGCCTGAATGAAATTCTATCAAGATTTTTCCTATCATTTTTCAACCTCGCCAATGAATTCAATCAAATGCCCACCTTTCTTGCAATAAGTGCAATGGTACTTGGTACCACTAGAAGAAGCACCATTTGAATTAATACAAGGTTGGGCAAAACCTGCAGATTTAAAAGATGTTTTTGCAGGTTGGGTTTTGAATTCAATTAAACCTTTTTCCAAGACTTGAATGACTTTTGGGTTTGAATTGTCTTGAAAAGAATTGAATCCTAAACCTTGCTTCTTATAAGGAGTTTTAGACTTGTCAAGAATCATGTTTAATTGTTTCTTACCTTTAGAAAATTTCTCTAATGTATCATGAAGGTAAGCATTTTCTTTTCTCAAGTTAACACAAGCATCACAAGTTTTATCCATTGATTTCTCCTTATACAAAGCAATTTCAAGCTTAAGAGCGGAACATGAAGCACAAGTAGTATTTTCAATATTGTCCTTAAGCTTAGCATATTTGACTCTAGCAGCTTCTAAGATATCTTTGATTTCACGTTCTTTTTCTAAGCATGAAGTGCAAGGGCTAGAATCAATCACATTAGAAGCAATCAACTTGCTAGAATCTAAGCATGTTTCACAAGGGGTAGATTTAATTTCAATTAGCTCGGTTCTAGCATTTTCAAGTTGTTGTAAAGCAATATTATGAGCAGATTGTAAATTGGTAATCTCTGAATGCATAGCATGACAAGATAAACATTCATCAGGTTCAAGAGTCTTAACATTTGCAAGTTCTAGTTTCAGTTTACCAATTTTTGACTCTAGTTTCTTATTTTTAGTCATGACAAATTCTAGCGCTTCATCTTGACTAAGCACTTGCTCAACTATAGAATCATATTTAGCAGAAAGCTCATCATAAGAGAGAGATACCTTATCATCATCAATGTCATCGGTGTCAGCCATGAAGCACATACCAGTGAAGTCTTTGGCCTTCCCTTTCTTGTCCTCTTCGCTCCCGGAGTCCACATCACTAATGGATTGCTCTCCAAAAGCGGCAAGGACCCGGTGAGCGGCCTTTATGAGCTTGACAGCATCATACTCAGAGTTGTTCTCATGAGGCTTCTTCCAAGCTGTCTTCTCCTCCCTGTGCTTACCCTTACCTTTTAGCTTGGGGCAATTGGCCCGGATGTGGTAAAGCTCTCCACACTCATAGCAAGTAACAGGACCACCTCTCTTTTATTTCTCACATTGTTGTAAGCCCGTGTGAATTTTTTAGCTAAAAGGGCTAACTCTGTCTCAGGAATATTTTCAAGCTCCTCCTCAGAAATCGCAGATAAGCAAGCAAATGAAAATCCAGAAGAAGATTCAAAAGAGTCATCAAAAGCCTTTTTGTGAGGATCTGCTACCAAAGCTAAATTATCTTTCTTGGGATGATCAACTCTTTTAATTTCATGAGTCTTGAGTTTACTATAAAGCAATTCTAAAGTAAGACTCGAAAGATCAACATTCTCTTCTATAGCAGTAGCCTTCATCTCCCACTCCTTGGTGTTGATTGCAGCCAAGAGATGGGTGGCATTTTCAGATTGAGAATATTCAATATCAACAGCTTTCATTTGATTAATCACTTTATTAAAGCGACTGAAAATGTCATCGATGCTCTCTCCAGGACGCATCTCAAATTTGTTATAATCACGCTTATAGATTGTTTGACGCACTTTCTTAATTTGGGACGAACCCTCATGATATGTTTCGAGAGTGCTCCAAATCTCGTGCGCAGTCGCAAAATTGCAAATCCTATCATATTCTTGTCTACCAAGCGCACCATATAAAAGATTCTTGGCCTTGTTGTTGTTAGCCAAAAGAACCACAGAAGCAGGAGTTTCAACCTCAGGAATAATGAGCGGGGATCGAACAACGTCCCACAAAGCTTGTCCCTCACTCTCAAGGAATACTCGCATACGATTCTTCCAATAGGCATAGTCTTGTCCATTGAACATATGCGGTTTTGTAGTGAATCTATCCATCGCCAAAGTTCAAAGGACCTGTTAAGATCAAGATTGAACTAACAGGCTCGATACCACTTGTTGGACCGAAAAGCGACTAGAGGGGGTGAATAGAGCACGCTCACTTTTTCACAAAATATGAATTCAACACAATTTCACTCCAATAGCTATGATGAAGCTATGAAGATCAATATATCGATCAATGGAAGACTAGTATTGAATCCAATTAAACCCCTAAGCAATGCGACAAAAATCGCAAGAATCAAATCTTAACGAGGTGGCCGGTCGACCATGATTATAAGGGCGATCGGACCGCACCAAAATCGGTCGACCTCGGTGTGGGCGGTCCGACCAAGCACCAAAATCGGTCGACCTCCGGTGTGGGGTCCGACCGGCAGAGCTCGAGCAGTAAAAAACAACCGATGACGAAGTTGCAATTAGGTCTAACTTTTGATTCTCAACTCCAAACTTCACGAAACTTTGCACACACCTTCTCTATGATATTAAGGACCTATTCAATCAACAATTATGATAATTCTTGGACGAACAAATATCTTTTACGATCTGATTGAAGAAGGGTGCAAAACGGGAAAAGAGAAAACTAGATCCAATCGCTTGCTCGTGGGTGATTGATGATAAAATTGATCCTAGATGGGTTCCCACACATCACGACAAGCTAATCCACGTGAAAGAATCAATCAAAACTCGTGGATCAAAGAAAGCCCTAAAATCACGAAATTGAAAGCAAGAACGAAAAGAGACTTATCTCAAGCAAACCTTGCATTGATTAAGAACGTGATCGTCATTGGATTACACCCACGCCATCATGGATCGATGGTCAATCCAAGATCACGAAATTCTCCTCAAACCATAAAGAGCCCTAGCCTCCACCTCCACTCCCTAAGCCAATTAGGGTTTTGCAACAAAAGAGGCGAGAGAGAGAGAGCTTAATGGTGCACCACCACCTCCCCTATTTATAGTGGAGGCCAAAACTCCTAGGGTTTGACTCAATTGGGCTCCGTTAAGGCCCACTAACAAGCGGGTCACACACGCACGCTTAAGCGCGCCGTCTTTAACCTTTTGACCTAAATCGCTTCACCATGCATCATGGATTTGCCAATAGGTCACCCTTGTCCATCTTGTGTCACGCTTGAGTCGTTGACCTCACCCGCATCGTCGATCGTTCGGACCTCAACTCTTCAAGTCTAGTCCCGATTCTCCTCGCCGTTGACCGTCGTTGACCACCAAGCTACTGCACAACCACGCACAAGAAAACACGAATTCGGAACAAGTTCTTCACAACTTGACCCATGTTAGTCAAAACATGCATCATGCAAATCATATGACATGAAACCAATGACTTTGAGCTAACAAAACAACATCGCCACGTTGGTGACGTTCAAGTAGTTCTGGTCCGACCGCTCGGTGAGCGGTCGGATCGCCCCATGGCGGTCGGACCGCTCCTCGTGAGCGGTCGGACCGCCTAGACTTAGCCGAAATTCAAGCTCCCAAAATCCGAAACCTTCTGGAAACTTTAAACCAATAGAACTTTTCACTGGAGGCTCCAAAAATCATGAGACCAAGTGCATTGGGATCCCCTTACTTGTCTACAACACCTATTTTTGGCCCAGCTCGATTTGAACACTTTTGGTCATCGCCGGTCCGACCGCCTCAGATGGCCGGTCCGACCGATTTGGGACCGGTCGGACCGCCGTGCAAAGACCGGTCGGACCGCCCCTGTCCAGAATACCTGTAGCTTTGTCGAAAACGCGTGAAACGACAAACCGTAAACGCCATTGCCAATTGTCACATCATCCTAAGATCTGGAGCATATCCCCATGAAATCCACAGTAGAAGTACTTACAACCATTCGGCTGATGTTTATCTTCGTTCCTGTTCTTTGTAGGTTAAACAGTGATACGAAGACCTTAGCTGACTCACTCGACTATGAAAAAGAAGAGTCGACGAGGCTAAGGAACGAAGTATTAGTCCTCTCGGATAGACATCGAGAGATCTGCTCTCGCATCTAAAAGATTGCGAGGAAAAAATAAACGATAAGTTCGAACTTAAGACCTTTTGATCTTTAACCTTTACCCGACTCTCTTTTCTTCTCGGATAAAGAAAAGAGATGCGGAAGCTCGAATCAAGTTCAAGAAAAGCTTTGGTCATTCGGGAGTTTTCCGTATTACCACGAATAAGGATCAAGAACTTGAGGGTCTTAGAACTCAATTAACGGTAAGTAATTCTTTACCGTTATCCTTTTGAGTATTTTCCTTTTCTAATGCCAATTTCTTGTTCGAAATTGCTTTCCAATTGAGAAGCCTCGAGTGAAATCCAAGAAAAAACCTTAATCTACAATGAGTCCATCCGCATCGCTAAGATGAATCTGAGAGGACATCGAGCATGGGAGAAAAAGCACATGAAACCATTGCTTCCCATCGAGAAGAGGTTAAGCTGGATTCTCAATTAGTAGGTAAGAAATGCTTTTACCTATAATTATCTTTGTGTTATCTTCCTCCGTAAGTTTATTTTCGTTTGACCGATTTTATTCTTTTCGAACAAGTGGTGAAAACAAGAAACTTCATGAGGCTTCGACTTGTACCCAACAGAGATGGAGTCGATGAAGACTAGTCTTCAAGGCAACATCACTCTCCTGAACAATGTGCTTAGTGAGCTACATTCTGAGGGAAAAACTCCTCGAGAAGATACCATAGCTGCTCACACAAGTACCATTGGGGAACAAGTCGGAAAATTGCAAGAAATGGTGACCACTCAAAGACTAATCAAAATTTGAATCAATAAGGGAGGCGATCGAAGCGGAGTAAGTTACGCTTTGGCGAAACTTAAAGCTCAAGATCCCCGCCTTAATGTGCAACCAATTGAAGCCGAGTTCGATTGCTCCGAATCAGAGGCAAATCGTCTGATTGAGGAAATGCAATCGGTTGGCTAAAAGGTGACGGAGGAAATGCAGCTAGGCTCTCCCCCTTCAGAGTAATCTTGTAACTACCTTGTAAGGCAGACAATATCTGTTGATGAATGATATATGATACATCTTATTTCCTGAAAATTATCTTGTCGAGTAGTTAGTAACTCAAAAGATAATAAACGAATGAAAGACTAAGAATTGAAGTCAAATTAATAACTTTATCCTAGCCCCCGACTATTTGCTTAGATTGTTTAGACAATCTAAGTAAATAGTGTTTGAAATGGGGTTTCTGAAAACAAAGAGAGGTTTGTTTAACTTATAGTTTTTGTTATGGTTGTCAAGCACTTGGTCGAAAGAGTAGAAACGACTCGACACTAGGAAGTTCCTTCTAGTGGACAAGACCACGTGCAGAGAGAAAAGGCTTCGACTAGGTGATGTTACCATCTCCGACTAGTTTAATCAAACCAAGAACAGCAACTTGAGTTAAGCAAACGTCTAGAGGACTTTAATAATTCGTTCGCCCTTTTCTGATGGACTCGATAAGTCTTTTCCAAAGAGCAAAAAGTAGGAGACGAGCGGTAGCTAGAAGTTCCTTCTAGTGGGCAGGACCACATGCAGAGAGGAAAAACTTCGACTAGGTGTGTCTCTTCCTTCGACCAGTCAAAACGAAACGAGTACATCAAAGGTGGTCGAATAAATATATCAAGTGTACTCTACTTAGAATATTTTTTGGAAATCACTGAAAAAATAAACTAAGATTGAGAGAGTTGGCTCGAAAACATTTCGATTGGATAAAACCCGAGCTCTTTGTATTGGTGAAAAATGAGTAACGAGTCGATGCTAGGAAATTCCTTCTAGTGGGCGTAACCACATGCAGATAGGAGAAGTTTCGACTAGATGATGTTACTTGTTTTTCGACCAGTGTAAAGAAAACCTGGGTGTTTTTGTATCATAGTCGAAAGATTAAAAAGCACTACTCAAAAAATAAGGCAAGAGAAGTAGAAAGAACCTGGACTTTTATTGCCTGAGAAATTGGTCACACATAGAATTTGCGTAACTGGTCGATGTTCCAAGAGTTTGAGAGAATCATCCATCTTCCATCGCTAGTCGTCATCAAGCCACAGCCGTTACTTCGACCATCGTAAGGACCTTCCCATTTGGGGAAAGTTTATTCGATTAGACTTGGATTGGCAGAGCCTCAATACCAAGTCACCTACTGAAGAAGGTCGCGAGGTTGGACCTTACGATCATAGTATCTGCGCAGGGCTTGTTGGTAGACTGCGAACGGATTAAGGCTAGGTTTCTCCTTTCTTCGAGTAGGTTAATGTCATCTGCTCGAAGTTGTTCCTGATCTGAGTTGTTGAAAGTTTCAACTCGTGTCGACCGTAATTTTAGCTCCGGAGGAAGCATGGCTTCGGCTCCGAACACTAGAAAAAATGGTGTTTCTCCTGTTGCTCGACTGGTGGTCGTACGAACTGCCCATAACACGGAGGGTAATTCTTGTACCCAAGCCCCCGAGCGCTTAACAAGCTGGTCGAAGACTCGGGTTTTAATTCCTCGCATTATTTGGCCGTTTGCACGTTCGACCGCCCCGTTGCTTTGGGGATGTGCAACAGAAGCATAGCATAATTTGGTACCCAACTCGTCGCAAAATTCCTGAAATTTTGCACTTGCGAATTGTTTACCATTGTCTGTAATTATCCGACTCGGAACTCCAAATCGGCTAATTACGCATCTCATCATGAACCTTTTGTCGCTCGATGTTATCCCGCCTGAGTTCACTTCAATCCATTTTGTGAACGTGTCAATAGCCACAAAAAGGAATTCGAAACCTCCTGGAGCTTTGGGAAACGGTCCTAGGATATCGAGACCCCAGGTCGCAAAAGGCCAAGAAAGAGGTATTGTCTGTAATGCTTGAGCTGGTTGGTGTATTTGTCTACCATGGAATTGGCACTGGACACACTTTTTAACCACCTCCTTAGCATCATACAGTATCAGAGGCGAAGAAAACCTTGTCGAAAGGCTTTACCAACCAAGGTTACAGAGGAAGCATGTGTCCCACAGATGCCACTGTGTATATCGTGAAGGAGTGTTATTCCTTCGTTTTGCGGAATGCATCGCATGAGTATCCCTTGGGTTCCTCGTTTGTAGAGGACTCCTTCGACCAAAGTATACATTTTGGCTTTTCGGGATAAGCGATGCGCCTTAAGATCATCTTCTGCACGGAACCCTTGCGAAGATACTCGTAGATGGGAGTCATCCGATATCCTCGTAGTCTAATGAGGCCATCTCAATAGGAGGTGTCTCTCGGTTCTTCGACCGAGACGGCTTTTGGAGTTGCTCCAAGAAAACCCTTTTGGTACCGTAGATCGGGAAGAAGCCATCCGAGCAAGTTGGTGCATGAGAAATTATCCTTCGAGGATGAATTGTACCTCGAAACCTAAAAATGCTTTTCTAGCTTGCGAACTTCCGATAAGTATTGAGACATTGTCGAGCTAGAGCACCGTACTCTTTTCCGACTTGATTCACGACTAGTTGAGAGTCTCCTCTCACGAGTAGTCGATTTAATTGAGAGTGCTTTCGCACTCGTATGCCGACTAGCAAACCTTCGTGATTCGCCACATTATTAGTGGCACGAAAGTTTAATTGTATGGCATACTTTAAGGTTTCTCCGGTAGGAGATACCAGGACCACGCCGAGCCCCCGAGCCACTTAAAGTAAGTGACCCGTCAAAGTACATCATCCATCGGTCATGGGAATCGATCGGGGATCTGAGCAGTTCAGATTTGTCCATTCGGCGACAAAGTCCGCCAAGATCTGGATTTTATGGCCGTTCGGGACACGAAATGGAGGTCGAACTCCCAAGTTCGACCGACCATTTTGCCATGCGTCCATTGTTTCCTTATTATGGAGGATTGCTCCCAAAGGAAACTCGGGCCAGCGACGACTATTTTGTGCGCCTGAAAATAATGCCGCAGTTTCCTCGAAGACATGAGGAGGGCATATAGAAGTTTTGGACCTGAGGGTAACGCTCCTTAGGCCCATGTAAAACTTCGCTAACGTAGTAAACCGGTCGTTGTACGTTTTCACGTTCTACGACTAATCTCGCGCTTCTTTGCTGTGGCGTGGCGGCTAGGTAAATTAAGAGCGTCTCTTCCGCTTTGGAGAAACCGAATAGGAGCACTCGAAAGATACCTCTTGACATCCTCAAAGGCGCTGCTTGCCTCGTTCGACCACTCAAAACCTTCATGTCTCTGAGAAGTTTAAAGAAAGGTAGTCCTTTTTCTCCTAGTCGATGCGATGAAACGACTTAAAGCCGCCATGCACCCAAAGTGAGTTTCGGACTTCCTTTTTGTGTTTGGAGGACGATCGGAGGATGGCCTTTATTTTTCAGATTTGCTTGATTCCTCGTTCGATACTAGGAATCCAAGCAATTTTCTGAAGAAATTCCAAACACACACTTCTCGATTGAGTTTTAAGCGGTGCTTTACGAGGTTGTCGAATGTTTCTTGTAGGTCGATGATATGATTAAGTCTCTTAATGCTTTTTACGACTAGATCATCAACATAGGCTTCCAAATTCGGCCTAATTGAGATGAAAAAGTCGATTGCATTAGGCGTTGAAAAGAAGCACCGCATTCTTTAGACCAAATGGCATTTTGACATAGCAAAAGGTACCAAATGGAGTAATGAATGCGGTCTTTTCTTCATCGTTTAAACACATATTGATCCGTGGTATCCGAATATGCATCTAAAAACTTAATATCTCACAACCCGCAGAGAATCAACCAAATGATCGATACGAGGTAAAGGGAAATCATCTTTTGGACAAGCTTTATTAAGATCAAGAAAGTCCACGCACATCGCCATTTGCCGCTTGACTTTTTGACCATTACAGGTTAACCAACCACTGGGTGGTTGACTTCTCTTATAAAGCCCGCTTTAAGTAGCTTATCCAACTCGATTTAATAGCATCTCGTCGATCGGGCAAATCTCCGTAATTTTTGTTTTACTGGTACTTTATCGGTAGTAAAGCTAGCTCGTTGTCGAGACCAAAATACATCTCGGGAACCCTCTGTGTATTACGAACTAGTCCCGCATCGATAGCTAGCTCACACAGAAACAAAGGATGAAATACCATCCATTTATTTGATTTAACTAGAAAGATCTCAAAATAACAAATAATAATAAGCTGGACCTTATGGTCAATGTTTACTTAACTTGCCACGCAGGCTAAAGAAACAAATAAACTCTTGCAATGAACGAGAAACTTGGAAAGGCCAATCAACATGCCCACGAGCAATCGAGTGGAGAACGATCCTAATCCGCAAAACCTTCAACGTCTTGATTCGGAAGAACTCACTGCGACTTGATATTCTTCAACCGATCAACAAAGGCATGAGCCGTGAGTACATAAAGCACTCAAGAGGTAGTAGGAAATGTATGCAAATAGTATTCATGCAAGGCTTACCAAAGGTTAGGTGTATGGTTCTTTTCTGAAAACACATTTAACAAATACCGTAAATAGATTGAAATGCGAGACTTGAAAAGAATACTAAATAAGTAAACAAGTTCTTTGAAACAACCAAAGGAACTAACCATTCAGCGACCAACCAACAAATGACCATGAACTCCCGTTCACCAATCAACAAACCACCAAGTGAATTACCCATTCACCGAACAAACATTATATTCATCAAGTGAACTTCCCATTCACACTCCGACTCATTTTAGAAGAAACTCTATCTCCCGTGTGAAATTCCCGAGCACGTCCATAACCGCGGACACGGCTATTCGAATAGTTTTACACACTCTGCAGAGGTTGTACAGCTTGACCCACAAGACACGACTTCTCCAGTTGGTTTGGCATCCGTCGATACCACTGCTCACTACCTTGGGTAAGGAGCTAGAACACGTGACAAAGCCTTTACAAAGCTCCTTCTTAACCCGATTACGCGCTAAGGTTTCAACACCAATGTCTCCATCCGACTGACATGGCCCCCTCTTGCGCCGTAGTGAGCACGTACCCCGTAACTCACTCTTCCAAGACAGAACCAAAATTAAGACATTGCAAATTAATCAGCCAGGTCCCGCCCATACAGGACATGTGGTTGTACGGTTAAGGCTCAGTTCAATGGCGCACAAGATTAAGTCCTTGACAAGTTACTCAGGCGATCTTTCCACAAACCCACAACGTGTTAAATCCACACCCTCAATCCACCATCCACTACTTTGAGTGAAAACCATTTTGTATAAATAAAACCAATGACATCCCCTGTCATGGTACACAAGTTTTAACAACAGTGGCTAACCACCACGATTTCAACCATGGCTAACCACCATGATCCCAACAGTGGCTACCCACCACAATTCCATAAATCATTAAGTCAAGATTAATCATTATGACACATGTGATGATGAACCCATCGAGACTAGGCTTGACTAAGCACTAATACGATACCCATGTTGGTGATACAAATATGTCCAACTAAAATTATCCAAGCTAGGGTGACAAAGGATTCATGGCATTCAAATTATCAATGGAGGCATAATGGAAACAGGTAATAACTAATTCCCAAAACAAAAGATATAAAGATAGCATGCAATTGTATAAAACAATATACTTTTGAAATCATAGGATCAATATGATCAAAGGACTACGGCTTGCCTTGGAATAAATCCTGGGATTGATCTTGATCTTGGTGTACTTCTCCTTGTTCAAAACTTCCCGAAGTAGCAACGTCTACTCGCAAAATAAGCAAATAGAACAAATAAATACCAACCAGAGATAAAATCAATTTCTAAAAATTAAATAAAAATCATAAATAAATAGAGCTCGAATTTGGATGAATTTACAAATTTGAATGGGCTCAATCGGAGTTCGGATGCAAAAGATATGGGCTTTGGAAGATTGATAATAAATTAAAACCCTAATTTGGATTTTAATTTAATTTCGGAATTATTTTTCAACAGGAAAAGGAAGATTAATGCGTCGGCGCTGACTGTGCTGACACAAGGCGCCCACGCAAGAAAAACGGCTGAGGTGGCTGCTGACTGGGCGACAGGTGGCACGGCTCACCGTGGACCACGTCCACCGGCCGCTCAAGAGGAGTCTTGGTGTGCCACGTGGCGATGATGCGTCGGCGCCACGAAGGACCGGGAAGGCGACGCGGCTGCTGGGCTGGCTTCCACGCAGGCGCCAGGCTGGCAAGGGGGAAGAACAGAGGGGAGCGGCAGAGGAAGCTTGGCCGAGGAGGTTGCTTGGCGTGCGCGGCGCGACGGCGCGGGCGGCGGCGGAAGACAAAAATGGAACGCCAGGAGAATTGCGCAACTGCTGAGGGAGACAGCAGGGCCTGGGCGGAGGTGTCTCACCGGCGGCGGCGAAGAAGGCGCGGCTGTGACGGAGGCGGTGTTGTCGGACGGCGGCGAAAACAGCGATGGGGGCGTCGGCGACCGAAGGCAAAGGTAGCTGGGTGAAGCCTGGAGTATTGCGATCCTGGTGGTGGTGGTGGTGCGGCCGAGGAGCTACTGGAGGTGGAGAATTGCGGCGGCGAAGGAAGCGGCGACCGTCGGTGGTGCTTCGGCAATGCGGCGCCCGAGAAGACGAAGGAGCGTCCGGCGCTTTGGGGGTCTGGAGGAGGGAGGAGGGGCGAGGGATTTGGTGGGGGTCTTGGGGGCTTTTTATAGCGGAGGGAGGAGGAGTCCGCGGGAGATACGGGCGGCGGCGCTCGAGTCGGGAGCAGCTCGGACTCGGGAGTTCTCCCTGAAGACGACAGTGACGTGGCGATGGCGGGGTCCACCGGCGAGAGGAAGAAGCGGCGTCGCTGCACGGGCCAGCGAAGCGGAGGGGGAAAGCGGCGAGCGGATGCGATCTTGGGAGGAAGCGGGCCGACGGGGTGGGCTGGTCTGGAACGATGATGGGCTTGACTGCATTCGCTTTCGGGAAAATTAATATGTTTTCTTTTTAGAAAATAGCAGAAAATCCAAAAGGCAATTAGAAAATAGCAAATGCACTCAGAAAAATTCTAGAAAATTCTATAAATTATATCTAAGCCCATAGAATCCAAATAAAATAATTTTAATAATAGTTGATTTTGGAATTAATCATGTTAAATTGTTTTTGATCTCTGAAAATTCAAATTAAGCTTTAACTTTAGTAGAAAAATTCAAATGGTTATTTTTCTTTTAAAACATTAAAACATGCCAAATTTTTGGGATGTTACACCTGTGCTCGATCACCTCCCTGGGGACTCCGGGCATGTCGGATGTTTGCCACGCAAAGACATCTGCGTTAGCTCGGAGAAGGTAATGAGGGCGTCTTCCTATTTGGGGTCGGAAGTCTCCCCGATGCGAACAGTCTTCGAGGGTTCTTCTGCGTCCAGAGGAATCTCTTTGACTTGGTCGTTCGGCTTTGGTGCAGCTTTAAGGTTCCGCCTGCTAGTCGAAGGCTGACTTTCATCTCGAGTTGGTATTTGACCAACCATCTCGAGGATCGACGGCCGCAGACTATCGCCATCTTTTGTCACACCGAATGGTGATCACTCCTTTGGGACTGGCATCTTAAGACATTGATACCGTAATGAGTAGCCATTAAGAATTTTGCCAAAGTTGGTCGTCCGAGTATGGCGTTATATCTTGATCGAAATCGACCACATCAAAGGAGACTTTCTACATCTGAAATTACTTGGTGAGCTAAATGTTAAAGGAAGAGAAACTTGGCCAATAGGTTTGGTGAAGACCCCTGATGCGATTCCATGAAAGGAGTATCGTCATCGCCTTACCTTTGTCCTGGTACTTGCATCTCGTCCGGGCATTAGTAAATAATATGTTCAAGAATCGCCACCATCAACCAACACTCGGTTGACCCGACGATTGTTGATGGTGGGTTCACCACAATCGGATATCGACTGATCGACTCAGTAGTGATTGGGCGATCATCCTTCTCAAAAGAGATGGTAACTTCCGACCACTTGGTAATTTATTGACGAGAGGAGTATGTATGGAATTTACCTCTCGTCCGTGACTTTAAGTTGTCGTTTGGAGTCGTATCTCGATGATCCTCCGTAGATGTGCTCAACGGTATGTTGCGGATCTTGGAGCGGCATCTCCTCATCATCCGACGACTTTTGGCCACTCGTATGTCCTACCCGCCGAGAGTAGGGAGTGGTGCTTTGTTGTAGTAGTCCTCGAGCTTTCTTTGGAAAACTTCGGCGATTCTTGAGAGTCATGTCCTTCCTTTTATGAAAAGGACACCACCTTGGTTTGTCGTTCCTACGATCGTATGCTTACCTTTGCCTTGATCGAGTGCGACTTGGTGGTTTGGGGCTCTCCATCTTTCACGGCGAACCTCCTTGGAACCACCGGTTTGTGGTTTTGACTTTTATTTTCTTCTTGGACTTTTTTGCTTTTTATCCTTACCAACTTCACCTGGCTCTCGAGGAGTATATGTTTCTCGATCGATAGTGTTGTTCCACTCGACTGCCTCAGAAGCAGTTGCATATCGATCGGCCATCTCGAAGAGTTCGGCAATAGTGTTGGGAGGATTCAAAGCAATGTCCTCCGTTATCCTTCTACTACGGACTCCTTGCTTAAAAGCCCTGATCACAGAGGAATCAGAAATTTCCGGAATTGAGTTACGAACCTGACTAAAGCGTTTGATGAATTGACGCAAAGTCTCGTTGTTGTTCTGTTTTATCCGGTGCAAGTCGTCTTCTTTTCGGATGGTTGTATGTGCCTTGGAAATTCGCCTGTAGAAGATCGCGAGGTGTTGCCAAGAGTAGATCGACTCGAGTGGTTGGTTTAATAACCACGATCGAGCGGATCCTTCGAGCACAGTCGGAAGGTAATTCGCCATTACATGCTCTCCTCCTCCTGCTGCTCGGACAGCTGCTGATCTGAAGAAATTCGATGGGATTTTGAGATCCATCAAATTTCTCCATGTTCACTGGCCGAAAATGAGGTGGCCAATGAATCGCTTTCGAAGGTCGGCGAAAATGCCCAGCATCCGGTAATCACTTCTTGACGCCTTCTTTGTAGGAAAGAAGGGTTAATGTCACCAGGTGATCGTATACGACGATACCCGGTAACAGGCTGACCTGTTCTGTAGTAGGTCTCAGTTCTACGAGGAGAATACTCCTCGTACTCCACTCGTTGTGAATTTCTTTGTCGAAGTGGTGAATGATCACCTCTCCGAGGGGCTTCTTGATCTTCAGCTGATCGAAATGTATTTCTCCGAATAGGGGATCGATTCGACTTATGGCCGTGTCGATTCCTACGTAGAGAAATATTCGATTGACTGGTAGCTGAGGAAGTCGTATTGCTGCGACTACCTGAATGTTGTCGATGAGGTACCTCCAGTCTTGTCATCACAGTTCGAAGTCTTTGCGTAATCTCTTCAGCAAAGAGATCGTACCCTGGCGTTCGAGCAAGCTCTTGGCTGGGATTCTCGAGCAAGTCGTTGATGTCCTGGAGTTCTTGTACCTCCTCCGACTGATGTTGAATGCGCCCAGGCAGGTTCTTCTGGACTGCAATTTTCTTTCTTCTGACGACATCAAAATCCTCCTCATCAGGTCTTTGAGGCCTTCTTAGTGGAGTGCGAGAATGTCGAGGATTTCCCTCGCGTTCATCAGAGTGTTGGTTCTCTCTGCCAACGGTGGTGCCCTTGCCATTACCACGAGGGGCGCAGGTGTGATCTTGAGGGAGTGTTCTTATCTCGGCCTCCATGAGGTGACCACGATTGGGGAAGGACGAAGACCTCCCGTTGATGATTCTCACTTGCGCTCGAGGCCTCCCCGCTTGAGGAGTGCTCGAGAGACACCATCTGGCGACTTGGAGTAATCCCCTCCAGGTAGGGGAACTCCGGGTTATAACTGTCTCCGTTCGCAAATGAGATCTGCGGGGAGACGGTCGAATTTGCAGGAAAAGCATGCTTGATCCCACCCTCTCTGGAGTTACCACGAGAGAGGATCACTAGATCTTTGGTGGAGTCTGGAATGGTGGCTCCCGAACTTGACTTACCAAGTCGGACCGCCTTAAGGGACTTGAACACTTGGAGAAAAACTCTCGTCGTGTTGTGAGTCCTCACGGGAGCGGTCTGGTCGGATTGACCCTTGTCCTTTGAGGAATTGGCTCCTCTGTTGGACGTATTGTTGTGGGGATAAGGATCCTCCTCAACTCCATTAATGGGATGGTTTCTGGAGAATAATCTCGGAGGCAACATCACCATCGGCGGATGCATCACTCGGCTCGTAGTCGGCCGGCATCCATGTCGACGTCTGCGTAATCTGCCAAGTCAAACCAGTTCTCCTCGTTCCATTCTCCTGCCATGATTGCATGAGATTGGAAAAAGAGAGTATGTTGACAAGAGATTACCGGAAGCTCCCCACGGACGGCGCCAACTGTCGGTGTATTAGAACCGATCTTACGTAAAGATTATTTGATTCGGGGGGTCTCCTAGAGATGAAATCACGCAGAGTAGTTGACACGGGATGTTTAGACAGGTTCAGGCCTTCTCCGGAGAGAATAATAACCCTAATCCTGTGTGGTGTGGTATTCTTAATGATCGAGTAAGAAGCTAAGACTATTACAGAGAATCGAACTCTCTCTTCTCTACTCTCCCTTGATGTCCTTATATAGTCGTGAAGGAGTAGCCGTTTTGCCCTGCGGAAGAGGCGCCTTAATTGAGCCAGTAATGGGCGTGTGATGGCAGTAATTACCGGCGCATTGGCTTCTCCACGCCGTCTGGCAATTATCATTCAAAGATAATGGGGTATTTAAGCACTATTACTACGCGGGATAGTAGTGCGTGCGGACTGTTCAGTTCTTTAATCAATTGGACCCACTTGCGGTAGGTTTGATTATAAGGTGGTGGTGGTCTGCACCCGTCGTAGGAGAACTTACGACCAGGTAGTAATCGTAAAAGGTCTTACGACTATGTAGTGATCGTAGAAAGACTTACGACCATGTAGTGATCGTAGGAAGACTTACGACTAGGAAGTAGTCGTAGTAAGACTTACGACTAAGCAGTAGTCGTAGTAAGATTTACGACTATGGGGGGTGATTGTAGAAAATCTTACAATCACTTGGTGGGCCTCTCCCTTATAAAAATAAGGGGTACTTCTGGAGACTATGTGACATCATATTTACCCATAATAAGAATTATAGATAATAGATAAAATGAGGATTATTAGATCCTCGTCAAATGCCATGTTGTCTTTCTTAGGATGATCAACTCTTTTAATTTCATGAGTCTTGAGTTTACTATAAAACAATTCTAAAGTAAGACTCGAAAGATCAACATTTTCCTTTATAGCAGTAGCCTTCATCTCCCACTCCTTGGTGTTGATTGCAGCCAAGAGATGGGTGGCATTTTCAGATTGAGAGTATTCAATATCAACAGCTTTCATCTGATTAATCACTTTATTAAAGCGACTGAAAATGTCATCGATACTCTCTCCAGGACGCATCTTGAATTTGTTGTATTCACGCTTGTAAACTGTTTGGTGCACTTTCTTGATTTGGGACGAACCCTCATGATATGTTTCGAGGGTGTTCCAAATCTCGTGCGCAGTTGCAAGATTGCAAATGTGATCATATTCTTGTCTACCAAGCGCACCATATAAAAGATTCTTGGTCTTGTTGTTGTTTGCCACAAGAACCGCTGAAGCTGGCGTAGCAATTTCAGGAATAACGAGCGGGGCTCGAACAACATCCCAAATAGCTTGTCCCTCGCTCTCAAGAAAGACTCGCATACGATTCTTCCAATAGGCATAGTCGTGCCCATCGAAGATATGCGGTTTAGTAGAAAACTTATCCATCGCCTAAAGTTCAGTGACTGGTTAAGATCAAGAGTGAACTAACCGGGCTCTGATACCACTTGTTGGACCGAAAAGGCGACTAGAGGGGGGTGAATAGGAGCACGCTCACTTTTTAATAAATTATGAATTCAACACAATTTCACTCCAATAGCTATGAGGAAGCTATGAAGATCAATATACCAGTACAGCGGAAGACTAGTATTGAATTCAATTTAATCCCCTAAGCAATATGACAAAAACATCAAAGATCAAAGCAATACAATGTCTTGGCGGTCGACCTCGGCACAGAGCAGTCGGACCGATTTCTGGCGATCGGACATTTGTTATACCGCGGTCGGACCGCTACCAAATCGGTCGGACCGGTGATGATGGGCGATCGACCGCATACTCGAAACAGATCTGAAAGCAGAAAAACAAAATTTCGATGACGAAGTTGCAATTAGGTCTAACTTTTGATTCTCAACTCCAAACTTCACGAAACTTTGCACACACCTTCTCTATGCTATTGAGGACCTATTCCAATCGAATATTATGATAATTCTTGGATAGATCCTGAGCAGTTGTCAATTGAGTACCAGAGGGTCTAAAACTGGGCAAGAACGAAAACTTGATCCTAATGCTTGTTCGTGAGTGATTGATGATCAAGATGATCCTAGATAGGTTCACACGTATCACAGCAAGCTAATTCATGTGAAAAAACAATCAAAAACTCGTGGATCAAAGAAAGCCCTAAAATCACGAAATTGAAAACAAGAACGAAAAGAGACTTATCTCAAGCAAACCTTGCGTAGATTAAATTCGTGATTGATGCTGGATTACACCCACTCCATCAAGGGACAGTGGTCAATCTAAGATCACGAAAATCACCTCAAACCATCAAGAGCCCTAGCCTCCACCTCAACTCCCCCTAAGCCAATTAGGGTTTTGAAACATAAAAGAGGCGAGAGAGACAGTGCAGCCACCACCTCCTCCTATTTATAGTGGAGGCCTAGAACTCCTAGGGTTTGACTCTATTGCGCGAGAGAGACAGTGCAGCCACCACCTCCTCCTATTTATAGTGGAGGCCTAGAACTCCTAGGGTTTGACTCTATTGGGCTCCCGTTAAGGCCCACTAACAAACGGGTCACACACGCACGCTTCGCAAAGCGCCGTCTTTAACCTTTTGACCTAAACAGCTTCACCTAGCGCCATCTTGCGCCTCAGATTTGCTAATAGTTAACCCTTGTCCATCTTGCGTCACGCTTGAGTCATTGACCTCACCCGGCATCGTCGATCGTTCTGAACCTCAACTCTCCAAGTCTAGTCCCGATCATCCTCGCCGTTAACCGTCGTTGACCACCAAGCAACCTGCACAACCATAGACAAGCAAATACGAATTCGGGAATAAGTTCTTCACAACTTGACCCATGTTAGTCAAAACATGCATCATGCAATACATATGCCATGATACCAATGAACTTGACCTAACAAAACAACATCACCATGAAGTTGGCTGACATTCTCAAGTGAAAACCGGTCCGACCGCCACTGTGAGCCCTCTGGCCGGTTGGACCGCTCCCTGTGAGCCGGTCGGACCGCCACCAGGGACTTAGCCGAATTTCAAGCCCTGAAATTCCGAAACCTTCTGGAAATTTAAAACGAATAGAACTTTTGCTTGGAGGCTCCAAAAATTATGAGACCAAGTGCATTGGGATCCCCTCACTTGCCTACATACTCTATTTTTGGCCCAGCTCGTTCTGACCATTTGTGGTCACCGCCGGTCCGACCGCCGCACATGGCCGGTCCGACCGATTTGGGACCGGTCGGACCACCATGCTATGGCCGGTCGGACCGCCCCTGTCCAGAATGCCTGAACTTTGTCGAAAACCCTGTGAAACGATAAACCATAAATGCCATTGCCAATTGTCACATCATCCTAAGATCTGGAGCATATCCCCATGATATCCACAAAATGCAATCACCCACAAAACATATAAAGATTGCCCCCCCCCCCAAAACTCACTCACATTTGAAGGAATAAACTACGCAACAAGTAGATCTAACAACATAAGATCCTTTTAACACTCCAAATACATTCATTGACACAGATCATGTAAACCCTAGGTACAAAAAGGCAAAAAAAAAAACTAACCTAAAATCCAGAGAAGAAAACAGTGGACACGAACAGAACCTCATAAGGCGAACATCCGTCAGTCGCCAGCCACCGCGAAGCTTCATCTCGGCGTTAGGAACTATTAACCCCCATGGAATCACCCCTACCACTGTGTGGAGACCTCTCCTCTCAGCTCCCTCTCAAAATTTTGGACAAGAGATAACGCAAAATGGATAGAGATAATGGAAGAAAGATATATAAACTAACCTCGAAAATCTCATACCGTCAAATATTTCCTCACTCTTTGCCTACTTGAATCCTCGAGACGGAAGAAAGATATATAAACTAACCTCGAAAATCTCATACCGTCAAATATTTGCTCAATCTTTGCCTACTTGAATCTTCAAGACGGAAGCCTTAGATCGAAATGTTTTTAAGCCTCTTGCTTTACGCCCTTTTCACAACTCACATGTCTCTAGCCACGTCACTACAGGATCATGTGGGCTCCACCAGCCAGATTGGGAACCTTTGTATTGACTCTGTGAATGCAAAAGATCTATAGTTTATGAGCGCTCTCTACCGTCCGATCAAAAAATCAAATACTAAGATCAAGTGCAACAGTATTTCACTACAGTAAACTCGATGCAATAGTTCGCGTTGTTGCTACAATTCTGTGGTGGAGCATTGTTCACTCTCCCACGAAAACAGTACTCGTATGGTGGACCTCTCGAGTGCTAGAGAGGATCCGGATCCCAACCTGTACACACGATGTAGGCATACCAAACTAATTTCTGGTTGACCACTACGTATCATCAGACATTGCGGCTAGCCAGTTCCTCCTTTTCTTCTCCCTATACAGCTTTGTTTTTTTAGACCAAGAGCCTCAAACTTTATTGATTAGGAGGAATACAATCGTGTTGTAAGCATTGCAGTGACAAGTCTAGCACCTGGTTCAACCAAGTACAATCCGGAACCGAGGGTGATTCTCACTATTCAGCTAACTACAGCTAGTTACTAGTGACTCTAGATGTATAGTAGTGGCCAAGTAAATTAAGCTGATTTAGCTATCTTTCCTGCGAAATTCCTGTTTTTCAGACCAGGGAAAAAGTTAAACACCCATAGGAAAGCAACGCCTGACCTGAGTGTGGACACGACATGCTAACACAGTAACACCATAGCATGCATGATTTGCTGAAGGAGATTCAATACTTTTGCCAAAAAAAAAGTTCCTCGAATGATAGGTTTTCATTTAGGGGCAAATAAATACTCCAAAGAGGCCAATTCAATCATCTCCATAAACACAATCTTCTCAAATTATACTCTATCATTACACTAACCACTTTTGCGGAAATCATTATTCAGAAATGGAGTAGATGACAAGGTCATCTCAAGGAGGCACTGATGGGATTTCCTTTCTTTGATGAGCAGTCATAAACAAAGAAATCCCAATTATATAATTAACCAGCTATAGTTGTTTTCTCTGTAGCAGCAGCAGCACCAGCCCAGTACTTACACTCCCATGCATCTTCAGGTTAGCGCTTTCTGATGATTGGAACCGGTTTCACCAGGCTGTCACCATTCACCAAATGATGATCGATCATTGAAAGGGAACTGTCGAACTGACTGAGATTTTAGCTCCCTATTTGCTAATTTATCAGAATCTAATTATGGCCATCATTGGATTGTAAAACCAGAAGATAGCTGATGAGTTTGGCACAAATGCAGGATGAATTAGAGGGTGAGAAAGTTTAGAAAAAATGACACCTTATTCAAAAGAAAACTGTACGGTTTCTAAAGAAACTAGCTTATACCAAGTTCATATTCTTCGCGTAAGAACTGTACATGTGGAATCAATCGCCACACTAGTTTACAGCTAGCTAGGCGATGGCACGGAAAATGGATCAGAGCTCGCTAATTCAGCAAGTTAAGAAACGCACCAATTCTTCTTCGAGTTCAGACATCTTCAGTTTGCATTTTTCGTATAGCATGATGATGGGGTCAAAACTCAAGAGGACAATTATTATGATCTCTATAAGTATACTATTCTTCAAGAGAAGTGGGACTGGGATGATGATGACATATGCTGTCTGTTTGATGGAGCTAGCAGAGCAGAGCAGATCAGCAAATCAGCTGTAGCTGGATGGCAGTTGTGACGTTGTTATTGGTCTGCTGCCTTTTGCTCTGTGCTCTTGGAAGTTTTTAGGGCTCCCTTTTCGCTTTTGAGACGGTGGTGGTTTAAGCGGCCAGTGGTTGAGCTATCCATAGTTCTCTACTCTTTCCTGGGCTGTCATTTTTCCTTTTTTGGGCACAATGGAACCCAGGTTATATGCTGGGCAGGCACCTCCATATTGGTGGATGCATAGGTGGTAGTATTTGTACTTGTAACCGGATTTGGGGCCAGTGAATCTCGTCTCATCAGATCAAGAAAACAGAGCGTTTGTGATCCATGTCCTGAACCCGCTGCCCAATGTGTCTCCTAAAAAATTGGTAAAAGAAAAAAGGTACAAATACTTCTTTTTTGGCTCTAATATAGGGGGGTTGCTGCGTAGTAGCATGTTCGTGGATACAAATCTGGGACAGTATTCAATTCGAGTACACATATTGCAGCAGCAGGCCATATCTTAAAACTAATTTTTACAGGTTTACATATGCAACTTCCAAACAGCCCGTCTAGCTCAGTTGGTAGAGCGCAAGGCTCTTAACCTTGTGGTCGTGGGTTCGAGCCCCACGGTGGGCGCTTTGTTTTTCCTTTTGGAAATCGTACGTTTTTTTCCCCTTCCCCCTTTTGATTGTAGATTTTTCTCTTTTTGGGTCCTGCACATAAAGTTCCACTCAGACCACTGCCTTTAGTTTCGGAATTTATTTACAGCTTGCTCCGTATAATTTGTAATCTGTACAGGAGCACTGGTCGAATCATCGATCGGATGGAGGCGACCATGCAATGCAAGCACACAGGACCAAATTAACTAGCAAGGATTCATGGTCCCTCACCCAAGTTACCGCACACACGCATGCACTCGCTTTGATCGATTGATTCCTCAGGCGGCTCAGAACGAATCAAAGCCATGGCAGCTGATCCAGGTCCCCCAGCGAAGGCACTCCCTGATCACCGTCATCGTTGTCTCCTCCGGCTCCCAGCCCCAGCAGCTCCTCCAGATCAGCTTCAGCTTCAGCTTCACCAACGCCAAACTGGTGATCGCCAACCGCGCCCACCACGGAGCCGTCCGTGAGCGCAGCAGCGTCGCCGCGCCACGGGCTCAAGAAGCTCAGCTCGATGCCGTCGAAATCAAGGTCGATAGACCCGATCGACAGGTAGTCTCCAGCAAAATCTTGCTGCCCCGCCGCCGCCATCTCTTCTGCATGATCGTCGAGACCCGCCACGTTCTCCGGTCGAAGGCCGTGGCTCGTGGTCGTAGTTGCAGCCGTCAGAACCCTGGTGCACCGCCGCGCCTTGGTCCGGATCGGGCTCGTGTCCGGCGCCGGCGACCGCCGGCGCGCAACCTCCGGGACGCCGGCGTCGCTGCTTTCCTGCGGCTTCGGCCCGCACTTGGACGGTGCAGTGGCCTGGAAGTTTGAGCAGCTGTTGCTGGTGTTCCCTTGCACCCTCTTGCCCAGGGTCGTGTTCCAGTAGTTCTTGATCTCATTGTCTGTTCGCCCCGGCAGTCGCCCGGCGATCAGCGACCATCTGCGGCGACAACGGGGAGAACAACTACTCAGTCATCACATCACACAATGGCTGGATTCATAGTGAAATTAATTAGTAGTAACAACAAATTTTAGTTGGTCTTATTTAGTTGCACTGCACAAGGTTAGCTGCACTTGTCCATATCTGAAAGAAAAATGCCACATCTGGGGGTGGCGTTTCTGGTCAATGGGAGCTTTGGATGTTGCAGATCAAAGGAATGGGAATTAAGAAGTGGTTGTGCATGCATGTACTGCTCTTAGAGAGAGAGAGAGATAGAGAGTTTTGTTGCTGCTTTAGGCAGAGATGTGCTTCTAGCTATCATCATCAACTTTGCTGACCTAATAACTCTTTTACCTCTACAGAGTAGAGACTACACTGACAACACAGCCGATATGGAAACGGGTGCTGAGTGCTGACTGATTTGGATAGAAGTGGCGCAAGCAGTCATGGTAACTGGAGGCTATTTGCCGTCATATTCATCCATGTGTTGCCCTACTTTGTCTGATCAGATATGTGTCAGGTAGGGGGAAAGGAAAAAAGTTTCCAACAGAAAGCTTGGCATGCCCTTTATTTTTTCTTTAGTAAGTGGGATCAGGATGAATATGACAACCCCCCCGCTCAAAAAAATAAAAAATAATAAATGAAAAACCATGCTCCCCATGATCATAATTTTCATGTCAAACAACTATTGCTGCAACTCGTGCACAACTGAAGATCTTAGTGTAAGTTGCAGTGAAATTGATTTAACTTGCAACTGGCTGTCAATCTCTATAAAAAATTTTCGAGGGTCTAACTGTATAATTTTAATCCATAAATGTGAAAAATGGAAATGAAGATTGAAGGGACACCATGCCTTGGATTACTCTGACAGCAATTCTTTCACAAAGCAGCTGATGGATGTATGTAAGGAATGGTTAGGATGGGCACCTGTTGCCGAGGAGCCTGTGGAGCCTGATGATGAGCTCCTCTTCGTCGTCCGAGATGTTGCCTCTCTTGATCCCCGGCCGAAGGTAGTTCAGCCATCTCAGACGGCAGCTCTTCCCGCAGCGCTTCAGCCCTGCAAAATCCCAACGCCGTCAATGCGATCTCGTCGTGGCAGTCCGGTAAACGAGTGACATCTCACTGCATTTCCTGTTTCCATGCATCACTCCACCTGTAATCATCACCTTCAGAACATACTCGCCCTCTGTTTCAGTTACAGTGGCTGATAGCAAATCTAACTGCATCATGTGCACTGAAATTCTGTCCATATGTTGTCTTCTTTTTTTATGCATGATAAGGTTATTCTTTTTTTTTTCCTTTATAATCGCATGATAAGGTGATTCGAGGGAGTGAGCAATGCACAGAGAGACAAAACAAACAGAAGGGCAAAAGATAATACAAGGATCGGACACCAAAATCGCGTCAGTGACGAACGAATTGATGTAATGCAGGGAGAGCAAGAGAGAGGTGGTGTCAGGATCACGGACCGGCTCTCTTAGGGAGGCTTCCCCATTTGCCCTCTCCATGATTGTTGATGTAGGATACCAGGATCTCGTCCTCCATTGCCGTCCATGCTCCTCTGTTCAGCCCCTCCTTGGAGCAGCACGGCTTCCTCCCCATCTCTCTCTCTCTCTCTCCTCGTTTGTGTGTGTGTGTGTGACAGAGATGTGTACCACCTCCGCAGTTATAGTAGGGAGAAAATGTAACACACCAATTGACACAAGGCATTCCTAGATGTGGCCATTTGAAGGTTAGATGGGGTTATGTGCACGAAACTGTAGGGGGTTAAGAGAATAATCAGCAGATCAGTGACTCCCATTTCTCCATTTGTCAGATTGCGCCATGCTGATGCTTGTAGGTCGTAGGTCTCTCAGGTCTAAAGCATATAATCTCGTTTAGAGCAGTAACTCTGTCCTTGCAGGGGAGCCAATCCTGTAAACCCAATTTTACCTTAATGAAATGCGCGCATGCCTTTTGCTTTTGCGTGTTCTAAAAAAATTTTGTGCCATGCAGACAGTTGATGTACAAAAATTGCTTTGTTCCACGTGGATGGCAAATTCATTCATTGCATGCATGCTGCTAATTCTCCTGTTCTTTTTTCTCTCTCTCCCATACTTTACTGCGTTTCATGACGATCTGTAACAACCCCCCTCACGAAAAGCGTCGGACTGGATCGAAACCCCAGAGAGATAGTGGCGGCAGCAAAACCTTGGTCATAATATTGGACAAACTGACGATTGGATGGCACATGTAGCATGCGCACTTGGCCAAGTGCTATTTTCTCTCAAACGAAGTGGATATCGATTTCAATATGCTTCGTGCGGCGATGCTGAAATGGGTTGGCTGACAAATACACAGAGATGAAGTTATCACAATGGTCGACGACAGCATGGGCGATTGCCCGGTATTCGACCTTGGCGCTGGAACACGTAACAGTGTGCTGACGCTTAACCAGGTTGTTGCCATAGAAAATGCGCTAGCCTGAAGTAGAGTGGCGGTAATCAGGGCATCCCGCCCAGTTAGCATCTGAACAAACTGTGAGGGAGGTGCACGGTGTGTAGTAGAGCTGAAGACCATGATAGATAGAGCATTTGATATAGCACCAGATATGCTTAATCAATTTAAGGTGTGGTTCTCGTGGATCATACCTGAAGAGACACACTTGCTGGACCGCAAAAGAAATATCAGGACGGGTGAGAGTTAGATACCGAAGAGCATTGACAAGACTATGATAATGAGTCGGATCAGCAACCGGAGAATCGTCTGTGGCAGAGAGCTTGGAACGTGTGTCAATAGCAGTGTTGCAAGGATTGCAATTGGTCATCGCGGTATGCTCAAGCAGCTCGAGGGCATAGGAGCGCTGGGGGGAGAACGAGACCACAGGAGTTCCAGGAGATAGAAATACCAAGAAAATAATGGAGCAAGCCGAGGTCCATCATGGCAAACTCACTATGAAGGGAGCGAGTGAGGTGATGAAGGAGATGTTGGTGATATGCCCTAGAGGCAATTATAGAGATGATTGTATCGCGTCTATGTTTATGAATTATCGAATAGATGTTATTCTGTTCCTTGAATGAATCATCAGGTATATAGATCAAAGAGTATGTGACTTGTTGGTGAAGCTCTTTAAACTTACATGATCTCGTTCTAAATATATCCCTGGTCGGATGTCATTGGTCAGAACAGTAGTGGCTCTACGACCAGCACATGTGTGGATTGATGACCATATTTCACCCATTATGGATATAGAGATATCAAATCGATAATGTGAACACATGTTAGAGAATATGGTGTTGGATAGACCCACTGTGAGACACTATTGAGATTGTTATGATTCTATGTGTCGTTAGTTGGTCTCAAGCAATGATGATGTATAATCCTTAGACATGATATCATCATGGTTCCCTACATGTGTAATAGCACTATTAGGGGTTATCAAACGCTACTCGTAACTGGGTATTTATAAAGGTAACTTTCGGGTATGCTACGAAACATACGAAGGGATGTGACTGGTCGGATATGGGATTTGCCCCTCCTAACATAATAGGAGAGATATCTCTGGGCCCCTATAAGTGATCGGATAAAGAAAGTGCATGGCCATGCCACTGGTGGTCGAAGAGTTCGACCACATAAGGTTATCTGACATTCGATCGAGAAAATATTGAACAATCCATAGATGACATAATATCTCACCTGAAGTTTAACCAGATATCGTGAGGCAAAGGAAGAATACATGAGTAGGTCACTTAGTTCGATCAGTTACGGACTAGTCGTATGGAGATACGAGTTGGTCGTAGACTGGTCGAACGTAATCACAGAGTTGTCGAAACCTGGTCATAAGGAGTTACGAACTGGTCGTGACCAAATACGAACTGGTCATAAAGAGATAGGACCTGATCATAAGTGATGAGGACGTGGTCGTAGATTATGTTGCATTAAGGTTCTTCCGATATAATGTGTGTGTTCAGGAATCGTTATGTCCTGCTAGAAACCGCTAACGACTTGTGGTCGGAAAGGGTTTTCGAGTCGCAACCGACTGCGTATAAACCTAATGGGTCACACACTTAACGGGTTGAAACAAAACGTGTTCGGATAGGATTCGTCATGGACACTTTATAAGGAGATGCTTGAGGCTATTAGGAAATAGTCGATATACGAGTTGATGTGAGTTGCTCCACCAAAACCCTAGCCGCTATCTTCCTGAGAGCCTCGCCGTGAGACTTGGTGCTAGCACACCAGCGTTTGGTTGTTCCTTCCCTGGACAGGTGGATACCGTAGAGGCGCTACTACGGTTGCTGTTGCGCTTGAGGATGATCTGCGATCTTCACGAGGAACTGCAAAGGTTGCTGGTGTGGACGATCGATTACGACCACTTCACTGACGTGCTCTTCGTTAGATCGGTCTACTCCAACTCTTCTTCCGTTGCACTGTGCTTCTGGTGGTAATGATTTGTGATCATCTACTTGTTTAGCTTCCTGGTTTTTGTGGCAGAAATTTTGAATTGTTGCTATCGTAGCCTACCCGTGTCCCAACAGTGGTATCAGAGCCATCCTGCATAGTTTTTGGTCTAGATCGGCCGCATATACTTGATATGTGGTAGTAGTAGATTGAATCTATTCTCGGTCGGTCCGTAACCTAGATCGGTTAATGTGGATGGAATGATCTAGGCACTGGTCAATGAGATCGATTAGTGTTCGATGATAGTAGATGGGTTTATGAGGAGGTACGAGCTAAAAGGACGAGATGATTTACTCGATTTGTTTTTGACTGTCTTGCATTATACTACTACCGGTCGGAATTCTGTCATCGGAGTATGCCACAGTGCGTGGTCGTATCAAGGTAGTGATCAGATTGGTTCTGAATAGGGTTAATATAATCAATCTGATGATTTCTGAGGCTCAATGATTTCGGGACCACCGTGCTAGGTAATCGTACTGTGCGTTATAGGGAGTATGTGTTCATGTCGCCCGATAGAATTGGATTCTATGCATAACTCGTTTTTGCAGGGTTTGATGTGAATAGTATGGCCCATTGTGTATGTGATGCATGAATGGATTTTCATGGCATGCGTGTCATGATGTGAGATAGCCATTGAGCTACATATTATTGTATAACGGTCTACGTACCGACATGTGATGCTTGATATTATTCTATGTAATTCATTACTAGCTTTTAGGAGTAAATACCTAGTAGATGAATGCGGTCGGAGACGTCAAGTATGGTGGTCGGAGAATAGGAAGAATGCTGATAGAGATCGACATGTTAAGGGCCATACTATTTCACAATTTAATATGATTATTTGTAAATGTTTCGGTTTATTCCTGTTATGCTATTTGATCATGTTCTATCATGAGATGTTTTGACATGATAAAGTAGCATCCCTCAAGAAAAATTAAGTAAAATTGATGCCTTTTCCGATTGCTGCACCTATCACAATTTTGATCATTAATTAGCAGGTCTACCAAAGTAGGATGCCATTAACTATCTTAATAAGATAGGGTGGGCGTCGGATGCCCACATGCATAGTATTGGTTTAACTTGACAAGGCTATCAAAATATTTTTGGGCCTTGGGGCATAGTGTTGGTTGACAGGGTGTAGAGATGCCACCGAACAAACAAGAGTCATATGTGACATGATTGGCAAAGGGTTGCTTACCTTAAATCACTAGGTTTCTAGCAGTGATGCTAAAGCTCACTAGGACTTAATAATTTCTGGATCTTGAACTCACTATATGATGTTAGAGGGCAGCATGGTTTAGAACATATAGTGGGAGTATCTTTTATTATCTATTATTGATTGAGTTCGACCTCACGGTCGTATGGTGATCTGACTGATCCAAACTAGTCGTATGGTAATACAAGCTGGTCTTAGATTGGTCGGACATAACCACCAACATGAGTGTCTAATAGAAGATGTTACATAAACATAGCACTAAATCTTGGCATATCTTCTACACCTATATTTAATTTGCGATCTATTCTTGAGAAAGAAAAACTGAATGGTACAAACTTCATTGACTGGTTTTATAATATGAGAATTGTTCTCAAACAAGAAATGAAGGAATATATTCTAGAGGGTCCCTATCTCGAGGAACCGAGTGCTGATGCTCCTCGTGTTGAAAAGAATGCTTATGAGAAGCATTGCAATGAAGCAATCGATGTGCACTGTCTAATGCTTGCAACCATGAACTCTGAGCTTCAGAATCAATAAGAGACCACAAGTGCTTACAATATGATTCTGAGTCTGAAGGGTATGTTTCAGGATCAAATAAGTGAAGGGTTACGGGCAAGGCTACGATAGCACAAACAAAAATTTACCCCGCAACCAAGGAACCTCCGCTAGTAATAGATCACGAGATTACCGCTAGACTCGCCGACTCGTAGCGGAAGTAGAGTCGTTGTAGCGATTTGATGCAGTCGTAGTTGTACTCACGATGTGTCTACTCCTTCGAGTGGTCGTACTCGCCGTCTGCTCCTCCGAGTGGTCGTACTCGCCGCGTGACTTCTCCTCCGACTCCGGTGATCGTCACAAGTTGCGGATCGTCCTAGTGCTGATGCTTCATAACAACACCTCCGAGGTATACACACGTATGGGGCAGGATCACCACGTGCTGGAGTGCTAGCACCGGCGGCGTGGTTGAGTAGGCGTGACTATTAGGGTTTCGGGAGTTCTTGCAAAGATCATCCTCTCCAAACCCAATGCCACCCCGCTCTTTATATAGGCATCCATGATGTGTCTCGGACTTAAGGCCCATTAGGAACTCGTGGCCTATATGAATTTGGATCATCATCAAAATCAAATTCTATCCCTTTAAGTGTGCGACCCTACTGGTTCATGTGTAATCGGTTATGACTCAGAAACTCTTTTCCGACCACCAATCGTTAGCGGTACCTAGCAGCACATAACGATTCTCAAATACACATAGAATATATCGGACGAACCTTGATGTAATATGATCTATGACCAGGTCCTTATCACTTACGATCAGTTCGTATCTCCATACGACCAGATCGTATTTGGTCCCGACCAGTTCGTAACTCCTTACGACCAGGTTCTTACCATTATGTGATTACGTTCGACCAATCTACGACCAGCTCGTATCTCCATACGAATAGTCCGTAACTGATCGAACTAAGTGACCTACTCATGCATTCTCCCTTTACCTCATGATATCTGGTTGAACTCCAAGTGAGAGTAGTGTCATCCATGGACTGTTCAATACTTTCTCGATCGAGTGTCGGATAACTTCATGTGGTCGACACTTCGACCACTGGTGGTATGGCCATGCACTTTCTTTATCTGATCACCACAAGGGGCCCAGAGATATTTCTCCTGTTATGTTAGGAGGGGCAAATCCCATCTCGACCAGTCACATCCCTCCGCATGTTTCATAGCATACCCGAAAGCTATCTTTATAACTACCCAGTTACGAGTAGCGTTTGGCAACCCCTAAGAGTGCTATTACACATGTAGGGAACCATGCTGATATCAGGTCTAAGGATTATACATCATCATTACTTGAGACCAACTAATGACACATAGATTCATAATAATCTCAATAGTGTCTCAATGATGGGTCTATCCAACCCCATGTTCTCTAACATGTACTCACATTATTGATTCGATATCGTCATATCTATGACTGGTGAAATATGGTCATCAATCAATACATGTGCTGGTCGTAGAGTCACTGGTGTTTCGACCAGTGACATCCGACTAGAGATACATTTAGAATGACATCATATAAGTTAAAGAGTTCCATAAACAAGTCACATACTTATTGATCTATAACTGATGATTCATTCAAGGAACACAATAACATATTATCAAAATCATGAACATAATAAAATATCATCATCTCTATGATTGCCTCTAGGGCATATTTCCAACAATAAGAGTAGAGAGGTTTAACACATCCAATCATGTGATGATGGTTCAAAAGGCTACTAGCTTCAAGAAGAAGGGTAAGTCAAGAAAGGGAAAGAGCAAAGGAAAGATTCAGGATGAGATCGAGAGTCTCACGGCTAAGCTTAAGAAGCTCAAACTGGGTCCTAAGCCTGACATAGAATGTTACCATTGTCATGAGACCTGGCATTGGAAGATAAATTACAAGAAGTACTTGGCAGAAATGAAAAAAGAACAAAGGAAGTAAGACTTCCAGTTCAGGTATAAATGTTATACAAATTAATCTTACCACTTCTCCAACCAGTTCTTGGGTTTTTGATACCAGATTGGTTGTTCATATTTGCAATTCGATGTAGGGATTGATAAGAAGTAGAAGTTTGAAAAGAGGCGAAGTTGATCTTCGTATGGTCAATGGAGCAAGATTTGTTGCATTAGCTATTAGCACTTTACCATTCGGTTTACCCTCAGGATCAGTTATGAAATTAAATAATTGTTATTATGTTCCAGCCTTAAGCAAAAACATTATTTATGCTTCTTGTTTAGGAGCAGATGGTTATGAGTTCAGAATAAAGAACAATTGTTATTCAATTTATTTTGAAGACATGCTTTATGGTCATGCTCCATTGGTGAATGGATTATATGTTTTGAATCTTGAGGATATGCATTTCTATAACATAAATGCTAAGACACTTCGATCTAATGATTTGAATCTGACTTTTATTTGGCATTGTCGTCTAGGTCATATAAATGAGAAGTGCATGATGAAGCTCCATAAAGATAGTCCTCTAAACTCATTTGATTTTGAATCATTTGAAACATGTGAATCTTGTTTACTTGGGAAGATGGCAAGATCACCTTTCATGACTAGAGGTGAAAGGGTGAATTACATGTTGGCCCTTGTACATACGGATCTATGTAGACCAATGAGCACTTCGACCAGAGGTGGTTTTCAGTACTTCATAACTTTTACTGATGATTTCATTAGATATGGCTATGTCTATTTGATGAGGCATAAGTCGGAATTCTTTGAAAAGTTCACAGAATTTTAATATGAAGTGCAGAATCTACTTGGCAAGACAATCTAATATCTTCGATATGATTGTGGAGGTGAATATTTGAGTCACGAGTTTGGTGATCATCTAAAGAAGTATGAAATTGTTCCACAACTTACTCTACCAGGAACACCTCAATGGAATGGGGTGTCTGAACAACGGAATCGAACACTGTTAGACATGGTTCGATCAATGATGAACCAATCTGATCTTCTATTACAATTCTGGGGATACGCTCGAGAAACAACTGCTTTCACTTTAAATGGGGTTCCATAAAAAAAACTGTAGAGAAGACACTATATGAGATATGGACCGGGAAGTGTTCTGGATTGTCTTTTCTTAGAATATAGGGTTGTCAGGTTTATATAAAATGTTTGATGTCTGATAAACTCACACCTAAGTTCGATAAGCTCTTCTTTGTGGGGTATCCTGAGAAAACTAAAGGATATTATTTTTATAATCGAGGTGATAACAAAGTGTTTGTTGCCCGCAATGGTGTCTTCTTGGAGAAAGGGTTTCTTTCCAAAGGAGTCAGTGGGAGCAAAGTACAACTCGAAGAAATTCAAAAAATATCAGAAAATGTTTCAACTCCTACTGAACATCTACAAGATGAACAATATGTTGTAGAACTTGTAGATGAGGCATTAGCCCCACATAGATCAAGAAGGTCACATCAGTTGCCTATAATGTATGGGTATGACGTTTTATTATTGAATAATAATGAGCCTAAGACTTATACAGAAGCGATGATAGTCCCAGACTCTGAATCATGGCTAGAAGCCATGAGATCCGAGATAAAAATCAATGTATGACAATCAAGTTTAGAACTTGGTTGATGCACCTGATGGTGTTACGACCATTGAGTGCAAATAGATTTTTAAGAAAAGATAGATATGGATGAAAATGTTCACATTCATAAGGCACAACTGGTCACAAAGGGTTTCAAACAAATTCAAGGTGTTGATTATGATGAAACCTTTTCGGTCGTCGCTATGCTTAAGTCTATCCAGATCATTCTAACTATTGCTGCATATTTCAATTATGAGATATGGCAAAGGGCTGTTAAAACGGTTTTCCTAAATAGAAACCTAAGTGGGGATGTGTATATGACACAGCATGAGGGTTTTGTCAATCCGCGGGAAGCTAGAAAGGTATGCAAGCTTATGAAACCCATATATGGATTAAAGTAAGTATCTCGGAGTTAGAACATTCATTTCGATGAAGTGGTTAAAGGGTTTGACTTCATCAACAATGAAGAAGAACCTTGTGTTTACAAGAAGGTTAGTAGGAGCAAGCTTGTGTTTCTGATCTTGTATGTGGATGACGTACTACTGGTCATAAATGATATTACTATGCTTGAATCTATTAAAACTTCATTAAGAAGTAGTTTCTCAATTATAGATTTAGGAGATGCAGCATCTATCTTGGGCATAATGATCTATAGAGATAAATCTAAAAGACTAATTGGATTAAGTCAGGATATATACATAGACAAGGTGTTGAAGCGGTTCAACACGCAAGATTTAAAGAAAGGTTTCTTGCCCATGATACATGGCATTAATCTTAGCAAGAATCAGTGTCCTACGACTACAGATGAGCGAGACCAAATGAGTAGAATTCCATATGCTTTGGCTATTAGATCTATCATGCATGCTATGCTATGTACATGACCAGATGTGGTGTATGCTCTAAGTGTTACGAGCAGATATGAATCGGATCCAGGTGATGGTCACTGGATAGCAGTTAAGAATATCATTAAGTACTTGTCGGGAGCCAAATATGCAAATCTGGACTCTCTGTGTATTCTGCACTAGTTCAGGATCACGCTAGTGCACACAGTGTCAACATCGATGAAATATCACATCCATACAACGAATATAAGAATAAACGAGTACTTTGAATAACAAATAACTGTTGGGACCTTACGGTCGAGTTTTACATTTATTAGGCCATGCAAGGCTGACAATAAAGAATAAACTGCAGCGGAAATAAAGAAAACTCCAGTAGGCTCCCATCAATTTACCACAGGCAACTGACTGGGATCAAGACCCTAACGACCAACCTTCGTAGAACTCTTCTTCAAAAGCAGGCGACGACTCCTCCACTTCTGTTGATTTGTTTAGCAAGAGTGAGTACACACCGTACTCGCAAGTCATACCACGTAATGCAATTTATAGATGATGGCTTATTCCAAAGGAATGGCTTCTGTGGTTATTTTGCAGAAATGCAATATTTGCAATTGAATACAAATAATAGGTTGAAAGCATAATTCAAAACAAATAGACAATAATAAGTTAACAATTAATTTCGCAAAGGACACACAGTCTAATCAAGTTATTCACACAGCTGCACAAGTTATCTCACACAGCTGACCCTTCCCAATTGTTTTATGAAAATCTACCCCTCGTGTGAAATTCCCGAGCATGTCCATAACCGAGGATGCGGCTATTCGAATAGATTGATTTAACACTCTGCAGAGGTTGTACACTTTACCCACACGATACAATCAGTGTAGCTAGCACTGATCATAACAAAACCTTTCAGAGACTTTATCTCAAACAATGACACTCCCGATGTGCTTTCCTGCTGGCCAACCGATACACACAGCGTTTGGTTACGACACACATCGTTGGACAGGTATGCAGCGAACCGTCCCGCGATGTGACATATCACACCTCCAGCCCATCACATAGCTTAAAATACAACCTGAGTTGCCAATGTTAAGACTCCATAACTTACTAAGTTAGGCCCAGCCCATACTAGGCATGTGGTCGTACAGTAAGGCCCTGTTTAATGGCGCACAAAGTTAAGTCCTTAATTGACTCAGGCACACAGCTCCACCAATCACACAGATCCACCACTTGCCTCAGTCCAAATCTTTTCCCACCCTATTGATTAAGTGCAACACATGCCATCAACGAGTAACAGCACACAGCACACAGTTTCATCACACAGTTCTATAATCACTTAGTCAAGTTTATATTTGCAACTCACATGAAATGATGACTCGTGGCATGGCTAAGCAGTCTAATCGTATCTAACCAACCCACGTTGGTGCTATGATAATACCAACTAATAATGAACCAAACTAGGGTGACAAAAGATCATGTCATGCAATAGACAATGTGGATATAACAAATTGGATTAATAACTATCCCAAAAGCATTTAAATAAATACTTGAAATAGAATGCAATACATTGAAACAAAGTATTTTGAAAACTGGGTTCAATATGATCAAACATATAACTTGCCTTGGAATAGATCTAGATATTGGTCTTGGTCTTGAGGAGGTGCTCCTTCTTCAGCAAAATTTCTCGAAGTATCAACGTCTACTCGCAAACGAGACAAAAGAAACAAAAACAAATAAATAACAGAGGCAAAACCAACTCCAAAAATCAAATAAAATTCACCATTAAATAGATCTTGATTTTTATATGAATTTACAAATTTGAATGGGCTCAATCGGAGTTCGGATGCAAAAAGATATGGGCTTTGGAAGTTTGAAAATCAAATAAAACCCTAATTTGGATTTTATTGAATTTCCTGAATTATTTTTATAAAGGAAAATCGGATTATTGCGCAATGCTTGCGTCAGCCGAGAATTTCCAGAAAAAGAAATAGATTTAAAAAGGAATCTGACATGTGGGCCCCACATGTCAGTCTCGGGGTTCATGGTGGACCGAGTGCACCGAACCGAGGGAGATCTGGCGCGGTGGACTGAGCCACGCACTCGTGTGCTGGCGCTGATCTGGCGCCACGCGGCTGCCACACCAAAGACGGGCTGACGATTTGCGGGCGCTGAGCCGACGACAACGGCGGCGGTGGCGCTCGGGACCCGATGGTCACCGGCGAACGGCGGCGACTCGCCGGCGGTGGAGGGTACCAGTTTGTTCCCCGTGCTATTGCGCACTCAGGGGTGCCCTTACCAGTAGGTGGTAACGACGGTGGCGACCGGCGGCGAGGAAGAAGCGGCGGTGGAGCTTCGGGTTTTGTAGGAAGGGTGCTCCGGCGACGAGGAGGGGCGCACGAGGTAGCCTGGGACTTGCTGATCACGGCGGTGCAGTCGGTGGAGCAAGGGCGACAATGACGGCGGCGCAATTCACCGGAGAAGGAGCTCGGCCGAAAACCCTACATCTTGGATTGCGGCGGCGCTAGAGCGATCGGGGAGACGAGGGTGGTGGCTCGGGGTTGCGGCAGACTAGGCGATCCTAAGGGGGGTATTTATAGGCCCGGGGGACGCCGAGATTGGAAACCCCCAAATCGAGTCCGAAACGGCTGTGTTTTGAAATCCTTGATTCTCGGAGATTGAGAGGGATTCGGGGTTTGATTCGGTTTGGAAAAGATAAGGAATAAACAGAGATACGATTTGGTGGGGTCGTGCGAAGAATCGAGAACCGAATCGGTTTTGTCGACGAAGCTTCAAGCTCCAAAGAATGGCGCGGCGCGGCGCGCGAGGAAGAAGAAGGCGCGAGACGAGCGACCATGTGGCGGTCCCACTGGCAATGGCAATGCGGCGCGAGCGAGCGAAGCGAGATCACGCGGGCCACGCCAGCAACAATCCAACGGAGGAAGGCGGGGTTGAGCGCGTGCGTCCGATCGAAAACGATGGGCACGCGTCAAGCATCCAACAAACGAGGGCGCGGCCGAGCGGCGAGATGGGCTGGCGCGGCTGGAATAGTGTTGGGCTTCGGCCCAGCACGGTTCCGGAAGATTTAAATAGATTTTTCTTTTTAATAAATCCAGAAAATACAAATAGCAATTAGAAAATAGCAAATGATCTTGGAAAAATTCTAGAAAATTCTGTAAAATATATCCAAGCAAATAGAATCTAAATAAAATAAGTTTGGCCATTGTTGATGTTGGAATTAAGCACATTAAATTTGTTTGTCCTTAAAGTCCATATTAAGCTTTTTAATTTAATATTAAAATAAGTCCAAATGGTGAATTTTCTCACTACCACTATTTAAAGGATTTTTTTAAGCTCTGAAAATTGGGATGTTTCAATTCATTCCCTAAGGCGTAGGCCACAATGAACGTGTAGTACACTATTCTAATTCAACCTGAAAACTGAGCTATTCCATACCAGGCATAATTCAATTCCGATGCTAACTTGCAATCCGAAATAATTCAAGTGGCGTTCCAGTCTTCTACAGAGCTATACTAATTACCTAAGTCTTTTAGTCCATACTAATTAACCTGTACTAATTAGTCCATACAAATAATTCATCCTCCTCATGCACTCGGCCAACTTTCTAATTATTCACTGAATTATAGTCGGTCACAAATGCACCGACACAACTACAATACTTCTCACAAGCAACACTACTTCTCCCTCACGGACTACTTTTTTCTCTAACTAAAGGTTTCTACTGGTGCTACTTACATATAAATTAACAATATTTTGATTTTTCTACTTTTCTTCTCTAACTAAAATTTTCTACAGGTGCTATTTATACTACTATTTTAACTACAAAAACTATTTACTTACTATAAAAAAATACATTACAAGATAATAAAAAAAATACCCCACGAACGAATCTTTCCTCCTCTTCTTCTCTCTCTCTCTCCCTCTTCTCCTTCTCCCTCTCCTCTTCTTGTTCTCCCTCTTCCCCTTTCTTTCCTCTCCTCTCCTCTCTCTTTCTTTCTTATGCATATCGCTCAGCCGGAGGTTGAGTCGCGCGCTCTTTACAAAAGCCATTCAGTCGTCCAACCATTCGACTACTGGAGGCTGCTATCGTCTAACCGTTCAGCGACTGTATTATTGTCCCTTGGTCGTTGGGTGACTGGATCCAATCGCTCACTGGTTCGGCGACTCCATTAGTGTTGCCCAACGGTTGGCCAACCGCATTAATGTCGTTTGGCCGTTGGGCGACTGGATCCAGTCTCCCAACGATTGGGCGATAGAGGTATACTTTTGTAAACAAAATCGTAGGTATAATTTTGTAATATCAAATAAAAAATAGATTATTTTTTTAAAAAAAATACCCACTTTGATGCCTCTTATTTCACCAATCAGCATTCTAGTTGAATCCTAACTTGGTTTTATAGTATTAGGAGAGTACTTGTCTACGTAGGAGAGACCATATATATTAACCTACATAATTTATGTTATTCGACGTGTGGCAATTTCTTTGGAGATTTCATTGAAAGACAAATTATTATATGACCTGGAGAAAGTACTCAAGCCATGCGCATAATTATAAATAGCTGATTAAAAAGCATCTCATAGTCAATTTATTAAGGCCCCATTTGGAACATAAGTTTTACAGGAATTTCAAATGAAACAGCTTAACTCCTGCAGGAGTCATAGAAATTTTCCGTGTTCCAAACCGGGCCTAACTTTTCCTTATACTCCCAACAACCGGGTAGTGCAATTAAAAATAAACAAAAGCGAAGGTCTGAAGAAAAAGAAAAAAAGGAACCCAACGATATTATATATATATATATATAACATTTGTTTCGTACTCCTAGGTGTATGTACTCCTACTTTTAATATACCACTTAAACGAACATACTGTATTTCTTCATCACTTTCAGTATACTTAAATACCAATTATAAGATACTCCAATGCGGCTTGATTGAAAAATGTTCATTGAAACCCTTTATTTTTGTTATATACACTTTTTTATATATAAAAGAAGTATATACACAAATGTTGCTATAAAAAGTGAGCTTTAATGAAATTTTTCATAGAACTAACTTTTGGGTATCTTATAATTATTATTGGAGTATGTTCAAATTAATAAAGAGATATCATCATACGATTTAAGTGGTATATGAGAAGCGCGAGTATGTACACTCCCAGGAGTACCATACCATTTTCATATATATATATATATATATATATATATATATATATATAATATTCTAATTTCGAGTGTAGCTTCTTCCACCTCTGATATACCACTTAAAAGAACTTAACAACCTCCTTTATCACTCTGGGCGTGTGTGTGTGTATATATATATGGTCTTATATACTTTTACACTACACAGACATACTCTCAGTTGCACAAGATACTCACTACGTTGTGAAATACGAAATAGGGTGTAACTACACTCGAGAGTAGCAAAAAGGTTTATATATATATATATATATATATATATATATATATATATATATATATATAACAAATGGAAACAACACACGTCGATAGCAAGCAGTTATCATGGCAGAATGCAGCGATTGAAATTTTCGGCATGCAACTAATCAACGATTTGGTTCTAGTGCCTGACGGCTCAATAATTAGGACAGGGCCAAAAGCAAGAGCAGTAGTCAGACTGCGATACCGATCAATGGATAGCCTGAAAGTTGTATGCTTCCATCCATTTCGTGCCCCTTGTATGGTACGTGTGATCTAAGGTCGCATGACTGGGTTACAGTTCAGACAAACTGAGGTTAAACTGGGTGTTAACATAAGCATAGAACCGAGAGAGAGTGGGGGAAGGTGTCGGACTTGCGTCGTAGAGGAAAAGTCCATAACTAATGTGAGTAGTCATAAAAAACAACAAGGAAGCATTGAAAACTTGAATTACATAAGGCAAGAGAGGTCCACAAAACACAACCTATAACTTGAAAAGGAGTGAGAGTGCGCGAACTAGAATGAGAAAATAACAGACGTACATGCTTGCCAGGTTGACAGGCGTGAAAAAAGAGGTAGGTCTCCTTTGTTACATGGAATTAAAGATGAACGACATAACACTATAGAGCATTGCGGCTAGGGTGACCAAGACGCTGATGCCACAACTTCGGAGACCTTGAGGTTGTGACAAAGACATGTGGTGGACCGGGACGATGAGTAGATGCATTGGAGGGGAAGGTGTATAAGTCTCTAGTGCTACTGTAGAGAAGAATACCTCTCATGATTCCAAGATCCTTAATGGAAAAAAACCAAACGGGTAAAATTCAATAGAACATGAATTATCATAAACAAGATGAGGAATTGAAACTGTGGATGTCTTGGGAATATGCTCTTAATCTCAGTGCGATGAACAATTGGCAATAGCGACATGGTGTTTGGCGAAACCCTAGTTTTCGAAAAAATTCTTACAATCTTTAGATCTCAGGAGGTCGACTGGCTGCCAACCTGTCTAACCGCTATGGGTGGTCATCGGACCGGTGTGGGTTAGGCCGAAAGACTGGTGGTCAAACTGGCCATGTGTGATGGTCTGATCGACTGAAAGCCAAAATGTGAATTTTGGAAATCAGCCAAAAATCACGTATGGAGGCAAGTGAGAGATTGTGTTTGCTTTGGGTCTATAATTTTTAGAGCATCGAGCCAAAAGTAGATAAAGTTATAAATTTTCAGAGAGTGCAGATTTTCACCCTTGAAAATTTGACTAAGTCCTTGGGTGGTCTGACCGGCCACCAGGTGGTGGTCAAACCGGCGGGCGGTCAGACCGATCATGGGCGGCGGTCTAACCAGCCAGGCACTGGTCATGTGCGGGGTAGGCGGTGATCTTCGTGGGTTAGATCAAATTCATAATTTTCAGTGCATATATATTGCATGATGCATATTTTGACTAATGCGATCAAGTTGCGAAGAACTTGTGCAGAAAGCTGGTGGTCAACAAATAAGATGATCGAACTAGACTAGAAGAGCTGAGGTCCAGAATGATTGAGGATGTCAAGTGAAATCATTGGATTCAAGCATAACACAAGATGAATAAGAATAACTGTACAAAAAATTCGATGCGATGGGTTGCAGCTAACAGCACAGGGAGAACGAGGACAGTCGGAACATGCATCTTGACAGATGCGACGCCGATCAATCGATTGATGGAGAGGCGACGAGAACAGTGGTGGTTTGTGTGGTGGCGGCAGGAAGGAGGCAGAAACTATAGCAGTGGAGGCGTCTTCGTTGTACAGCAGATTGATTCTATCCCTAACCGAGCCGCACCATGCGTACGGTGTCTTGGCGTGCACTGCTGGGACACCAATGCTATCTGTTAACAGAGATGTTTTTGCACACTAGTGTAGCCATGGAGCTTCTGCCGTGAATTAATTCGATCTTTCACGTCCGGAACTGTCAAAGTGGGCACAATTTCAGGCAGTGATACTATTGGCTTGCGAAGGCATCGTTCCGTGGACGGGTGCTTTACCACAATGGCATTGTCGCCATCACCTACACAACCCAACACACGTGCATCGCGAAAAAGTGCAGCCGGATCACACATCAAATCTCTTGATTAAACTGTCAATTTCGACTCCTTTTAGGCACTTGGTAAAAAAAAAAAAGAAATCAGTAGATGGTTTGTCCCATGCAGTAGCAGGTGAAACATCTGATGTAAATAACAATATGAGCATCAGATTGTCCTAGTTAGTACTTTCTAATTTCCTACGGAATCTTTATGCTGTACTCTATATTTGTGCAATTCTATTAGTTAAAACTTGAGAACTTGGACCTTTTTTCAATGATTAATTATGTTGAATACTTAATTGTGTCATGCCTCTGTATTTTGAAGTATTATGTTAAAAGTTCACCCCGAATCTCCCGAAGAGTGCAGCAAGGCAAACATAAGAACCGCTTTGATGCCTCTTATTTCACCAACCAGCGTTCTAGTTGAATCCTAGCTTTAGTTTTATAGTATTAGGAGAGTACTTGTCTACGTAGGAGAGATCATCCATATTAACCTACGTAATTTATGTTATTCGACGTGTGGCAATTTCTTTGAAGATTTCATAGAAAGACAAATTGTTATATGACCCGGAGAAAGTACTCAAGCCATGCGCATAATTATACATAGCTGATTAAAAAGCATCTCATAGTCAATTTATTAATGCCCCATTTGAAACATAAATTTTACAGGAATTTCAGATGAAACAACTTAATTCCTAGCGGAGTCGGAAATTTTTTGTGTTCCAAACTGGGCCTAACTTTTCCTTGTACTCCCAACAACCGGCTAGTGCAATTAAAAATAAACAAAAGCGAAGGTGTCAAGAAAAATAAAAAAGGAACCCACCAATGATGGTGTGACCAAAGGGGTCAGAATTAGAAATAAAGTTCACATAGGGTTAACTTGAAAATAAAATTTAAAAAAGAGTTAATTATGTAAAAAAAAGTTCCTGATTCAAAGACAGATTATGCCCTCATCTATGATCATGCACGATGCTGACCAGTGTGTGTGTATGTGTGTGTATATATATATATATATATATATATATGACGCTAGTTTCGTACTCTTGTGTGTATGTACTTCCACTTTTAATATACCACTTAAACTAATATATTATATTTCTTTACCACTTTCAGTATACTTAAATACCAATTATAAGATATTCTAATGTGAATTGATTGAAAAAAATTCATTGAAACTCTTTTTTTTTATATATATACCCTTTTTCGTATATAAAAGAAGTATATGCACAAATATTGCTATAAAAAGTGCACTTTGATGAAATTTTTCATTGAACTAACTTTGGGGTATCTTATAATCATTATTGGAGTATATTTAAATTAATAAAGAGGTATCATCATACGATTTAAGCGGTATATGAGAAGCGGAATTACGTACTCGCAGGAATACCATACAATTTTCATATATATATATATATATATATATATATATATATATATATATGAGATTAATACATTCTATTTTCGAGTGTAGCTACTCTCACTTCTTATATATCTCCTAAAAAAAATTAATATGCTCTTTTATCACTTTAGCTATACTTATATACTAATATTATATATATATAGACACACACACACGACATCACCATTCCAATGCTTCGTAGTCGAAGCGAACGACCGGTAACAAATGGAAACAGCACACGTCGATAGCAAGCAGTTCTCATAGCAGAATGGCAGTTACTCATGTGTGCTAGCTAGTAGGACAACGGCTCAACGATTAGGACACGGCCAGCTAGCTAGTAGGACAACGGCTCAACGATTAGGACAGGGCCAAAAGCAATCGCAGTCACAGTCAGACTGCGATACCCAATAAGCAAGAGCAGTCACAGTCAGAATGCGATACCGATCAATGGATAGCCTGAAAGTTGTGCGCGTCCATCCATTTCGTTCCCCTTGTATGGTACGTGCGCTTCCATCCATTTTGTGCCCCTTGTATGGTACGTGCGATCTAAGGTCGCATGACTGGGTTACAGTTCAGACAAACTGAGCGTACTAGGAGCAATGTTTACTTAAGCGTTAAGCATTAAGCGTTAGGCGGACAGTTAGTGACAGTCTAGTGCTTTAGGCTGAACAGAATTACAACAATCATCGTCTTTAGCATCAGTCCAAGCAAACGGGATGAACACAGAATAACAAGTATTAGTATAAACTTATGTATATGTTACATGTATGTATATATGTAATTATATAAGAAGAGATATTACCTTGATGTGATGCAAAGATATTTGATGACTTAATGTAATAACCTTGATGAGTTGATGTATCATGAGTTGATGACTTGATGCAATAAAAATATAATTCAAACAAGTAACATCAAATTGTCTTAGACTTATAGTTTGCAGTTCTCACTAATAAAACAAGCAAGCCAAATTTAAATAGTTCATAAGGTCTCACAAATAAAACAATTAAACCAAATATAAATAGACTCCTTTAATAAAGTGATGATCAAATGAGTGAATGGCTAGTCATCTTCTTCCTCATAATTTTTGGTTGGAAGCATTACATCTTCTTGGTCGAACTCATACTCAATTTCCTCCCCATTGGCGTCCTCCTCTTCTTCGGTATCAAACTTTAAATCTTCTTTATTAAGTTGCCTCACTCTTGTGCTCCTACGAAGTTCTAAGACCTCATTAGCCCTATATACTCTTCAATTACCTTCTATGTAAGCCCCATAGCGAGTTCAACATCTTGATCATCATCTTCTCCTTCAATCAACCACTCTTGAGCTTCATTAATTTCAGAACCTATAATGGGATATATGTTCTTCTTCTCTCTCTTCTCTTTTTTCTTTCTCAATTTAGCATTGTATTGAACATAGACTAGATGGTTAAGGCGGTCGGCATCTAGTTTATTACTTTTCTTTGTATGTATCTACGAATCGCAAAGTGAAGTATAGTTAGCTAAATGTAATGTACTAATATTGAGATTCAGAATTGAGACTTGACTCTTTACACTTTAGAGAAGTTTAGAGACTAACCTCTTCAAAAGTGCTCCAATTGCTTTTCACAACCAGATGAACTAGATTTCAATGAGAGGATCCTCATGTTCATTTTTTGTAACACGGGAACTTTACGTCCATAAGTAGACCACCATTTAGCTACATATTAAGAACAAGAAAATAATTAGTATATGACAAATTCACAATCATGCATCTATTTAAATTCACTATTAATTATTAAACCTAGATTAAATTCAAAGTCTTTGCATCTGGCCTTTGCTGCCACTTTCCTAAAGTGGCCTTCTTGATCTTTGAATATACCCAACTCCACATTTAGCAATTGACTTTGCTTATTGTTATCATCATGGCAAAAAGTCTCCACACAAGTGAATACCCCATCCATGACAACATCATCCAAAAAATGGAGCCATCACAATAATTATAATATGGATTCAAGAAGTATGCCGTCAAGTGCAATGGAGAATCAAGCCTATCCTTCATCATCTTGTCAATAATATCGATGATGGGGTTGTAGTTGTTCTCCATATTGTTCAAGGCTTCCATGATTTCTATTTTTGCCTTTCAAATTTCTCCATAAAGAAAGGTCATAGAAGGCTTGACATTCCTATCAACCATTCGAATAACCTTTACCAATGGCTCAAATACCCTCAAGCAAAGAGAAACACCATTCCAAAAGACTCTACTCACCAATATAGTTGTCGATGCCTTGCCTTTGCCTTTTTTTTACAATGGATGCAATTTTTTCATTCTTGGCTAAGCGTCATCGACCTTAGTTAGAGTTTCTTATCAATCAAGCATTGCAAAGTAAGAAAATAGGAAGCAAACCTAGTCATCCCGGACCTTATTATATCCCTTTTCTTTGTAAATTTTCTCATCAAAGCCAATGTCTTGTGGTGCGAGTAGATAAAAATGGTTAGTGACTTGGCTTGATCAAGTGTCTTCTTAAACCTTGCAATGCTCCCAATTCCTTGTAGCATCAAGTTGATAGTGTGGGTTGCACATGAGCTCTAAAATATGCTAGGCCTTTTGCCCTTCAATAATGTCTGCGCCGCAATGTTGTTTGAAGTATTATTGGTGACAACTTAGACAACATGGGCCACATCTATTTTTTCAAAGCAAGAATCCACATATTGAAATATGAGCTCTCCGGTGTGTAACTCCTCGGATGCCTCCTTTGATTCTAGAAAACATGACCATAGACTACAATGCACACACATGTTCATGATGCTCCTCCTTTTCTGATATGTCCATGCATCAGTCATAATAGAGGACCCGATATTGTCCCTCTCTTCTTCATAGTCCTTCAATAACCCCTTGGTTTTGTCCACTTCCTCATACAACAACTTATCTCGCACATCGTGTTGAGAAGGGTGAATAAAGCCAGGGCCAAAGCGGCCAATGGTTTCACATATTTGCGCAAAGATATCATTGTTGATGGAGTTGAAAGGTACACCTGAAACATGCAATGTACAATGTTACTTATGTTAGTAAACAACGGCACAACACAAGGATATCATTCGCATATTAGTTGTCAACTTGTCATTACAAGAGTTGCAAGTTATTACCTGATTCATAAATCTACCTAGCAACATATTGCCTCACTTTATGGAGTCTTTCTGTCCAAATGGTGGCACTAATTGCTTGTTGTCGTAGCTCTTTGGCACTCAATGTACTAGGATCAATAGGCTTTGCAAACTTATCCATGGGCCCCAACATCCGAGGTGCTAAGCATCCAACATCTTCAAGATCTTCATTACCATCACCGGTGACATCCTCATCAATGGTCACTACATTTCTAACATCTTGTTCTTTATCTTTCCTAGCCTTCCTCTTAAGTTGTGCCTCCTCGATTGATTTCATGCACTTTTCTTAATCTTCCTTTGTGGACAATGAGCATTTAGTAACATTGCCCCTAATGTGAGCAATATGTTGCTTTATCCTATAGACTCTTCTAAAAATAATTTTGCTGCACAACTTGCATTTCACTTTATCCACATTGTTTGGATCAATCAACACCCCTCCATACTCTCACCCTATGTCCTCGGATTTCCTCTTAAGACTATCTGTAGTCACCTTCGTCGTAGCTGACGCAACGGATGACATCCTGCAATTCATGAACATTAATGAACAATTGTTACAAACTTACAATCATAATTGCTACTTGCTAATTGCCTAATTGGCTACTAAACACCACAATCATAATTCATAAATCAATAATCATAATACAAATGCAAAATACTATTAATGGCTTAATTGCTATTTGCTACAATCCTACAAATTAGTGCAACTGGCTAGTGACTATTGTGCTCATGTGCTCCTCAGCTCCTCCTAAGATCCAGCCAAACCGATTGAAATGCGTAGCAGCAGAGGAGCACAAGCAGTAGAGCATAGGCGAGCACAAGCAGTAGAGCCACGACCGAAACCGAGAAAGAGAGAGGGTAGAGCAAGAACAGAGGAGGTGCGCTGACTTGGGGGACGATGAGGCGTAGCGACGGGGAGCCGGGGAGTAGGTGGCGTGCGACGTGGAGGAGGCGGCGCACGAAGGGGATCCGGGGAGGAGGCGGCACGGGAAGGGGATTCGCGAAGGAGGCGACGCGTCCGGGATCTGGGGAGGAGGCGATGCCACAGAGGAGAGAAAATAGTGGATCTAGGGAGGATGCAGAGCCACAGACCACAGGTGGGTTCACTTACCTTTTTTTCTCCCGCCCAACGCCGCCTCGGACCGCCTTGCGCCGCCCCGGACGCCTTGCCTGCTTAGGTCCGCCTTGGACCAGCTAGTCGGAGCGAACGCCTAGGGCGCCTATTGGCACCAAGCCACGGTGGCGGGACTTCGCCCTGCACCTAGGCGGCCGAGGGGAACACTAATTAGGGGTAGATTGGGTAGTTCAATTCGGCAGACAAAAGAAGTTTCAGGATTCTTTTTTAAGGACAAGTTCCAGGCTTTGGCAAGCCTACCTATCCAAACAGAGACGTTTCAATATGTTTGGTGCATCGTCCTTATGTAGTTATGTGTGTTAAGAAACTGGGCCCAGGACTCTGGAGAGTCCTGGCCCAGTACGGGCCAAGGACCCCAGAGAGTCCTGGCCCAGTTGAACTCCTCATCCCGTAGTCTATAAATAGAGGGTCTCCCCCTCTCATTGTAACCCCGATTGTTCCGAAGGAATAAAGCAGACCCTAAAGTCCCGCATATCTCTGTGTTCATTCTATTGTTGTGTTCTTGTGTTCGTCATCGTTCTTACGATTCTGATCATTGTATACGAGGTACCCGTTCGGACTGGAATCTCCAGCGACGGTTACTCAACACGTTATCAGCACGATCGACTCTCCTCGCATCGAAAGGTAACCGTTGAAGAACGACACTCGTAGATTGAATCGTATTTTCTAGATTGCTTTCAATTCTGCAAATTTGACTTTCTAGATTGGTTTTCTACGGTGCAAATCCGTTCTAATCTACTGCGAGCTAACTTGAAGTCGCCGGCACAATGCCGATCGGTGGATTGCATGAAAGATAGGATGTCGATTGTACCGTAGATTGAAATTGCAAAAACGTTGTAATCTACCACGAGTCGACTCGAAGTCGCCGAAGGTAATTGCACGAACAAAAAATTGCATCACATGAACAGTGCTCATCTTATGAACAGTAATCGCATGTGTTAATCACACATAAACAGTAAAAAAACACCCACCGGCCAGCAGTCGGCCCACGCACGGGCACCCGCCGACCACTAGCACGGCCTTGGAGCCGCCGCAGCCGATCTCCACGCCCGGCGCCCCACCACCGACTGCTGACCGTGCGTTAGAATTCCAAAGACCGCCGCTTCGGCCGCTTGCATGACGCCGCCAAGACGCATCACCCGGCCGAAGCCGGCCGCCAAGATCGCCGCCTCCCGCATGGGCTTCCGTCGGCCTCGAGCTCCACGCTGGTGGTCTCGCCGGACCCGAAGGGGGAGAGACCGGCTGCACCATGCGCCGCTTGAAGGCATCACCGCCGCCGCCAGTAAGCCGCCGGTCCGCCGCCTCCGGCCGCCTAGCGCCACCGCCACCGCCGCCAGCAGCGCCGGCCGCCGACTCAAGCGCTAAGTCCGCCCGGCCGCTTCGCACGGCAATGCTCGCGATGCGCCACCGCCGTTTGGCGCCTCGCTCGCAGCGAACCCGCCACCGCCGCACTACTACCATACAAACGCCGCTGCAGCCGCCTCCATCCCCAAACCGCCGCCTCCGTGCACGGCCCCAAGCGCCGCCTCTCGCTCTGCAGCTCGCGCCGCCGGCCATCCGCGCCGAAGCGCTCCGCCTCGCGCCAGACACGCTTACCGCCTCGAAGGCGCCGCCGCGAGTGAGCTCCGCCGGAGCCACCTGGCAAGCGGCGGGGGCTCGGCCACGGCGGCTCCCATGAAGGGAGACGCCACCACCGAAAGGAACGCGCTCCTTCATGGGAGCCGTCGCCGCCCGAGAGGGACTCGGGGGTAGGGTCATGGTAGCCGCCGCCACCCGAGAGGAACGCGGCGGCTCCCTTCATGGGAGCCGCCGCCGCCCGAGAGGAACTCGGGGGGTAGGGAAACCCTACCCCCGAGTCCCCCCTTGGGTTTCTATAAGAAACAAGCGGGCCTAAAAGGCCACCAGATAACCTAACGAAAAGAAAAACAAAAGAAAAAAAAAAAAATAGGGCCATTTTGCAAAAAGGCCCTCAGGTTTTCCGTAAATTGCGCGAAATTTTCTCAGAATTGAATTTTTCACGTTTTAGCCCCTGAAAATTGCAGAATTCGCCGAAAATTCATATTCCAGCAGAAAAGAGCTTCGGGAATTCAATTCTTGAATCAGTTTTTGCATTTGAAGCATATTTCACCTTGTTATTATTATTTCTATGCAATTTATTTATTGTATTTACTGTTTTGATTATTTGTGATTATTAATATTGCTTTTAATCATTGAAAATAGCAGTAAATCATGAAAATGCATGAAAAAATACAGAATCACGAACTAGGAGTTCGAAGAGCATTATAAGAATTTTGCAACCATTTTATGGAAATTACCAGCAGTAATCTTATGAACTTTTTGCATGAATATGAAAAATGACTGACATCACGAACCAGGAGTTCGAAGAACTGACCCGGCATGGCCAGAATTTATACAATCTCCAATTATGTGATAATGTAATCACGGATGAGCAGAAGATTGAAAAGACCATCTCTACCTTTACCCGAATGCGGTGCAATCCGCACGCAGTTATTATCAAAATGGCTACAAGTAGTATGCCGCAGTGATTGACATCATGAAAATTGCGAAAGCTCAAGATGATGTTCTAAGGAAGAACTACATCTCACAGCCACCTAGTAGCAATATTGGCCATGAAGCCAATACTAGCAGCTACAAGGTGATGAAGCCTCTCACGAAGGAGAAAGGCAAGAAGGGTAAGGTCGTGAGTCGCACGTAATTGGTATTTTACAGTCTTAAAAAAGGGGCAAAGGATAGCATGAGGCATACCTCACCATTGCAGGCACGGAAGATCCACACCCATTAGTTGCACTTATGGATGTGGACAGCCTAGTAGCAGCCCCCATCATGCCTCCTTTGGACATAGCAGCGGCCACAACCGTAATTGCCCAAGAGGAGAAGATCGCCATGTAGCAGATTGAGGCAGAAGTTTCTAAATACTTCGCTGATTCGATCTAGTGCACGCATTGCACTTAGATCCTTTTACAGTCACTTGCATTTTGTGATTGTGATGAAACTTTGAATAATGGTTGTAGGCTCTAGAAGAGCAAAGCATTAAATTCTTATGATGAGTCCTGCAAGACTTATATTTCCCGTATTTATGATAGCAAGTTATGTTCTAATATCTGAAGTATTTTATTTTATGTGTTGCTGGATTTCTGCTACATATTAATAAAGTACATTATATTAGAACGCATGTAGCGCCCTATGGAGGAAGTGTGCTTAGCAGGTAGCGGCACAATGAATACCACCTTGAGAGAGATGGAATTTTCAGTCGATCAGTAAGAATGCTCGTAGCCTTACGACAATCGCAGGCAGCGATACATGTATAATAGGCTCAGGAAGGGCCACAATTATACTCCCGACGGACATAACTTTGGTCATTAAAGAAGCCATGTTGTGCCCATAATCGACTAGAACTCTCAAGGATATTCGCGCTAACGGTTTCCACGTAGAGACTGAAGAAGAGCATGGTAAGGAATACCTGCTTATTACAAAGCGTGACAAAAATAGTAGAATAATGGTATTAGAACGACTTCCTTCATTTGAAAATGGGCTATATTACACTAATATTAAGGCATCTGCAGCCTATACTGCCCTGAAAACTATATTTAGAAGCTCTAAACCTCTTCTATCTCTGGCATGATAGATTATGCCACTTAGGTCTTAGGATGATGAGAAATATAATTAACAATTCACAGGGACATAGTGTCAATGTAAAGAACTTCCCAAATCCGAAAGATTTTGTGTGCCCTGCATGTACCATCGGGAAACTGATTACTAGACCATCTACTCTGAAAGTAAAGGACGAAATCCCTACATTCCTGGACCGTATCCAGGGAGATATTTGCAGTCCTAAACAGCCCCTGTAAGGGCTATTTTGGTATTTATGGTGCTCATCGATGCTTCCTCAAAACAGTCGCACGTTTGTTTCTTATCTACGAGAAACCACGCTTCTGCAAAGCTCACCTCGCAAATAATTAACATTAAGAATAATTTCCCTGATCATCATGTGAAGTCCACCAGAATGGACAACGCCGGAGAATTTACTTCAAGGGCATATGATGATTATTGTGTGAAAAATGAGAATTAAAATTGAGCATCCCGTACCGCATGTCCACACCCAGAATGGACTAGCAGAATTGTTATTTACCAACTACATGTTGGGGACACGCAGTCCTGCACGCAGCAACTCACAACAATTTTAGACCACCGGCATATAACATACATTCACCTATGCAACTAGCGCAAGGGTCAACACTGAAAATTTCTCATCTTTGAAGGTTTGGTTGCAAGGCTTATGTACCTATACCACCACCACGGCAAACTAAAATGGGCACTCTCCAAAAGTCTGGGATATACGTTGGTTATGAGACAGCATCCATAATCAGGTATTTGGACCCCACAACTGGAGATTTGCATGCAACCCGCTTCGCTGATAGCATATTAGATGAAAATTATTTCTCATCATTAGGGGGAGGAAATCAACCCTTGATGTAAAATATCGAGAAATAGAGAAGTCCAGAAGACAATTGAAGTCTAGAAGATAATTGAAATCCATGCATATGACCCGCGCACTAGTGAAGCAAATAGAGAAGTCAAGAAGATAATCGAAGTCTAGAAGACAATTGAAGTCTAGAAAATAATTGCAGTCCAGAAGATAATTGATTTGCAAGCATTAGCGAATCAACTGCCTAACCACTTTAGTGATTTGAAGAGCGTGACCAAGTCGCATATGCCTGTACGTAATGCACCGGAGAGGGTTGAAATACCGATGAAGGTATCCCTAATCCCGTCCTAAGGCCTCTGAAAGGACGAGAACTCCGGCCCCTCGAATCCGAAGTAACCGGGGACGCCTGGTGAAAAAGGATGAGAAGGACTTGACACGTACCGATCACCAAAGTACCCCAGAATCGGAAGGGAGCCGGTTGAGACTGCACCGTATGGAACCTTCGGAAAGGCATACTAGAATTGAACATCCCCATGAAGGAGACATCGGCATGGATGTGCGCACACATCGGAATGAAAAACTAAAGGACTTGCCCGCAATTGAAAGTAGCAGTAAGCAAATAGAAGCATTAGAAATATCGCCCCTTGAAGACATAGCTATAAACTTTATGATATTGGGAGAATCTATGAATAAGCCAACAGCCAATGTCAACATTTACTTTGCAAAGAAAATTGTCACAATCATCAATCTTGATCCGAGCAGCCGCATCGCTCGCTTAATATAAGAAAAGATCAGATTGAGAAGATTGGAAGAAGGCAATAGAAACCGAATTGTTCTCTCTGAATAAAGAGAGGTGTTTGGGCTGTAAGCGCACACCTTCCCATGTGCACCTGTAGGGCATAAGTGGGTATTTGTTCGAAAGAGAAATGAAAGAAGCAAGGCTCGTTGCACAAGGTTTCACTCAACGTCCGAGAGATTGTTATGAAGAAACCTATTCCCCGGTCATGGGCGGAATTACATTTATATATTTATCTCAATGGCAGTGAACTTTGAAGTTAGAAGTGAAATTGATGGATGTGGTAACTGCATACCTTTATGAGAATTTGGATTCAGACATTTATATGAAGATACCTGAATGTATCCATGTCCTGAACCAAGACAGAGCAAATAGAAATCTATACATTGTGTAACTCAGACAGTCACTGTATGGACTGAAGCGATCAGGCAAAATGTGGTATAATCGCTTGAAGCGAATTTCTATGCAAGAAAGGCTACACGAACAATGAGAATTTTCCCTGTATATTTATACAACGATCCGAGGATGGATTTTGTATAATCTCAGTGTATGAAGGTGATCTTAATATGATTGGAACCCTGGAAGGTATTAAGAAAGTAAACTCTTACCTAGAGTTAGAGTTCGAAATGAAATATTTGGGTAAAACTAAATACTGCCTAGGGTTGCAGCTTGAGCATACCCCTGAAGGGATTCTAGTACATCAGCCGACCTACACTCAGAAAGTGTTAGAAATGTTAGGCTTTGGAAAGACATATCCTTCGAAAATGCCGATGATCGGGAGATCCTTGTAGCAAGATAAGGACCCGTACAGACCTAAAGAAGAGGGGGAGGAAGTCCTGGGACAAAAAATTCCCATGCCTGAGTGCAGTAGGAGCACTTATGTATTTAGCAAACTGTACTAAATCAGGCATTGCATTTGCCGTAAACCTATTAGCAAGGTATAGTACAGAACCTACCAAAGACATTGGCAAAAAATAATGGACATCTTCCGTTACCTCCAAGAAAGTAAAGAACTTGGTCTATTCTACAGAAAGAACCAAGACTTGTGTATGAATGACTATGCAGATGTTGGGTTTCTGTCGGACCCACATACAACCAAGTCGCAAACAGGCTATGTATTCCTATGTGGTGGAACTGTAATTTCGTGAAAATCGTCTAAGCAAAGTCTTGTATCGACTTCGACGAACCACTAACAAATCATAGCACTGTACGAGGCCTCACAAGAATGTGCTTGGCTTCGGCGGATGATTCACCACATCCAGCAGTCATGTGGATTGAATACCGTGCAAACACCCACTATTATCTATGAAGATAATACAGCTTGCATCGCACAAGAGTAAATGGGTTATGTGAAGAGTCCCCTTACAAAGCATATCAATCCCAAGTTCTTCTATGCTCAGGAAATGCAAAAGATGGACAAAATTAAGGTACTGCATACTAAGTCATGTGAAAATCTTGCAGATTTATTCACTAAGTCACTTCCAGCATCTAGTTTTGAAAGATGCATACGTGGAATTGGAATGATAAGACTTAGACAAGTGCGGAATTGAGGGGGAGAATCTTCACGAACTCATTATTGAATCTTGATCACGAAGATCAAGTACCCAAAGAATAAATCCTGGAGATTAAATGAAACAGGGTGGATTGTACTCTTTTTCCCTTGACGAGTTTTTCTGAAGTTTCTCGGCTAAGGTTTTTAATGAGGCAATTCGTGCAACACAAACAGAACGCATGACATGTACTCTTTCTTCAAATTTTTCCCACTGGGTTTTTATGGAGTTTTGACGAGACATTGACATGTTGGATGAGTGTTCAAGGGGGAGTGTTAAGAAACCGGGCCCAGGACTCTGGAGAGTCCTGGCCCAGTACGGGCCCAGGACTCCGGAGAGTCCTAGCCCAGTTGAACTCCTCATCCCGTAGTCTATAAATAGAGGGTCTCCCCCTCTCATTGTAACCCCGATTGTTCCGAAGGAATAAAGCAGACCCTGAAGTCCCGCATATCTCTGTGTTCATTCTATTGTTGTGTTCTTGTGTTCTTCATCGTTCTTACGATTCTGATCATGGTATACGAGGTACCCGTTCGGACTGGAATCTCCAGCGACGGTTACTCAACAATGTGCACCATGTAAGTAAACCGGTAACGTGTGCCACTAGAATCACTCGTGAATGTTTGAGGGCAGAAAGGTCCAGCAATTGAAGCTGCTTAATCAACAGTCGAACAGAAAAAGGAAAGTAACAGCGTTTTGGAAACAATTGGGCCGACGTAACTCGGCTGAAAGTTTGTGGGCCGGCTTTTCTTATCAATATTTCTTTCCACCGATATATTGTCGAACTTTGGCAATGGCGCCGTACATGTTAATGCACATTTGACCCCAACTAATATTAATTACTTTGCTTTAAAATTCGTAAATTTTTCTGTAAAGTTTCTTAAAGAGGTGTTCGAAGCACACGCCATATAGTTTTAGTCAGAAGTTAGGGTACCATGGTTTTGTTGTAGGGTCGTGCAAGCTTCAAAAAACGAAATAAGTCAGTCAGTTTGGCTTTCAACCAGGAGTGGCCTCCGACACTTGTCTGCAATTGAAATCCCGAAATCGATCCATCACTGCATGATTTGAATTAAGGTTGGCTTTATGCTCGAAATCATCTCACTAACTATATGCAACCTCAGGCAATCCAAAACTTTGCACTAGATCAGCATGCATCAGCTTGGTGAGGTCTTGTCACTCCAAGACATGCAATCTTTGCAGAATGTGAAGCTGCTCCAACAATGAGAAAAAGCTTCAGAATCTGGAAGGGGCTGGATAGCAATAATCACATGGAGCTTAAGAGTCAACAATCCTACCATCCACTGGATCGCCGCAACTTTATTCCTCACGTATCTTTACTCTTCCCAGCGTCTCTTCTTCTCTGCAATGATGTACTTTTGTTAGGCACTTGGGTCAGCCAGTAGGGTACAGGTTGAAGATTAAAGTTTGGTGTTAGTTAGGCATGAAAAGTTTATTTTGGAATTGTTTTCCTTTTCAACTTGTGGCTGGTCTGGGTTGATGGAACTTCAGGGCATGTCTGGAAAGAATAAAACACCGGAATGAACAACAGTGTCGAGTGAAAAACTAGGGATTTTAAAACAGAGGAATTATATATTAAAAAAAAAAGTGAACTACTTGTTCTCTTATGTTTACGAAGTAAAATTGTGATGTACAGAAGGATTAAAAAGATGATTTTCAAAGCTATTTTGCAGCAACAAAATGGGCATATCAAGCCCAAAACTTTAATTTACATTCACAAGAACAAAAGAGTTTCCACAGGAAAGCTTGAGTGCGGTCGCAACCCTAACACGGTCTCCAAAGTGTCCTCCATTCCTCTTGATACACTTTCTGATGAAAATTTAGTAAGATTGAGTACACAACGTACTAAGCAAGTCACATGGGAAAGTTATTTAAATACATGCCAGGAGTTCAATTGATTATTAAGGGTTTACCATATCAGGTATATATGGATTCATCATTTGAGTTAAAGCGGTTTACTTTTAAAGCAATAAAATCATACTAATATAATAGTAGTGGTTTCTCAACATTTGTAATTACCATCTTAACATCTCAAAGTATCCACTTATGCCTCATATATTGGAATCACCTATGAACATAGCTTCATTAATTGGAAGCACAGTGTATTCAAATATCATTGATTATACTCTTCAGAGTTGCCCAACTTTACCCATAAGATACCTTAAACTCATATTATCATGTAATATACACGCAACTTGATAGTGTGCAACTCTAAGTTGAGATAGCAAAGCATTTTCACAGCCCAACTTTTCTAGCCTCTACCCGGTAGATTCAAGTCAATACAACTATCAGGAAACCACCGGCCAACGGTGGAGTGCGCGGTCCGATGCTGACTAGTCCATATCATTGTGTAGTTCAGCGAGTGCCCTGACCGGCCAAATCTTGACTCACCCCCAATCTGCGGCTGCTCTATACAACAAGAGTAGTTAACATCTTGTAGATATTGAATCAGAAGAGCAGTGTACTAAGCTAACTTGGATATACCAAACCTGTGGTTGGGCGAGTTTTGTGTCTGTTACATGGCACGAGGTTCTAGTCCTTACCTGTCTCTAGTAAAGCGATGGACTAACATGCAATTCATGGTTGTCCACCTCTTGATCTCACCTTCGACTCACTTTTATCTAGTCTACTGAGTTGTCCATTCTTCTGCTCTCAACCCTCAACTCTCCATCAAAACCATAGGCAGTTAGTCAATACTCTTTTTTAGTATTTATAAACACATTTTGTGATAATGCTGAATATCTGTTAATATTTTATGTATCCTAAACTTGTTAAGGTGAAAATGGCCTACGAAAGAATATGTGGGTGTGTGGGTGATAGGATTTATCTAAGCATCATGACATTCAAAAATATTATTGAAATAGTAAATTAATTGGCATAAATATGATAATGAAAGTGATATTACAAGTACATGAAATATAGGCTCAAAATGACCCATGAATGCAACTTGCCTCCTTATCCGCAGTCTTTGACTAGATTTACCTCACCCGCGTCTTGATCAACTCCCTCTATAGCTTGATCAACACATTCGGATTCTATCGTGGAAGAAAAATAAATAAATAAGTCCGAACTCAACAAGAAGCGAGCTGCGAACAAACTGAAATAAAGAAATCTGGAAAGAGTATAAAGAAATGTGGTGTGGGAGATTATGATTTATTGGGTGCTTGATTTGGCTAAACAGGGTTGAAAATGGGACTCATAGGCTCGAAACGGTCAAAATGGGTGTGTGTATGTCTAAACAAGTCTGGATGAATAGTATCGGGTCTAGTGAATAGTAATGGCTCTAGTACTATTCACTAACAAGTTTGGGTGGAATAGTAATCGATTTGGGCTAAACAATAATGGATTGATTAGTGTCAACCCTTGATGAATAGTATTGTCTACAGTAATGGGTTGATTTGGCAGTTGGGCCTACTTGTCGGCCCATTTGGACACTTGGCCTATTTTGGCCTTCCAGCTGAAGAGAGCCTAGCTCCCTTCTCTCTCTCGCTGGCTTTCTTTGTCCCCCCCCCTCTCTACTCAACGGCACGACAGCGATTGTGATGGCGACGGTGGTCGGCGGTGGCGCCTGGTGGTGCAGTGAGAATCAGTGAGGCGTGGGCAACCCATTTTTTGCATTCGCGCAGATGGAGGAGGTTCGAAGATGGCACGATGATGGCACATGATCGGATACAGGGGAGAGGCATGGCGTGGCTACGGTTGCACTCTAGCCAAATTGGTTGGGGCTTGAGCACCAGCATGGCGAGGGGTTCACGAAGGTGGTTGGTGAAGCTCGGGGAGGTCAGTGGTGGCTTGGTGATGCTGGCCACAAATGGTGTGGTAGAGGAGCACGGCGACGTCGAGCTGGTGGCGGGGAGGGCGACCTTGGTGCTGGGGCTTAGCTTGGTGGCGGAGAGGCATTTCCCATGACACGGTTTTTGAGGTGGGGGCATGGACAGAGTGGTGGATAGATATGGGAGATCGCCGGGAGGATTTGGGCGCGACAGCGATTGGAGAAGATGACCAATGTTTGGAAAGAAGGGAGGGCACCATGAGATCGTGGGGAGGCTGAGGATGAAGATGGAGTGGTCGGCACAGCTTTATAGTCATTGGAAGGTGGTGGCGACAGGGGTGGCGCAAGAGCGGACGAGGCGCGTGGTGGCGACATGGTTGGTGGGGCGAAAATGGCGCAACACAAGGATAGGGCGATTGCGCGGTGGTGATGCGAGGAGATGTGCGCCTCACTGGCATGGGCGCATGCGTTGGTGTGGGTCGATAGTGACGGGACGGTGCGTCGAGCACCTGGTGGCAATGGCACCGCCGTGGTGCGTGTGAAGCATCGAGGTGAGACGGCGCGTGGGCGGTGGCGTGGGCGGCTGTGCGGTGTTTGCGGTTGTGGAGGATGGCACTGGCAGGCGAGGTGGCGAAGTGAGGTTGTGCGGGCGAAGGTGACGGGCGAGCGAGGCGGTGCGGCGCGGGCAAATGGCTGTGCAACGCGAAACTGCAAGGAACAGAGGAGAAGGCGCTCGGGAGAAATATGCCTTCGGGCTTGCGAAAACGGGAAAGCAAAAGAGGAAAGCAGGAAAGGCTAGGGACTTTCTGAATTGGGTGAGAACCAAAATCAAGCGAAACTCAAGCAAGCTTTAAAATTGTGAAAAATTTAGGTCTTTTCAGATACTATTTGGAATGCATCATTTCATAGAAATTTTATAGGGAACAATACAGTTCTTCAAAATTCTTAATAGAGCCCTCCATTCCAGTGAGGCCATATCATTTGCATGAGAGAGTTGCACTGATACTGGTGCGTAGGAAAACTTGTTTATTCAAAATTCATAGAATTGAGGAGAGTTGCTGCGGGAGTTTTTACCCCTCTATCCATGGTTCCAAACAAACAGTACAGAAACATTCCTTGGTATTCTAATGCTATCTACTTTCTTAAAGTCTTTAATTTCAGACTAAACATGTCCATTTCATGTTTTGCAACAAAAGTGCAGAACTTTCTTGTTTGGTATTCTACATTTTGATACAAAAATCACCTATTACAAACACTAGTCTTTCCCCTGAGAAGAGAGCATATCCTAGAGTACAGCAGGAAATTTCAGGTGTAGTGCCTGTGTACAGAAACATGAGATAGATGCATGTGGATAGTTTTTTTTTACTGAATATTGGGCGGGAAGATCTAAGCAAGAGCCATTCTAAAAAGCATCATTCTCTTGAACCCAGTTGTAATAAGCAACCATTCTGCAGACGAATGAGAATTGTGCTATCAAATCAACAGATAATAGAATAGGATGTGAGCAAGCGACACCTGCATAAAAAGGAAACTGAAAAGGTCATCCTATTCATCACTTATCCTAAACAAAGTGTAGATTGCTTTGTGTACTGTTAAGTAATATTAACAGTTGAGATATCTTTGTTTCAAAGCTTCGAATTAAATAATGTGCCATGTCAGACTTCTGCCAAATTTCAACTCTTTTGCCAACATGCTGTAGTTGTAGTTAGGAAAGTTGGAATCTTGGATTTGTTTTTTTTAAAAAAAAACAATTGATGCATTCCCTTGTTCCCACTGGCCACTACACATCACTTACAGTATTTTAGAGTTAAGAACTCCATAAACAATGAGACAGGTTGTTCGCTTTCTCATGAAGGTAAAGATGCATTTGTTTAGAAAAAAAAAACTCTGCGTGCACCAAAAATCATTCACAAAGTTTATGCGAAGTAAGCTGTTGAAGGGATACGGGTAAGCTACACTAGCTTGTAATTTAAAAATTCTACCACGTAAATCAGGATGATATGCAAGCAAAAGATCATAGATCGGTACCACCAGACGTGCAGTGCAACGGAAGAAGAGACGGAGCAGCTTGATCCAACGTAAAGCACGTCGATGAAGTGGTCAAAATCGACCGTCCAGCGCAATCGATCGTCCTCGGTAGCGATCGTCTCCTCCAGCAACCAATCGAGTTCCCCGTGAAGATCGCGGATCGTCCTTTAGCGCAACAGCAACCGCAGTAGCGTCTCTACGGTATCCATATGTCTAGAGAAGGAGCACCGTACGCCGGTGTGCTAGCACCAACTCGCACGGTAGGGCTCTCAGGAAGATGATGGCTAGGGTTTCGGTAGAGCAACTTACATCACGTCTATTGTGTGTCTTTCCCAACAGCCTCATGCATCTCCTTATATAGAGCGCATGACGGATCCTATCCGAACACGTTTGTTCCAACCCGTTAAGAGTGTGACCCGTTAGGTTCATGCAAAATCGGTTGTGACTCAGAAACTCCTTATCGATCACGAGTCGTCAGGGGCTCCTAACAGGACATAACGATTCCCGAAAACACACGAATTATATCGAACGGACCTTAATGCAATATGATCTACGACCAAGTTCTTGTCACTAACAACCAGCTCGTATATATATATGATCAGGTCATATATAGTTTCGACCAGTTCGTAACTCCTTACGACCAGGTTTCGACCACTTAGTAATTATGTTCGACCAGTCTACGACCAGCTCGTATCTCCATACGATTAGTCTGTATCTGTTCGAACTAAACGACATGCTCGTATATTCTCCCTTTGCCTCACGATATCTGGTTGAACTCTAGGTGAGATATAATGTCATCCATGGACTGTTCAATACTTTCTCGATCAAGTGTCGGATAACTTCACGTGGTCGAACTCTTCGACCACTAGTGGCATGGCCATGCACTTTCTTTATCCGACTACATCGAGAGACCTAAAGATATCTATCTGTAATACTCCGAAAAATAAATAAATATTAATAATCGCGTCCTAAGGGTCGGAGAGTAATTAGTTAAATAGTATCAATAAATAATTAATTAAAACGTCTTAAGGGCTTGTGCGTAATTAAATAAAAAGAATTTGTGAAAACGAATTTTAGAATTTTTGAGAGGTATATAAATAGAATTTGGGGTCTCCAGAACCCTAGCTCTTTCTTTTTCCCACCGCCGCCTCCACTTTTTCTCCAAGCCAGCCGCCGCCAGCCATAAACTCTGTGCGTTGCCGCGTGGTGATCTCTTCTTGCTCTGCTACTGGATTGCTTCTTCTTATGCTGGGCTTGATGCCGAGCTGCATGCTGCATTTCCTGCTTGCGCCGCGCGTGGAGGATCTTTGTGTGCCGTTCTTAGGCCGCCGCGCCTGCGTGACTCATCTCAGATCGCTGCGGCGTGGCTGCATTACGCCGACGCCTGCAGCCCCGGTGCGCGTGAAACCAAGCCAACTGCCGAGCTCTGGCCCCTGCGCGCGTGGAAAAAAAAAAGAAAACCCAGCGTTGCTTTTACTGCCCACATGCATGTACCGGCTGATTAGGTAGGTAACAGTGTGGTGATTAATTTGCTTACTGCTGAACTATTAACGTGATTAGTTTTAGTTTTGGCTTTAGGCCGAATTATTAATTGACCAGCGCCGTGAAGTGCATGCACAGATGTGTGAGCTCTGATAGGTATTAATGCATCTTTTCTACTGGGTTGCCGTGACTAGAATTTGGGCTACGTTAGTTACACATGTACTTGAGTATACAACAATAGAGAGGAAGAACCAGTTCTAGGTAGTGTTGGTGCGGCATAGTTTTCATGTATGCATTTTGTTAGAATTTAGATTAATTAGAGAGGGTTCTTTAATTTGTAGACGAGATGCCGATTAATGAATTTGGTTTAGTCTGTTGTTTTGTGTACGATTTATTCGGGTACCTTAATGGCGAATTTTGGAAACATCATCTACTAGTTAAATGTAGATAATTTCGATATCTTTCTATAGAATTTTTATCATGTCGTTCGGACAAGTAGAATTTGAGTTATGATTTTCGGAAGACCGCTGTTTTTAGGGTTGTCGTCTTTCGGCGCTGTTTTGGTAGATCGGTTATTAAAAATAGTAAATGGCTTAATTATAGTTTTTGATCTACATGAAAGTTGTAGATAATTGTCCAATGGTTCTGTAGAATCTGAGAACACGCATTTTGGTTGAGTAAAACAAAAGTTATGAAATTTGGAAGACCGCTGTTCCGAAGCGGACAGATCGGCTTTCCGGGCTAAATACGGAGGGTTAGATGATTTAATTAGAAGTCTTCGTAATCTAAGAAAATGTGGATAATTTTATAAAGAATCCAGAATGGGGTGGTTTGTGGTGATCGGACTTTCGAGTCAAAAGTTACGCTCTTTTTAGTAACCGGACAGCAATGGGTAACTTTTTGATACCGGCGTAACGTGGTATATTTGGGGACGTGTAGGAGCGATGTATATTGATTGCGATTCTTATGATGCTGTAGCTTGTATTGAGATGTGTGTATTTATTGTAGGAGAGGCATCGTACTTGTTGCCATCTGCTAGTCAAATTGTGCGTCGCAACTAGTAAAGGCAAGTGCATGGTAGACAGCGATCAATGATCGATCACTGTTTTCTTTATCTTCTATTACCATTATTGTTGTGCTTTTATTTGGTTTAATTGCAAACAATGAATTGGTATGTTTAAATCTTTGTTGATGAGCATGATGAAAAGATGGATATGATGTTTATGATGGAGTTTGCATGTTTGCATTCATAAGCATCTTTGCATAAGAGAAGGTGATCATGATTGATCACAACTCCACGGGAGTGGAGGAGGTCCCCGATCCTTATGGAGGAACGGGCTTGAGAGTGAATGTTGTCGCGAGCATTCACTCATGCTATACCGGTATACGCGAAAAGAAGTGCATGTGGACATATAGAATAGAGTTGCATTGATATTTGAGATTGATGATTGAGAATGTTAATAGAAGTGCATGTGATGATAATGAAGTTATTGAATGCTGTTGATTTATTATTGTTCGTTGTATATCGATGTGTTTGCTGAGTCGTGGACTCACCCTTGCTCTATTGTTGTTTTTAGGTGATCTTCGAGGATGCCGTAATTGAGAGTGAGTAGAGCACATGGACATCACATGATCATTCGCCATGATAATCATTCATTCAATATTGGTTTACACATGGACATGTTAGTTACTGAATAAAGTTTAGGACATCATTTGGACTAGACTATTTGTTTTATTAATTTGGATTCATTGGTTGATGCTATTTTGGATTATAAACCTGATTATTCTTGTCCTTGCGTATTCATTATCGTTTGATCCATAGTTATGCATGTTCTTTTGTGATCCATTGATATGATTATTGATGACTTCTTGATGTAATTTTATAGTGTGTCATTAATTATTAGTTTAAAGTGTAATGTGGTGGCATTCTAGGCTCAGTGTTGGGCTGGGGTGTTACACTATCCTGTTATGTTAGGAGGGGTATATCCTATATCCGACCAGTCATGTTCCTCCACATGTTTTATAGCATACTTGAAAGCTACCTTTATAACTACTCAGTTATGGAGTAACGTTTGGTAACCCCAAAGTGTACTCTTACACATGTAGAAAACCATGTTGATATCAGGTCTAAAGATTATACATCATCATTGCTTGAGACCAACTGATGACACATGAAATCATAACAATCTCAGTAGTGTCTCAAGGTGGGTCAAACCTACACCATGTTTTCTAACATGTATTCATATTATTGATTTGATATCCATATATCCATGACCGGTGAAATATGGTCATCAATCAATACATGTACTGGTCGATAGAGTCACTAGTATTCCTACTAGTGACATCTAACAAGGGATACATTTAGAACGACATCATATAAGTTAAAGAGCTTCACCAACAAGTCACATATTTATTGATAACAAGTCACATATTTATTGATCTTGTTCAATGATGATTCATTTAAGGAACAAAATAACATTTATTCAATAACTCATAAACATAGACATGGTATAATCATCTCTATGATTGCCTCTAGGGCATATTACCAACAGCTGTGAAGATCATTTTTTCCATTATAAACTGATGTGAAAATTATAAAGCACATTTAGACAACGATCACATCAATACCTACAAAGACAAATATACTTCTTTGATAGACTTTAATACATATATGTACTTCCAAGCATAGGCATTCAAGAAATTAATTTTTACATTGTTATGATTTTGAGACCCCCTTCACCACCAATTACTATTGTTTTATCTGGATTTTTAAAATAATATTATTTTAATTAAAAATACAAAAAAATAGTCATTTTTTTTACAAAAATGGCATCCGATAGGAGTCTATCGCCAGATGAAATGGCGAGAGAGGCTGTCGCCATTGCAATAGTGTGACAAGTCCTGTCGTCAATTCGAATGGCGACAAGAGCCTATTGCCAATTCATCTAGCGACAGGAGCCTGTTGCCAATTCATCTCACGACAGGAGCCTATTGCCAATTCATCTGGCGAAAGACTCTTGTCGCCATTTGAATTGGTTACAGGAGCACTTTTTCAAAATTAATTTTTATTTGTAATTTTTGTAATATCTTTTAGTGTTTGCACAACCGATAATTTTTTAAAAGATAAGGAAATATGAAGTACAGAAAAATTTAGGAGTTTCGATGTGACCAAATATATTTGGAATGCGTTTTAGGCGACGCAATATAAAAAATAGCTCCCTTCGACGACGTAATATGAAAAATAGCCCCCTCGGCGGTGCAATAACAAAAATAGTGCCCTTCGGCGTTGTGATTACAAAAATAACCCCAATTTATTTGAGAGTACTGAATGAAATATTGGAGAGATAATGACTTTACAAACAGGGTGTGGTCATTTCGCGTACAAAAAAATTAGAACTAGCATGGTGTGGGGTGTCGCAACAATGACTCCCTCACACGGTTACATGTACACACAACAAGAACAAATAGTATCGAAACACGAGACTAGTGTAATGTAAGTCGTACATAAATTAATATTTACATAACATGAATGATACATCTACTCGTGGGCCCTCTAGGGCGTACCCTACGTGTGGCCCCTGACATCATCTGAGGCGGCTGCAGGCGCTGGTGTGAGCACGTCAAAGGCTTCGGCGGCCGAGGTACCCTACCAATGCAAGTAGCCTAAGGGGGTGTCGTGAGATGTCCCGAGAGGGTGCTGCGTCGGATGGCTCGCTCCGGGAGCACCGTGGAACCCTTAAGCCCCAACGGAGACCTAGCTACTCTCACCATGCGAAGGCCCACCGCCCTCTCGCCATAGCGCTCACTCCTGGTCGAACTCATAGTCCTCAGAGTGTGCTCCCTCCTGCAACACCAGCTCCTCATCCTATAGGGGTATATGGCCAGTGGAACAAAATGTTATGCCTGTAAACAAGAAGGAAATACTAAAATAGTATGTTATGCATGTGAATAAGATAGACATACCTTGTCGCTGCATCACAGCAGACGGCTCGGCATAGTCCTGCCCTGGGTACGGATAGTACTGAGGACCTGTAAGAAGAAAATGATGTTAGTAACAAGTAGAGTTCAAAATAAACAACCAGATGTAAGTGTTTCAGGTGTACCTATAAACTATGCTACTGCTGGGGTACTCCTGACACAGTGCCACGAGGAGCATCGCCTCGCCTCGTCCACCCACAACTCGGTCATTCCGTCCACGCACAGGTGGGTCCAATATGTCCCTCGGCCTACAGCACGATGTAAGCCGGATGCCTCTCCTCGTCTTCTCTATCATCTGGTCCATATGCAAATATTCAATAAATTAATTTTTACATTGTTATGATTTTGTGACCCCCTTCACCACCAATCACTATTGTTTTATGTGGATTTTTTAAAATAATATTATTTTAATTAAAAATAAAAAATAGTCATTTTTTTACAAAAATGGCATCTGATAGGAGTTTGTCGCCAGATGAAATGGCGATAGAGGCTGTCGCCATTGCAACAGTGTGACAGGTCCTGTCGTCGATTCATCTGGTGGCATGAGCATGTTGCCAATTCATATGACGACAGGAGCCTATTGCCAATTCATTTGGCGACAGACTCCTGTCGCCATTTGAATTGGTGACAGGAGCCCTTTTTCGAAATTAATTTTTATTTGTAATTTTAGTAATATCTTTTAGTGTCTGCACAACCGATAATTTTTGAAAAGATAAGAAAATGTGAAGTGCAGAACAATTTAGGAGTTTCGATGTGACCAAATATATTTGGAATGCATTTTAGGTGACACAATATAAAAAAATAGCTCCCTTCGATGATGCAATATGAAAAATAGCCCCCTCGGCGATGCAATAACAAAAATAGCGCCCTTCGGCGTTGTGATAACAAAAATAACCTCGTTTTATTTGAGAGTACTGAATGAAATCTTAGAGAGATAATGACTTTACAAACAGTTTGTGGTCATTTCGCGTACAAAAAAAACTAGAAATAGGGTGGTGTGGGGTGTCACAACAATGCCTCCCTCACACGGTTACATGTACACACAACAAGAACAAATAGTATCAAAACACGGGACTAGTGTAATGCAAGTCGTACATAAATTAATATTTACATAACATGAATGATACATCAACTTTCGAGCCCTCTTGGGGCGTACCCCACGTGTGGCCCCTAACATCGTCTGAGGCGGCTGCAGGTGCTGGTGTGAGTACGTCAAATGCTTTGGCGGCCGAGGTACCCTACCAATGCGAGTAGCCTGAGGGGGTATCGTGAGATGTCCCAAGAGGGTTCTACGTCGGCTGGCTCGCTCTGGGCGCACCGTGCAACCGTGAAGCCCCAACGGAGACCTGGTTGCCTTCACCGTGCGAAGGCCCACCCCTCTCGTCATAGCGCCCACTCCTGGTCGAACTCATAGTCCTCGGAGTGTGCTCCCTCCTGCAACACCATATCCTCATCCCATAGGTGTATATGGCTTGTGGAATAATATGTTATGCATGTAAATAAGAAGGAAATGCTGAAATAGTACATTATGCATGTAAACAAGATAGACGTAGTCTTGCCCTGGGTACGAACGGTACTGAGGACCTGTTAGAAGAAAATGTTGTTAGTAACTAGTAGAGTTTGAAATAAACAACCAGATGTAAGTGTTTCAGGTGTACCTATGAACTATGCTGCTACTGGGGTACTCCCAACACGGTGCCACGAGGAGCATCGCATCGCCTCGTCCATACACAACTGGCTCATTCCGTCCACGCACAGGTGGGTCCACCACGTCCCTCGGCCTACAACACGATGTAAGTTGTATGCCTCGCCTCGTCTTCTCTATCATCCAGTCCATGGCCTCTCTAATCTGCCACAAGCAATCGACCGGCATTGCGGCCTAGTCGTCGAGATCTTCAACAGTTGCAAAGTCCTTCTTCTCTGAACAACATTTCATTAAGCAAGAGTGAGCACAAAATATTGGTGATATACCCTAGAGGAAATCATAGAGATGATTGTATCATATCTATGTTTATGAGTTATTGAATAAGTGTTATTTTATTCCTTGAATGAATCATGAGTTATAAAGATTAATAAGTATGTGAATTGTTGGTGAAGCTCTTTTAACTTATGGTGATGTCATTCTAAATGTATCATTGGTCGTATGTCACTGGTCAGAACACTAGTGATCCAATTGACCAGCACATGTATTGATTAATGACCATGTTTCACCGGTCATAGATATAGGGATATTGAATCAATAATATGTACATAAGTTAGAGAATATAGTGTTGGATTGACCCACCTTGAGACACTGCTGAGATTGTTATGATTTCATATGTTATCAGCTGGTCTCAAACAATGATGATGAATAGTCCTTAGACCTGATATCAACATGGTTTTCTACATGTGTAAGAGTACACTTTAGGGTTGCCAAACGCTACTTTGTAATTGTGTAGTTATAAAGGTAGGTTTCAGGTATGCTATGAAATATGTGGAGGAATGTGACTGGTCGGATATGGAATCTGCCCCACCTAACATAATACGAGAGATATCTTTGGACCCCTCGATGTTGTCGAATAAAGAAAGTGCATAGCCATGCCACTGGTGGTCGAAGAGTTCGACCACATGAAGTTATCTGACACTTGATCGAAAAAGTATTGAACAGTCTATGGATGACATTATATCTCACCTGGAGTTCAACCGTGATATCATGAGGCAAAGGGAGAATACATTACTAGGTCTTTCAGTTCGATCAGATATGGACTAGTCGTATAGGGATACAAGCTGGTCGTAGGCTGGTCGAATATGATCACTAAGTGATCGAAACTTGATCGTAAGGAGTTACGAACTGGTCGAGACCAAATCTGAACTGGTCGTATAGGGATACGAGCTGGTCGTAGGTATAGGGAGGAGCAGTCATCATCTGAAAAGATCCTCGAGCAGGACCCCCTGAAGAAGAAGATGGCACAGCTCCCACTTGATCACGCTTAGCGGGTTACGCGACACACCCGCTCCTTGTGACCTGTCGCCACACCGACGGCAATCACCCGTCCAAGTGCATTCGCAGCACGCGTGTCCATCACCGCACTTAAAGCAAAGCATGCCCCGCCTCGACAGACGAAGAGCCGAGTACCGCAAAAGGACGAGGCGCCAAGAGGAGAACGGCCTCGATCGCTAGACTCAAAAGATCGCGGTCCCCTTGAATTTCTTGAAAGGTGTCACGAAGCACCCACTTCCTCACTGAGCTCCTCTTCCGTCACCACCGAAGCAACCACCACCGGAGGCTTGCCGCCTTTGTGAGTCGCATCTCCAACTCCATGCCCCTAGCTTGCTCCACAACAGAGTCAGTAATCACAGAGTGGAGTAGCTCCCAACACATGTCGGACTCGCACTGAGACCCGACGGAACCTCTTGGCCTTCGAAGATCATCGTCGCCATCAAGGGACAAAGCGAACCAAGTTGTTGAACTCACCTCATACTCAAGAATAGACCTCTTCCCCGAGCAAAGGTCGCCAAGGCAACCTCCATCTTCTCAACAAAAGAATAGGGGTAGAACTTCCCTTGAACCGATCAACAAAATCCTCCCAAGTGACTGGCCCTTGAGCGGCGGTCCTCAAGACAACACGCCCCCACCAAATATCCGCTTGCCCTTTCAGCTGAAAGGCTACAAAACGGGCCCTCTGAAGTGAAGACATCTCCAAAGCTCCAAACTGCCTCTCCATGTAGCGCAACCAGTCCGCTGCTTGGACCGGTGTGCCCGACCCGTCAAACGGATCCAACCTCAACCCCATCCACTCTCGAAGTGTCATCCGCGCCTCAGGAACCGGTGGATGTGCGACAGGAGCAACAACAGATGCCGCAGAATGCGGCTGCCGGCGCTGCTGGACGAAGAGCACGGATCTCTCCACCAACTCTCTCAAAGAAAGCGGGGTCTCATCTTGGACCACAACCGAGGCGGGTCAACAAAGAACCCCTCACCATCGACTAATCACTTTCAGGAGGTGGCTCCACGGAACCTCGCCCGGCCCACGACCTCCACGACCGCGGCCACCACGACCACGTCCTCTGCCCCTCGGCATAGCTATCAACCACAATCAACAATACACAATGAGCTCAAAGCTCAAAATAAACTCATCCATCAATAAGCAACATAACGGAAGCGTAAAACTATATTCGTACCTCTCGCTAACCTACTGTGCACTAGTGTGTCAAATTTTAGGTTAGTTAACCATTAGCAAATTTTAGTTGATTTACTAATCTAAAACAAATTTTAACAATTTTAGTTTGCCTAAGTTGTTAATCTATTCACCACGGACCTAAAGCCCGCTCTGATACCAACTGTAACACCCCAGCCCAACACTGAGCCTGGAATGCCACTAATCTACCCTTCCAAACTAATAATCATTGACACACTATAAAATTACATCAAGAGAACAACAATAATCATATCCAAGGATCACAAACTAGCATGTATAAATATGGATCAAACGATAATCAATAAGCAAGGGAAATAAAACCAGGTAAGTAATCCAAAGTAGTAGCAACCAATGAATCCAAACTAATAAAGCAAATTGTCTAGTCCAAATGATATCCTAGATATTATTCAATAACTAACATGTCCAAGTATAAACCAATGTTGAATGAAAAGAGTATTATGGCGAATGATCATGTGTTGTCCATGTGCTCTACTCGCTCTCAATTACGGCATCCTCGAAGATCACCTAAAAACAACAGTAGAGCAAGGGTGAGTCCACGACTCAGCAAACACATCATATACAACGAACAATAATGTATCAACAGCATTCAATAACTTCATTATCATCACATGCACTTCCATTCACATTCTCATTCATAAATCTCAAATATCAATGCAACTCTAATCTATATGTCCACATGCACTTCTTTTCACAGATATACGGTATAGCGTGAGTGAATGCTCGCGACAACATTCACTCTCAAGCCCGCTCCTCCAAAAGGATCGGGACCTCCTCCACTCCGTGGAGTTGTGATCAATCATGATCACCTTCATATGCAAAGATGCTTATGAATGCAAACATGCAAACTCCATCATAAACATCATATCCAACTTTTCATCATGCTCATCAACAAAGATATAAACATACCAATTCATTGTTTGCAATTAAACCAAATAAAAGCACAACAATAATGGTAATAGAAGATAAAGAAAACAAGTGATCAATCATTGATCGCCGCTACCATGCACTTGCCTTTACTTGTTTGCGACGCACAATTTGGCTAGCGAGATGGCAACAAGTACGACGCTTCTCCTACATTAAATACACACAACTCAATACAAGCTACAGCATCATAAGAATAACAATCAATATACATCGCTCCTACACGTCCCCAAATATACCACGTTACGCCGGTACCGAAAAGCTACCCATTGCGGTCCGGTTACTAAAAAGAGCGTAACTTTTGACTCGAAAGTCCGATTACCACAAACCACCCCATTCTGGATTCTTTATAAAATTATCCACATTTTCTTAGATTACGAAGACTTCTAATTAAATCATCTAACCCTCCGTATTTAGCTCCGAAGTCGATCTGTCCGCCGGGACAGCAGTCTTCCAAATTTCATAACTTTTGTTTTACTCAACCAAAATGCGCGTTCTCAGATTCTACAGAATCATTGGACAATTATCTACAACTTTCATGTAGATCAAAAAACTCTAATTAAGTCATTTACTATTTTTAACAACTGATCTACCAAAACAGCGCCGAAAGACGTTAACCCTAAAAACAGCGGCCTTTCGAACATCATATCTAGAAATCTACTTGTCCGATTGACAAGATTAAATATGCTATAGAAAGATATCGAAATTATCTACAATTAACTAGTAGATGGTATTTTCAAATTTCGCCATTACGGTACCCGAATAATTTGTACAACAAAACAGCGGCTAAACAGATCCGTTAATCACTTCTAATGTAAAATTATAAAACCCCTCTAACAATCTCTAATTAATGTAACTAATTAACTACTAATGCCCACATGCATCCAGTACACTCTAATCAAGCTAGCAGCCAAACTAGTTAATTATTAAAGTTCAACCGAGGCACTAATTACCGCAAGTATTGGTAACCGCAATCAAAAGAACTAATTACCAACCAATCAACCGACGACTCCATCGCAGCAGCGCTCACGGCGCAATTGGCTTCGGTGAAAACTCGAAAGCAAGAAGCGAGGATCGGCGCATGCAGATGAGCCGGCGGCGCGGTTCGATCGGCAACAGCAGACTTAATTGTTGGCGCGCAAAGAATTGGTCGAACGCAGCAGCGGCAAGAAGCGCAATGGCTGTGATCGCCAAAAGCCATCAAAGACAAAGAATGGCAACAACTCCTACAGACAAGCGCGCAAAGCAACGGCACGCAGAGCAGACAAAGAGAAGCCACGCAGCCAGATTTGGCACATGCATGCACTACAGTCTTGACTTGCCAAGCAAGCATCCAACAGAGATCAAACGCAGCAGAGAAAAACAAAGGCAACAAGACGGTGGCGGTCAGCAAAGGCCACACACATCTGCAAATGGCGCGCCAAGGAACAAAAACGATTGGCGGCGGCTTGGAAAATAGAGAAAGCAAGGAAAAAGTTAGGGTTTCTAGAGAACCCCAAGATCTATTTATATAGCTCAAATAAAATTCCGAAAATACTATTTTCCACCAATTCTTTTTATTCAATTACACCTGGGCCCTTAAGAGGTTAATAATTAATTATTTATCGATACTATTTAATTAATTACTCTCCGACCCTTACGACGCGATTATTAAAATCTATTTATTTTTCGGAGTATTACATTCTACCCCCCTTAACGGAATTCGACCCCGAATTCTACTCGCCATTCTACTCAACTAAAAACTGCACAACTGAAATTAAACAATAAAACAACACGTACCCGACGTGAACAACTCCGGGTATTGCTCGCGCATGCGAGACTCCAACTCCCAAGTCGCCTCTCTCTCGATGATCGCCCACAAAGACCTTGACGATACCAACGCCTTGTGCCTCAAAGACTCGCTCCGACCTCTCGTAATCGCGCGGACGCGACTCAACTGTGAGGTCTTGCTCAATAGTCAACGGCTCCAACGAAATCTTATGCTCTGGGTCTCTCAAAAATTTTCTCAGCATCGAGACGTGAAACACATTGTGAACTCCACGCATGGACTCAGGGAGATCCAAGCGGTAAGCTAACTTCCCAATTCTTGCAATAATCGGAACGGTCCAACGTACTCGGGCTAAGCTTTCCTTTGGTACCAAACCGAACAATACCTTTAGTGGGAGACACTCTCAAGAGCACTGGTCACCCACCGCAAACTCCAAGTCACGCCTCTCAAATCAAGATAACTTTTCTCGCTCGCTCTGAGCCGCTAATGATTCTCGTCTCACCATGGCCACACGCTCAACGGTCTTCTCAATCCAACCCGACCCAAAATTGCCTTCTCTCCAATCGCATCCCAACAAAGCGGCGATCCGCACTTCCGCCCATAGAGAACCTCAAATGGCGCGGCTCTAATACTCGAATGGTAACTATTATTATAAGCAAACTCGCAAGTGGCAATGGTCCTCCCAACTACCCTTCCAAGATAGAACACAAGATCGCAACATATCCTCCAAAGTCCGAATAGTACGCTCTGACGCCCATCATGCTGTGGGTGAAACAGACTCGAGTGAGCTGTGTGCCCAATGCACTCTGCAGACTCTCCCGTAACTTGGAGACAAACTTGGCCCCCGCGTAAATGATGGTCTTTGGCACACCATGCGCCTCACTATCTCACGCACATATATAGGAGCTAGATCACTCATTGAATTTGTCGTGCGAATAGGAATGAAGTGTGCGATTTGTCAATCGATCCACCACTACCCAAATCGCATCCTTCCTCGCGCGTAACGAGGTAACGCTACCACAAAGTCCATAGAGATATCATCCCAAGGCCACTGGGAACCTCCAAAGGTCACAACAACCTGCAGGACGCTTGTGCTCAGCTTTCACTTGCTGACAAACACCACACGAAGCCACATAGTTAGCAATATCCACCTTCATTCTTTTCCACCAAAAAGTTCTGTTTCAGATCTTGATACATCTTAGTCTCACCAGGGTGAACAGTGTATGGAGTGCGATGTGCCTCCCTCAAGATATCCTCTTTGACCTCCGCCTTCTGTGGCACGCAAAGACGGCCTTTAAACCTCAAAGTACCATAATCATCCATGCTAAAATCACACTCTTTACCTCCATCCAGACGCTTCCTAACCTCCTGTAATAACCGGTCACTCTGTTGTGCTTCCGCTTTGACACGCCCGAATAGCTGACTCAAGAATCAACTGTGTCTCAACATGTGTCGTGCCCGCATAACAATAAGATATTCCCATGCGATCAAAATCAGCAATGAGGCAATCTAGAGTAGCAGGAGTCGCCTTGCGACTAAGAGCATCCGCAACTACATTGGCCTTGCCTGGATGATACTGAATAGTAAGATCATAATCCTTGATCAACTCCAACCACCTCCTTTGCCTCAAATTCAGATCCTTCGAGTGAAGATATACTTGAGACTCTTGGTGATCTGTGAAAATATCACAAGGCTCACCGTATAGATAATGCCTCCAAATCTTGAGAGCAAAAACAATCTGCAGCCTAACTCCAAATCATGAGTGGGATAATTCGCTCGTGCTTCTTTAATCGCCTCGACGCATAAGCTATCACCTTACCGCCTTGCATGAGAACACAGCCAAGACCCACTCGAGACGATCTGAAAAGATCAGAACCGCTTTCCGGCTCGGGAAGAGTGAGAATAGGAGAGGTCACCAACTGTCCTTCAAAATACGTAAACCGCGCTCACACTCATCACCCACTGAATCTCACACCTTTTGAGTAGCCGAGACATCGGCTTGGCAATGATAGAGAAATCCTCGCACAAAACGCCGATAATAACCACCAATCCCAAGAAACTCCTCACCTCCTTCACACTAGTCGGCCTCTTCCAATCCACCACCGTAGAGACCTTGCTAGGATCAACAGAATACCCCGAGGGTTAATCACATGACCCAAAAACCCACTTCAAATCCGAACTCACACTTCTTCAACTTAGCATAGAACTTGTGCTCTCTCAAAGTATCTAAAACCAGACCTCAAATGACGCCATGATCCTCATTAGTCTTGAATAGATAAGAATGTCATCAATGAACACCACCACGAAGTCATCTAGATACTCGTGCAACATGTCGTTCATGGTTTCCATAAAATGGCAGTGCATTAGTCAATCCAAAGGACATAACTTTATACTCATAATGCCCATACCGTGGAGAAAGCGGTCTTCTCTACATCCTCGCCACGCACACGGATTTGATTATACCCCGACCGAGATCGATCTTGAGAATACTTGAGCTCCATTCAACCGATCAAACAAGTCCTCAATGCGGGCAATGGATATTTATTCTTGATTGTGATCGCATTAAGCGCGCGTAATCAATACACATGCGCCAACTCCCATCCTTCTTCTCTGCGAATGAACAGAGCTCCCCACGGTGATACACTACGCCGATCAAACCTTTAGCCAACAAATCATCCAATTGCTTCTTCAACTCGTCCCCGAAACGGACGTGCTAATCGATATGGAGACATCGAGATGGGACGAGTACCGAACAAGATCAATGCGAAACTCCACATCTCGCGCAGTGGCAAACCCTAAGATCACCGGGAACACATCCGATAATCACTAACCACCGGAATCTCCTCAATCTGCGGCCACACTCGGCTTTCGGCAAGAGCTAAAAGAAGTCCGTTTTCGCACGCGACCGAAACAATCCGACCAACATCGAAAGAGAGCGCGAGGCGCACTCCTGAAAAGTCAAAGTCTCCCGCATTTAGGTCCGCATGCAGACCGCTCTACGTAAACAAGATATCACGGCTCGATAAGAGTGCAACCAATCCATACCCAAGATAACGCCGAACGGCTCCATTTGAATAACTATCAAATTCGCCGTGAACCTCTCTCCATCAATGATAATAGAACACCCAGACAAACAAGAGAGCTAGCAACAATACCCCGTGAGAACTAACCAACACCGATCGAGAAATCCATCAGATACTCAAGTTCGCTCTCCTAGCAAACGCCGACGAAACAAACGAAAAGGTAGCCCCCGAATCGAAAAGGACTAAAGCATCAAACGAATCCACAAGCAAAGTACCTGTCACCACGTCAGACGACCGCGGACTCACTGTGGGCATGGCGTACACCGTGTGGCGCCATGGTGAAGGAAGACGACGGCGGGCGGCGAGCCCCAACAATCTCTTGTGGCGGTGCGGTAAAGCCGGTCGACAACTGATGCGGTGCGAAGGTGGCGGCCGCCGAGAGTACCCTCCGGAGGCGCCCAAGCTGAAGGAAATGGCATCGCTGGAGGAGCAGTCATCATCTGAAAAGATCCTCGAGCAGACCCCAAAGAAGAAGATGGCACAGTTCCCACTTGATCACGCTTAGCGGGTTCGGCGACACACCCGCTCCTTGTGACCTGCGGCCACACCGACGGCAATCACCCGTCCAAGTGCACTTTCAAGCAACAGCGTGTCCATCACCGCACTTAAAGCAAAGCATGCCCCGCCTCGGGACAGACGAAGAGCTGAGTACTGCAAAGGACGAGGCGTCAAGAGGAGAACGGCCTCGATCGCTTAGACTGAAAGATCGCGGTCCCCTTGAATTTCTTGAAAGCGGTCAGCAATGCACCCACTTCCCTCACTGAGCTCCTCTTGGTCACCACCGTAAACAACCACCCACCGGAGGCTTGTCGCCTTTGTGAGTGCATCTCCAACTCCATGCCCCTAGCTTGCTCCACAACAGAGTAGAATCACAGAGTGGAGTAGCTCCCAACACATGTCGGACTCGCATTGAGACCCCGACGGAACCTCTTGGCCTTCAAGATCATCGTTCGCATCAAGGGACAAAGCGAACCAAGTTGTTGAACTCACCTCATACTCAAGAATAGACCTCTTCCCACGAGCAAAGGTCGCCAAGGCAACCTCCATCTTCTCAACAAAAGAATAGGGTAGAACTTCCCTTGAACTGATCAACAAAATCCTCCCAAGTGATCGCCCTTGAGCGGCGGTCCTCAAGACAACACGCCCCCACCAAATATCCGCTTGCCCTTTCAAATTGAAAGGCTACAAACAGGCCCTCAAGTGAAGACATCTCCAAAGCTCCAAATCGCCTCTCCATGTAGCGCAACCATCCACGCTTGGACCGGTGTGCCCGACCACAAACGGATCCAACCTCAACCCCATCCACTCAAGTGTCATCCGCGCCAGAACCGGTGGATGTGCGACAGAGCAACAACAGATGCCGCAGAAGAGGGGCGCTGGCGCTGCTGACGAAGAGCACGGATCTCTCCCACCAACTCTCTCAAAGAAAGCGGGTCTCATCTTGGACCACAACCGAGGCGGGTCAACAAGAACCCCTCGACCATCGACTCAATCGCACAGAGGTGGCTCCACGGAACCTCGCCACGGCCACGACCTCCACGATCACGCCACCACGACCACGTCCTCTCCCCTCTGGCATAGCTATCAACCACAATCAACAATACACAATGAGCTCAAAGCTCAAAATAAACTCATCCATCAATAAGCAACATAACTAAGCGTAAAACTATATTCGCACCTCTCGCTAACCTCATGCACTAGTGTGTCAAATTTTAGGTTAGTTAACCATTAGCAAATTTTAGTTGATTTACTAATCTAAAACAAATTTTAACAATTTTAGTTTGCCTAAGTTGTTAATCTATTCACCACGGACCTAAAGCCCGCTCGATACCAACTGTAACACCTCACCCAACACCGAGCCCGAATGCCACTAATCTACCCTTCCAAACTAATAATCATTGACACACTATAAAATTACATCAAGAGAACAACAATAATCATATCCAAGGATCACAAACTAGCATGTATAAATATGGATCAAACGATAATCAATAAGCAAGGGAAATAAAACCAGGTAAGTAATCCAAAGTAGTAGCAACCAATGAATCCAAACTAATAAAGCAAATTGTCTAGTCCAAATGATATCCTAGATATTATTCAATAACTAACATGTCCAAGTATAAACCAATGTTGAATGAAAAGAGTATTATGGCGAATGATCATGTGTTGTCCATGTGCTCTACTCGCTCTCAATTACGGCATCCTCGAAGATCACCTAAAAACAACAGTAGAGCAAGGGTGAGTCCACGACTCAAAGAAACACATCATATACAACGAACAATAATGTATCAACAAAGATTCAATAACTTCATTATCATCACATGCACTTCCATTCACATTCTCATTCATAAATCTCAAATATCAATGCAACTCTAATCTATATGTCCACATGCACTTCTTTTCACAGATATCAGATAGCGTGAGTGAATGCTCGCGACAACATTCACTCTCAAGCCCGTTCCTCCAAAAGGATCGGGGACCTCCTCCACTCCCGTGGAGTTGTGATCAATCATGATCACCTTCTCATATGCAAAGATGCTTATGAATGCAAACATGCAAACTCCATCATAAACATCATATCCAACTTTTCATCATGCTCATCAACAAAGATATAAACATACCAATTCATTGTTTGCAATTAAACCAAATAAAAGCACAACAATAATGGTAATAGAAGATAAAGAAAACAGTGATCAATCATTGATCGCTGTCTACCATGCACTTGCCTTTACTGGTTGCGACGCACAATTTGGCTAGCAGATGGCAACAAGTACGACGCTTCTCCTACATTAAATACACACAACTCAATACAAGCTACAGCATCATAAGAATAACAATCAATATACATCGCTCCTACACGTCCCCAAATATACCACGTTACGCCGGTACCGAAAAGCTACCCATTGCGGTCCGGTTACTAAAAAGAGCGTAACTTTTGACTCGAAAGTCCGATTACCACAAACCACCCCATTCTGGATTCTTTATAAAATTATCCACATTTTCTTAGATTACGAAGACTTCTAATTAAATCATCTAACCCTCCGTATTTAGCTCCGAAAGTCGATCTGTCCGCTTCGGGACAGCAGTCTTCCAAATTTCATAACTTTTGTTTTACTCAACCAAAATGCGCGTTCTCAGATTCTACAGAATCATTGGACAATTATCTACAACTTTCATGTAGATCAAAAAACTCTAATTAAGTCATTTACTATTTTTAACAACTGATCTACCAAAACAGCGCCGAAAGACGTTAACCCTAAAAACAGCGGCCTTTCGAACATCATATCTAGAAATCTACTTGTCCGATTGACAAGATTAAATATGCTATAGAAAGATATCGAAATTATCTACAATTAACTAGTAGATGGTATTTTCAAATTTCGCCATTACGGTACCCGAATAATTTGTACAACAAAACAGCGGCTAAACAGATCATTAATCACTTCTCTAATGTAAAATTATAAAACCCTCTAACAATCTCTAATTAACAGTAACTAATTAACTACTAATGCCCACATGCATCCAAAGACACTCTAATCAAGCTAGCAACCAAACTAGTTAATTACTAAAGTTCAACCGAGGCACTAATTACCGCAAGTATTGGTAACCGCAATCAAAAGAACTAATTACCAACCAATCAACCGACGACTCCATCGCAGCAGCAAATCGCGCGCAATTGGCTTCGCTGAAAACTGAGCAAAGAAGAGGATCGGCGCATGCAAAGAAGAGCCGGCAATTCGGTTCATCGGCAACAGCAGACTTAATTGTTGGCGGCAAGCGGAATTGGTCGAACGCAGTGCGGCGCTTCAGCGAATGCGCAATCGGTCGGCCAAAAGGTAACAAAGACAAAGAATGCAGCAACTCCCACAGACTGAGCAATCGCAAAGAACGCAGCACGCAGAGCAATAAAGAACACCACGCCGCAGCAGATTTAAGCCAGATGCACGCAAGCAGTCTTCGGCTTAAGGCAAGCACCAATACAGATCAAACGCAGCAGAGAAAAACAAAGGCAAACAAGACGGCAAGTTTGGCGAAGCAAGCGACACACACATGCAAATGCGCGCAATAGGAACAAAACGATTAAGCGGCTTGGAAAATAGAGAAAGCAAGGAAAAAGTTAGGGTTTCTAGAGAACCCCAAGATCTATTTATATAGCTCAAATAAAATTCCGAAAATACTATTTTCCACCAATTCTTTTTATTCAATTACACCTGGGCCCTTAAGAGGTTAATAATTAATTATTTATCGATACTATTTAATTAATTACTCTCCGACCCTTACGACGCGATTATTAAAATCTATTTATTTTTCGGAGTATTACAGTGTGGATACTGTAGAGGCGCTACTGTGGTTGCTATTGCGCTTGAGGACGATCCACGACCTTGGCGAGGAACTCGATTGGTTTCTGGAGGAGGCGATTAACTACATTGGATGATCGACTACGACCACTATATCGACGCGCTCTTTATTGGACCAGACTATTTCAACTCTTCTTCCGCTGCACTGCGCATATGATGGTAACTATCTGTGATCTCTTGCTTTCATAGAATTCTGGTTTACGTGGTAGAAATTTTGAATTGTCTGCTAGCGTAACCTACCAGTATCCCTTTAGTGGTATCAGAACCATCATGTACATTTTTTGATCAAGATCGGTTGCATATGCTGGATATGTGGCAGTAGGAGATTGGATCTATTACTGGTTTGGTCTGGTAACCTAGATAGGTTCATATGGATGGAACGATCTAGGCACTGGTCGATAAGATCGATTGGATTTCGCTGGTAGTAGATGGGTTTGCGAAGAGGTATAAGTTAAGAGCATCAAATGATTTACTCAACTTGTTTACGACTGCCTTACATGACACTTCTACCGGTCCGAATTCCGCAATCGGAGTATGCTGCAGTGCGTGATCGTATCAAGGCAGTGATCAAATTGGTTCGGAATAGGGTTAATATAATTAATCTGATGATTTACATCGCTCGATTACGTGAATGAGATTCATGTCTTAGATAAATTTTTCGAGAGCGCTGCCCTCGTCTAGTGAGGGGCGCTGTCCCTTCGAACCCCGCCTGCTAACCGGCTAGCGGGACTGCCATGGTCGTAACCACGTTATATGGTATTATGTGTTCACGTCACCCTATAGAATTGGATTCTATGCATAACTCATTTTTGTAGGGATTGATGTGAATAGTATGGTCCATTGTGTATGTGATGTATGTATGGATTTCTCATGGCATGTATGTCATGCTATGAGATAGCCATCGAGCTACATACTATTGTATAACGGTCTGCGTACCGACATGTGATGCTTGATATTCTCGTTGCAATGAACACTCAAATGGTGATTAATCTAGCAACTGGAGAGTAAGTATCAAAATAATCATCACATTCTTTCTGGGTATAACCCTTGGCCACAGGTCTTACCTTGTACTTATCAATAGTAATGTTAGGCCTTATTTTCTTTTTAAAGATCTACTTGCATCCAACAGGTTTGTACCCGCTAGGATGATCACTGATCTCACAAATCCCATTAGTCATGATGGAATCCATCTCCCTATGGACTGCCTCTTTTCAATACTCATCACCAGGTAATGTATAAGTCTCTGGAAAAGTTTTTTTGCACATCATCAACGAAGTATACAATAAAGTCTTCGCTAAAGATTTTCTCAACCCTTTGTCACTTGCTCCTGTGAAGAGCCTTTTCGAATAAATTGTTATCTTCCTCAGGAATATCATAGATTGGTGGTCTATCACATTGGTTCAGATATAGTGGTAGGTCCAAAATTACTATTGACGAGGATATGACAATCCTCAATTAATTACTTATTTATAATTCTTATCATAGATGGCAACATATTTATATTACTCACAAGTATACCCCTTAACTGGGTGGTCTTAAGTCCTTCTATGACTACCCTCTGGTTGTAAGCCTTTCTACGACCACATTATGGTCGTAAGTCCTTTCTACGACCACCTTGTGGTTGTAAGTTTTTCTACGACCAGGTCGGTTACAACCTCCCTGTAATTGATAATGCATGTAGACATGTAGGCCCAGTCCATTAGGGAATCTGATACGCTGTGTTCAAATACACAGGGCAGTTAGTGTACGTTATTATTCTTTGAAATAGATAAATAACAGGCGACATGGGGGTGTTATCTCTCTGACAATAACCTCCATTAACGTACGTAATACACCAATCATAGGCGCCTCTTGGCCTGGAGAACTACCACCTCTTCATGCGCTATTAAAAGGCTCAAGTCAGTAGACAGAGGGGGGAGGATCAAGGACAGGAGACATTAGGCTTAGTCTTCTTCTTGATTGTAATTACCATACTCAATATAGCAACACGGGAGTAGGGTTGTCATTCTCTCTGGAGAAGTCTTGAACCTATATAAATCCTTGTGTCATTCTCTGCGTGGTTCTAATTCTAGGAGACCCTCGAATATTCATTCGTAAGATCGATACTAAACCATCTACAACTATTATTCACAGTTTGATTTTCCTCAGTTGAGAAGTACTGCCAACAATTCTCATATAATAAATATCCTCAAAAAAATGAGGCATATCTAGACTCCATTATTGTGTTAACAATAATCTCAGGAGTTTCTGATTTTACTACTAAAAATCTATAGGTTGTGTTGTTATGAGCATATCCTAGTAAGACATAATCGACTGTTTTAGGTCCAAGCTTTCTCTTTTTTGTAATGGTATATTGACTTTTGCCAAACAACCCCAAGTTCCTAGAAATTTAACATTGGGTTTTCTCCCTTCCATCCCTCATACGGAGTAAAATCACACCTTTTAGTGATTACTCTGTTTAGAACGAAAGTTGCTGTCAAAATAGCTTCCCCCACCATATCTTAGGCATACTAACACTGTCCAATATGGCATTCATCAAGTCTGTTAGTGTCTGGTTTTTTCTCTCAGCCACCCCGTTTGATTGGGGTGAGTATGGTAGTGTAACTTCATGGACTATTCCATATTCAGAACAAAATTGGGATAATTCATGAGAGATATACTCTCCTCCACGATCAGCCATTAGTCTTTTAATTTTCTTTTTTAGTTGATTCTCACCCTCGACCTTATAAATTTTAAAGCAATCTAAAGCTTCATCTTTTGTTTTCAGTAGATACACATAACAATATCGATATGCATCATCAATAAGAGCTAGAAAATATATTTTGCCTCCTTTGATCAGCAACCCATTCATCTCACACAAGTAGGAATGGACAAGATCTAAAATTGCTAAGTTATTTTCCTCCTGTAACCCCTTAAAGGGTTTTCGAGGTTGTTATGCTTACACACAAGTTTGACACTTTGATCTTTTGATAATTTCACATTTTGGAATTAAATCTAATCTGGACATTCGAACAATACTATCAAAACCAATATGACAGAAACGAGAATGCCATATATTGGCCTCATATTTATTCAAACCAGTTGCAACATTCAGATTATAACAATACTCTAAAGTACTTATGCGGAATAAACCTCCGCTCTCATAGCCTTTACCGACAAATTTACCAAACTTAGACAATACAACTTTATTTGACTCTAATACTAGCTTATAACCATCCATGCACAGAAGAGAACCACTAACGAGGTTATTGTTTATTATTGGCTCATGCTGCACATTCTTCAAGTGGACAATCTTCCCTAAAGTAAGTGTAATACCCTGGAATTTAATCGGGCAATTAGACAGCTAGTCGGGAGAAGAAAAAGCAATAAAAGAAGATAAAAATCCCTGGAAAAAAGGGGGTTTCCGTGAATTTATGACAACCTGGGCCTTGAGCCACGGCCCATGTGGCCCAAGAGGGGGACGGCCAAAGGGGGGATGACCTCCCCCCTAAACCCTAGCCACCCTCCCCCTTTCCCCCTCTTTCCCCCCATAGCCGCCACCCCCTCTCCCCATTGCTCGTCCCTTGCGCCACCACCTCCCCAGCAGCACCACCTCCCTCCCCAGCGAAGATCCTTGCTGTGGTCCATTGGAGGAAAGACGAGGAGACCACCGTTGGAGTGCCGGCCAAGACGAGGTAGCAGATCGGTGTTGTTCAGTGCTGTTGCTCGTCAGTTTGGGGTAAGATCCGTACATTTTTCGATCTGACCGCCTCTTAGAAAGTTGTAGCCCTCGGTTTTAGCTTTCTTTGGGCACTGAGATTACCTGCTTTGGACTTACGATTTAGGAGTTATGGTAGTTTTACCACGACTGACCAGGAGAGCTGACGAGAATTGGCAGATCGTCTTGTCTGGCCATTATGAATTATTTAGAGGCCGAACTAGAAAGGCCACCCAAAATGAATATTGTAGAGGATTCAGTAAGCTTTCCAAGTTGATAAATAACAAAAATTGTAGAGTTGTCAATCAAAAGTTATGGAATTTTTACCGCCGCTGTTTCGCTGACTGTCAGATTGCAGAGATAGAAACTTTACCTGAATATAAGAATTAGTAGGAAGCCGAATCAGGAGACTTGTCCAACTAGACTATTGTAGATGGTTTTGTCGCGATTCCAGAGAGTCCAAGATCACCCCGTTCTGAGTTGTGTACCAAACGTTATGGTAGTTTTAGTGCTCTATCCGGAGAGCCCGACGTGAAATTGATGTTTTATTAACTGGTCTGATATGGGTATTATTTGGCCGATTCAGTAAAAGCTCACCAACTAGACTTAGTTGGAGAATTTAATTAACTTTCCAGAAAGTCTAAGAACATCTTATTTGGACTCCTGTACCAATAGATATGGATTTTTTAAGTTGACTATCCACCGAGGGGACAGATCGACGTTTAGGAATTTGGGGACAGTATCGAGTTAGATGTTTTTGCGAGTTCATGGTTGTTGTTATAGTTGTTTTGGTCCACTGCTGTGTCTTAGCGTGTGTTATAATTATTATTCAGGTAGTTGACTGGTACCGGGGGCAGCACCTTCTGTACATCCCTCGTTTTCTCGCGGTTAAGGCAAGTATAATGATGAATATAATATATATTATTGAATGGCAATGTTTAACATATATTATGAGTACTTCTGAGTTCTTGTTTGTGAAGATGGCATAATTGGTATTGTTCATGGTTGCTAGAGATATGAATTACGTGTTATTCATGGTTGTTTGTCTAAGGTTATGAGATTTTGGAGTATGAATAGGCTATTCATATGTAATGTTGTTGAGGATGCATGTTTGTGTTACTTTGAGAATTCATACATATGCATCATGTTGGTTTATTGAAGTCTTGGTCATGTGATGACCAAGTAACTCTTGAGCTCCCCGTCATGTTAATGATGGGCTAAAGGTCCCCATGCTTGAAGAGCATGGGCTTAGGTCCCCATACACGTGGAGTATGGGCAAAGGTCTCTGTACCAGATGGTACAGGCATGGCTGTGCATTGACGGATGCACACTTTGTATTACCGGTAAAATACAAAAGGGAAAGAGGAGGAAAAGATCATGTTGAGCATATTGCGTAGCATGCACATGTAAAGTGATTGATATGTGGTTTTGTGAAGTATAGTTGATGAGTTATATGCTTGTATGTTGTTGATGCCATTTATTATATTTGCTGAGTCTTTGGACTCACCTCTTGCTTTTGTTGTGCTTTTAGGTACCACTTGCAAGAACGGCATGCGTGGGAAGGAGTAGGGTTGCTTTGGATGCACTCACTACCACACATTCTTTTAAAGATGATTATCATTTAGGTCATACCTTAATAATAAGCAAATTGTTTAAGGATTAATTTTGGCTATGCTTGAATGCATTGGATTATTTGTAATAATGAGAGTGGTAAATTTTTAATTATGCTTGCTTATGCATTAGTCGAATAGATTATTTAAGAATGCTTTGATGAACTTTGGATGTTGAGATATTGATAATAATATATGCATCTGTTGGAACCTCTGGTATACTTAATTATACAAAGGAGGTTCTGCCGAAATTTAGAACTATGCCTTATGTTTAAATGGTTATCATGTTTATTTAGTAGCATTCCAGGCTCTTTGATGGGTTGGGGTGTTACAGTAAGTCTCAGATCCACCGTGCCAACACTAAGAATAAAAGCATGTGACCTGTTCCCCATTAGGACAGACGAAGCCCTGGCTATCTAATAAGAAGAAAATAAGAAAATATTAGAACATACGTGAATATTAGCTCTAGTATGCATCCACCAATCAGTGGATTGACTTGTTGAAAAAACAACCGGTGAATTACCATACCCCCCCCCCCTATTGAGGCCTCACCTATGATCACGTTGACAACCTTTTTCTTGGGATGTTCAGCATCCATGCTCTTGCGAAAATGACAATATTTTATCGTATGACCGTCCCCCCACACACACACAAAGAGGTGATGTTCCTTATATCCTTCTTCTCAGTTTTGTTCTTAAAGCTAGTTGTCTTGTTTGGTTTAAAGCCTTTGTTTTTCTTGTCATATCTTTTTTCTATGATATTTGCATTGATCTGATTATTTTGACTGGAATTGCTTGGTGCATCTTTTGCTCTTTCCTTTTCTTTCACATCTAGGGCAGCAATAGATATCTCTTCCCTCTTGTGCTTTAAGCTAGTGGTGAAGTCCCGCCATGAAGTAGGAAGTTTAGCAACAATGTCTGTAACCACAAACTTAGGAGGCAAAATGCAACCCAAATGTGCAATCTCTCTGACCAGTAGCTGAAGCTCATGAGCCTGTACAACTATCGACTTAGCACCTTCTATGTTGTAGTCAAAGAATTGTTCTCACATGTAGAGCCAGTGATCATCCTCAGCTTTGTATATTTCTGCTCTAGTGCATCCCACAAATCTGTAGCAGACTTGAAGTCCACGTACACATCATAGAGCTGATCTGCCAGTATGGTCAGTATGCATCCAAGGGCAGTGTTGTTATTCGTGTCAAACTGCATGGTCTGTTCAATCGTAAATGGATACTGTGGATGGATCACCCACCAGAAAACCTCTCAGGTTTCCTAGCATCAGAAGCACCCGCCATTGCTGAATCATGGAAATGTCCACAATAAGGTTTCTGAAATGTTAGAAATATATACAATATTTTAATTCCAGGTTTTATTATGAGGCAAAAATCACACAAAACTAGTGATGCATAAATCAAAACTAACAACAGGCAACTCATTGCACTTCTAAATATACACAATAATAGGATTATAACATAATAGTTTTGTCACACAACCAACTTACTGTTGGGTTTGATGAAGAACAGGAAGCAGTGCAGACTTGAAGTAGTGCAGAATGTAGATGTAGCAGTGAAGCGAGCGGTCGCACAGATACGCTGCCTAGAAACCTTATTACCGCCCTGTGCAGGTGAATTATGTGACAATGGTTCAGAGATACCCGCTCACCCTCCTTCCTAGTGCACGCCGAGGAGAAGATACTGGTTGGTTCGATAACACAACCCTCCAGCATAGTAGAATAGAGTGGAAGAAGAAAATGGAAATGAATCAATTATCTCAGGTCTAGACGTCTCCAGGTCTTTTTAAGGTCGAGACAATTACTTTCTTGTAAATGCATAATAAAGCATATATTAAACCACTTGTAACTGCTAATTCAAAACCAATTAGTGGTAATTAAGCAATGTTTATCAAATCCTGATTACACACTGGTCTACAGCTTCAACCAGTGTATTTTGACCACACTAGTCTGTGCATCCGACCACTATTTTTCGATCACAGTTTTTCGACCACAGTGTTTTAACCACACTGGTCTATGTCTTCGTCCACATTATTTCAACCACTGTTTTTCGACTACTTTATTTCAACCACAGTGTTTCAACCACACTGGTCTATGGCTTCGACCACTTTATTTCGACCACAGTGTTTCAACCACACTGATCTATGGCTTCAACCACATTGAAAGGAGAAAGAAATGCACGATTAGCAAAAGAAATGTGAACTAGCTTCACAGCATGTTCACGGTTGCACGTCGTAAGTTATAAGTCATGCGATTGCCACGCGAATATACGCGTGCCTGTGAGAACGTGCGTGTGTGTAACTTTAGTTGTAGTCCTTCTCATGCCACCCCATGTCATGTGTCACATGTTTCGAGGGGTGGCAAGAACTCCACCTTATAAGTTGCTCTCCCACCACTTGGCTAGGCAATATGGGACTAAACCATGCATGCTTTGAAATTTTGGAAATGAATGAGTCTTTACATATATGATCCCAATTCTAACAAAACATGTGCTCGGAATCGATTTCTTGGTATATTGTGGTGCATGTGGCTTGGAGTCAACAACGGTCAATGGCAAGGATAATCAGGATTAGGCTAGGAATTTTGAGGTCCAAAATGATCGAGGATGCCAGGTGAAGTGGTTGGACCGAAGCATAGCACAAGATGGACAAGAACGACCGAATGGGATGTTTGGTGTGATGGGTTGCATCAAGTGGCTTGCGGTCAGTGCAATTGTCATGGTGGTTCCAGTGGGAGCTGGATGGGAGAAACTTGCCGACATGAAGAGTCATTGATTAACCTACATGTGGAGAGGCATGGGATTGCTCGACGTTGATTGGACTCGGCCTTTGGAGAAGGATCCAGAAGGGTATTTTCGTATCTTCGCCAAAATACCTAGTTGGTAACCTTGAAAGAAACCACGGCACAAGACAGTGTAAGGAGAGGCAGCTTAGGTCAAGAGAAGACGGAGTTCACAAAGAGAGATTCAAGAGACTCAGTTTGTCATCCGCTTTGAGATGCGTGCATGAGTGTAAATCTGTTTGTGTGTGGGCTTAACAGATGCCCGATAAGATTTTCTCTCTAGACCTAACCTCCTCTATAAAAAGCAAGAGTGCAGGATTTGCACTCAATCCTCTCAAGTCTAGGAAACCCTAATTTGTGATTTGGGAAAAATGGAGATAGTGGATGTTGGGGTTTTAGGGACATGGATTGATTGAGTACTCAAGTGTTGAGTTTTTGTCCTCCATAGTGGAGTGGCTGTAAATCAATAATCTCTTGAATCAATCCAAGAAAGGTTTGCCCTCAAGATAAGTTCTATCTTGTTCTTACTGTATCTTTGATGCCTTTTAGGATTTTTTGTGTTCCTAGGATTTTGATTGGGTCTTTCGTTGCGATCTAGCTTGCTAGGACCTGCGAGAATTGATCTAGGGTAATGTTGACTATCTTCCATCCATGGGAAAGATTTTGGATTAAAGTTTGATTTTCCTCGGTTTTTGTGTCGTCTTGTCCTCAATCAAGAAATTCACAGAACCTTGGTTTCAATCGTCCTGATCGTTGATTGGAATAGGTTCTTGACCTTCTTGATGAGATATGGTTGAAATCTCAGGGGATGTAGATTTCACAATTGAAAGTTAGCTTAGTCCGGACACACACACACACTAACCTGGTTGAAGCCGACTCCAACTCAACAAAAAGTCCCACTCGGACTCAAATGACTAAACGCACACCACTAGGACTCTTAATTTCAGAATCTAAGAGATAAAAAATGTTGGTGATATGCCCTAGAGGCAATCATAGAGATCATTGTATCAAGTCTATGTTTATGAGTTATTGAATAAATGTTATTTTGTTCCTTGAATGAATCATTGGTTATAAGATCAACTAGTAAATGAATCTCTGATCGGATGTCACTGGTCGGAACACTGGTGACTCAATCAACTAGCACATGTATTGATTGATGACCACGTTTCACCGGTCATGGATACAGGGATATCGAATCAATAATGTGAACACATGTTAGAGAACATGGGGCTGGATTGACCCACCTTGAGATACTATTAAGATTGTTATGATTCTATATGTCATTAGTTGGTCTCAAGCAATGATGATGTACAATCCTTAGACTTGAGATCAGTATGGTTTCCTACATATGTAAGAGTACACTTTGGGGTTGCCAAATGCTACTCCGTAACGGGTAGTCATAAAGGTAGCTTTCAGGTATGCTGTGAAACATGTGGAGGAATGTAACTGGTCGAATATGAGATTTGCCACTTCTAACATAATAGGAGAGATATATCTGGCCCCTCGATGTGGTCAGATAAAGAAAGTGCATAACCATACCACTAGTGGTCGAAGTGTTCGACCACGTCAAGTTATCCGACACTCAATTGAGAAAGCATTGAACAGTCCATGGATGATATAATATCTCACCTGGAGTTCAACCAGATATCATGAGGCAAAGGGAGTATACACGAGTAGGTCGCTTAGTTCGATCAGTTACGGACTAGTCGTATAGAGATACAAGTTGGTCGTAGATTGGTCGAACGCAATTACAGACTGGTCGAAACCTGCTCGTAAGGAGTTACGAGCTGGTCGTGACCAAATACGAACTAGTCGTATAGAGATGGGACCTGGCCGTAAGTGATGAGGACCTGGTCGTAGATCATATTGCATTAAGGTTCATCTGATATAATTCATGTGTATTCGGGAATTGTTATGTTCTGCTAGGAGCCGTTGACGACTCATGATCGGAAAGTGGTTTCCGAGTCACAACCGATTACGCATGAACCTAACGGGTCACACACTTAACGGGTTGGAACAAACCAGTATGAATATAATTCGTTAAATGTGTTCGGATAGGATCCGTTACGGGCACTATATAAGGAGATGCTTGAGGCTATTGAAAAAAGGGGAAAGGGGTGATATACGAGAGACACAAAGTCGTGACTTGAGTTGCTCCACCAAAACCCTAGCCACCATCTTCTTCAGAGAGTTTTCCCGTGTGACTTGGTGCTAACACACCAGCGTACGGTGTTCCTTCCCTAGACGTGTGGATATCGTAGAGCCGCTACTGTGGTTGCTGTTGCGCTTGAGGACAATCCGTGATCTTCATAAGGAACTGCAGAGGTTGCTGGAGGAGACGATCGACTACGACCACTGCATCGACGTGCTCGACGTTGGACGAACGACTACGAAGGACGATCAACTACGACCACTTCACCGACGCACTCTACGTTGGACTAGACTGCTCCAACTCTTCTTCCGCTGCACTACGCGTTTAGTGGTAACGATCTGTGATCATCTACTTACTTGGCTTCCTGGTTTACGTGGTAGAAATTTCAAATTGTTGCTAGTGTAGCCTACCCGTATCCCTTCAGAAACAACAAAGATAAATTTTGTATTGTCCTTGCTAAATCTGAAACTATCTCAATCTAAAACTCCTATTCTAACTCTTCAATTGAAAAGGAAAACATGTGCAATTTTGGAAGGACTAAAAGAGATCTATTTTGACTATTGGAGATTTGGTTTTTAAACTCCAATTCCCTTGCCTATTCGGATCCAAACCAAACCAATGTGGACTCCAAGCTCCCCCAACTTCCTTCCTTGCTCTGCATGGCTCCTTTCCTCATTTTGATTCTGCCAAAACTCCTCAGACCGCCCTTGCTTCTTCGGCTGGCCCTTGGTGTCCACATGCATTGCGGCCGAACCACTGCCTCCACCTTGGTGTTGTATCCAATGCCTGCATGGCTAGCCTCCCATGTGATCGCCTTGGCCCCGCATCCCATGCCTGCACTCTCGGGCCATGTAATCTTCCCCCATGCGCCAAAAGCCTTCTTCCTCCTTGGCCAATCTCCCTCCCAGCCGAAACTTGTTCTTTCTTTTCTTATTGTTGCAAAACAATGCTCAATTGTGGAATAACACTATTGTGCATTAGCCACTCTCTTGAACAATTTAGATAAGCATCCAATTGAATTTTTTCATGTTTTTCCCACCATCATCAACTCAAATCCTTCACTATTTTTTTCCTTTATCAAATGGGTTTCATAGCCTATAGATTGTCCTCAAATACAGCAGATTCACTGATAATTGAAAGGAATAACCATCGCAATGCAATTTCCATAACTTCTGACTAAATGCTCAAAGATTTGTAGCACTAGTAACCGTGAAAAACGTAGGTTTTAACATAAATTCCACAACAAGAAACTGAGCAAGTCCTTTCAAGTTCTTATGCAAATGCTTGTTCCATGGAAGGAGGGTGTCCTCCATTGCTCTTGCGGACAGTTGCATCGAACACCCTACCTTTGCTCCTGAAGATATATCACAATGTGGATAATATCTCGCAGTGGCCTTTGGTTAATTACTATCGGCTTGTTTGGTTGATGCCTAACTTTGCCATGACTAACCTTAGCTAAGTGTGATTTGGCCCACTGACCCCACGTTAATTGCAAAATTGGCCCCCGTGGTGTCGTATTTGCAAATTGTTGGATCGAAAAGGCGACTAAAGGGGGGTGAATAGGAGCACGCTCACTTTTTCACAAATAATAGATTCAATAATATTTTACTCCAGTAGCTATGGAAGCTATGAAGATCAGTATATCAGTACAGTGGAAGACTAATATTGAATCCAATATAAACCCCTAAGCAAAACGACAAAAACAACAAAGATTAAAGCAAATCAGTGCTCTGCCGGTCAGATCGTTGGCCTCGGGCGGTCGGACCGATTTCGCCGGCCCGATCGGGCCACGGCGCGTCCGATCGCCGCCTCGCAATGCATTGAAAACCCGATGACGAAGATGCAAATAGATGAAACTTTTGATCTACTAATCCAAACTTGATAAAACTTGGAACACACCTTCTCTATCAAATCAGACACTTATTCCAATCGAAGATTATGATAATTCTTGGAGGAATCAAGATCATTTTCTGTTTAATCAAAGAAGGGTTCAAAACTAGGTCAAAGTTCTTGCTCGTGGGTGATTGATGATCAAGATGATCCTAGATAGATTCCCACACGTCACAGCAAGCTAGATCACGTGAAGAAACCAAGCAAAAACTCATGGATCAAAGAAAGACCTAAAATCATCAAATAAAGAGAAAGAATGCAATGAGATAAAATATTGATCAAACTTTCCTTTGATTGATTGATATGATCAGGGCTTACAGTCACTCCAACAATGGAGGACAATGCTCAATCCAAGAGCACAAAAATCACATCAAACATGAAGAACCCTAGCCTCCACAAAAACTCTCCCTAAGAAAATTAGGGTTTACAAAAATTGCAAAGGAGGCGAAGCCGAGGTGCAGCCACCTCCCTCCCCTATTTATAATGGAGGCTTAGACCTTCTAGAAGTTTGACTCTATTGGGCTCCCGTTAAGGCCCAAAACAAACTGTAATACCCCGGAAATGGATCGGTAATTAGAGATTCAGTCGGAGGAGAAAAATGCAAAGAAAGGAATAGAAATTCTGAGAAAAATAGGGGGTTTTCCACTTTTATTCAACAACTGGGCATGGCCGCGCCTAGGGGGAAGCCCATGTGTTTGGCCGGCCATAAGGGGGGAACCCCACCCCCAAAACCCTAGCCCCACTCCTCTTTTCCCCTTTCCCCAACTTGGAGCCGCCACTTCCACCTTCCCCTGCGCCAGCGCTTTTGTTCGTCAGATTTGGGTAAGTTCCGTACGTTTTCTGATCTTCTGACCTCTTAGGAAGTTGTAGCCCTTGGTCTTAGCTTTCTTTTGGCACCGAAATCACTAGATGCTGCCTTACGGTTTAGGAGATATGAATTTTTAATCGCGCGCTGTCCTGTCTGCCTGAGAATTTAGAACTGTCGGTTTGCCCCTCGGTTTTGATCTAGTCAGAGTCCGATTCAGAACTTCCACCCAACTAGGTTTTTGTAGCCCTTGAAAGTATCTTTCTGAGTTGATAAAGATCATCTCAATTGGATCTGTAGAGTAAAAGTTATTCCATGTTCTTTACTGCTGTGCTGTATTCTGGACAGATATCTGTCAGTTATTTTCAACGGTTGTTTAGACCACTGGTTTGGCCGAATCAAAGAACCCCACCAACTAGAGTTTCGTAGCCTGTTACGTTAAGAGTATTTTAGCACTGGTTTCAAGTCATTCGGAGTTACAGATATTTAATTACGATTTTTCTCGCATCGATGATCGGCGTCTGATATTGGTTGATTAGTTAATTCGTCATTTTGAGTTTTTGGTTACGTTGATTAGATAGAGGGTTATGGTAAAACGCTTGTAGCCATGTCATGTCTTGTTATTCTTATTTTGAATAAATATTTGTGTAGGCGGTGGGGTGGAGTGGAGAATTCGTCGTTGCCTCCTAACTCGTCCAAATAGCGGAAGGCAAGTACATGGTAGAGTGGTGAACAATGGGTTGTTCACCATGATCATTGTTGTTACTTATCATGCTATTTATTATGCTTTCGCTCAGCTTATTCTTATACATGATATTGATGACATTGAGTGAATGAGATTATGATATTGAGATAATGAGGAGGAGATATTGAGTTAATGAGATGGAATATGTTGATGAATAAATAAAGATGTTGCATCGTTTACATTCATCATGGTAGGAGTTGCACGAGCCAGTCGGTGAGAAAGTCATGTAACTATTCCGTGAGGTCGGTGAGAAAGATACATGACTAATCCGGAGTGCTCGTAATGAAATCCTACTTTGGTAGGGACTTCACGGAGTGAAGGATAGAGTGTGTCATCGACGGTGAACACTCCGCTATACCCAGTATCACCGATGAGATGCATATGAGCATGAGCATGTTGGTGCATTCGCATATCTAAGTAAATTGTTAAATTGTGCAATTTTACCTATATGGAATATGGCTTGTTTGTTTGAGAATGACAATGGCATTAACTAAATGGATGATGATGATAACTTTGATTATGGTTAATAAACTATTGTTTATAGCTTTATTATGTATTTGCTTGAGTCTTGACTCATTCTTGCTCTATTGTTGTTTTTAGGTGACCAAAGGATGACGTTTTATTCGAAGGGCTAGCGACTTGGAATCATGCACTTCACCCAATTATTTGATTCATTGGACATGAGAAACTTTTAGAATAACCTGAATATTTATATCTAAGACATGATGGTATTGAATAACCATAGATGCTTGGTTTATATTAATCTTGGTTTATTATTTTGCTATGCTCCTAGGTCTAATTTATCTATGATTGTCATAGTGTTATGCTTGTGTTAATGCGACCCGTGGATGGGTTTTAATGTTGTTATGCTTGCTGAAATTTTATAGTAAGTTGATGTAAATTAGATGGTTATAGTAGTTTAGTGGCATTCCAAGCTCAATGTTGGGTGGGTGTTACAGCTTGGTATCGAGCGGCTTGTGTCCGTGGTGAATAGATTAATAACTCGCTTAACCTAAAATTGCTAAAACTTGTTTTAGGACTTGTAAAATAAACCAAAATTTGATAATGGTTAATTAACTTAAAATTTTGACACACTGGTGCACAGTGGTAGGATGGGAATGGGATGAGTATCGCATTTACGCTTCCGTTATGTTGTATTGATTATTTATGTTATGAATTGGTTCTGACTACTTATGATTTGATTATGTGATTGCTATGGGTCATGATAGTCGAGAGGTAGAGATTGTGGTTGTGGCCATAGGCATGGCCAAGTTATATCATTGTTGGTTGTATGATAGTGGTGAAGTGTTTACATCTGCAACTTAGTTACAGGTGTTGAGGTTATGTTTCTTTAGAAAAGTTGTTTTCTTCCTTGAGTTTGAATTTGATTATTCATGTTATAGTTGCGGTTGATGAATTTTCTTGGTTAGTATTTACAATGCATTGATGTATTTTCATTGGTCTTTGTTGGTTCTATTAAGTTATTATTTGTTCTCCGATCGTTGATCCGTTGTTGTTTCTTGTGAACGTCGTTAATTTGCAATGTTGATCTTTTCACGAGAGATCCGCCTTTCTTGTTGGGAAAAAATGACTCATTTGTTAGCTTGGTATTTTGGATAACGAAAGTTTTCTTTTCAAGTCCTTTAACATGTGGAAGCTTTGACCCAATGTATTTCTTTTGGGTATTTTGAGTATTGAAGTTGAATGCTTCTCATATAAAAGAAAATATTAAAACCCTTTAGCGATGTCTTGTTGTGGTTAAGTTAAAGGTTGTAATTAAATAAATTAATGGATGTGTTATGGGTTATCAAGTTGGGTCTGTAGTGTGGTGTATAATCAATCTTAACCAAGAACCTTGGAAGGAAAGTTGATTAACTTGATGGTGTCATGTGGTAGTTCTTGATGAACTATGATTAATAGTATGTCTATACCTAATTGGATTAAAAGGAGTTATTAAAAATTGTAGAACATTGATGACCGGTATGATCATTAAAATTATTTAGTTTTGCTAAACTTGTTGGATTAGTTGGTCTCAGTGGATTAATCTTACTGTGTGGGAAGGAAAAGTTGGGGAGATGCTAGATTATTACTATAGTGGATATTAATCTTGGAGTTATCTTATCTGTAGATACTAGATGATTTTATATTATGGAAGGAGTTTCTAGATAGTTATTTTAACTAGAATAATTGGACGAATTTGGTTGCGAGTTGTTGAGACTTTTGATCGATGGAAGGCTATGATTTTGGAAGTTTTGTCGGGATTTTGCACCGAAATATGAATATGAGGATGGACAGTTGAACATATATTTGTGATTGTTCATGTGATTTGAAAAGGAAAGTAGGTAGCATCTAGATTTCTTGATGAAGCCAGTTGATAGCAACAGTGGTTGGAGTGCAACAATTGTGTGTTGATGTTTGGTGTTGATCATCTATAAGAGTTGAACTGTGGGATTTAATTGGTGGCCTATGCTTTCATGATAGTGGAATTGTTAGACGATAGCATGTCCCTAATAAAAGGGTTTTGGTATAACATTTTGATTTGTGTAGTAGATCTCTGCTAAAATAAAGTTGTTGTTGTAGTAGTTTGTAAGCTTTTGGTGGACTCTCGATTTGAGGACGAGATGATAAAGTAGTATGAAACAATTTGGTGAGTTTTTAGAGAGCTGTACAAGGGAAGGGTAGACTATGATGAATTTTTCGTTAACGTGTATTATTCTAGATGTTAGTAAGATTATCGACAATAGATTGGTAGTGTGTTGTCGATTCTTATAAAAGAACGTAATTTGATCGCCACTCGTGGTATCGCTCAAATGAAAATTTTCAAGTTTTGCATCCGTGATCTTTTGTAGTTCATGGTTTATGTAGTAGCGGGATTGGATTGAGCAAGTGGCTTGTTGGAAAGCTTTATTGGTTCTTAAGTGATTCATGTGATTTGGTTTTACAACTTTTCTTGTTTGAGTGGGCAACGTGACGTTATAATAAAAATTACTTTTTTTTGTTAAAGAAAGAGTGAAGTAGAAGTATTCGAGATCGAAGTCAAGTTTTGTAACTCGCAGTTTACTTGAAGTGTGCCTAAACTTTCTATTTTTGCCCCATAGGAGTTTCTCGATTTTTAAAAGTGGTGCTTTGTTTTATTTGAGATTTCATATTCTCTTTTGTGGGACTTGTGCCTCAATTGTGGTCTTCGCTTTTGCTTTTCCGAGATCCTTGTTATTTGTCTATTTCTCCTGGTCTTATGTTTGTTATGAAAGAAAATATATTTTTTTCTTTGAAAAAAAACATTTTATTTGCCACTTCATCAATTTGTTTTACAAAACCTTATAGGGTATACAGTGGCATCCGGTTAGTAGTGGTCAAGTATATGTTGATGTGAGACCTGATGTTGTAAGTTATTTCAAGAGCATTGAGGAAGAATTATTTTTTGTGATATAAATCTTGTAAAGAATTGGATCCAAAAGGAATGATGGTCGTTGAGGTAAAACTGATTATGTTGTTACAACTAGTAAAACCAGTAGTGAATTGTAATTCAAGAACCCTTGTTCATGTCGGTGGAATATTAAAATATTCAAAAGTTTAGAACTTGGTCAATTAGTTAGAGTCTTACGAATGTGTATGTTGCGGTCGTGTGGGTGAAATGGAATAGTGTGGTTTAGTGGGTTCAAGTTTGGTGAAGCTAATCACATTAGGCAGTTACTTGATTAGTGAGGAATGTTGATATTAATGATTGAGGATATTGTTTGGATTCCAGGAATTTTAGTTATCCGATCAAAGAATTTCCTATCAAGTATACGAGAAGTTCATTGTAAGATTCTTAGAGGTTGAATCTGGGCTTTACATTTTTATGCTAGACCTTTGGTCACACAATGAGTGTGTGTAAAGAAAGTGGAATAATAGAGTTTCCTGAGTAGTGGAATGATCATTGATAGAATATTTCTGATGTAGTACATGAGCGTGTGTACTGAGGATTCTGAGTTGTTCTTGAAAATTAGAGGTAATGTGATTGTGTGGGATCTATTTTGTGGCGCTTTGGGTGCCTTCAATCAAATTAATGTTGATTAGTAGAATGAGATGCCTAGAGTAATTAGAGGATTCAATGGAGCCTCTTCACAATGGTGTTAATGATGTATTTCAGTTTGAGCATAATTTGAGGATGTTCAATTAAAAGGTTTAAGCTCATGTGGTATGCGATGAATTCGAATTCCAAGGTTCGAGAGAAGTTTTACTCCTAAAAGAGAAACTGAGGAAAAGGATGTTTCTGCTTAGTGAAGCATTTTCCGATTTCGTTTGAGATATGTGTCGTTGATCGTTGTTTTCCGCAATCTGAGTTGGCGTTGTGTTGGCATGTCTGATTCATTTTAATTCAGATATACCAAAAGAAGTATTTGATTTGGGCATTCGAGTGGTTTCTTATTTGGCTGTCGTGGTGTTCATTCGTAAACTGCCTATTTAGAAAATAGATTTGTTTTCGTGTTGAAATGTCAAATTTTGGGATTTTACCTTTTTTGGTGGAGAGTTAGCATTGCGTGGATGCGATGAGGACTCTCTATTTCCAATTGGATTCTCTTCGCTCCCAAACTTGCGTAAATTGGGAAGTTAGCATATCGCTTTGTCCGCCTTGGGTTCATTCGCAAGTACACAACGTCTGTTGTATTCTCAATGAGTGAGTAGCTGAGCCATTCAAAGTTTGAGATTTAGTAAAAGACGTTGACCGTGAAGTAAGGTCTTACCTTCGATCCTCTTCTAATGAGTGAACCTAGAAAGTTCAGGTTGAGCGTTAGGTCAGTCATCGTTTTACATTTTTGTGTTGTGGTTTCTCTAGTCCGAGAGAGAGGCCACTTCAGGGCTAGAGTCTCGCATGTGCGAGTAGTATTTAGACCTGTTCGTTTCTGATATGTGCTAATTCGTTGATTGCAATTCCGTGATATTTTTAATCGTGTATTCGTTTCATTGGTAGAATTCGGGGTCGAATTCTGTTAAGGGGGTAGAATGTAATACATGCATCGGTAATTAGAGATTCAGTCGGAGGAGAAAAATGCAAAGAAAGGAATAGAAATTCTGAGAAAAATAGGGGGTTTTCCACTTTTATTCGACAACCTGGGCCGCGGGCCGCGGCCCTGGGGGAAGCCCATGTGTTTGGCCGGCCATAAGGGGGGAACCCCACCCCCCAAAACCCTAGCCCCACTCCTCTTTTCCCTTTCCCCAACTTGAGCCGCCACTTCCACCTTCCCTCGCGCCGCTTTTGTTCGTCAGATTTGGGTAAGTTCCGTACGTTTTCTGATCTTCTCACCTCTTAGAAAGTTGTAGCCCTTGGTCTTAGATTTCTTTTGGCACCGAAATCACTAGATGCTGCCTTACGGTTTAGGAGATATGAATTTTTAATCGCGCGCTGTCCTGTCTGCCTGAGAATTTGGAACTGTCAGTTTTCCCCTCGGTTTTGATCTAGTCGAGTCCGATTCAGAACTTCCACCCAACTAGGTTTTTGTAGCCCTTGAAAGTATCTTTCTGAGTTGATAAAGATCATCTCAATTGATCTGTAGAGTAAAAGTTATTCCATGTTCTTTACTGCTGTGCTGTATTCTGGACAGATATCTGTCAGTTATTTTCAACGGTTGTTTAGACCACTGGTTTGGCCGAATCAAAGAACCCCACCAACTAGAGTTTCGTAGCCTGTTACGTTAAGAGTATTTGAGCACTGGTTTCAAGTCATTCGGAGTTACAGATATTTAATTACGATTTTTCTCGTCTTGATGATCGGCGCGCTGATATTGGTTGATTAGTTAATTCGCCATTTTGAGTTTTTGGTTACGTTGATTAGATAGAGGGTTATGGTAAAACGCTTGTAGCCATGTCATGTCTTGTTATTCTTATTTTGAATAAATATTTGTGTAGGCGGTGGGGCGGGAGTGGAGAATTCCGCCGTTGCCTCCTAACTCGCCACAACACGGAAGGCAAGTACATGGTAGAGTGGTGAACAATGGGTTGTTCACCATGATCATTGTTGTTACTTATCATGCTATTTATTATGCTTTCGCTCAGCTTATTCTTATACATGATATTGATGACATTGAGTGAATGAGATTATGATATTGAGATAATGAGGAGGAGATATTGAGTTAATGAGATGGAATATGTTGATGAATAAATAAAGATGTTGCATCGCTTACATTCATCATGGTAGGAGTTGCACGAGCAGTCGGTGAGAAAGTCATGTAACTATTCCTGAGGTCGGTGAGAAAGATACATGACTAATCCGAGTGCTCGTAATGAAATCCTACTTTGGTAGGGACTTCACGGAGTGAAGGATAGAGTGTGTCATCGACGGTGAACACTCCGCTATACCCAGATCACCGATGAGATGCATATGAGCATGAGCATGTTGGTGCATTCGCATATCTAAGTAAATTGTTAAATTGTGCAATTTTACCTATATGGAATATAGCTTGTTTGTTTGAGAATGACAATGGCATTAACTAAATGGATGATGATGATAACTTTGATTATGGTTAATAAACTATTGTTTATAGCTTTATTATGTATTTGCTGAGTCTTGGACTCATTCTTGCTCTATTGTTGTTTTTAGGTGACCAAAGGATGACGCTTTATTCGGAAGGGCTAGCGACTTGGAATCATGCACTTCACCTAATTATTTGATTCATTGGACATGAGAAACTTTTAGAATAACCTGAATATTTATATCTAAGACATGATGGTATTGAATAACCATAGATGCTTGGTTTATATTAATCTTGGTTTATTATTTTGCTATGCTCCTAGGTCTAATTTATCTATGATTGTCATAGTGTTATGCTTGTGTTAATGTGACCCGTGGATGGGTTTTAATGTTGTTATGCTTGCTGAAATTTTATAGTAAGTTGATGTAAATTAGATGGTTATAGTAGTTTAGTGGCATTCCAAGCTCAATGTTGGGCTCGGGTGTTACACAAACGAGACACTTACGCACACATTTTAATACATCGTCTTTAACATCCCTTGACCTAACTAGCTACACTTTGCGCCATCTTGCGCCTCGGATTAGCTAATAGATCACCATTGTCCATCTTGCACCACGCTTGAGTACATTGACTCACCCAAGATCGCCGATCGCTCGACCTCGCCTCTCCAAGCCTAGTCCCGATCATCCTCGCCGTTGACCGTCGTTGACCACCAAGCAACCTGCACAACAATAAACAAGTAAACCGAATTTGGGAATAAGTTCTTCACAACTTGACCCATGTTAGTCAAAAGATGCATCATGCAAAATACATGCCCTGAAACTCATGACTTTGACCTAACACACGAATATCACCACCGCACCGGGCGACGAACAAAGTGAAAACCGGTCAGACCGCCCCCCAGGGCCGGTCTGACCGCCACCTATGGGCCGGTCAAACCGCCAGCAATGACTTAGCCGATTTTCAACCTCTGAAAACCGAAACCTACTGGAAATTTCAAACCAATAGAACTTTTGACTGGAGACTCCAAAAATTATGGGATCAAGTGCAATAGAATCCCCTCTCTTACCTACACCCTCTATTTTTGGCCCAGCTCAATTCTCACTTTCAGAATCGGGTGGTCCGACCGCCACCAAGGTCGGCCGATCGCCATGGATCGGTCGACCGCCACCTCGCCGGCCAAACCGATTCTCGCCTCGACAAAGATGCCAACTTTGCCGAAAACACGTGAAACGATAGACCATTAACGCCATTGCCAATTGTCACATCATCCTAAGATCTGGAACATATCCCCATGATATCCACACAAATCTAGCCCCCTCCCGAGTGCAGTAGCACAGGATAGTGACACGTAGCGCATGGTGCGGTCGCGGAGTGCGGGAAGCCAGCGGCGAGCGCACGACCAAGGTGATTTGCGCGAAAGGTGGCGGGCCCATCCAGCTTCCACGGTGCCAGAGCGCACGAGATGCCCACCACCTTCCAGCGGTGCCCGAGCGCATGAAGCGGGCCTCATGCGGTGCCCGAGTGCATGAAGCGGGCCTCATACGGTGCCCGGGCACATGAACTCGGGGTCTTTCCACCGAGCGCATGAAGTTGCCGCACGTACACAGGAACTGGTCGGTTAGGGTTCCCTTCCAAATGAACTATTAGGGTTTCATCGATTTCGATTAAATTTCGCCAATTAGGGTGTCACCCGATTAGGGTTTCACCCGATGCAGGTTTCCCCAATTCCGATTAGGGTTTCCCCTGTTACAGCTTCCTCCTAGAACTATTCTTATCCAGCCATCAAAGATAAAAATAAAAACCGATCCAAAATTATCTGGCGCCCAGTCCTTCAACTCTTTGGAAAAAGTATGATTTAGATATTTAGAAACTTTGAGTTGCATTGTTCGATTTAGATATGAAGAATATATTTAGTTACTTACACATTTGGCTACTTGGGATCACATGCATTGCAGGTGGCATTGCCCACTGGCAATCAACAAAATTATTTTGGGCCCTTTGGCTATAGGGATATATTGATGTATGTGCATGGCTGCTCACCTTTCCTCAATAGCTTAGGCAATTTGATTAGCAAAATTTGTATTGATTTTTTTTTGGTTCGCAATAAATAAATCATTGCATTTTTTCCCTCAGGAATCAACCCAAAAGGACATTAACATCAAGGTTTTTTATCACATTACTTCACCATGGTGGAGTTAAAGCAGAGTACTTTATGGAGCTTGCACATAATGCAATTGAAGGGGCTGAGAACGCTTGTTGTGATTATGAAGATGTCCTAAAATGTTAGATTGAATGTTGTGATTTTATACTCTTCATACACTGCACAATACAATTTGGCATATATATTTGCTTCTTTATGCTTTAGAATTTGTATTCATATGTTACAAGTTCTAATAGTCTACCATTTTAATTTAGTTTTTTTGATTCATATGGTTGTGTTTGAACCATAACTACATTATAGTCCGTAGACATAAGCACGGTACATGTGGTCACAAGGCATGACGATTCGGCTAATTGCTTTAGTCATCCTCGCTACTACTACAGTACACTGCGACACAAGCAGACAGACCATGTAAGTATATATGTCTTTAGTGGATAGTAAAAAATATAGCAGGTAGGACAGGGAACTACTATAGAATGGCCCGACCTAATGCGTGTACCAGGGCCATTTCTCCTTCCTTGCGAGCTCGGTGTTGTACTCCTCGTCGGCCGCCTTGACCTCGGCCCCCATTTCCCTCTTTTTCTCATGCTCCCTCTCGCGAGCCTCAGCTCCCTGCACCTGCAAGCCTCAAGATAAGCTTGCGTCTCCCGCCGGATACGCTCATTGTGATCTTCGATGTGGCACTCCTCCTCCCTCTTCTTGCGGGTCCTCTTGGCATCCCACTGCCGCAATGAGATGCCACCGTCGCAGAGGTGGATCCTTGGTCGATCCACTTGCGGTAGCCACATAGCGGATCCGGGGACTACAGGTAGACAGAAGAGGTTGTTAGTGTGTACATTGAAATAGATGTAGTAGGGAAACATACTTTAACTGGTCCTTACTAGCTACCGATAGCGGCTTGTGTCCAAATGGCGGTCAGGATAGTCACTGGAGTTGTTCGCGCAACTCCAGTAATCAATGTACCGGCTGAGCCGCTACATGGACTTGAAGAACTTGCATGTGTCTATACACCAACAGAGGGGTGGTGTTTTCCCCTCGGGCAGGTGTTGCTGCTAATGCTCAGTTGAAATATTCTAGTCGGGGTTGCTGCTATAGGTGGCGTCATTGTGGGGAGGTGCCCTTCTGGCACGCTTCGACTGTTCATCCTGAGCCACAGCCTGTTCGTCCCGGGCCGTAGTAGCCCTTACGAGTTCGTGGATCTCATTCCATTGGTTCTCCATGTAAGTAAGATTGTGTTGAAGTGTTGATGCAGGATAACCCACCGCAGAAGTGGTGGTATTTATATGCCGAGCCCGCGCGGCGTACCTGGCCGCATGCAATCCGGTAAAAGCATATTCGTGTCCGCAAGGATGAATCTTGTTGCTGTGTGGGGTCATGTCGCTGCACAAAGATACCTTGTTGGGTCACGTCACTGCTCAAAGTTGCAATGTTGGGTCATGTTACTACACAAAGCTACCTCGTTCGGTCACGTCCTACATTACAGAGCGAGGTCACGTCATGCTTTGCAAAGAGCAGTCATGTCCTGCTTTGCAGAGAGTAGCCACATCCTGCTTTGCAGAGCAAGGTCACGTTCTACTTTGCAGAGCGAGGTCACATCCTGATTTGCAGATATAGGTGACGACAACAGATTGACACTGCAAATGAAGTTAAATTTTGCAATTACGATACAATTGGTTTCACACTGCGTACAACAAGCAAAGTACTAACATAAAGGCGTGGATATACATTGGACAGGCATACATCACATAGAGGGGTATAGGAAAAAAAACTCAGAGGTTCGAAAGGCAAGACACAAAAACACATGGTGCATTCTCCGACTGCCTGCCTCGACGACGTAGCTGATCCTTAGGGAAGGTGAGCCTATCAGGGGAGCAGCATACGTCTCGAAAGTCATAAAAGGAGGGTTGTGTGGGAGCCGGTTTTGTGGAGAACTCAGTGTAGGTATCCGGGTGATGCCCGAGCATATCATCCTCCCAGGTGGTCATGGGGGGTGCACATCCTGCGAGAAGGGTACTACTTGGTTAGGGCAGAGGTTTTGAAGTTTGTAATGTGTAGTCGTGCTGGAAAGCATGTACCTGTGGAGTCGGAAGTGCAGAGGACGAACCACGACCTTGCTCTCCAAATTGCTCACTCTGGACCTGTGAATTTGGTGGGCTGCGTTACTTTACCTAGCATCCAATGGGAAGATTGTGTTTAGTACGTTACAGCGTATTGGTGCATGTGGTTGTGCGGATGATGATACTCGGGGGCAATCGGCGCCAAAATGTTGCACAGTGTGTGGTCCGCATGTCTGCCCGAACCACGAGTCACCCTCATGCAGGTTTGACTGAACACCACATGCAACGTAAGCGCTGCCCCAAAGGCCGGGCAAGTCATGGTCGCTGTCTACAGTCGTACCCCGTGGACCCGACAAGGAAGTCCGGTCTTGCATTTCCCTTTGTGACGACGATGGCGGTAGCAGAGTGCTATCCCTCCGCAACTACTAAAAGAACAAATAGAAGTGAGAGATACGTTAGAAATGAGGGCACGCGCAAGCAATGAGGACAACAAATCATAGCTGACATACTGCTGGCCCGAGGCGCGTGGAGGAAGAGAGTTTGTAGCTAAGACGACTTCTGGAGCACGACGGACGTGCCAAGGGAGGTTCGGAGGGAGGTGCCGAGGGCGGTGGGGTCAAGGTTGTCCTCAGTGTCCGCCTCGTAGCGCGGCAACATCGTTGTGCCGACCACAAATAAGGGTCCTCATTGTAGTCTTCTTGTCGTCGTAGATGGTGCGCAGCATACCTAGGAACAGAGAGGTGGTGTTACTCCTCCCACGTCGTAGAGCGTTAGCATCCTCGTTGGAGATACGCCGAAGGCGGTTGTACTGCCAGGAAACCGAGAATGGGTTAGAGAAGTGCTCCTGTGCAAACAAACTATGAACAAAGTTTTAGCGTCTCGTTTTGGCATGCCGCCTAGTGAAGGTCTAGACCTACTCGTACAGTGGCATCATGCACGACCTCCGTAGGACGCTATGGTGCCGGACCAATAAGGCTGCTCCTGGTGCGCGGAACGTACTACCTCAAGTACGTAGTGTGAGTCTCGACATCGTACGGTCGTGCCTCCTGCACGACGTCAATCGCCGCCTCGCCTTACCACGCCGCCCACGATAGCCGTGGTTCCTCTAGTCGTTGCTCCTTCACCCTTGCCTCATTTTCCTACAAGTCAGTTTGGATGTTAGACAATCGAAAAAATACACGCAGCTAATATATTAACTGATGAAACCAAATAACAACATACATGTGGGCCCTCACTACAACATGTCAACCCAGTGGCGGTGGCACTTACTGGTAATGCTCAAACTGTCTCATGACCCGCTACGGTGAGTACTGCTCCACCATATAGGGGAACACGAGATGGTAAGTTGTCATTCAATAAGTGTGGTCCTGACTGCACTGAGAGGACAAGCCGTAGGGGGCTGTGTCCGCAACGAACCGTGTAGACCATGGGAAGCAGATGAGCTCATCCTCGTGCAGAGTCTCAAACAGGTTGTGAAACTTAGGGTACGCACGCCTCGGCCTCTCCCTGGACCACCCTAGCCGAGCACGTGTTCAGCGAGTGCCCATTGTGGGCCCCTCAACGGGGTCGGTGCCATCACCCTGACCGTGAAACTCGGGATGAGCTAGAAAGGGTGCACGACCGTGCGGAAGTATGGCCGGCCAACCGGGAAATGCTCCCACGACCACAGCTGCAAGAGGATGTAGCATCACGCGAGCACTAGCTCCCCGGCCGTAGCGTGTTGTGAGGCATCCACAAGCCTCTGTGATGTGGCGCAGCACCGCGAGCCCCAATCGCATCTGCGTGGCACTCATTGGCTCAGGCGTCTACCAACGCCGCAGCAATATGGATGTATCTAGGGTGCACCGAATCTCCTTGAGTCGTAGAAAACAAGACCCACCCAAACAGGAACAACATGTACGCAAGGAAGTGTGTCCGTACAACGTCCTTAGTAGCACGCATGGGGCAGACCATGTACTGTCGTAGCTAGGAATATGGCACACCTGATATGTTCTCTGGGATCGGGTCACCAAACCTTTCAGCCATCCGTACCTTCCAGTCTAGTCGCCTAGGAGGTGGCACTACTGCAGGACCCTGTAGTGGTAGACCCGTAAGCATAGCGACGTCCTGCAGAGTAATGGTCATCTCCCCCAACGGAAGTGGAAGGTGTACGTCTCCGGTCTCCAACGATCCATGAGCGCGACATCGCGCGCCAAACTAAAATGCATGCGTAAGTCCAACAGTGCAATGGGCGTAAGCCTGTCCCGTAGTAGTGGACGCATCACCGTCCAAATGACCGTGCTCTCGAACTCCCGAGGATGAAGCTCGGTTGGTCGACCGGGACGACCACAAGTGGCATCGGTGTCCCCCATCCCACCGTGGGTCGACCAGCTCGTACGTGGCATCATTTCAAGGCTACGCCATCTCCTGAGGTATGTAGAACAACAAGTTAGTGTGCAATGAAAATAGGAGGTACAAATAAGCGAAACATATGACAGGAGACTTAAGAAAGGCACGAGTAGCACATGCGATAAAAAATTCAGAGTTCGAATCCTACGAACCACTGTGCAGTGCATTATAATGACACATTCAAAAAGTAAAACATGATAATGTCTAACGAGAGTGCATTTGAACGCAGTACAATAAACATACAACATCACGACATGGGCGTTGAAACTTCTTCGCTACGGTGTGTTGCTTGACCCAGGCCAGTTTGGGCAGCTGCTGAAGGAGGGGCCAATCATCTTGCAGAGTCTGCATCTCGGGCGCCTAGCCCGTTGCCCACGCTGGCTATCATCCATGTCGTTACAAATGCGGCGGGACAGTCGTCTTCCACGGCCGGCCTGATTGAGTGCACCATTCAGCACCCACTTCATGTGCCCTAGCCAAAGGTCCCTGTAATGCATGTCCAACCCGTACGAATTAAATTCGGCACTCCATGTGTCGTACAGGTGGTGCATGTCATACTACCCCGAGACGTATTGCGCCGAGACTTGGCGCCACGCTGCACACGCGGCATACACATGGGAGCATGGCTTGTGATGAAGTTGTGGCTTATTGCAGGTGCAGGACGCTTTGTCATCGATCGAGCAGACTTGTTTGCGATCACCCCTAGCTTGACCCATGACATACTTCTGCCTCAGACGGATCTCGAACTTCATCCTGATGCCATCTATGGTCCTAGCAGTGTGTGAACGAGCCTTTTGGGTCTTCTTGTCCATGTAGGCATGCGCCACCTCCGGGAATTGCTCACCTTCGTCGATATGCTTCTTAACCATCATGGCTCTGTTGACGAAGTACCCCACGGTACGGTTCCAGCTCTCCTAGATGATTGCAGTGATCGGGAGGGATCGGACACCTTTGAGGACATTGTTGTACACCTCAAACATGTTGGTTGTCATGATTCCATATTGTGCACTACCGATGTCGTACAGCAAAGAACATTTCTCCAAGTCGGGTGTGTGCGAGTTTACCCACTGTGTGAACTTTCCAACTCTGGTAGAGCCTCCTGCCACTGCCCTTTCCTCGGCATCCTCAAAATTCCTGACAAGCTTGTCTGTCTCCTTGTCGAGCTGTCTCCACACAGCTTCGAACTGCCGCCTTTGGTTCTGCATGCATAGCTTCTTGAAGGTCTTCATCAGGTCCTTGCTTCGGAACCTTATGTGGAAGTTCGCTGTGAGATGCCTCATGCACCATCGGTTCGTCATGTTGTTCCACTTGAAGGGGGGCTATGTCCTGTTTTGCATCGTGCGCAACGCGGATAGCAACCCAGCAATGCGGTCCGAGATGACACACACACCTCGGCGGCCTTGAACCACCGCTTGCTTCATGTTTGCAAGGAACCGCAACCAACTATCTATGTTCTCGCTTTCAACAATTACGGAGGCCATGGGGAGTAATTGGTCATTCGCGTCGGCTGCAACCGCGGTGAGGATGGTGCCCTTGTAGTTGCCAGTGAGGAAGGTGTCGTCCATCGATAGCACGGGATGACAGTACTTGAACCCTTTGCTCGCCTAAGGCCCAGAATACACTGTCAATGACAAAATAATTCGGCCCCCATGTAGGATGCACCCGCTCCAGCTTGTTAATGAATGTCCCGGTATTTGATTCTACAATCTGATGGAGCATTCTTGGGACGAAGTCATAGGCCTCTTCATATGTGCAAAACATACGCTTTAGGACCTTCCGTTTCACCCGCCACACCTTGTTGTAGCCAATCAGGAAGCCCACCATATTGACAACATCTGCCAAAAGAAGCTTCGGCGAAACAAATACATCACCTAAGACGAGGTGGCTTATCAGCTTCTTAACATATGACGAGGTCAGGTTGTGGTGCCTATGAAGTGGCTCCGCAAGCTCGCATGTGTGATCCTTGAGCACCGTTATGCGAAAGTCTGTGGCGACGCCCCTAAACCGCTGTGCACGAACCATGCCAGGGCAAGATCCATCTACACAATTGACGATGTAGGTGTCAGGGTAGGACCTGTGCACCAGATATGTCCGGATAATGTTGACGGAATATCTGGCAACGGCCTGCTGGGCATCGCTCCTGTTAGGGAAGCGTTGTCCTAAAAGGAGAGTGTCTTCGTTGAACCCCCACTCCACCTCCTCTGTCTGTGGCAGAACCAGGGATGTCGTTGTAATGTCATCCAATCTAGACAAGACATACGCAATGTCAGTGATCACAACACCACCTAATACACCTCTCGTAGCAGCTTCTCCATCATGCTCCTCTCCAGAACTACTTGTATCCACAGCCTCCCCCTCACTTTCCACTACATCCACCTGCTCGGCAAGGTATTCGTGGCAGTTAATACGGGCTGCCCACCACCTCTCCACGCCTTCGTTCGGCTCGAAAGCCACTGCACACCTCCTCAAGTCTCCATCACCCACTTCCTCGCCCACATATCTACCAACACCAGCGTCTGCATTAGCGCCAAAGACCAACCTGTGCACTTCACCCAAAGAACTCCACTGTAACCACCCATGGTGGATGATTCTGCCCTCTCCACAAACTGAACATACACCATCGGCCTGGCATATATAGCAGTGGCAGGGTTGCACACAGCCTCCATATAATTGGCCCACGAAGCGCCACTGCTCATCTTCACAAGTTGCCAAAAGGTCTCCCGTTCACCACTCACCGCTGAGGCGTACAATGGCTCAATGTGTAGCTTCTTCCTTCTAATGTCCCAATCAAACGTGGAACACATGTGCCTCCTTAGCTCACACAGGATAATGTCCTTCAGGCCCGGTGCCTGGATCTCGGTGCGATCAATATTTGATAGGCCCGCCCTGTACGGCCCATCGCGTATGAGACCATCACCATAGAACATGAACATATCTTCAATCGACATGTTCAGGGAAGACTTGCCTTCTGTGGCTAGGGTCTCTTCTACTCGCAAAATGAGAAACACAACTAAATACATAAATACAAAATAAAATCACAAAAGTATAAAATATATACTGGAAGGAAGATTAGGATTTTAGATAAATTTAGAAACTTCAATCACTGGATTCAGAGTTCGGACGACAGAGAACGAGCGATTGGAAGATCAATTTGAAAGAAAATACAGGAAATTGCAAAACAGAGGGATATTCTAGGGGAACTTCTTTTTGGGCTGGTTTTGCATTTCCTAATGTACATGCCAAATAGTCTAGTACTTCTAGATAATAATGTGTTGGATTCCCAAAATTTCTGACTAATGGGGGACATGTAAAAATTAACACCTAACACATTGCGTAATATTTGTTTCCGAACGCACTAAGTATTTTAATTTTGTAATGTATATGACTAAAGCGATATAAGGCACAGCTTCCATGGTTTAAAAAAATTCGTACATTTGCAGGGTTTCAAAATGGAGATTTCTACTACATGAAGGACTACTACATTAATCGCTATGTGCTAATTAACTAACAACGCCACCCACATTACTAAACATTTACGTCAACTAATCATGGTTACCTAACACATTGTACACTATCAACAAACCATTACGGTAATAACAAATTAACTACGCTACTTGCATGTGTAGTTATGTAATAATTACAGGACCACTAAACTAATTACATGCTAATCAACTAGCTAAAACTATAATCGCATGTGGATGAAAATTAACTTTTCTTGATGCTCGCAAGCCAATCTACAACTTATCCAACTGTGCAACTTCCAAATTCTGATTGAAAACCACTCAAAATTGAACTGTTTGCACAACCTCTTCCTTCTCTGCCTCTCTCTCTCGCTCTCTTCACACTCATGGATGTGGTTCAGGCTACTAAAGAAATGAGGATGAGTTCGTGGCTCAGTCCATTTTAATGCCATCCAGGGGTGCTGCGGGGTGCCGTCCAAGAGTGCTACAGCGACGGGGGGGGTTGCCAAAGCGCGTGGAGGTGCGCACCGCGCAGGGGGCGAGGCGGGCGCACCGTGGCGGACGCAGCAGCACGCGCACGCTGCGCAGAGGACCGGGCGAGGCCCGACAACCGCATGGCGGTGCGCGCCGAGTTCATGCGCTCAGGCGGCGCGGGAAGCTGCCGAGTTCACACACTCACCGAGCGCGGAAGCTAGCCGGCCACCTCCTGCACCCCGGCACCACAGAAAGTGGCCAGGCCCACCACCTTTCGTGCCGGTCACCTTGGTCACACGCTCGCGCGATGGCTTCCCACGTTCCGCGACAGCACGATGCGCCATGTGTCACCATCCCGTGCTCCCGCACTCGGGAGGAGGTTAGATTTGAAAATATGGTGCCACGAGGGCCATTTTTCAATTAAGGTAGCCTCAGAAGCCAAAATAAAAAAATCACAGGCAGAGGTAAACGGTTTTATATCTTAACTACTATAATTCTCGCCACCCTGCTCGTCCCTCCCGCATTCACGCCGCGCCTGCAACCCCCACACAGGCCCACTCGCGCATGTCGGCCCGCCCCACAACCGCCGCCTCCTCTCACATCGCCGCTCCCCCACCGCTCTCCCTCTCCCTCACCCGCCTCCCACCAATCCCTCGCCTCCTCTCATGTCGCCCGCTCCCCTTAGTCCGCTCTCCTCACCCGCCCCTCCCGGCCAAATCCTCCCCCACGCCCGCGCCCCCCCCTTCCTCCTCGCCCTCGCCTCGACCAAATCCCTCCTCCACGCCCGCGCCTCCTCCCTTCCTCCCCGCCCCGCCCCAATCCCTCCAACCCCAACCCCGACCCGACGCCCTCTTCGCCACCGCCTCTAGCGATGGATCAGTCGCCTCCTTCTCCCTCTCCTCCCGCATCTCCTCCTCCACCCAAACCGCTCTCCAGGTTCGTCTCCCTCCCTCCTCTCCCCCATTCCCTATTCCAAGAGCAAGAAACGTGAGGAGATGGCGGCAGCGATGCCGATGGCGCAAGCGCACACAGGGGTGGATGCGCTCCAGGTTCGTCTCCCTCCCCATCTCCCTCGTTCCCTGTTCCAATATCAAGAAACGTGAGGAGATGGCAGCAGCGATGGTGACGGTGCAAGCGCATGTAGGGACAGACACGCACAGGGGGACAAGGTGGCATACCGGCGGCGCATCCTACGATCGAGAGTTTACCCCCCGCAGGGAATCGTCCCACCAGCCCTCTCCTATTCGCATGCGTCCACACGCAGGTCCTCCTTTTAACTCATTGGAACCGCTCCGCCCCACGTCTTCCATCTCCACCGCCCGTACCGGGGAGATTTATTCTGGCCATCCTCTGTGCCTGACTCCGCCACCTTCCCTTACCACGCCAGGGCATTCAGATCCGCCACCAAGAACCCCTTCCCCCAGGAGATTTACACGTCCGCGCCGCCGCAGCAGTAGCACTTCGCCCTGGCGTTGCCGGCTCCATCCATGCCGCCGCCTGCATGGGGTGTTTCAGCTACCCAAATATGAGGCGGCGGCGGGTGGCCCGCTACAAGGCGTACACGGTGGAGGGGAAAGTGAAGGCCTCGCTCCGCAAGCCAAGAGGGCCTCCGTACAAAAGGGGGACAGAAACAGACGACCCAGAGAGAGAGAGAAACCAAAACTGAAAGAGATTCCCCTTGGCCTCCAATCCAATCCAATTCCAATCCACACCCAAGGAAGGGCAGGATCCAACACCAACCTCCTCATCTTCCTCCTTCGGGTAATCATCTCCTTCCTGCCTTGCCCCTCTCTTCCCTACTCTTTTCTTTGCTGTCTTCTTCCAGGTGCCGCCTGATGAAGAGCAAAACCACCAACGAGGTAACAGCAGCACCCTCCCGGTCTCTGTCTGTAAGGGGAGCTTTTTATTACTTGAGACTGCATGCTTACTCTTCAATCTGTGATGTTTAGTGCAGTTAAAGAAAGGTTGATATTTTATATCTCTTTGTTTTAGCATGGAGTCTATATGTTCCATTTTGTGGCTCCTTTGTGGCATTTGCGTAGTTTTATCTTTACAACTCAATAGATAAGACATTCCTTTGCGTAACTTTTCTGGACATTATTAGCCTCCTTGTAAAGTGTTGTTGCTAAGTTTATGAGGATTAGTGAATGGACTAGGAGTAGGAACTGTCACCTTAATACCTCATCTTTGTAAAGTCGTAAAATACATCTTCATTGTAAAGTCGTAAAATACATCTTCAACTTACCTGGCATGGCCAGAAAGGTGTAGGTTTTGGGTTTTATGATTGCTTTGTCGCGTGTTTGGAGTTTATATGCAATACTGCTACTGCATATTGAAAACCTTATTTGCTTGTACACATATATACCCTACACTACTACAAAACATGCTATACTAGACACCCCATCACAGACGGTTCCCGGTTCCTTAAAAGAACCGTCTGTGATACGCGACTATCACAGACGGTTATTTAAAAGAACCGTCTGTGATGTATTAGCATTATAAGTAGGCGCTGCCGACAGTCCCCATTTCCATTAATTCCATTTGAACCGCCGCCACCTCACTGCAAGGCCCTCCCCTTTTGAGTCATTACCCCTACCTCCTCCTCTCCCATTTTGAGTCATACCCCGCCTCCTCCTCCCCCGGCCCATTGCGGCACCTCTGCTGCCTCCTCCCACATTGCGCCACTTTGGAGAGAAGGGTAACGATCGATTTGTAACCCTTTATTTTTACTTCGGACTAATCACTAATGTGTAACGATCTCTAACCCTTTATATTTGCTATAGAGTAATCACTAATGTGTTTGGTCATTATGAAGGGTACTTGCGGTTTATTAATATATAATTTAACACTAATTAATTTGTTACGTGCGTATACGTGTAGATGGACCAAACCGATGTACATTGAGAACCGTGTGAGTGAAGAGTATATTAATGGCGTGTTTGCTTTTAGAAGAGCCGCCGAGCATGATATGTTGAAGAAGGGATAAAATTTATGTAATCGTCCATGCATTGATTGCGTAATATGAAAATGTTTAACAACCCACCGCAGATCAAGCTCACTTAATACGTAAGAGGTTTCAAAAAAGGATATACATGTTGGAGCAGTCACGGTGAAGAGCAGATTATACCGGAAGTCAGTAATGACGACATCACCGAGGAAGTCAACGATATGTAGGGTATGGAATGTGCTTTTAATGAGGATAGGTCGCATGATGACAATCTGGATCGATGCTACGCGATGCGTAAGGAACTACGGTGAGAGAGAGTTTTGTAAATTCGAGGGCTTAATGGAGGACTCGGGAAACCTTTGTTCCTCGGCCGCAAGTCTAATACACAAGGTTGTCAACCGTGCTTGAACTGCTGAAATTGAAGGCAAGCAATGGTTGGTCCGACAAGAATTTTACTGGCGTTGTTAGGTCTCTTAGGTGACATCCTTCCGAGGGAAACGTGTTGCCCAAAGACGACCTACCAAGCTAAGAAGGTTCTTTGTCCATTGGGAATGGAAGTAGAAAGAATACATGCATGTCCGAACGATTGTATCCTCTACAGTAAGAGTATGCGACATGCATGCATGTCCTGTGTGCGAGCATCCCGATACAAGCTTAAGAATATCGCTAAGGCGAAGCAAGGACCTCTGCTAAGATGTTGTGGTATCTCACCGTGATCCCACGCTTGAAGCGCTTATTTGCGAACCGAAAGGAGGCAAGATTGATGCGCTGGCACTCGGAGGAGCGTAAGAAAGATGGGAAGCTCGGACACCTCGCTGATTCTCGCCAAGGAGAAACTTCGATCGAGCTTGAAGAGTTCGGTGGAACCGAGGAACATAAGGTTAGGGTTGAGTACGGACGGAATGAATCCTTTCTGAACATGAGCAAATGACATAGCACCTTGCCCGTGAATCTATGTATGTACAACCTTCCTCCTTGGCTGTGTATGAAGCGGAAATACATTTTGATGACACTACTTATCCAAGGGCCGAAGCAACCTGGGAACGATATTGATGTGTACCTAGCACCATTGCCGGAAGATCTTGTGACACTTTGGAACGAAGGGTACAAGTATGGGACGCGCATAAACGAGAGAACTTCACTTTACGCGCCATGTTATTCTCGCACCATCAATGATTTTCCTACCCTTGGTAACCCGTCGGGTTCAGTACAAAAGGAGCCAAAGCCTGTCCGCACTGCATAGATGGTACCGAGAGTGTATGGCTGAACAACTCACGCAAAACTGTGTATATGCGTCACCGTAGGTTCCTTCCCAGGATTCACCCATACCGCAAGATGAAAAAACAATTCGACTAAATAAGGAGGACGGTTCACTCAAGAGATTCTAGAGGAAAGAGGTCTATGATATGGTTAAGGATATCGATGTTGTGCTTGGAAAGGAGGTAAATTAAGGACCCTCGTAAAAATATCCGAATAAGCGGTCAATTTTTGGGACTTGCCTTATTGGGAGCACTTAGAAGTTCGACATCGCATCGACGCCATGCACGTGGAGAAGAATATATGTGATAGCTTGATTGGTCTCTTCTCAACATTACCGCAAAACAAAAGATTTGCGTTAACGCACGGCGTGATTTGGTTGATATGAACATAAGAACCGAGTTAGCACCGAAAGAGACCGATAAAGGATGAACGTACCTTCCCCCAGCTTGCTACACTTTGTCCAAGGCCGATAGAAATGAACTGTGTCAAAGTTTGCATGGTGTGAAAGTTCCGTCCAAGCATTCGCCAATATTAAGAAACTTGTTTCCATGAAAGATTTGAAATTAATTGGTATGAAGTCTCATGATTGTCATGTGCTGATGACACAGATGCTTCCTGTTGCAATTAGGAGTATCTTGCCAAACAAGGCCCGAGTGGCAATCTTTAGACTGTGTTATTTCTTTAACTCAATTGCTCAGAAGGTCATCGATCCCGAAGGACTCGACGCTCTGCAGGCCGAGGTGGTGACGACTCTATGTCATCTTGAGATGTATTTCCCTCCGTCTTTTTTTGATATCATGGTCCATCTCAATATTCACCTTGTGAAAGAGATAAAGATATGCGGCCTTGTGTTCCTACGTCATATGTACCCTTTCGAGAGATACATGGGAATTCTGAAGTCCTACGTACGGAATCGATCTCACGGAGGCGCGATCATCGAAGGTTATGCAACCGAAGAGGTCATTGAGTTCTGCGTGGACTACATGACTCAGGTGGAACCGATAGGCGTGCCTCTATCTCGTCACGAGGGGAGACTGGAGGGAATCGGGACCATCGGGAGGAAAGCAATCACTCCCAATCTAGATACATACGCGTAGGCCCATTTCACGGTCTTGCAACACATGACCCAAGTGTCCCCGTACGTCGACGAGCACAAAGACATGTTACGCCAATGTATCTGCAGGCCGGTCGGAGGTTTGGATAACGAGAGAGCACAACCGTCAGTTCAACGAATGGTTAAAGATGCGATTCACTGGGAGGGCATCAAGTGATGAAACGCTGCTATGGTTTGCCAAAGGACCAAAATTTATAATTGTGACATGGCAAGGATACGACATAAATGGGTACACGTTTTATACTACTCGGTGATATGAAGAGCACGACCCGTAATGCAGCGGTGTCCGTGATAGATGCATTTCACGAGGGTTCAATATCACGGGGCACGCGGATTGAACTCGCATTATGGGTTCGTAGAGGAGATTTGGGAGCTTGACTATGTACTTTTAAGATCCCCTGCTTCGATGTCACTGGGTTAAACTTCCGCAGGCGTGAAGGTCGACAAGCACGGTGTCACTCTCGTGGACCTCAAACGTGTCGGATACAAGGATGAACCATTCGTACTCACTAAGCAAGTTGTTCAAGTTTTTATGTAACTGACCCAAAGAAATAAGAACCGCCACGTAGTTCTTCATGGGAAAAGAAGGATTGTCTGAGTTGAGAATGTCGTGGATGAGGAAGAGTACAATCAATTTGATGAGTTGCCTCCTTCTGAGACTCGGATCGACTAGTGGAAGAACCCGGTGAGGAAGCTAGCTATATGCGCGTTGATCATCATGAAGGACTAAATTTCAATTAAGCATGTATATATTCCATTGTAATTAATTTGATGTTAACATGGAAACGCGTCACGTGTTATGGGCCAGTGCTAAATCGGTCAATTTGCCTCGGTCGGTCGTGTGAGACCCCGGTTTATCAGACTTGTAATGCAAAAGATATATATGAGAAAATTAAACACCTCATCTGGAGCTATGATACAGTGAATCAAGCACCTCATGAGATGAACAACCCAATTGGATTCATCTCATTTCGAGCTATGATGCACTTTCTACAATTTTTTAAAGCCTTGAAATGAGCAAAAGTAAAATGCATAAGTAAACTTTTCACAGTTAGCTCATTAATTAATAGAGGAATCCAACAAAATTGGATTCACTCAAAAATAGTTTACAGATAAAAAGTTATGCATTTTGAATTTAATTGCATTTTTCAGTTAACAAATAATCCTTCTCGGACGGTTCTCAAAAATAGTTTACAGCGAATAAATCTGGGCCGTCCATCTAAAGAACGACGGTTCTACATATGTGTGTGTTCACATCACAGACGGTTCTATAATGCAACTGCGTCGTGATACTTAATATAACAGACGGTTCATTAACAGAACCGTCTATGATATGAAATATCACACACGCTCAAGAATGCAACCGCCTCGTGATATTAAAATTAGGGTTTCTCTGTTAAGTGTTCAAGGACGGTTCTAACGGTTGGATTTAGATCCAACGATCCATGTGGATGGCAACGTTCGGACGGTCAGAACTTTTACACGAATCTGGGCCGTTGATCTAAAGTACGACGGTTCTATCGTCGTTTCATATCACGCATTTGGTTCGCTTATAGAACCGTCTGTGATATGAAAACTAGAGCTTCTCTGTTAAGTTATCACAGACGGTTCTATAATAGAACCATCTGTGATAGTTAACATCACAGACGATTTCTTTATGGAACCGTTTGTGATGTATTATCACAGACGGTTCTATCATAGAACCGTCTGTGATATCCATGTATATAAGTTTGTTCTATCATCGAACGGTTGTGCACACTCTGCTTTTTCCACCCTTCTCTAGCCGTGAGGGTTTACCAGGCCGCCTCCTTCGTCCCCACCTCCGGCCAGCGCCACCTCCTTCGTCCTCGCCTCCAGGCCAGGCCGCCTCCCTTCGTCCACGCCTCAGGCCAGCGCCGCCTCCCGCCTACCGAGCACCCGTGAGTTTCCCAGCCGCCTCTTCTTCTGCGTGAGAGCCCGAGGGTTTACCTCGGTGCCCCAGCGCCCCACAAGGCCGCCTCCCTTCAAAACTGAAGACCACTGATTCTAAAAGGTAGCCTTCGTCCATATTTAAAGGTTCATTTCATAGAGTAAACATTGCCATCAAAACAAGATTTGCAACATCATATTAGTACTATATATGTTTTCTTAATAACATCAAGATGATCTAGTTGGTAGCGTGGTTGTGTCAAGAGAACTTATATCGATGACCCTTAGAATAATGCAAAGAAAGAGCGGCGAGCCTGTAGGCTTTATGCACCATGATTTCATTGCATGAATAATTTTGTAAGCGCTATGTTTTCTTCTTTGAGCTTTAGGACTTTGATGTCAGAAAAAAAATGATACATGATATCTGACAGGGGTTTCTTTCTTTTTATATATATTAGCATCAACATATGATAATGGGGGTCGTTGACTAATCTTGAGTGGTCATGCCCATATGTGATACATCATTACTTTCTTTGTAGTCACATTAAAAAACCGAACCGTGACCCATTAGAGCTCAGAAGTTTTGTTCCTTGAATGCGGACTTATTTGATGTCGTTCGCTTTGCGGCTCCTAATTTGTCTACGCACTGATGGATGATATTTACCTTCATGGTTGTACAAAGTAGAATGTTGCGTTCCAAAATGGTTTGTTAGGTTGGTGTAACATATATCGTTTTATGGGCAACCGGATGCGGTACCGTATCATAAATTTAACATATAACATGTGTATTGTCGTGGGCCTGTTGATTGTACTTGATCTATACTATATTGGTGTTATGCTTGGAGTTGGAAGATACTACACAAAGTTGCACATAGTAGATTAAGTCTGATTCTTTGTGTAACTTGAGAGGCTGAAGATGAAGTCTTGTACCAACAGTATGCTCTAGTATTGTACCAACAGTATGCTTTAGTATTGGTTTTCGCTGTTTTTCTGAGGAGTGCAAGTAGTTGGATACCCCAAGATTCAAGCTAAAGAGAGGCAAGTGAGCTACTATGAAAATCATGAAACATGGCCATTAACATATTTTTAATGACATCCCAAAATTCAAGCTAAAGAGAGGCCCAGGTGCTTTATTATGGTCCATTTGAAAAACTGCTTCTTTCACATCTTTTTAAGTGAAAGGTTCTGTAAGGGAATTAATTTTCGCATCTGAAACTTGAGGTATAATGCCGAATGATGAAAACCTATGGAAGTAAGATTGCTTCGATTTACTAGGTTGGCCTAGGTATCATGGGTATCCCGATGACTAATATGGGTTAGCCTAGGTGACTTGAAAACCAAGATGTCGGCTAACTTAGGTTGGTGTGGGTAGTCTCGATACTTAGGGTGCCGACTAACTGGTAAACCCGGGAACCGTGATGATTCTTATGGTACACCGACGGCAATTTATTTTATTTTACTCGAGATGGCAAACGTTGATTATATTTGTTTATATTTTTGTGCAATTTCCCATATATTATATACTATGTAATAATTGCGTCGTAACTTATATAGATAGCAAGTAAGCGAGATGGCGAGGCACCGCCTTCGCCCGTCGGCCGACGCCGCCAAATGCGCCTGGATCTCCGATCAAGGTGGTACGCAGCGAAGGCGAGGAATCTCCAAATTGCCCTCGCCGCATGACGATCACGGAGGTCGTTGACGCCGGGATCCCGCTAAGTCCCAAGAAAGCAAATGCGAGATTCCGACCGCAAGGGAACGGGTCCTCATCACCACCCCAACTCGAAGTCTCGACGGATGTACAGAGAGACCGGGCCAGGATCAACTTTCGCCTCGCTCACTTTCCCGGCGTACTGCACGCACGCGCGATGGCACGCGCCGCCGGGCGATGTCCCACGCGTGGAGGACCTTCAAGAGCTCGCTTGTCACGCAAAGACGTGAACACGGGTCTGACGCCTTCACGACGTATCAATTTTTGTCGCGGATACATGGGACGCCTTCGCGTATGAAGACGACGGCCAATTTCAGGAGCAAAGTGCGCGCATGAGCTATCCAGCACAAAACACTCACCCCACAGACTCGGCCGCGGTACGCGGTAAAGCCACGCGATGGCGACGGAGGACGAGATCGCCGCACGACCATTTGCCGAGATCTCGGATGAGCGCGCTCGATCCTGGTTAAGAGCGAGGGCATCAGCCACGTCTTCGGCAACATCTCTCGACAAACCCGCAGACGAGGCAGTGTCTCAACGTCTGGTAAATTTCTCAAACCACTTAATTGTTAATAAGTCCATAACTTCGTCGTGGATCATACTGGAATCACCGTCAGATACGGGAGGGAGCATTTTCTCCACGAGCCTGGCCACTTCGTCGTGGGCTTCGAAGACTTATTTGACTTATACAACCTAACTGCCCTCGACGCCTCACTTCGATCGATGCCGACATCGTAAGTGTGTGCAATCAATTTCTACACTCACGTGATACCGATAAATATCATAACTCATTGCTTATGTACAGATACATTATGAAACGTGCACATCGAATCAAAGAACCGGTGGGTTTCCTCGACCCACACGTGGTCTCTGAGCAAACAATCAACCAAGACGCATCCTACGTCGAGAATTACATAAAAATGGGATTGCTTACTCTGGACGACAGGGAGTACATAATGGTGCCCTACAACTAGAAGTAAGTGCTTCAATATTTGCTATACAAATTACGTTTCAACATAGGTTTATGACTATAGCGACATACACGAGTAGGTTCCACTAGATTCTTCTGATTCTTGTGCCAAAGAGGAACATGGTATTGTACCTTGATTCTCTACTCAACAAAAATCACGACTTCACCATTCTTAAAGGAATACTCGACAGGTATGTTCATTTCCTCCGCACATAACTCTATTGTAGTCTTCCTTCATTTTAAATGGACAAGGATAACTTTTTTGAATCATGTAGGGCGTTCATCGGCTATGTTGCCGAGGGAGGTTTATACAAGGGAACGAGCGCCACACTGACTCACAGGATGCGATTTCCGGTACGCGTGCTACAACACAATAATCATATATCATACTCTGTAATATTGCGTCTCGAACTGACTGTACATATATATGTAATTCTATTTTTGCAATGCCGCCAGCAAAAACGAGATCACATATGCGCATTCTACGTATGCCATCATATGCAGCTATTGATTGCTTCTAGGACGAACGATCCCCAGGTTTGTCAATCTCGTAATAATTATCTCCTAATTATAAATTTAAATATATATGCTTACTACTTTACTCGCTAGCGATGTGGCTTGAACATAGAGTTAAATGCACTCGAGATGGACCAGTCACGCACATTCGAGGAGCTCGTGGCTTCATCAAGGCGCATATAGTTAACACCAACGAAGAGTTTCACGCCGTCGACACCGATGAACGACCTCGAAACAATTGATTCAATATTGTAATTCACTTTGACTGGTTGTAATTCAATTTGTAACTCTAGCGACAATATATACTTGAAACATTCTTTTGTAATTGATTTTGAGTTAAATGATCACTTTGAGTTGTCGAGAACTATCTCGTGACATGTTTCTACTTGCTAGTTTTCAGAGGGCATGGCTAGCAATTCCCGAGGCTAGTAAAATACGAAAAAAATTAATTAGGTTTATAGACTTATCACGACGGTTCTAACTACGAACCGCCTCGTGATATCGAATAACCACGCACGGTTTGTAGTTGGAACCGCTCGTGATAATTCATTATCACGAGCGGTTCCAACCACGAACCGCTCGTGATATTCTGTAATCACGCATGGTTCGTGGTTGTAACCGTGCGTGATTATTAAATATCACTGACGGTTCCAACAACGAACCGTCTGTGATTCTATTAAGTATCACGCACGGTTCCAACAACGAACCGCTCGTGATTCTCAGTATCACGCATTTGTTCGTGGTTGGAACCGTCAGTGATAAGAGTTATCACAGACGGTTTTCAACCGCTCGTGATAACCGCTATCTCGTTATCTCGACGTTCAAAACCGTCGTGATGATCTATTACGAACCGTCTGTGATGACCTTTTCTGTAGTAGTGCTATGTGCAAGGAGGTAAGTGTGTTTGTTTTGGTTGCAATGTAAAATTGTAAATGCCCTATCTGAATTTTATTTCATATTATCATACCAATGTTGTTTCCAGTTCCTCTCTCTCCCCGCGTCGCCGGTCCTTGCCTCCTCCCTCTCCCCTCTCTCCCCGCGCCAGTGTAGTTTGTATTTTATTCTTGTGCCTTACATCAACAATATTGTAACTACTTTAATCTATTATCATCTCTCCGAGTGATTGCAGTAGTTTTCTTTTCTATTGAAATGAATGTCTGTTTTTCCCTTATTGTGTACTTGCAGTAAATACAGTTTGGCTGCCAAAGGGACCATAGAGTTTATGGGATGCTGGATTTGATGGTTAATTAAGCATGCTGGAATTGATTGTTAATTATACAGTGATCTAGATGATATTATGGCCAGTGTAGTACATGATGTTTACTGTTATCTTGCTATGTACTGTTTCGTTTTGATGATTAGTAGCGTATTTACCTATTTAGAAAATAGATATGTAGCTGTTATAGGCTCACTAATTTTACCAGTCTAATTTTCATTAAACTATAAACGCTCTTTATTTTTTCAGAGAGGTTGATTCCATGGACCTGAGAAAGAAGCTTCCTTTCTGTGTTGGTCTTATATTGCGCCTTATAAGGAAGAACTACTGTATATATGTGACTTGTATAACTGGATACGATAGATCACCAGCACGTGTGATTGCATATCTACATTGGATTCAAGATACACCTCTCCATATTGCTCACAAATTCATCACTGGTTTGCACTCTTGTAGACCTGACAGGTAATTTTAGTTAACACAGTTTTCTTAATTGACCGGATTAAACCTAACTAAAAGGGCAGTCTGGTTCCGTTAATATGTCGACTGTTGCAGTTTGTGTCATGTTTATTGTTTTGCGAGCTAAAATTTTTGTTTAAATACACAGAGCTACAATTGTTTGGGCAACTTGGGATCTCATTGCATTAGTTCAAAACGGAAGACATGATGATACTCCCACACATTCAGTATGCTTTGTTAGGAATATTGGTCGGGGGGTAAGTTTCGTACATACAGAATGTATCATTGATGACACAATATGCACCATAGTTTCATCTCTCATGTGCTTTTTATATACATTTGTGAAATGTTAGCATATATATACATCTGTGAAATGTCCTCTCTTTCTTGCATGTTGATCCTACAGTTAGTTAATTAGTTTGTTGATCATCATTTCAAACTAAGCTCTCAATTGTTTGTAGTGGCCGTAGTCAATCAACATTAAACTTCTATTCCTTTGAGCAAGAATGTATAACTGTAACATAATATTTAGTTCTAAGTTTATTTTTCCGTTGCAACGACGATGGCTTTAATTTCCTTTTGGGATTTTAGAACATGTAGTATTTTTTTACAATTTGATTTATATACTAGTTTGCATAGATATGTTTTGCTTGATATGTGTATAGAAAAAAATTGATATTTATTGTATATTTTACAACTATATTTCACTCTTTTTTGGATTCTGTTGCAACCCTAGTATATCTAGAAAGCTGTGTGTGTGTGTGTGTGTGTGTGTGTGTGTGTGTGTGTGTGTGGTGGTGGTGGTGTTGGTGGTGGGGTGGGGGCACACTGGTACAGCATATGGTATGACTCTCTGCAACCATGCACTTGCCGGGCAGAACAAAAGAGTGGTCAACAAAGCCGGGCCTGCTTGCTTCGTTTGGTTACCAGATTCTGGTCATGTGCTGCGTGATTGGAACCAGGGAGGTCTGGCAGGTAAAAAAGATTTCTTTACCTGGTGATTTTAACTTTTGTTTGGCATTTTAGACTTTTGAACAGATATGTGTATTTTCTTGAAATTATTAAAAGTTCCTTAAAATCATCACTAAATTAACGATGGAGTGCTGAAGTTACAAGTTTTTCTATTGTTGAATCGCCCAATACTTGCCAACATTTTAGGCCTCTTTGCATGAGGAGTTTAATGTTCATCTCCATGTTTACCCACCCCACTAAAAAATTTTGGTAATTCGGATAAATACCAACATGAAGTTTTGCAATTTGAAAGATGACATTAGCTTATGGCTATTTCAAACCTACATCATTTGCAATTGTATTTATTCCATTTCCCATAATAAACTCACTTTTGGATTTTGGGCTCTTGTATTTTAAGGCCCTGTTTTGGAACACTGGAATTCCCCATGAATTTTGTAGAATGTTTATAGGAAAAAGTTCAATTCCTATAGAAATTAGGGGGAAAATCATGTGTTCCAAACAGGGCCTAAGTGTTTTCTTGGTTTGGACATGTGTATAGGTGATGGGAGGATCCCCTCAATGATGGTTTGGAATGTGGGAACATACACAGTTAATAATATATACATTTGATCATTAGTTTTTCTAGACACATATTAGTAAAAAGTATATAAAATATAGTACAAGTGCACTTTTGATGACAAAATTACTATCAATACCATTTTATGTGACTAATCTGAATATCGGTGGTCAAAATTTAAATCTTTGACTAGATTTCCCTAAACTACATCGATTTAGCATATGACCGAGTATAAAAGCTAGAGAAAGTCCACATTTAAGAACCTGCTCACAAATTCACAAGATTCGGCGGTCCAAATGCCAAAAAATACATTTAACAGAGCCTACTTTTTTATAGATCAAATGCTCTTGGGAATCTCATGGAGAACCCTATTTTTTATTAAAAAATAACACACTTTTAATTAATATGACAAAAATAAATACCAGATAAAAAATACAAAAATAATACTCTATCGCTAATTCATTTAGCGACAAAGATGTGACATTACCTGTCGTCAATTTATTTAGCAACAAGACCATGTCACCAAATGAATTGGCGACAGGAGCTCCCAGTCAAACTGTCTCCAATTCATTTAGCGACAGGACCTTGTCACCGAAACATCTGGCGATATGGTATTATTTGACCGACAATCTTGTTGTTGATTTATTTAGCCGATAAGCTCTTGTCGCCGAATCATTTGGCGACAGCCCAACATCTGATTTGGAGATATAATATTTTTTTGTAATTTTTTTGTCCGCTATTTATAGATCAAATGCCCTTGGGAATCTCATGGAGAACCCTGATTTTTTTATTAAAAAAATAACACACTTTTAATTAATACGGCAAAAATAAATAGCAGACAAAAAATACAAAAATAATACTCTATCGCTAATTCATTTAGCGACAAAGATGTAACATCTCTTGTCACCAATTTATTTAGCAACAAGACCATGTCACCAAATGGAGCTCCCCGTCACACAATTCATTTGGTGACACTGTCACCGAAACATCTGGCGATAGGGTATTATTTGACCGACAATTTTGTCGTTGATTCATTTAGCCGATAAGCTCATGTCGCCATTGGCGACAATCCAACATCTGATTTGGCGAGTATTATTTTTGTTATTTTTTTGTCGGCTATTTATTTTTGTCATATTAATTAAAAAAGTGTATTATTAAAAAAAGTCGAGAACCCCACATCGGCTTTAACAGCAAACATGCTCTCGCCAAAAAGGACTGATGCCATCGGGGAGAGAGGAAAAAAAAAGTACTTTCCCATTCCCCTGTATCCGATACAAATTATGAGGGGCAGAAAAAGAGTGCAATCATCCAAGGCTGAATGCCCAGCCTCAACAGATTTATGCAGAAAGTGATGATGCTGCAAGAGAAAGGCTTCGGGTAAAGAAAACGCTAGAAAAGAAGCAATGGTCGCAAACCTGAAAGGAGAAACAGCATGGAAAACAAGGGACCAAAGCATTTCAGGCAAAACAGCTCCATCATGGAATGTGCCGACAGATTCCAGGTTTAAGCTCACAGAAGCTATTGCTTTCTCTGACAATGTAGCATCAAGAAAAACGGAATATTGGTTTAAATTTGAGCATATCAGGCTTCATTTTAAAAGGATAGAATTGGGGCCCATCATGGCATCATCCTCAGCATTTGGTCATCTATCCCAAACAGAAACCAAATTGTTTTCTTCTGGCATTTTCAGTGAAAGATGTAGGGTAAAAAATGGTAGTTTTGACCTGGGAAAAGGTTTCCTCATCTCAAGTGGAATTTTTAATGTAAGCAACAAATGAAGTGAAGTAAATGCACAATTGCTGATAGCTACTGCCTACTCCTCAGCACTTGAGAAGGAGATCAGAAGCAATCAAGCATGAGTGACTCACCAAGCTACCTCTGCCAAGAAAGAAAAAGATCAGATTGGAAGGAAATTCAGAGAACTGCTCACTCTCTGTGTTGCATCATCCTTGCATTGTTGCATCAAATCCATACCTCGTACTAGCTAACAGCAACAACAAAGATTAACAACAGCTACAAGACGAAGATAATTATAGAGGCATTGCTCTTGCTCATATGTAGAATAGGACGAGGAGTAATAAATATAAAGACACAAGAAGAGCACAGCAGTAGCTAGCAAACAGCTCCCTGGTTAGTCCAGGCCGGACCTGATCCTCTTGTGGCCGGCCTGCCGGATGGTACCGACCGATCCCCCCTCGGACGCGGCGCGGCCGCCGCCCGAGGAGGCGGCGAAGAGCGAGGAGAGGTCGGCGTAGAGGTCGACGACGCGGCGGATGTTGTTGTTGAGCTCCCTGATGAGGCCGACGTTGCGGGAGAGGTCGCCGGGCACCTTGGACTCGTGGTTCTGATTGATCTCGCTGATGAGGACGCGGTTCTGGTCGAGCAGGCCCTGCACCTGCACGAAGCTCGTCTGGAACGCGTGCAGCACCTTGGTGTCCACGCCGGCGGCAGCCGCCGCCACCGCCGCGCCGCCGAACCCCGACAGCGTGTCGCCCTCCATTGACTCCCTTTCTTGGCTGCTTGCCTGCTTCTGCTCCTAGTTCTTGCCTTCTTGGTGCGGTGTGCAGCCAGTCGCAGCAGCTACTAGCTCCTGCTGCTCTCGAGTGAGCGGTGTTGCAGCCACTGGGTTTCTTTCCTTCAATCCTGCAGAATGTGCCAAATGGACCAAATGGTGAGATGGATGCTGAATTGAGTTTTTGGAAGGGATGGTGATCTAAGAATGGCTATGTTCTGCATATAAAAAATATTGCTTTGTGTTGTTGATGTTATTGCTGCTCGGGTCATCAAGATTTGGCTTTTACTGCTTTGGCTCAGCCAAATTTGCATATTGGAGCAACTGTTGGGACATGGGAGGAGAAAGTTCTGTGGAACAAGATCAGATGTACTTAACGAATCTTTCTGCTTGGACCCAAAAAATGGATAGAAATCTTGATATTAACGCAATATTTTTATTAAAATAAAAACTTCATCCAAACAAGAAAGAATTCCAAGAAATACAAAGCGCGTCAGATTTTGGGGGAAAGAAAGAGTGTAATGAGGGGGAGGAAGGCTTGTGCGTCAGTGCTTGTGTAAGAAGGGATGGTTTGGGGAATTGTTGAGATCCGGCGTTTGCCATGGAATTCCCGGGAGCAACTCGAGATGAAAGATCGCGAGGAGGGCATGAAATGGAAGCTGCAGGGAAATTGCACGGAAAGGGGAATGAAAATCCATGCACTTGGGGAACGATATTTTTCTTTTCTGTTTCTCTTTCGGTTCTAGAGACCAAGGCACAGCAAGAAAATCCAACTCCAGTCAACCCAACCTAGGGACAAAACCAGAACAAGAATTAAAACCACTTTGTCCAAGAAACAAAAACGAGGAGAGAGAGAGAGAGAGATCCTAATAGCACAAGAAATCAAGAACAAACCAGGAAGTGCACCCAAGAACACCAGGTTCCTGCGAGAGAAACAGGAGATCCCAAACCAGAATACCAAACAGGCTCCACTCGAACAAGAGATACAAGTCCAATTTCAGAGAGAGATAGAGAGGGAGGGCGGTGGTGCTCACCATAGTCAAGGATTCCGTAGCATTTCTGAGGAGCTGATCAGATCATATGAGCATGCCAGAGAGAGTAATGAAAAGGGAGGGGGGTTAAGGGTTGAATTAAAGGGGAAGGGGATGGATGACGAATTGACGATGGAAAGAGAGGAAGGGGGAAGGGAAGGAGATCAGGAGATCCTCAGACAAAAGAAACAGGGCTCTATGCCCCTATATGTCTATGCGGCTACGCCTCCCTCGCTCCTGTCCTTCTTTCTCTTTTGTTGTTGCTCCGTAGATAGAATCTTTTCCTATAGAGAGATTTGTGGCACGTTCGGACACGTTTCTCCTCCTCCTGTCTCCCACCTCTCTCTCTCTCCCTCCCTCCCTCCCTCCCTCTGCCGAATCATCCGATCATGGAGTGTATGGATGTGTCGCTTGATATTCGATGGGTGGGTTATTTTTATCCCCTCGAAGCGGGAGGAACTCGGAGCTCTTGTAGCCCCCACGTAATCGGTTTTACGAAAATCCCGTGTTTTTTGAAATCTCGACGAAACCCTTATGAAATCAGCAGGCTAAGGTTTTTGCATTCGTGTCTTTTGTGCAAAGACTCTTGGAGTTTTTGGTAAACCCCTGCACACTTGTGGACGTTTGATCTCGTGTAAGAGGTTGATCTGACCACCGCACTCGTTCTCCGTGACCCATACCCAAGCCTCTCTGATTTCCCTCATAGACATCGTTGCCTCACACCCCTGCCTCCTCTCACCCTCGCCCTCCGCTGCCTTCCGTTCGATCTCCCTGGAGCCGACACTATCCCCCAACCCCACCTCCTCCCCTATCGTCGTTGGCACCAACATTCAGTCACTCCTTCTACCATACCTCTGCCATCGCTGCCGATCGCTCGCCTCGCCGGCCCCGTGCCTCGCCTCGCCTACCGCCCTAGATCAGGCATGACTTCTAGTTTACAATGGTGCCTTGGTTGCAATCCCAATGACCCCCACAATCTCGGTCACCCTGTCGACCTCTGTCTATCGTTGTCGTCATCGCATCTGCCAGTTGACATTGCTGCTTCAGGTGGTCTTTCTCCCCCTTCAATCCCCACCATCCCCACCCACTGATCCTGTTGGACCGAAACGACAACTAGAGGGGGTGAATAGGAGCATTATCTCTTTTTCATCTTGATCGGATTTAACTCAATTCTTACTTCAATAGTTATGAAAGCTATGAAAATCGAAGTATAAGCACAACGAAAGTCTTGTATTGAATCCAATCCAAACCCCGAAGCACAACAACCAAAAACAACGAAAACTCAAATCGAAGTGAGTTGGGCGATCAGACCTCTCAAGATATGTTGTCTGACCGATAGCCTAGTGGTCTCACCTCTCACCAGGGGCGGTATGACATGTAGTATGATGAATAGTGAAATCAACACGAAATTAAAATCATAAATTTAACTCAACTTTTGATCTGGTGATCCAAATTCCCTTAAATTTCAACCATAGCACATCAAGAAGGTCGGGACCAATTTCAATCGACAATCGGAAAGATCAAGGTCAAAGTTCCATGAATTCATAAATGAGGAAAGGAGTGCACAAAAACCTAAGAAAATCAAACTTTGATCCTAAAATTTACTCGTGGGTAAATCATGATCAAGATGACCCTAGATGCATTCTCACATGTCATAGCAAGCAAGATCACAACAAGAAATCAAAGGAAAGCCACAGGGTCACCAAATCCCAAAAGTCATCAAAGATAGAGCAAGAACAAGAAGAGACTCATCTTGAAGCAATATTGTTTGGATTGATTTGAGATAAATGTTGGTTTACGGCCACTCCACCATGGAAGACAAAAGCTCAACACTCGAGCACACAATCAATACATCTCTTATAAACCCTAGCCTCAACTACTCCAAAATCTCTTAATCATAAATTAGGGTTTTTCTCTTGAAAAAACTTGGGAACTCCATGTCTGCACACTCCCTTTTATAGTAGAGGCTAGGCTGAGAGAGAAGAACCTAACGAGCACCCGTTAAGCCTACACATAAATGAGTCTACACTCACATACGCTTGTTAAAGCGGATGACTAACTAGGCTTCTCGAATCCATTTCTTCGTATTTGGGCTTGCATTTTTGAAAAATTGTCAATGTGTTCATCAAGGGAGATTGTGAATATCATGGGGATGTGATCATGATCTTAGTATGATGAAACCATTGGCAATGGTGTTGAGGGTTTGTCAAAACACGTATTTTTAGCCAACCCTCAATACCATTATCAATTGTATCATCATTCTAAAATCATGAGCATATCCCCATGATATCCACAGATCCCCATCTCTCTCCCCTCTCGAGACCCTAAGCTAGAAAGCTCTTCAGATCTCCCTCCCCCTCAACCCTTCTTCTAGTTCTACGAGTTACCACCACCTTCTTCTTGAGCTTCGGCTGATGTGCCCACGACTCAATCTTCGTCTATAGTGAGATTCTTGTGATTCCTTTCGCATCACTTTATGTTCTAGCAACACATCAAACCTTCCCCTAAGTCAATTTTGTCGTTCTCGTAGCTCGTCGCTGGAATTGAACTAACTTCGCCATCTTTGTCTGAATCGTCGATTTCATCGTCTCGCGCTAGATCTAAAACCACCTCACTAACATGCGAGTCCGGCATGATAGCATTGTTGTTCCCTAAACTTAGTCCATTATGGACCATAGCCTTTTGTGAATTTGGTCTATGGATCAAGGGCCCACCCGTCAATCCCTATCATTTCAATTAAATAAATCCTGAGAGAATACTTCTCTCTCAATTTCCAGCATTTTCCCTACCGTCCACACTTCCGGAAGTCCGTTCTCCTTCATACGAGTTCCGATTGATCCTGTTCTTCTTCCTAAATTCATAATATGTCTATCAGTACTAAATTTACATTTTTTTAATTTTATTTGTTTTATGGTTATTTATTTGTTTCATTAAGCGCGTATAGAATCTGATAATGTCAAAGCAAACTTGAAGCAACCGGGGGGAGTGATACCCACCTACCGCGAAGGCAAGTTTTCCTTGATCATCCTACTGTTTTCAAAATATTATTTTTATATCGTTCAAAACTAGTATGCATAGCTAATTACATAAAATGATGATTTTACCTGTTAGGAGTTGGTAGCTATTCCTAATTGAAATTTACCTCCTTGATATTGATATTGTTGAACCTTTGTCGCCCTAGTATAGTAAATCTATGATAATGGTTACATTATTGATGGATTAGTTGGAATGGTAGAATTGCTAACAATTGGGGACACAGCTGTTGAAACAGTTAACTATGCAAAGGTTGTATAGCTTTACCCACAAGAGAGAAATCAAAATGTATGTCACACACTTTCGTAGATGTGCGACTAAGTGATTATCACAAGACCTTAACAAAACTTTTTCTCAATCCAGTTATGCCCACTAAGGTTTCAACACTGCATGTCATCATGACCAGACAGGGTCCCCCTCTTACACCATTGTGAATATCCATCCCAGAATTCATGCTTCCAAAAATAGAATTAAAACCGAAACATTTCTAATTAATTAGCTAGGTCCATCTCATACTGGACATGTGGTTGTACGGTATGACCCAGTTCAATGGCGCCCAAGATTAAGTCCTTGACAATCCACCCAGGCAAGTCTTGCCTGAGGGTAAAACCATTTTGTTTAACCAAACCAATGACAATCTCTGTCATGACACAAAATTTTATAACAATGGCATCGCACTATAGTTTGTACAAAAGTAGCATTGCACCACAATTGCACATTAGTGGCATCGCACCATAATTCCATATATCATTAAGTCAAATTACCATTATTGAACATGTGACATGAGCCTATCGTAACTAAACATCTCTACGATAACCCATGTTGGTGATACAAGTATGTTCAACTAGTAATGACCATCATATGGTGACAAATGATTCATAGTATTCTGAGAGACCATGTGAGAGGTCCTCCACTCTGAGTGATGAGTATTTGACAAGTGTGTTGATTAGATTGAGAGTTGGGTTTTAGGTTTGACCGATTCGGCCGAGTCAGATAATCGGAACTACCGTGTATGGAGCGGAAGTTCGATAAATCTGAACTACGGTGTTAGAAATAGGATCTTCCGATTAATCTGGGTTTTGGTCTCGGCTGAAGGAAATCGGAACTTCCGCACAAGGGGTAGCGGAGTGTCCGATAATTCTGACATTGAGTGTTCTCTGTGTTGCTAATCGGAATTAAATTTTTGGAAAATCGGATGTTCCGAAGATCGGAAGTTCCGCAGTGGTAAGCACGGAACTTCCGATAATTCGACAGCGCGGATAGTTCGAAATCGGAACTTCCATTGTGGTAAGCGCGAACTTCCGATTGTGTCCGTAATCGCGTAGAAGGTTAAATTGTGATTTTGATTTTGTATGAGTTTGAGTCTTATACAAATATTGATGCTATGATATTGTGCAATGCTATGTGATGTGTTTTTGTCTGTGTTGACTGCAGGGCATCAAGATGGAGTCATGGCGAGACACGTGGACCGGACTAGGCGCTGGAGGCGTTGAGGTCAGAACGGTCGAGATGTGTCGAAGATGGCGTGAATCTTGAAGCGGTTAAGTAGTCGTGCACAACAAGGTGTACGGAGGCTTCCGTAGAAAGCGCAAGGGCGAAAGGGTCTTTTCGCAGCAAAGAAAAGTGGAGGCGGTTCCGTTCGGTGTAGCGGGCTTAATGGGTTGGAGGCCCATTAGCAAAGGCTATAAATAGGGAGAACCTCGAGTTAGGTTAGACCTTTGATAGAAAATTAGGTTAGCTCTAGAAAAGGTGTGTGTTACCTTTTGAGAGTTTGTTGAGTTGAGAGAGAATGAATCAAAATCTTGTAATCATTCCTCTCAGTATTTCTTTGTAATCTTTTGATTTCTATTAATGAATCTCGAGGTTTTGATTACTTGCTTATGCCGTCCAGACAATCGGAACTTCCGATTGTCCAAGGCTAACTACAAGCAGCGGAACTTCCAGATCAATCCCGGAACTTCCGGAGTGCGAATCATCACGGGTAGAATCGAACTTCCGATTTCTAGCAATCCCCGAAACTTCGCTGCTCTTCTCCGATTTTGCTTCACTCTTCTTGAGATATCCAGAGGACTTTGTAGGTCTTATTTAATTACAAAGAAGGGGAGTTATTAATTTTAAAGCACCATTCACCCCCTCTGCTGCCATTTCGGTCCTTCAATTGGTATCGAGCCGTTAGCTCTTCTTGATAGATCTTAACCTATTGGTTGAGCCATGGCAACGGACAAGTATTCCACCAAGCCTCCAGCTTTTGATGGTCCGGATTACCCTTTGGAAGAGCCGAATGGAAACTTACATCCGTGCTCGGGGTATGCCATCCGGAGAAAGGTGAAGGTTAGATTTGTTTGTTCTCCGATGAGAACATCAATGCCGGAAACATGGCCGATGTTGAGGCAAATGCTAAGGCAAGGAACATAATCATTCGTGGTTTAAGCGTATGAGTTTGATCGTATTTCTCATTTGATTTCGCTTATGACATCCGGGTGACCCTCGATGCATACCATGAGGGCACCACTCGATTAAGACGGTTCGACAAGACCAGCTTCAAGCGTGAGTACAATGAATTTGAAATGCTTGTCGGTGAATCTTTAGACGAGTGCTTTTTATGCTTTCACAAGATCTTGAGCAACCTCCGAGCGGTCGGTCTTACATACCCCGACTCGGATAACGCCGACGATACTTTCGCACTTGATCTTCGTGTTTGGGAGATGAAAGTGACTACCATCAAAGATAGCACGGACCTCTCGACCCTGACTCTTGATGCGCTTTACTCGCGTCTCAAGACTCACGAGATTGACATTGTCTCTCGAAGGTCGAAGTCACAATGATGGCTTTAGTCACCGATCCCACTTCGGATCTTCTTCTCGAGTCGACACGGGTTCTCCTAGTCGCTCTCGTGACATAACCGATGATCGCTAGAGCACTTGAGGATGAATAACTAGCCCTCCTAGCTCTAAGTTTTCCCATGCTTACAAGAGGAGGAGGGATGGTAAGAGAGGAGGTCCTGTGATTTGTTTCGAGTGTGGTGGCCCCAACCACATCCGAGCAAACCGTCCCAAGCTTGGGAAGGGCAAAGGTGACTATGGCGGTCCAAGCAAGAACGACTACATCGACAAGAACCGCAACACGAAGCCCTCAAAGACTGATCAAGGCAAGAAGAAGTTCCGCAACTTTGGGAAGGCAAAGAAGTTGTTCCATCGCGTCCTCACCGCCTCGATTTAACCGGACACCAAATGAGGTGGAGGGGTGGAGCGACGATGATGGGAAGGACGATCATGATCCCAAGGACGACGGCAACTTCTCCTAATGTGCTTCATGGCCCTCGGGGCGAATCGAGCGACAATGAGTCAGATCTCGACTCGATGAGGTTAGTCCCACTTATGACCAAATTTAATGATGCTTTTCTTAAGCTAGGTAGATTTCATGCTAAGTCTAGGGCTAAGTGTTCGTGTTGGAGAAGGAAGTAGCTAGACTATCACGGAGCTTACTTTACTTACATCCGCTCCCTCCGTGATGATTGTGACACTTGTCGTGCTTTGCTTGATGACATGGAAAACTAAGGACCTTGCATGATAGTGTGTCCTCTGAACTTGACATGATTAAGGTAGAAAACATTAGCCTTCTTGAATTAGAGATGAGTAGGGTAGCACCTCCCGCATCCACTACTATTGAGGCTACCGCTTGCACCTCATGTGAGGTTAAGGACAATTCGCTTAGAGGTCTTTATACCATGTTGCTTGATCTCGCTCAAACTTGTGAAAATTGTAATAATCTCAAGATGAACCTAAAACGGGCAGAACACAAAATTGCTGAATTCCAAGCTGCGCTACTAGAGCCTATTGTTTCTTGTTTAAACTGTCCCAAGTTAATCAATGAATTAGAATCAGATCAAGCGGCTTCAAGAAATGATTGATCACAAGAATAAATTGGCTCAAGATGCTTCTAAGGACCTTGTTAGCTCACCTTGCAATCATTGTAATAAACTAAAATATGATTTGGTTGCATTGGATGAAAAATGTGTGAAACTAACTAAGGACCTTCTAGAGACACAATCATCTGCTTGTATTGTGTGTGCTGGGAAGAAGCCTAAGGGTTTGGTAGAGACGCCTAGTAACGTGAACCAACTGATAGCGAGAGGATTCGTCCCCCAAAGTCTACCGTGCGTGCACAAGCCAATCTTTCCTCCGTTGTTGGTTCTTCTTCCGCTTCCTTACCTTCTCACTGTCCCTTCTTCCCTCGCTTCTTCTTGCACCTCTCTCTTTCGGAGTGTCGATCTTATGAACACTCTCGAGAGGTTTGTAGGAGGCAAGAAGAAGCTCAATCTCATTCTAGACAAATCTAAAATTTGCAGATTTAATCAGGGTCTAGGATATGATATCCAGGAGGATATGAGGAAGCATCCACCTGTCGTGCTCAAAACCATAGCACCAGGTGTGATCAAAACTAAGCCCAGGACTGAGAAAGTCAATTTTAAGTCAGCGGGTTTTGTTCAAAGGATTTCTGACAGCAAGGTGATTCCACCTGCAGCTTCGCCCCCTCAGAAGGCGAAGTATCATTGCACCTTCTGTCAGAAAGATGGACATTTAGTTGATCATTGCTTCAGGCGCGCCAAGATCGCGTAGAGACCGTGTTGAGTCTCTTAGGCACATTCAGGGTCAGCCCCAGATCTTGAGTGCACCTAAGACCAACACGAGGTCTAGGTTTGTTCCATCTGATGATTTTGGGCAGCATCGAGGACTTGGTTTTTCTGAGTTTCGTCCTCATGCTCCCTTTGGTCGTAACTTCCGCCGTCCTGAGGGTAGATCTCGCTTTCCTTTCGAGATAACTACTCATGGCGAGATCAAGATGTTATCGGTACTTCGACTCGCTTCTTCCATAGCAATGGATCCAAAGAATGTGCTCGAGATCTTTGACTTGTTGAGTGACAGAGAGCGTAGGGTAGATAGAGGTCGGTCTTGCTTGACTACTTCATCGCTTCACTGTTACTCAAGATTGGGTGCCAAAATCATCGTTGATTCACCCCAAGATCGAGACTTTACTGCTTGACTCGTGGTCGCCGGCGTGGAAGGAAAGGTCCGGATTGTAGACTCGGTTGTTTACGCCATATGACCGGTGAGTCTCGTTGGTTTTCTTCCTAGCCCGCGCTCCAGTGATGAGACGATCACCTCTGAGATGCTTCATTTGGGCGCCATCGCTAAAGGTACTGTGAGCATTAATGATTCTTTTATTTTAAAAGATGTTGCCTTAGTAAGTAAGCTGCAGATAATCGCTTTCGCCTCTCACCACCGATGATGGTTTCGAGGTGAGCTTTAAGAAAACAATTGCAAAATTCTTGATTCTTCTGTAGTCTAGTTTATGGATTTCTCGTTATGGGAGGATCTTTCGTGCTGATTTTTCCGATCTTCCGTGATCCTCTCCGATGTTTAATTGCTTCAATCCCGTGATTTGACTTTCTCGCATAGGAGACTTGGTCATATAGGATTTGATCATCTCGACCTGAGTTAGCGGCCACGATCTCATTCGTGGTCCGCCAAACTCAAAATGGTCAAGGATCTTGTTTGTGCTCCTTGCCGCAAGACGGCAAAATGGTTGCCGCTTCACATCCTCCATTCTAAAGACTATGACAGATGCACTGTGTCAATCGCCCATATGGACACAGAGGGACCAAATAGAGTGCAACGAGAGGAGGGAAGTGGTACGTACTTGTCGTGGTCGATGACTTCTCGAGGTATTCTTGGGTGTTCTTCTTAGCCTCAAGGATGAGACGCTTACTCTTTTCGTGGTCTTTTAGTAGGCTTTCGTTGAGCTCCCAAGTGCATTACGAGCACCGCACCGATAATGGCACCGAGTTCAAGAATTCCTACTTTGAGAGTTTTGTGGTGAGACAGTGTAGAGCACCGCCTCGCCTCCATACGCCCCCAACAAAATGGCGTTGTGGAGAGGAAGAACTGCACCTTGGTCGAGATGGCGGTGACGATGCTTGATGAGTACTCTACACCTAGGAAGTTTTGGGTGAGGAATTGCTACGCTTGTCATGTTTCTAACAGAGTTTTTCTTCTGCACTCTTGCATCGCACTTCTTATGAGTTGAGATATGGGCGAAACCCGCGGCTCGCATTTTCGTGTGTTTGGTTGCAAGTGTTTTATTCTGAAGTCTGGGAACCTAGATAAGTTCGAGTCACGATCATGTGATGGGATCTTTCTGGGTTACTCGACTTCTTCTCGTGCCTATAGAGTCTGGAACTGCGAGTCTAGTAAATTGTTAGAGACCTGTGAGGTGACCTTCGATGAGGCCAGTCCGGGGACTAGGCCTGATATCTCAGGTTCTTTAGAGCAGTCTGAGTCCATCTTTGTGGACGAAGAGGAAGACGGAGATGAAGGTTGTCTACCTGACCCAGTTCTTCCTCCTCCTCTTGAGGTGCCTTCTTCCACTGCACCTCGAGGAGATCAGCCCTTACCTTCTGCTTCTTCTGAAGCTAGTGGCTCTGTTCCTATCTCATCTGATCATGAGGTAGAGGCCACTTCTTCATCTCACCTTGGACCTCCAAGACACATTCAAAAGGACCATCCTTCAGAGCAGATCATTGGAGACCTCTTCGAGCGTGTCACACGATCAAAAGCTGGCTTATCTCTCTTCTGTCTCCATTCTGCCTTCGTCGCTCCATTTGAGCCTAAAGATGTTTGTCATGCTCTATCTGACGAGTCTTGGACAAACGCTATGCATGAGGAGTTGGAAAACTTTGAAAGGAACAAGGTCTGGTCCCTTGTTGAGCCCCCTCAAGGTCACAATATCATTGGGACCAAATGGGTGTTCAAGAACAAGCAAAGTGAAGATGGGTTAGTCATTCGAAACAAGGCTAGGCTGGTAGCTCAGGGGTACTCTCAAGTTGAGGGTCTAGATTTCGAAGAGACCTTTGCTCCTGTAGCTAGACTTGAAGCCATTAGAATCCTGCTTGCCTTTGCAGCTTCTAAGGGTTTCAAGCTTTACCAGATGGATGTCAAGAGTGCCTTTCTCAATGGCCTTATTGAGGAAGAAGTCTATGTCAGACAGCCTCCTGGTTTCGAGAACCCCAAATACCCTAACCATGTCTACAAAGCTTTCCAAAGCTTTGTATGGACTCAAGCAGCTCCCTGAGCTTGGTATGAAAGGCTTAAGTCCTATCTCACGAGCCATGGTTTTGAGATGGGTAAAATTGACAAGACCTTGTTCATCCGCCGCCTAGGCACCGATCTTCCGCTCGTCCGCATCTATGTGGATGACATTATCTTTGGCGGCTCCTCGCGTGCTCTCGCTTTCCCGCTTTTCCGATGTCATGAGCTCTGAGTTTGAAATGAGCATGATGGGCGAGTTGAGTTTCTTCCTTGGCTTCCAAATCAAACAGACTCGGAGGTACCTTTCTTCATCAAGGCAAATACACTCGAGACCTCCCAAGCGCTTCGACATGAATGATGGAAAGCCAAGATCAACTCCAATGGCATCTACAACGCTCGATCCGTATGAAGACGGCGAACCTCGCTGACCAAAAGGATTTCAGAGCATGATTGGCTCTCTCTTGTACCTCACGACCTCGAGACCGGACATACACTTCTCTCAGTGTCTTTGTGCTCTGCTTTCAGCTTCTCCTCGCAGATCTCACCGTCAAAGCGGTGAAGCGCATCTTCGGCACCTTCGAGCTACTATTGACTATGGTATCCGTACTCTTCCTCTTCTTGTCTATCTCTTAGAGCCTTCTCCGATGCAGATTTCACGGGTCAGAGGATAGATAGGAAGAGCACTTCGCACTTGCTAATTCATTGGCACTTCTCTCGCCTCCGGTCGCCGAGGAAGCAATCCGGTTGCGCAATCCACCGCAGAGGCCGAGTACGCTGTCGCAGCCGATTGTCGTAGTCAAGTGCTTTGATGGTCTCGACCGCAGGATTTCGCTATCTATCGATCGCGTCCCACTCTTCTCGTGATAATACGTCTGCGATTTGCATTACCAAGAACCCAAAGGCAACATTCTCGACCAAGCATATTGATATCGATATCACTTTCTTCGAGACCATGTAGAGAAGGGCGACATTGTGCTCCGGGCCAGGAGAGTGAGCACCAGCTATGGATATCTTCACTAAGCCTCCGGACGCCTTCGGTTTTGACTCATGGAGAGCTTAGTGGTTTGTCCTTACGATCACTTGTGAGGGGCGTTGTGCTACCATCAGATTATATTATATTATATTATATTATACGCTTACTCCTTTCTCGTTTCATTTCTTTTGATATTTCGGTCAAGTCCTTCCAAAGATAGGTTAGAGTGTTTCTCTTGCCACATTGCTTTGATGCTACTTCTTGTCTTGTGCTTCTAGGATGTCGCTTATTAGTCGCCTCTTCCTCTCTAAGTAGAGCTTACTCACTTCTTATAGGTTCTAGCAGGGTCGGGCCACCCTTGGGTAGACAGGGGCGTTGTTTGCTCCTTAGTGTTTGTGTAGATCACTAATAGTCCTAGAATCATATGGGGTAGATAAGAGTCCTGTCTGAGCGATAGTTTTCTATATCTTTTCTATGCTCTAAAGGACCGCTTTTTCGGGTTACTTATCGATTCTCGCTTTTGTTCCTTTGGTTCTGGGGAGTTATTCTTGGTTATTCCATATTCTTAATTGTGTCATATCTCAACTCAATTAAAAGATGCATCTCATTCTCAAGGGAATCGATTTTTGTGTATTTCATCAAGCATTGCATGATAATCAAATGGAGCCTTGTTTATTATCCCTTATGATCTGCTTTCACTATCTTACATCTTGCCATGATTTATGCTACACTGCTAGATCTATCATGACTTTTTATGTGTAGTTTAGTCTTTGCCATGCTAAGGTATTTAAAAATGCTAAACTTGAATTAAAATCTTGTCATGATAGCTCTTGAGACTAGTCTGGTTAAAACTATCCTTTTATGATTTTCGCCATGTCAAGTAGGCTGAGTTGAGTCCTGAATCTCTTTGAACTTTTGAGTAAGCTATGTCGCTTGTTAAGAAACATGACTTATCTCTAATCACCGGTCTAAAAACTTCAAAAGCAAAATGATCTCTTTGTGCGAAAAACCGATCTCACCAAATCTTTCTCATGAGACGGCTTGCCATTGCACTAGGCATGAACTCAGGGGGAGCCTTGGATGACCTAAGATCACCTCCTTAAGTCTGTTGCTTGGAGTGGTCGCATAAGGCTTGGGATCTAGCACATGGCTAAATAATAAAAAATAAAAAAAAATGGTTGAAGCTCAGGAGGTAGTTGTGGATGGCACCTAGTCCAGAGCTTGCTTTACTGAGATAAAACCGTAAAAAGTCTTCAGAAAAAGAAAAATGTGCTAAAATTGCTCATCTCTAAAAGAGACCAAGTCCTGGATAAAATGAGTCCTTCTTCAACTGGTAGCACTCTAAACTGTTCAGTATGAGTCTTCTTGGTTCAACTTAGATTATTTGACATGGCTTGCATCATCCTTGGATATCTTTAGCTAGATTTCAATCTTGACTTATCTGACCTGCTAAAGAACTGGATCATTACTCAGATTATGGACTTTCTGTCTTAACTCTTCTATACATCGATTGTCATGATCTTGATAGCATTCTTCTGTGTTATGGCTTGGTGTAATACTCTAATAGTCATTTTGGATAATCTACATGGCTCCTAATGCTTAAAATGAACTTCATATAGTCTTTTCCTCCCTTTTCTACATACTGATGATTTTATTGCCAAAGGGGGAGAATTTTTTGTGAGAAAAAGCCTTCTGGAGAAAAGCCTTGAGTTTTGTGCGAAAATTGCTCTTTCATCTCATCTCAAGTCTTTCTCTTTTGTCAACTTGGTTTTGAGCTTAACTACTCTTGTTTAGACCTTGGTTGACTTTAAACTCAAACTCATCTTATGCTTTTTTCTGATTGTCAATATACTCATCAAGGGGGAGATTGAGAGACCATGTGAGAGGTCCTCCACTCTGAGTGATGAGTATTTGACAAGTGTGTTGATTAGATTGAGAGTTGGGTTTTTAGGTTTGGACCGATTCTGGGCCGAGTCAGATAATCGGAACTACCGCTGTGTATGGAGCGGAAGTTCCGATAAATCGGAACTACCGGTGTTAGAAATAGGATCTTCCGATTAACTGGTTTTGGTCTCTACCGAAGGAAATAGGAACTTCCGCACAAGGGGTAGCGAGTGTCCGATAATTCGACATTGAGTGTTCTCTCGTGTTGCTAATCGAATTAAATTTTTGGAAAATCGGATGTTAGAAGATCGAAGTTCCGCAGCGGTAAGCACGGAACTTCCGATAATTTCGACAAGCGCGGATACCGAAATCGAACTTCACGTGGTAAGTCGAACTTCCGATTGTGTCCGTAATCGTCGCAGAAGGTTAAATTGTGATTTTGATTTTGTATGAGTTTGAGTCTTATACAAATATTGATGCTATGATATTGTGCAATGCTATGTGATGTGTTTTTGTCTGTGTTGATCGCAGGCATCAAGATGGAGTCATGGCGAGACACGTGGACCTGACTAGGCGCTGGAGGCGTTGAGGTCGAACGGTCGAGATGTGTCAAGATGGCGTGAATCTTGAAGCGGTTGCGAGTCGTGCACAACAAGGTGTACGGAGGCTTCCGAAGGTGCGCAAGGGGCGAAAGGGTCTTTTCGCAGCGGCAAAAGTGGAGGCGGTTCCGTTCGGTGTAGCGGGCTTAATGGGTTGGAGGCCCATTAGCAAAGGCTATAAATAGGGAGAACCACGGAGTTAGGGTTAGACCTTTTGATAGAAAATTAGGTTAGCTCTAGAAAAGGGTGTGTGTTACCTTTTTGAGAGTTTGTTGAGTTGAGAGAGAATGAATCAAAATCTTGTAATCATTCCTCTGTATTTCCTTTGTAATTTTTTGATTTCTATTAATGAATCTCTGAGGTTTTGATTACTTGCTTATGCCTTTCTCTATTCTCTTTCTCGTTCATATTGAATGTTTAGGGTTTTGATGTATCTTTTGATTCGCCTTATGAAACAAAGATGAAACTTGATATCTAGAGTCGCTTTGCTATTACTAATGCATTCTCAAAGTTTCATGAGCTAAGAATCGAGAATCTCTCTTATCGTGAGTTTTGGTCTTTCTTGCCCCTTCTTCAAGAAATCCGATTTTGGCTTGTTTTGTTGAATCTTTGTTTGCGATTCTTCTCCATGAGGTCAAGATGTTGCTTAGGATGATGTCCTGTGAAACTTGACCAGAGAAGAGCATTCAAGATTTAGCACTTTGGATTTTTGGGAAAACCCGAAAGATCGTTCTTGGTCGACAATCGAACTTCCGATTGTCCAAGGCGAATTCTCATGCAGCGGAACTTCCGCGATCAATCCGGAACTTCCGAGCGCGAACTCATCACGGTAGAATCGAACTTCCGATTTCTACGCGATCTGAAACTTCGTTGCTTCTCGATTTTGCTTCACTCTTCTTGAGATATCCAGAGGACTTTGTAGGTCTTATTTAATTACAACAAAGGGGAGTTATTAATTTTAAAGCACCATTCACCCCCCCTCTGTTGCCATTTCGGTCCTTCATATTCAAATATTCAATGGCGGCATAATGACAAATATGTGATTAACCACTCGCAAAAGCAGTTGATATAAAAGTAGCATACAATTTGATATAAATCAATATACTTTTGAAAACATGGGTTCCATATGATCAATGGATCAAAAGAGAGAGGCGAGGTGAGGCAGGCTGGGCTACTGCTTGGGCTGGACTAGGCCAAGGCAAAGCGGAAACGGGCTAAGGAAAATGGGCCAGCGGAAAAGAAGCTGGGTTGGGGAAAAAGAGAAATGGCCTTAGAGAAAAAAAAAATTTAGCCCAAAGGATTTTCCAAAAATCAAAAGGGCTTTTAAATTTTAGAAAAGTGATTAAATAAAACCGATCTAAAATAAATAGAAAATAAACTTAAAAAATTCCCAGAAAGTTCCAGAAAATACTCTGAAACTTAGTGAGAAAAAAGGGTTTGAATTTAATTGAAGTTTCGATTATTCACATTAAATGGTTTTAATTTCTGAAAATTCAAATTAAGCTTTGACTTAAACAAGAAAATTTAAATGGTTATTTTTATTTTAAAGGCTTCAAAATAACTCCAAATTTGGGATGTTACATCCATTGTTGTAGGGCACTTGCATTGGACAATGGTACAGGACGTCCATGCTTTGCAAGTGTTACCAACACAACTTTGAGCCATCTTGATGATGGTAAAGGACGTCCATATCTTGTGGAGTTAGCTCATAGGGTGGGCTAATGTAAGGGTGAGGTATTGTAAATACTTTGTGGTAATCATTTAGTCGCACACCTATGAAAGTGTGTTATACGGATATTATAAGCTGATTATCTCTTTTGTGTAAAGTTGTACAACTTCTGCATAGTGTAAAACTGTTCGAATAGCCGTACCCGCGGTCAAGGGCGGGCATGGTGTGTTTTGACTTTATATATTTTGGTTTTTCTTTCAAAGAAATAAACTTTGAGAATCCGAGAGCAGTTGGAACTCTTGGGTAATATTTCTAGCAGTTATAGCTAGTTGGGCATCTAGAGCCATATCCTTTGAATCTTGGTACTAGTTGTTGGTAGCTAGAACATTCATTGGTGAAATAATTAGTTTAATTATTGAAATAATTAGTTTAATTATTGAAATAATTTTTGTCAAATGAATGCTTTATGAAACTATTGAAACTTAAAATGTTGCTTTGTGCAAAGAACCATATAAAGCCTTCATTGTTAAGCCTTGCATCTATGTAATTGTATTATTCCCAAGACTTGAGGAGTACACCATGTACTCACATACTACACTCAAACAAATCTCATAAGTCTGCTAGTACTCCATGTACTCACATACTACACTCAAACAAATCTCATAAGTCTGCTAAGATGTCGAGGAGGATTACGACTTCTACGCGTGTGGCTATGTGGACACCCGGAGTACTAAGTTGCGAGCCCTAGTCGATTGCCTGTGAGCATATGAATCACTTGGAGTTATCTTCTTCCACTGCAGTTTATTCAAGTTGTTTAGTTTGAAAGGGCGGTAATTGTAAGCTTCGACAATAAGGCCATTACTTGTTTGTTTAATAATATTTATTATTTCCTTATATCGAATAGTGATTTGGTCGCCTATCATAACTGTTTCAATTGTGTGTACTAGCTTGATCTGAGATTGGTGCAGAAATACACAAAGGGCCCGGATTTGTATATTTGTAAGACTTACACGTTTTAAACGGAGCCTTAGGGTCAAAATTCAGAGGTGACAAAAATAATCATAAATGGTAGAAGTATATGTATTACTGATTTTTTAGATGGTGAGAACAACTGACTAGTACAATCAACTTAAGGCTCACAACCCATAGGTCGCGGGTTCAAATCTCGGATAATAATAGTGAAAAATCCACACATATATCCCACTCAACCTATGATTGGTGGGAATCAAACTCTATCCATTAGCTAGAGATACAAGTGTTAGTGATATGGTGATGATTTGTAACATCCCAAAATTGGAGTGTTTTTGAAGCCTTTAAAAATAAAAATAACTATTTAAATTTTCTTGGTTAAGTCAAAGCTTAATTTAAATTTTTAGAAATAAAAATCATTTAATGTGGTTAATCTAAACTTCAATTAAATTCAAAACCATTTTATTTGGTTTCCTTGAGTTCCAGCGTATTTTTTTGGAATTTTCTATGAATTTTTGGAGTTTATTTGCTATTTCTTAGAGCTTGGTTTTCTATGAATTTTAGAGTTTATTTGCTATTTCTCAGAGCTTGGTTTGCTTTATTTTTTCCTGAAATTCAAAATTTTGTTATCTTTTCTGAATTTTCCTTTGGCCCGAAATACTTTTCTTTCGGGCCATTTCTTTTCCTTTTGGCCCAGTCCCATTTTCCTTTCTTGGCGACCCGTTTTCTTTCTTTCCCAGCCCATCCGCCAGCCAACCCACTTTTCTTTTCCTCCCGCACATGCCCGGAGTCGCCTCCCTCCCTCCCTCCTCTTTCTCTCTCTGTGCCTACGGGTACCACCCGTAAGCTTCATCCTTCCCGCTCCTGTTTCCTGCGCGTGTCCGAGCCAAACACACTGCCGCCGCCATCTCCAACCCGGATCCTCTCGTCCCCGACCTTTTTAAGCGCATTGTCTGTGTTCTTTTCTTTGTGTTGACCTTCTCTCCCGAAGCCCTAAGCCACCAGCCTGGATCCCGTCTTTGTTGTGTCGAATCCCGTTGAAGAAGCCGCCGCCAGAGCTCTTTCTTGCTGTATTCCACCATCACCCGTTAGCGTCCGTCACCGTTGACCTCACCCCTAGGTTTGTCTCGTCGCGTTCTATGTGGTGCGCACCTCTCCATCCCCGAAGCCTCACTGGACCATCGTCACCTTTGTCTTCCTCGTTTCTGACCGCTGCCTCTGTTTTCGATCTAGTCGCCGGTGAGTTCCTCAGTCGTCTCGTCTGCGTCATCCCATGTTACTCGTCCTCCTCTTCCAAGCCCCACTCTTCTCACCGTCTCTCCATCACCGAGGTGCTCTGCCGCTGTCGTCCTTCTTCCTCATTGCCGGTCGTCATCTCTCCATCACTGAGGTGCTCTGCCGCCACTCCTGTCGCTCTCTGGTCACCCCGAGCCGCCCATCGTGTTCCTCTCGTTGTCGCCGTCATCGTGCTTCCCTTCGGACACCACCGAGCTGTCATCTTCATCGCGCACCCATGCCTCCTTTTCCGCCATGCTGCTACCGCTCTTGCTGCACTATTGCTGCCCAAAGCTTCGTCTCCTCGCTGGGGTTCCATTTTGCTTGTCGCCAGCCATCCTCCCACCGCCGTTTGCCATCACCGCCGTGTGCCAAGCCACCGGAGCCGCTTCACTGTTCTGTCTCGTGCTCTCTCTCTCTCTCTCTCTGTGCCATGTGGGTCGCGCATGTTAGCCTATCTCTCTGTCTCTTTCTCTCTCTTCTAGCTCGGTCCCACCTATCAACCAACCCTTGTTCTCTATCTTTCATTTACGAGTGGGCCCCACTTATTAGTGTATTTTTCTTTTCCTTTCCTTTTTCTTTTCTGGCAAATCTTCCGAGAATCTGTTCTCCTTCGTTCAGACTCTGATTCAGTCCGTTCAACTTCCTAAATTCCTATAAAATTGAGTTTTTTTTAGAGTTGGTTTTTATGTTTTTGGATATTTTTATTTTAGATTTATCTGTACTTCGCTTGTTGTTTTATCTCTCGTTTAAACGATCTGTTTCAAGGAGCAGGAGTAGAAACAAGTTTTGAAGATCCTAGTATGGTAACTGAACAAAGCCAAGACAAGTCGTAGCCACTGTTGTTAAAATTTGTTGTGTCATGATAGTGTATGTCATTGGTCTTGGTTGAACAAAATGATTTTCGCTCAGGCAAGCGATCGTGCAGTAAAGGGGGTGCTAGTGGCACATTGTTGGGTTGTGGTGGACTCGCCTGAGTGATTGTCTATGACTTAATCTTGTGCGTCATTGAATTGGATCATATTGTACAACCACTTGTCTAGTATGGGATGGACTTGGCTAACTAATTAGCAATATCTCAATTTCAGTTATGTCTTGAAAGCATGAGTTATGGGATGGACGTATACTCACAATGGAGCAAAAGGGGGTCTGCCTAGTCGAAAAGACATTAGTGTTGAAACCTTAGCGGGCAGAATTGGGTTAAGAAGGAGCTTTGTAAAGGTCTTGTGATGATCACTTAGTCGCACACCTATAGAAGTGTGGTCAGACATTATAAGTTGATTTATCTCCTGTGGGTAAAGTGTACAACCTCTATAGAGTTAAAATTGTTTAAATAGTTGTGTCCCCGGTTATGGACAATGCTCAAGGATTTCACACGAGAGGTAGAGTTTTATAAAAATATGTCAGAAGGTGAATGGGGAGTTCACTTGGCGGATGAGATGTTCGCTTGGTGGTTTCGTTGGGAAGTGAATGGGAAGTTCATTAGTTGTTTCAAAGAAATTCTTTACTCTATTTACTTATTGTCTTTTAAATTACGCATTACAATCTATTTACTTTATTTATTGTCAATATTGCTTTATGCAAAAGAACCATACACTATTCCTTTGATGAAGCCTTGCATGAATCTTAATTGCATACTATTCCCTATGACTTGCTGAGTACTTTATGTACTCACGACTTTAAACGTTGCTGCTCAGTTGAAGAAGGTTAGGTTGCTCAAGAGTTATACGAAGAGGAGTTCTTTGAATGTTTTGCGAATTAGGATGTGTTCTCCACTCAATTGTCTGTGGGCATGTTGATTGTCCTTTTCAAGTTTTCGTTCCGCTGTAAGAGTTTTGTTTGTTTCTTTAGTCCTGCGTGGCAAGTTAAGTAAATATTGACCATAAGGTACAGTTATTATTATTATTTTATTTTTTATCTTTTAGTTAAATCGATAAATAGATGATATTTCATCGATATTTCCCTGTGTGAACTAGCTATTGATCTGTGACTAATTCAGAATACATAGAGGGTTTTGAATATGTAAATCTAGGTCCCGATATGATTGTATCATATCTATGTTTATGAGTTATAAAATAAATTTTATTATGTTCCTTAGATGAATTATCATTTATAGCAAGTATATGACTTGTTGGTGAAGCTCTTTAATAGTTGTATGATGTCATTCTAAAAGTAACCCTAGTCGACATACTAATGACTTATCGATGAGCATATGTATTGATTGATGACCATGTTTCGCCAGTCATAGATATTAGGATATCGAATCAATAATGTGAGCACATGTTAGAGAATATGGTGCTGGATAGACCCATTTTGAGATACTATTGAGATTATTGTGATTCTATGTGTCATCAGTTGGTCTCAAGCAATGATGACGTATAAATCGTTAGACATGAGATCAACATGGTTTCCTACATGTGGAACAATACACTTAGGGGTTACCAAACGCTACTTCATAACTGGATAGTTATAAAGGTAGCTTTCGAGTATGTTGTGAAGCATGCGGAGGGATGTGATTGGTTGGATATGAGATTTACCCTTCCTAACATAACAAGAGGGATATCTCTGGGCCCTTCGATGTGGTCGGATAACGGAAGTGCATGACCATGCCACAAGTGGCCAAAGAGTCGACCATATGAAGTTATCCGTCACTAGATCGTGAAAATATTGAACCGTCCATAGATAACAAATATCTCACCTGGAGTTCAACCACACATTGTGAGACAAAAAGGAGAATATGCAAGCATGTCGTTTAGTCCGACCAGATACGAACTTGTCGTATAGGGATACAGACTGGTCGTGAGCTGGTCGTACACGATCACTAACTGATCGGCGAACTGGTCGTAAGTTGTTACAAACAGGTCATGACTAGATGCGAATTGGTCATATGGAGATACGAAATGGTCATGAGTGATAAGGACCTAGTCGTAGATTACATTGCATAAGGTTCATCCGATATAATCTTTATGTGTATTCAGGAGTTGCTATGTCCTGCTAGGAACTGCTACCGACTTATGGTCGGAAAGGAGTTTCCGGGTCACGACCAATTACACATGAACCACAGGGTCGCACACTTAACTGGTGGGAGCAAACTAGTTCGGATAGGATCCGTTGTGAACCCTTTATAAGGAGAGACGTGGGGGCTTTTGGACGTAAGAGAGTTACACTACTGAAACCCTAGCCACCACCTCCCGAAAGTCTTATCGTGCGCGTTGATGCCAGCACACCAGCGTATGACGTTTCACCCCAGGGCATGTGGATACCGTAGAGGTACTGCTGCGCTAAATAAGGATGATTTGTGAAGTTCATAGGGAGCTCGAGAAGCTGCTGGAGGAGACGATCGGTGATCGAGGACGTTGGACCAGACTGCTCCGACTCTTCTTCCGCTGCTTTCACGTCTAGTGGCAACGATCTATGATCTACTACTCGAATGACTTTTTGGTTTACGTGATAATATTTTAAATTATATACTATTGTAGCCTACCGTATCCCTTTAATAAGGTGCCTCGCCAACAGGCTATCCTACATTTGGCTATATGTAATCACCACCAATCACTAGTTTAGATACCCTTAGAAGCAAACTGGAAGTTAGTTACATGGGAATGTGTAATCACCACCAATGGAACGAATAAATCTTCCAACCATGAAACAGATAAAGCAGGCAATGGCACTTATATGTAGTACCGTCGTGATTCGTAAGCCTTTATTATAGTTGGATCTGTCATTTTCTTCTGGGTAGGTCAATAAACGCCAAAACGCTTGCCAAATAAATATCCTTTGTTAGGTCAAATCTTTTAGGGAATAAGAGGAAATGCTCCTTAGCAGCTAGGCCAGCTAGGCCATCACAGAATCCAGATCTCCATCCCTTCCTATCTCTTTCTCTCTCCTTCCTAGGTTGCAACCAAATCAAGGAGCAGAAATGCTTTGGCTACAAGAAACACCAACACCCAAAATAGTGCTTGCTTTGGTCTGTTGCCATTGAGCTAAACAGACTGCTGATCTTTTAGCTTGTGATAAAAGATAACACTGGTTTGCATGGTTTGGTTTGTGGCATAAAACCATGCAAGAGTAATCTAAACTTGGACGATTTAAAACAATCGAGGGACGCCCAAACTATGGTTCTACAAAAAAAAATTGTGAAAAAGACATGGTGTATTGAAAGTAAATATGGGTGCCATAAAAAACAAGGGAAAAATTTGTTGATGATAATCAAAATATGTGCAAATTCGATTCTACTATCAGAAATTTAATCATTTTATTTATCATTCTTCCATGAGTGCACATTTTATTTTTTTCCTCTCCGTTCAATTTTCCGTCAAGTCAACAAGGTTTCACCGTTAATAAATATGCCAAATTATCTGGGAAAAAGAGACAATTTGAAAATAAAAATTTAAAAATACAAACAATTATAGAACAATTAAGGGACCACTTTTGGACAAAAAAAATTAAAAGTGCACAAAAGTTTTACATCAGGAAAATTTTAACAATGCTCCATAAAAGTTGAGAAAGATTAAAACATTTTTCTTAGTGTAATTGTTTTGAGAAATTTTATTAGTGTATTAAAAAACAAAATTTCTCAAAATTTTATCCTTGAATTCTTGCTATATCTTCTCTCTATTTTTCTTTGTGGTTTTTTTGTTTGTTTTTCTACGATTTTCTGGTATTTTCATGTTTTCCACAAAGTGGCAAAAATGAAATGTGCACTGACGGAACAATGACAAAAACAAAATAGTCAAATTTCCGATGATAGAATCGAATTTGCACATATTTTGAATGAGAGGAACAAAATTTTCCCCAAAACCAAAGAACGAATGCAAAAACAGAAGTGTAGAGAAGTGTAGATAAGAGTTCAGCAGCTCTTGTTTGCTTCAAAATAACATCCGTAATTTTTCAGCTTTTTTTTGCTGTGTGTCTGTAGCGTGATGCAAGTGTTTGTGATCAGGCTAAGTTTTCTAGGTAAAGCTAGAAAGCATGTGCACATGATCTATGAAAAGTCAACTGACATATTTTGATTATTGCTTCTTAGGACCCCCAAGCTTCAAGTTGACTAACATGCAGCTTAAAGTCAATGCAACTGTAGTTTCAGACTTTCAATGGCCAAACAAAGCACTTCTTTTGGTACAAAGAAAATAGCAAATGGGGAACACTTCCATTGGGTGAAAACAAAGAGGTAGCATTGTAGAGTAGAAAATTATCCTCAGAAATGTACACGCTTGACAATTTCAATTCAACAGAAGTTTAGATCATTCAGTACCAGCAGGATAGGTAGAAATACATACCAGACGTGTATGTGCACGATAATATTCACAGTTAATTGGGAGGTATCATAACAAATGAATGAGTCTAAGAATTATAGCGCCATGTAGATTGCAAATTCAAAGTACAAAAAAAAAGTAAGACATCTTGCTGTTGCTTGGGGCCGTCAACCTGTAACTGATTTGATCACAGCAACGAGATCAGCTTCAGCTCAACTGCACTGATGCAAGACATTCTAGGAGATCATGCATCTTTTTTTGTTCACGTATATGATTAGATTCTCCAATGTAGAAATGTTGAATATCTTTCTTTTGAATTATTGTCCTATATTCCTTTTCAATACTGCAATTTTAAAAGTCGTTTCAATAATGTGTGTTTACTTTAACTCTTTGGCCTTTGCATCTGCTCATCAAACCATGCTTTCCAGTCTGTAACCTTTTCGTCACCATTTGCCACCTGAAGTAACATGGGAGATAAGAAGCCAGGCCTAAACTTTATTTTTTCGCACCCCATAAAAGAGATATAAAAGGTCCATAGAATGTTTCTTTCGTTTTCTCTATTATTATTATAACAACATATCGGAAATTAATCAATCATAAAACAAGGACCCTGAAGCTTGCTTGAGCTAATTACCTCAAAAATGAGCGCCGTCTGGGGAATGGTATCCAGGGCCTCCACACAGATTGTAGCAGCATCCTCTTTGCTTATTCTTCCCTTGGCTGCTACACCCTACATATTTCAAGCACCATATGAGAGCCTACCAAAAGTGGAACATCAGATGGATGAACAAACTTGATATTCCACAAAGATATTCCTATCAGTTTGCCAAGAAAAGAAATGCATGTGTATATTCAACTTGTTGGGTGCAAATGACACCATACTTCAAATGAAGGGACCTAATGGATTAGTCTCGCATAATGAACACAATGCTGCCCAGATGTATTTGCCGGGCTCATTTCATAATACCACCTTTATATATATGAAAGATCTCCAACTATAGGGCTCTAGCAGTGCTGCATAAGAACGGAGCATTCATCAGAAGTAAGGTAGATTTTCGTGCTGATACCTCTGTAAAATCGAACCCTCTTTCACCACCAGGAGTGCTTTGCATAGAGCCAGTCCTGATTATTGTAGATGGGATGCCAGATGCAAGAACCACTTCTTCATCCCTCTCTGCTAGCTTCCTCAGTTTGCTGTTCATAATAGCTTGGAGCCCACCGCTATTGCTGTAGACAGATAGCTGCACTCTTATCAAGATCTTATATGGGTAATGACTGAAACTAAGCTGAACTGGATAATACAAAGTTACAAGAGCATTGCCAACCTGGGATAGCAGAACAATGTGTTGGACACCCTTGAGGTCAATTAAGTCAGAGAAGAAACCATCCTATTGAAATACCAAGTTTGAAGCAAGCAAAGCTTAGAATGCGGAAGGAAAGGGAACTCTCGAAGAAGATATCATGTTCTCATGTAGGTACGGAGGACAGAACTAAATTGCACAAGTCAGCATTTTGATTAGAATGTGGTTAGCTATAATGCAAGAAATTGATCTATAAGTAGTACAGAATACACCGTACAGCTTTGGGTACAAATGCGTCTAAATGGACCTCATGCCATACTCAAATATCCAAACATAAAGAGCATGTCTCATGATCTCATCAATACCAAAAGGTGGAAAGTCACAAAATCTAGTAATGGGCATCTAAAAAAATCTAGTAAAGCCCTAATCATCCAATCATCAGCTGGAGCAACTCATCAGCTGGAGCAACTCATGAATGTGCCAAACAATCAATAATTATCCAAAAAATGGAAATAGTAGACCTTATGCTTTCAAGAAATAGATGAAGAACATTAACTTAGAAACATACATCGGCTGGACAAATTACAGCACGAACATCCCTTAGTGCTTTCTTCGTGAAGGGCTTATTTTCCACGTTACCAACCATGCACTATAAGGAAACAGAAAAGAGGAATATTGAGATGATTTTCATTATACTTATTAGGTAAAATGTGATGAGAAAATCATTCCAATACATTTATTGCGTTTTTCTGATAGACAATCACACCAAAGAGGTGGTATGGAACCTTTAATAAAAGGTGGCCTATCAGCATGTTAGAATATACAAGAAACATCCAGAATGTTGAAGGTGTATGTGAGAATTATAAAGTGTCACCTCCACATAAGTTCCAAAAGCTTCTTCAGTGGATCGTTTGTCCTTCACTAATGCTTTTATTCTGGCCCTTTTCAGGATTAGTGACAATATCACCATCTGAAAATACGAACAGATTAATTGGAAGTAGCTGAGGGGCTCTTTCCCTCTGTTTAAATTTTTTTTGAAGCAGCTGAGAAAATTAAGAGGCATGCATAAAAACTAAACCAGGCAACTAAGATAATGCAATAAACGATTAAACGGTGCAATATTCGCTGAAAAAACCGCATAAACAAAAAGTGAACTCTGCAATTTAATAATGAGTAAATTAAAAAGAAAACTTTGAGGATATACTAACATTAGTTTAGTTTTGCTGAAATGATCTGAATACTAAAGCGGTCTCTCCAATGAGGATTATTCATAGAAACAATATTCTGTTTAGTCGAAATAGCATTTTACATTGGAAATAAGTACATATGCCACTCGTAAGTGTCAAAATATTATCTTGCAAGATTGACAGTGTGGCTCCGGACCCACATGTCAGTGAGACTAGAATATAACGTTCATCTCATGTCACAGGGGATCTAAAATGCACACAGAATAAAAAATTGAGGTGTAGTGAATAATGATATACTGATCATTGGACGCAATAGCAATTCAGAAGAAGAAAACAGGAACTCTAAGAATAAAGGCAACCTGTCCAATCTCGCTATCGCCATTGGTGACTAGCACAGCATCTCGAGGCTCCTCGATATCTATTTCTCATCCCAAATTTGACAATAAATAAGAAACAGTGACGATGAGAGAGTTTACATATATGGAATGTCTTTCCTATGCACCTGAAGAATCATCCTCCTCATCTTCAGCACCCCCATCCTTGGGAAGCAAATCAGGTGCTCCGTACCACCTCCTCAGCTTTGGACCCCCTACACAGATATTTCAAGAATATACAACTTATTAATCAAATAATGCTTGAAGCCAGTTACGTGAATAGACCCTATCTAATAAAATTAGATTAGTTTTATGGACTTCGTGGGGCCAAGGCGAAGACAATGAATGTAATGAGCATTCAGCGACTACATATCAACTATCAAGTATTAAAAAAAAAAGTTGATTTTCCTAGTGCTCACTGCTTAGTCATCAATGTCTATGAAGCTCACTATGTATGCTAATTCAGAGAAGGTCCAACCTAGCACTGAAAATTGTTTCTTGAATGTATATACAGCACAATTTCTAACAGAAACGGCCCAATCTTAGCAGCTGGCATCAACACATGAAGATGCCGAATGCGCAGCAACGGGGGAGGGTTTGTACATACCCTCGATGTAGTCGAGGATGCGGTCGGCGAAGCTGGCCTCGTCCTTGTTCTTGGAGCGGACGACGGCGAGAAGCGCCGGCCTTCTTCTTGGCAAGAGGAATTGGCGATTAGGCTTCGTGCGTGTTGATGCGGACGGGCGAAGTGGGCAGGGAGGAGGCTGTGGCGTGGAGGGCGCGGTGGCGGGGAGCCGGAACAGTGGAGGCGCGGGCATTTGGAGACGCGGTGTCGGCGGATTTTGCATGCTCTCTTGCGGCGACCAGGAGGAGACGATAAGGCGGCTCCACCTTTTTCCCGCATCCTGCTCACTGGCTCACTGCCGCCAAGCCGACGGCCGTTGGCGCCCTGGCCTCGTGCGGCCCAGCACCTGCGGGGCCAGTTTGCTAATGGGCCGTCGTCCCATTCAAGCAACGCATCTACCGTCCATGACAAGTGGACCCCACTCCCCGGGCGTTTTAGGGTTTTGAGGCGGCGGCCCCCTCCCGTCTCTCTTTAAAACCGGACGCGTCGGCTCGGGTTTACATCGTCGTTAGGGTTCGAGATCTCCTCCGCTTCTGCCCGCGTCTCCCCCCTTCAGGTCGCCGCCATGAGCCGGTCGGGGCAGCCTCCGGATCTCAAGAAGTAAGCATCATCCGCCTCCCTTTCCCTCCGCGATAGATCTCGACTTCTTTCTGTCCTCTTTTCGATCGCTCAGGTTTGATGGGTACTAATTTGAGTTTTATCTTTCTTTGGCGCATCGCAGGTATATGGACAAGAAGCTCCAGAGTAAGTGAAGATCTCTTCACCCCAGATCTACCTAGTTTAGTTCCTTTAGTTGTACTACTGGTGACCTCCTTGTAGGTATGCATCTTCAATCCTAAAAGATGTAATATGATAAAAGCGATAATTAGGGCGGCATCCAAGTATCTGCGTATTATGTTCATTTGTCAACTACACTTTGTCTCATCTCAGAGCGATAGCTCGGGTTTTGTTTAGAAGGTGCATCCAATCGTAGTATTTTTTGAGAAATTTGGACTATTATCTGTCATTAAGTTGATGCATCTCAACCAATCGAGCAGACATTTGTGAGTTGAAGTTAAAGCTCAGATTTTTTAGATCCGTTGAATTGTTCTGCTGTTTTGTTAGGCATTTGGTTTCCATGAGCCTATCTTAGTTGTTCCTGCTAGCGCTGACCTCTTCAAGTATATATGCACTTTTTTATTTTTGATATTCGTATTCCGAATGCCCTACATGATGAACACAATTTTAAAGCTATGGATTTATCTCCAAATGAAGCTTATTTTTGTCATAGTTACTCTGATAGGACATTCACTGTCATAGTGATTTTTTTTGTTCTATTTAATCTGCAATTTTGTTAGTCATGATGGGCTGCTCTACGTGATGATGATATAAAAAAAGCTATGGATTAATTTCCAAGTGAGGCTTTCAGTCATAGTTACTCTGATAGGTGGCCACATCATCCTTTTTGAACTTTCGACCACAGCAAACAATTTGAACTTTCACCTAAACAAAAAATTTGAACTTTCTGGCTTGCAAATCGGCCCATCTTTTCAAGGGAGCAGAATAGCCGCTCACTTACACCCAGGATTCCAAAATCAGCTACCCTGTTGTTTTTTCAACAGAAACTTTGCTCGGACACCACGCTGTATTGTCCGAATATTGTTGTCTTCTCCAGCTTGGTTTCCTGGCTAGAAAAAAATGTAATTTGTTTGAATCAATTATGGAGAAATTTTTAATTTTATTTTGGCTTTCTAAAATTGAGCATCAAATTTCCCCCAATTGAAGGTTCAAGACCAAAACAATACTTTTTGTTTAGTATTTTGGGAGTTTTGTGTAGTAACCATTGTGATAATCACTTTAGATAATAAAGTGACGTGTCACCGCAGGCCACAGCCCACTTTGTGCTTATTATTATTGGCCAAATCAATTTGTTTGAACTCTATTATTAATTGATAGGCATTAATATCTTGTGGTGCCTACAGTTTCTGAAACTTATTTCTACTAGATTAAGGCAGTATTATGTAAGTGTTGTCCTGTGATGTTTGAATGTCAACTTTTTTCAGTCAAGCTGAATGCAAACCGTGTTGTTATTGGCACCCTCCGAGGATTTGATCAATTCATGAACTTGGTGGTGGACAACACCGTCGAGGTCAATGGAAATGAGAAGACTGATATTGGAATGGTGGTAAGTATTCTACCATCGTTGGTTTATTTAGTTTTTTACCATGAAGCACTGATTAACTTATCATTCAATATGCATAATATTCTGACAACCTAAAATCATCTGCAGGTTGTCAGGGGAAACAGTGTTGTCATGATCGAGGCACTGGAGCCGGTTGCCAAATCGCAGTGAATTCCCAGACATCTTTCCGATTCAGTAGTTATAGAGCTGGTACCGTGAAAACTTATGTATATGCGATCGATGTTCCTGTTGTACCTTGACTAATGTTTTTCGAAGTATTATGAATTGAATGCAGAAGGTTGATGTTAGGCATACCTTGCTATTGCCTATTACTTGTTCTCATGTTCTTATTTTAGTGGTCCATATTACTACTAGGTCGTCATCTTCACAGCAGGCCCAGCAGGCATGGCTCCTCTATGGCTGGCTCCTGGTTCAACGGTGACACATTGCTTTTTATGCAGCCCTTCCACATACTACAGCGATGACGGCGAAGCAATTGCGGATGTGAGCTGTTGCACTTTTTTACCATTTACATACGTGCACTCAAAGGTTAGCTACCATAATCGATCGAGTCATCGAGGAAGAAGAAGTTTGTTTGTTTACAGCTAAGGAGAGGACGAGGTTCTTGTCGTGGAGGCTTGCGGTGGTGAACTTGGACTGAAGTACGTCGGCGAAGACGAAGTTCAACAGCACGTCGGCGTCCTCGACACCCTCTCCAGCACATTCCGTCTCGATTAGGCTATTATTTATAAGGACATCGTTAAAATATTTTACCTTGTGCACGTGTTCAAAAAATTTTAAACTCCCGCGCTGCTAATCATAGAGATATGAACCGTCTGTGATAAACATCTCATCACAGACGATTTGTATTAAGAATTGTCTGTGACAATTCTGTATTAAAAACGAAACTGTTTGTGAAAACTATAACACAGAAACTATACGTGAAGAGCCGTTAGTATAATTTATTTTGTAGTAGTGGGCGTATTGCTTCCAAGAATGACGGCCTGAAACCTTCCAGGAGACCTGTTTCACAGGAAACAGACGTGATGGGTGCAGTGCAATCCTGCAACTGATCTTGCTCGTGCAGCATCCGATGAATCCCCAGCTCGCCGGTGGTTGGTGGAGGCGTCACTTTCCCGGAATTGCGATAACCCTATCTGTCCACTCCGGCGACAAACCACAGCCCTCCACGTCGGACTCGTTTGCTGACCTGGGATCTCCAACTCCAGCAAGTCCAAGCTAGACTCCACTACATACATACCTCCCATTCTCAACTAGCAACGTCTCACTGTCAATACTCGTATACCAGTTCCCTCGGGCCAGGCTTGCCTTCCCGATTCAAACAATGGCGTTCGCCGCCGCCTCGACCGTCGTTCTCACGAGAACCCCTGCCGTCGCGTCGGGCCTCAGGGCGTCAACTGCCGCTCCTTTCCGACCTAGCCTCGAGAGGACCGGCGCTAGGCTCCTTGTCCGGGCCTCAGCTTCCACGAGGGAGAGTGCGGTCGCGGGGGGCACCGCTGTAGCGATGGCGGCGATGCTAGCTCTTCCTGACATTGCCGTTGCTGCTCCTGGATTCACGCCGTCGCTCAAGAACTTCCTCGTCAGCATTGTCGCGGGCGGGGTCGTGCTCGTGGCTCTTGTCGGCGCGGTTATCGCCGTCGCGAACTTCGACCCGGTCAGGCGGGGCTAGTTCGTCTGCTCAGTGGGTTGTTGCTGTTGCAATGCGTTGTACGGTTTATGTATACTAGCTGGTTGCATGTGCCGGGGTAAACATAAGAGAGTACATGAGCATATTGTATCTATGGATGCTAATGCTAATAGGGTAAGGATGAGTACGCAGGATCATTATAAAGCAATAAAAGTGCAATATAGAATTAGTCTATTCATTAATGATCAAGGCAAAGTATGGTATTAGTTTATAAGGAACATTAGTAGCGGGTTGTGCCACAAAGATAGCTGCAAGTTTAAAAGTCCGTATATTGATCTGGTAAATGTGGCCAAACTTTATGAGCACTACGGTGTGTTTGTCGAACCATACATGAGTAAAGCTATCGTGCAGAGGTGAAAGTGATTAGGGCTCCCAATGTGAATTAAATAATAAATTAGTTTTTTTACTTATTCGGCGTCTGATTAACTTTAAATTTTGTGAATCGATGGCTTTTGAATGGTATGACTATGGGTATGCAGTAGCATCGAAGAGACAATAGCGATGCACAGTAGAATACAAAATCGTTGCATAAGGTAGTATGCACTAATGAAATCACTGGACCAGAGTTAAGCAAAATTCAAAGAAAAGGAAAAAAAAAAACGGTGGACAACAGACCATAATCGAAATCATTTACATTTCTTGTGTTTTTTTTTCATGCGAATCGATGAGATTGTCATTGCCTGTGGAGACGGTATTGTCTTCAGAATACTGCTCATTTTCCATGCCCTGTAAGCAACCCATACGGAATTAGTTAAATGCAGACGGACACACATCGTGTGTGTGTGAAGGACAATAACATAGAGGAGACGACGCGATAATGGGTGTCCCAATTTTTTAATGAGAATGATAAATTGATTTGGTGGAGACGACTTTCACGATTCGGCTACCAATCGCATACGACCAATATGCTCACAATCGTTGAACCAACTCCGTAATTGTTATCGATGTTGCTAGAAGCACGATCAACCTGACCACGAAGATCCATTCCTGCATGCAATCGAAGAACAAGCAAGAACACGATAGATAAGTAATTTGAAATTGCGAATATGAATTAAAATTGTATTGATAAGTAGGGTTCCGAAGACAATGTCGTTGTTGATCTCGTCGAACAAGAGGACAAAGTATAAAGTAGCAAAGCTAAACTTCAATCTAACAAAACCCACCAAACCTTAAGGGTGGATGCCACTATGTATAGGAGGAAGAGGGAGGGACGATGGTACTGTTCACGTGTGAACAGTACCCAGCCACCATATGGGCCTAGGGTTTGGTCGGCCAAGGGACATGGGCTAGGCCCAACACCATATAATCGGCCAATACACCACATAGTCTGTGGGGCAACAATTAGTGATGCAGCACCATGGTATGTAGACGCAGCACCATGGCATGTAGACGCAGCTCGGCTCGTAGGAGTAGAAGCAGCTCGGTCCCATTGGGGAATATGGCATGGCAGTAGCCGAAATTCATATTAGAGAAGATGCAGTTGATACGGGGTCGTCCGATCTTCTCGACGTAGGATCTGGATACTCACGTGGATTTGATGAACCGTAGTGATCCCCCGTTGCCAATGCAAGAGTTAGCACTCTATAATTCGCCCAACCTCACGTGCTGAACTTCACGACCACCGATGAAGTTCTACCGCACTCCCAATTCCCAGCGGAAAAGGTTGAACAATCTTAATTTCAGTGAACTCCCAATTCCCTCAAGTTGGTTTGCCCAACGAAAGAACAAAAAATTTCTATTATCAAAAATGGTTTTTTTTTTACAATGGGGGTCTACCCCTCAATATATAGCCTTAGCCTAAGGCTATTCAACACTAGATTTTCCATGTGATACTATTCACGCACACTGTAGCACACGCACTGTTCATGGCACTGTTCATGGGCATTTTATCGTTCACACACTATTATTCACGGCCTTTTCTTGCTCACACGAGCTTGTTCATGAGCTTGTTCACGCAGGGTACTATTCATAGGCCGTTCATTATTCATGCCGTAGACTTGTGCTTCCTTGGATGACGGCCACATATCCTTCATCTCCATCCATCGTTGACTCTTCAAACCTGAGCACAAGTAAAATATTATTTTTAGGTAGTATACAATTCTTATTAATATTAATGATATGTTCATTAAGGAACATGTTCACCTGAGATTGTAGTTTCTTAGCTCGTGCTCTTGTTATTGGTCCTATTATTGAAGTCTCATTACTAGCTTTGGCATTACTAGCGATGTCCTCATCATCCTCTCCTTCTTGAAAAGGAGTCGACCTCGACTCTGTACAATCTTGTCCAAAGAAAGGTGATAGATCAAAGAACATTAAATGTAGAACTTACCCCATAGTCATCACCGGGAAGCTCAAGCTTGTATGCATTGTCATTGATCTTGGCAAGAACTTTAAAAGGTCCATCACCACGGGGCATCAATTTGGATCTAAGCTTATGCGGAAAGCAATCTTTGCGAAGGTGGACCCACACTAAATCACCTGGTTCAAATAGCATTTTCTTTCTAGATTTGTTAGCTTTGGAAGCATAAGCACGTACCTTCTTTTCAATTACCTCTTTAGTTGTGGCATGGAGTTTTTTTCACAAAATCAGCACGTGTAGAAGCCTCCATATTTGCACGTTCTTGTAGTGGGAGAGGAAGTAAATCAAGGGGCGTGATTGGTTTGAAGCCGTACACCACCTCGAATGGGCTCAATTGAGTTGTAGAATGTACCGCCCTGTTATATGCAAACTCCACATGCGGTAGACAATCTTCCCACTCTTTCAAGTTCTTCTTTATCATGGTACGTAGCAACGTTGAAAGTGTGCGGTTCACCACCTCCGTTTGCCCATCTGTTTGTGGGTGACAAGTCGTTGAAAACAATAACTTTGTCCCCAGCTTGGCCCACAAAGTCTTCCAAAAGTAGCTCATGAACTTGACGTCGCGATCTGAAACAATGGTTCTTGGCATTCCATGCAATCTCACAATCTCCACTGAAAAACAAATCACTACATGCACGCATCGATCATCGCTCTTATGACAGGAATAAAATGTGCCATTTTAGAGAACACATCCACAACAACAAAGACTCGAATCCTTCCCTCTTGGTCCTAGGCGGTCCTAACACAAAATCCATGCTAATATCTTCCCAAGGAGCACTAGGAACAGGAAGTGGAGTATACAAACCATGTGGATTGAGTTTTGATTTTGCCTTATGGCATGTGATGCATCTTTGAACAAACCTCTCGACGTCTCGCCTCATCTTTGGCCAATAGAAGTTATCAGCTAACATCATATAAGTCTTCTCCTCCCGAATGCCCCATCAATCCTCCCGCATGAGATTCCTCGCAACAATAACAAACGCACAAAGGAATCCGAAACACATAGCTTATTCATGCGAAAGAGAAACCATCATGAATATGAAATTTATCCCACCCTTTTCCATCTTTGCAATTAGAATATGGAGCTGCAAATTCATGATCGGAAGCATATAAATCTTTCAAACTTTCCAACCTCAGTACCTTTACTTCCAACCGAGTCAACAAAGACATGTTTTCTAGACAAAGCATCGGCTACCACATTCTCTTTGCCTTTCTTATATTTGATAATGTATGGAAAGGTCTCAATGAATTCTACCTACTTAGCATGTCTACGATTCAATTTAAGCTTGCCCTTTAAATATTTCAAAGATTCATGATCGTAATGTATTATGAATTCCTTAGGCCAAAGATAATGTTGCCAAGTTTCCAACACACGCACAAGAGCATATAGTTCTTTATCATAAGCAGGATAATTCAATTGTGCACCATGAAGTTTCTCACCAAATATGCAATGTGTTTTCTTTCTTACATCAAAACACCACCAATACCTATTCCACTAGCATCACATTCAATCTCAAAAGTTTTTGTGAAATCGTAAAGCAAGCAATGGTGCTTCATCAAACATTTCTTCAATTCAAGAAAAGCTTTGTCTTGTTTGTCTCCCCACTCAAAAATCACTCCCTTTTTAGTTAATTCATTTAATGGGGCAACAATGGTGCTGAAATCTTTCACAACTCGCCGATAGAAACTAGCAAGCCCATGGAAGCTACGAATTTGACTAACATTCATAGGAATTGGCCAATTTCTAATAGCTTCAATTTTAGATTCATCCACTTCAATGCCATGAGCTGAAACAACATAGCCTAGAAACACAACCTTACTAGTGCAAAAAGTACACTTATCAAGATTGGCGTACAAGCATTCTTTCCTAAGCACTTCTAGCACTTGTTTGATGTGTTCAACATGATCTTCCAAACAGTGGCTATATATCATAATATCATCAAAGTAAACTACCACAAATTTACCAATGAAGTGTCTCAAAACATGGTTCATTAAGCGTATGAATGTACTAGGAGCATTGGACAATCCAAAAGGCATCACTAACCATTCATACAAGCCAAATTTCGCTTTAAAAGCAGTTTTTCATTCATCACCATGTTTTATTCTTATTTGATGGTAGCCACTACGCAAGTCAATCTTAGAAAAGATAGTAGAACCACTTAACTCATCAAGCATATCATCTAACCTAGGAATAGGATGACGATACCGAACAGTTATGTTGTTAATAGCTCTACAGTCTATGCACATTCTCCAAGTACCATCTTTCTTAGGAACAAGAATAACTGGAACGGCACAAGGACTAAGGCTCTCGCGTACGTACCCTTTGTCCAAAAGTGCTTGCACTTGACGTTGAATCTCCTTAGTTTCTTACGGATTTGTGCAGATCGCGGTCGATTGGGAAGAGGGCTCCGGGACTAAGTCAATTTGATGCTCAATACCTCGAATAGGTGGTAGACCAGCGGGTATCTCCTCCGGAAACACGTCGTCATAAACCTGCAAAACTTGAGAAATAGTAGGAAGAGATGTTAAATCATTAGTAGAAAGCAATGCATCCTTATACAGTAATACAAGGTGCATCAAAGCGGGATCATCTTTCATCTCTCTTAGATCAGATTTGGTGGCTATCATGACTAAGTTTTTCTCTCCCTCACTCTTGCTTTTACCTCTCGGGTTTGGCTTGTGGCTCTCACTCACCTTTTGTGGAATCACACTCTTTGGTTCTCTCCCTTTCTCACTCTCAACTTGCACTTCAATCTTCTGCACATTATCATTTACAATTTGAGAAGGAGTCAACGGTAGCAGCACCACTTGTTTTTTGTTCCACCAAAACTTGTATTGGTTAGTTCTTCCATCATGAATCACAGCACGATCATATTGACATGGCCTTCCTAGCAGCAAGTGACATACGTCCATAGGCACCACATCACACTCCACCGTATCACGATAAGTGCCAATTTCAAATTCAACATCCACGGTGTATCCCACACTCAATGAACCTCTCTCATGCGACCCACGGATCGATATGGATGTGGGTGTTTCTTGTACTTCAACTCAAGTTTATTGCAAAGCTACTTGCTAGCCAAATTATGACAACTCCCACCATCAATGATTACCTTACAAAATTTACCATCTTTGCTAACTTGAGCTCTTGTATGGAATAAATTGCAGCGCTGTTCATGGGAAGGCTTTGGTTGCACACTCAACACTATCGGAGCACACACAAGTATAGGACCAACACCGGGTTCACAATACTCTATGTCTTGCTCCTCCTCATGTGCATCATCATATGTCCCTAAATCGGCATAGTGATCATTCTCTTCTTCACTTGCAGAATCATATTCCCCATTCTCTAATATCAACATCGCCTTGTTATTTGGGCAATCCTTTTGCATATGACCACGGCCAAGGCATTTGAAGCATTGTATACCGCTACTCTTCGCTGTAGAACCCATAGAAGAGGAAACACTAGTCTTTGGATTTGATGGCCTTCTTGCACCTGGAGTGGCTTCTTCCTTCTTGCTAGATGATGAGCGAAAGCTTGAACCACCACTTGGAGCTGTTCGTTGGCTTATTTGTGATTTGGAATCATATCTTCCTCCACTGGACGGTGTACGTGCAGCAAAGGACGTTGATCTTGCAAACTTAGCATCCTCTTGCAATTGTCTTCTGCCTTTGTAGCTTGATGCACTAACTCATAAAGATTGGTATAAGGATGAAAATTGACAATTCTTTTGACTTGATGGTTCAAACCTGAGAGGAAGCGTGCCATGGTTTGCTCTTCTTGTTCTTGAACCTTGGCTCGAATCATGGCTAGCTCCATCTCCTTGTAGTACTCCTCCATAGAATGTGCTCCCTGCTTCATATTCTGCAATTTATCAAATAGATCATGCTTGTAATGACGAGGAACAAAACGGGCTCTCATTTCCCGCTTCATCTCTTGCCATGTTGCAACAGGGTTTTCTCCATTCTCAGCTCTTTGAGTAATGACTTGTTCCCACCAATCCAAAGCATAACCTTCAAACTCAAGTGATGCCAACTGTATCCTTCTCTCATCCGTATAGTGATGCATACGGAATATTTTATCAACCTTCAATTCCTAAGTGAGATACTCCTCGGGATCAGTCCCTCCTGCAAACTTGGGCATGGAAAACTTGAGCTTGCCCAAGCCATCATCTTCATTGCGTGGACGACGATAATGGTCATTGTAATGCAAAGCAAAATCACCATCCTCTTCCATCGCATGTGCAGCACCACCACGGCCTCCACCTAGACCCTGGCCACGCCCTCCATGGGTTCCTCCTCCTCCTCCTAGCTGTGGTGGACGCACCACGTTGGCCGCCACTCGGTGTTGTGGTGCAGGAGGTACATGTGCAGCAGCTTCTCCTCCTTGAACACTTGCTTCATCGCCACCATTGCGAGCTTGTATGAGCCTAGTGAGGGTCCCAATGTCCTCCCGCAATTGGCGCATATTTTTATCAGCTTGTATCTCCATATTTTGCATATCCCTTGCAATTTGATCAGCAAAAGAATCATGCTTCTCATGGAGTTGATTGAGCCCTTGGTGTAGCTCACGTTGAAAATGTTCGCGGAGTGCCCCAAATTGATATTGCTTGACGAATGCCTGAGTTTCATTTGTCCCACCACTCTCATCATGGTGTTCTCCTCCACCTGACATGGTTAGTTATGCAAGAAACAAATAGATGTGTATATAATAATGCTTTGTGGAAATCACTCAATCTCACTATGTCCTCTCTCCAAGTAAAGTTCTTACCCTTCCGAAGTGAATTAAGGCCAATAAAACTTACACTGTAGAAGTGACAACAGCACAATGATGCTCAAGCGAATTTAAGAGTGTTCACTACTTGCACAACAACGGTTATATGGTGGAGCTTGGCATGAGAGTGTATATCCTAGCAATCTGAAATTCTTGATGTTGTAAAATTAAGTAATAATCCAAACTAGAATACTTTGCCTAAGTGCTGATCCAAAAGATTTAAGTGAAGTATATGAACACACATGCAAAGATTAATGTGACTCGATGCAAACAAAGGAATGAGCTAACTAGAGGCAATCTGAAATTAAAGATTAGATAGCTCGTTTTGCACCAAGTACTAGGAGAGACGCTAGCCAATTGCAATGATATGAATGTAAGGGTACGAGATTGCTCAAGAGATTAAACTACACAATCTGAATTTATGGATTAAGGTCTCACCCAAATTCGGCCAATGCTTTCTTTTTCTTTCTTTCTTTCTTTCTTTCTTTCTCTGCTTTTTTTTTGCTCAACTTCCTCTTTTTTTCAAAGGCCAAACTAGGTTTAATTGTTCTTTTGGTTTTGCATAGGTCACAAATATTCAGCAAGGTGTGAAGTACTCAAGAGCAGCCCTAGATGCAATATTCAACAGCTAGTCTCAAATAATGAAAAGAATATCAGCAAGATTTTTTTTTTGGGGGTTTTGGATTGGACACAAAGATTAGGCTACGGAAATAAACACGAATGATCAACACCTAAACAAAAATTCTAATGGATTAAAACCTAACAAAACTCACAAAATTAACAGATGCAAAAAAACTAGGGTTTGGATCAATCTAAAAGTAAGGGTAAATAATCCTACCGAGTAAACCGTGCTCTGATACCAAGATGATACTGGGTCGCCCGATCTTCTCGACGTAGGATCTGGATACTCACGTGGATTTGATGAACCGTAGTGATCCCCCGTTGCCAATGCAAGAGTTAGCACTCTATAATTCGCCCAACCTCACGTGCTGAACTTCACGACCACCGATGAAGTTCTATCGCGCTCCCAATTCCCAGCGGAAAAGGTTGAACAATCTTAATTTCAGTGAACTCCCAATTCCCTCAAGTTGGTTTGCCCAACGAAAGAACAAGAGTTTTTCTATTATCAAAAATAGTTTTTTTACAATGGGGGTCTACCCCTCAATATATAGCCTTAGCTTAAGGCTATTCAACACTAGATTTTCCATGTGGTACTATTCACACGCACTGTAGCACGCGACTTTGTCATGGTATCGCTCATGGGCCTTTATCGCTCACGCATACTATTCACAGCCTTTTACTGTTCACACGCACTGTTCATGAGCTTGTTCACGCAGGGCACTATTCATAGGCCGTTCATTATTCATGCCGTAGACTTGTGCTTCCTTGGATGACGGCCACATATCCTTCATCTCCATCCATCGTTGACTCTTCAAACCTGAGCACAAGTAAAACATTATTTTTAGGTAGTATACAATTCTTATTAAAATTAATGATATGTTCATTAAGGAACAGGTTCACCTGAGATTGTAGTTTCTTGGCTCGTGCTCTTATTATTGGTCATGTTATTGAAGTCTCATTACTAGCTTTGGCATTACTAGCGATGTCCTCATCAGCAGTGCGGCTGGTCGAAGTAGTGGTTGCATCCTTAGGGTTGATGTCCTCATCATCCTCTCTTTCTTGAATGTTGTCCTGCATCCTTATCTCTTGATTAGTCCTCATCATCTTCTAATGGACACAAAGATTCTTTGCAAATTATAGTATAGCATTTAGATTAATGTTTTTCAATGTCAATGCAATGTCCATCGACTTTGATTTATTTTCACTTGGAGTCATCTCTTTTCTCTTCTCCGATTTGTTCTTAGTTTTTTTCGTTAGTAGCAACAATAAAGTGGTTTTCTTTTCTTTATATGTGAAACACGGATCTACCATGATGTTCTTCTAATGGACACAATAACGATTCTTTGCAAATTATAGTATAGCATTGATTAATGTTTTATTGAATGTAGTAATGTCAATGCAATCTCGACCATGTCCGAAGATTGTTACAACTTCCGTAGCTGACTCTACATGAACATTCCTTGATAACGAACTTTGATTGAAACAAGATTTATGCTTTTGAGTACTCACTTGTCGATGCTATAATTGTTCTTCCTCATGATCATCTTTTAGTGCAACCAAAACATGTTCGTCCTCAATATCGCTAGCTGAAGTGTACTCACCATTGTCATGGATAAGTAAAGCATCCTGATTTGGGCAAGATCAAGTGGCCAAATCTTTTGCAACAGTGACATTGTGCATCTCTGGATCTTGTAGAAGCAACAGAAGAAACACTTTTTGTAGGGACTTGTACCTTTGCTGATTTTCTTACATCAAGGACATGTGCAGGAGTAGAAGGAGCAGCAGGGGGTGCACGGCTTGAGGAGGGTGTATCTCGGCCAGAAGTGACGGAAGGCGCCATGTGTTGTTGCTGACTTGGCCGACCTGCAAAAGATCCTCCAAAATTGCCCCTAGAGCGAGATTGTCGACCCTGCACTTCCCTTTCAGCTTTGCAAGCAAAATGAAACAAACGGTGATAGAATTATACTCTTTATAATCAAGTATATCCCGAGTTTCATGGTTTAAATCTCTCAAAAATCTAGCCATCTTAGCATCTCTAGTTTCATCTAAACCACAACATAGCAAAACGGTTTGCAATTCTTTATAATAATCCTCAATAGAACTACTACATTGTCTTAAGCGTTGTAATTTATTAAGCAAATCACAAGAATAATATGAAGGTACAAATATATGCCTCATTATTCTCTTCAAAGTATTTCATGTTCTAGGTATGTTCTAATGAGTACAACCATATTTGCTCCACCAAATATAGGCAAAATCAATAAACTCACTAGTAGCAGCCCTAACTTTCTTATCTTCAGGGAATTCATGACAAGTAAATTTTTATTATACGGTTAACTCCCATGTGATATAAGCATTAGGATCATATTTTCTAGCAAAAGACGGCATAATGAATTTAATTTTACCAAATGCATCATTATGGTCACGTACCTCACGTTGATTTCTTCCCATACCTTGATAATTGTGACGAAGTCGGTGATAGTTATGATCATTATGAACATTGAATTCATCTATTTTCGTATTAGCAGTATAGTTGTTCACGTCTTCTTCTTCCACCTCATCTGCCCAAGAGCGAGCAGCAGGTGGTGTGCAGTGAGCAGGAGGGTCCTCCACCCTTGGCTCATTAGGGGCCATGGTTTCAACAAGTGGGCGACGTTCAATGTGCTCAATGCGTGTGCACAGTATCGTGAGGTTTTCGTTGATCTTATCCAAGGCATTGTGAACGCTCTCACCGAGCAAGTGCTCAAAACGTCGCACGATCCCTCTCGTGCGAGGTGTGAGAGGACCTTCACTCTCATGCTCCAAAGAGTGATCGTTGTTGTTATTCCCACCATGTGTAGATCCGCGTGACCCTACCGTTGTTAGTAGAAAACAAAGAATAAATCACAGTGTATATGTCCCTATTAACTACTAGGTGCTGGAGGTTCAAAAGTCGCTCACTCAAGCTTGTACCGAGTTCTTACCAAGCAAAATAGGCAGTGACCGACAACTAGTGTCAGTGTCAAACGCTCTCCGAAAATTGACAAAGCGATTGTAAACAACTGTTACCTGTACGATGGTAGAAGGTGGAGCTATGATAGGCTTCAATATGATATCAAGGATTAGCAACAATCAAATCATTAAATACAAGTTAAAAAATTATTCAAAGTACAAGTCAATGTTGCTGATCCTAGCTTAATCAAAGCTAGGTAATTCAAAGCCCATCAAAAGAAGTGTACGTAAGTGCATGCAAAAATCAATGTGGCATGATGTAAGCAAAGGAAAACCTCACGTCAAGTGCTAGAAGAGACGCTAGTCAACTACTCAAACTTCTATGTAGGGTCACAAGATTGTTCACAAGATGTAGAACACAAAGACGCAATAATGTACAATGTAAACAAATCTCTAGTTTAAACGATAAAAAACAGCTAGTCTTAAGAGTTGAAAAGGCAAAGTTTTATATGGCTTATATATGCTCTTTTGAAAGGCTTCGATGAGATCTACAACTTTGCAGTTGAGGCAAACCCTAAATTCCGAAGGGAATTCCAAAAGAAATGGTAAAAACAGAAACCAAAAACTTATAACGCGAATTTGGGGAAAAAGATGACAGTTTTGGGGTCCCTGGAGGGCGACTAGCACAAGTAGGTCAGTTTTATTGGATGCGCCTCATCGTTATATTTCCAACGAGCATAAGAACGCCCAAAACAGACATCGTATACAAAAGTTATGTCTGTTTTACTAAAGGTGTCTCGAAAATAGAATCTTACTAGGACTCGAAATCGACTCGAGTTCAAATTTAAAAATACTATATCTTCCAAACCCGTGGGCCAAACTTGTTGTATTTTTTGGAAGCTTGTGGATATATGTAGAAGATCTCCACCAATTTTCACTACTTTTGGTGAAAGTTTGACGCACTTTTTAATTTTCGAGAAGGTGGACACCTTTTTTACTCTTTTTTTGTCCTTCTTTTCTTTCTTCTCTTTTTATCCTTATGTTTTTCTTCTCTCTCTTTTTTTGTCCTCCTGTTGCAATCCCGAAATTGGTTAGGGTTTCAAACCTTCCTTTTTCTTCTCTTGCAAACCGAAATAAATCTGCTCTTTGCTTGCGGCAGAACCAAGTTGAGTTAGGGCTAATGGTTGTCGTGCCAGCGGAAATCAACGATGGCAACAGCGTTTGGTGGCCACGGTAGCGGGAGGCAGTGGCGGAAGGAAGCTTTGATGGCCGCGGCAGCGCAAGAATAGCGGCAGTAGACTTAATTGGTTGTCGCGGCAATGGAAGGATGCGAAGATCAGTTGCCGTAGCAGGCATTTTGGTGGCTGCGGCAAAGATCGGTGGGCGCAACAAAGGGTTTGTGTTGGTGATATGCCCTAGAGGCAATAATAGAGATGATTGTATCACGTCTATATTTATGTGTTATTGAATAAGTGTTATTATATTCCTTAAATAAATCATCAGTTATAAAAGATCAACGAGTACGTGACTTGTTGGTGAAGTTCTTTTAACTTATGATGATGTCGTTCTAAATGTATCCCCGGTCGAATGTCACTAGTCAGAACACTAGTGACTCTATCGACCAATACATGTATTGATTGATGACCATGTTTCACCGGTCATCGATATAGGGATATTGAATCAATAATGTGAACACATGTTAGGGAACATGGTGTTGGATTGATCCACCTTGAGACATTGCTGAGATTGTTATGATTTCATGTGTCATCAATTGGTCTCAAGCAATGATGATGTATAATCCTTAGATCTGAGATAAGCATAGTTTTCTACATATGTAATAGTACACTTTGGGGTTGTCAAATGCTACTCCGTAGCTGGGTAATTATAAATGTAGCTTTCAGGTATGATATAGAACATGCGGAGGAATGTGATTAGTCGGATATGGGATTTGCCCCTCATAACATAACAGGAGAGATATTTCTGGGCCCCTCGATGTGGTCGGATAAAGAAAGTGCATGACCATGCCACTAGTGGTCGAAGAGTTCGACCACGTGATGTTATCCGACACTTGATCGAGAAAGTATTGAACAGTCTATGGATGACATGATATCTCACATGGAGTTCAACTGGATATCGCGAGGCAAAGGGAGAATACATGAGCTGGTCGTTCTGATCAGATACGGACTAGTCGAATGGAGATAAGAGCTGGTCATAGGCTGGTCGAACATGATCACTATGTGGTCGAAACCTAATCATAAGGGTTATGAACTGGTCGAGACCAAATCTAAACTGGTCGTATAGAGATACGAGCTGATCGTTAGTGATAAGGACCTGGTCGTAGACCATATTGCATTAAGGTTTGTCCAATATAATTTGTGTGTATTTAGGAATCGTTATGTCCTACTAGGAGCCGCTAACGACTCGTGATCGGAAAGGATTTTTCGAGTCATAACCGATTACGCATGAACCTACAGGGTCACACACTTAACGGGTTGGAACAAACCAGTACGGATACGATTCGTTAAATAGGTTTAGGTAGCATCACATACACTATATAAGAAGATTCTTGAGGCTTTGGGGATACGGACGTAACAGAGGACTCATGAGGAGTTTAACGTAACATACAAAACACACGAAAGTCGTGAGTTGAGTTGTTCCTCCAAAACCCTAGGCGCCATCTTCTTGAGAGCCCTACCGTGCGAATTGGTGCAAGTACACCGACATACTGTTGTTCCTTCCCTGGACGTGTGGATACCGTAGAGGCGCTACTGCGGTTGTTGTTACATTTGAGGACAATCCACGACCTTGGCGAGGAACTCGATTGGTTACTGGAGGAGACGATCGATTGCGATGACGGTCGACTACGTTGGACGATCGACTACGACCACTGCATCGACGTGCTCTTCGTCAGACCAGGCTGCTCTAACTCTTCTTCCGCTACACTACTCGTCTGGTAGTAATGATCTCTGATGTCTTGCTTGCATAACATCCTAATTTACGTGGTAAAATTTTTGAATTGTCAGCTAGCATAGTCTACCCGTATCCTTTCAGTTTGGGTGGCCACGACAAGCAAGAGAAAACGACAGGGAGGTTTGGGTGGCTGCGGCAGCAAGATGATGAAGACCTTGCAGCAAGGATCAAGGCACACATATGCAAACTCGATAAAGAAAAACTAGACTTCAACTAGAACTAGTATTCATTAACTTGACATGACGATGCAACTAAGAATTCAGTAAGCAAAAACCGAAAAGAAAAATTGTAAAGGCACATATTGGTTTGAACGATGAACTAACCCTATTTTTTGTAATTTTTGTGGACTGTAGGTAAAACAAAAAAATATCCCGATGAACCTGGCTCTAATACCACTTGATGCGACAATGGGTGTCTCGATCTTTCGATGAGAAGGATAACTCGATTTGGTGGAGATGACTCAAGCAAATCGGCTACCAATCGCACACGACTAATATGCCCGCAATCGCTGAACCAACTCCGTAATTGTTATTGATCTTGCTAGAAGCATGATTGACCTAACCACGAAGGTATATTTTTGCATGCAATCGAAAAACAAACAAGAATATGATAGATAAGCAATCTAAGATTGCGAACAGGAATTGAAATTGTAATTGTATTGATAAGTAGAGTTCCGGAGACAATATCGCTATTGATCTCACCGAACAAGAGGACAAAGTATAATATAGCAAAGCTAAACTTCAATCTAACAAAACCCATAAAATCCTAAGGGTGGCAACTATGTATAGGAGGAAGAGCGAGGGGCGGTGGTATTGTTCATGCATAAACAGTGCAACATGAATAGTCCCGACCACCATGTGGGCCTAGGGTTTGGCCGGCCAAGGGATATGGGCTAGGCCCAACAGCATATAATCGTCTAATACATCACATAGCTCGTGGGCCAACAATTGGTGACGTAGCACCATGGCATATAGATGGAGAACTATGGCATGTAGATGTAGCTCGGCTCGTAGGAGTAGAAGTAGTCCGATCCCATTAGGGAATATGGCATAGTAGTAACCGAAAGTTCTATTGAAGAAGATGTAGTACAGCGGGTCAAAATAGTAGTTGCATCCCTAGCCTTGAGGTGCTGATGTCCTCATCAGGAGAAATTTATTTGTTTGCGTGGTCTTAAGTATGACATGTTCGGGCCCAAAAGTGACATGATTATTAGAGAAATATTAGAGGAAGAGATGGTGGAACTACTGACTTGTTCAGAACTAGTTGATGCTTCGAAAAGCCTCTTTCGAGTAGAAGCAAGTGCGTCATGTGGTCCTTCATTTTGACCTCGGCTTATAAGTAAAATAAGAAAATACACCAAATCACGGCGAGATTCAGTTGCTCCTAGGACATGTCTACTTGGCTGGGCATCAACATCTCAAACAAGTACCTGCACGTGTACAAAAACGCTTAAATTCGTAAAAACATCACTAGAATAGTCAGAAATTATTGATTTCTTCACAAGAATTAAGCAGCAGCATAAAGGCTCGGCGATGAGGGATGCATTAAATAATCAATCAGGCGATCCGTGGCGACATGAACAAAACAAGTGTTCATATGTCAGGCTAGACAAGTAAATTGTTATTATTAGTAAGTAGCATGGCCAAAACAATAATTGACCATATAGAAATACATAATATGTGTGTTAGGAGTAAACAAAAAAAACTTAGTTTACTCTATGTTGAGATGAAACAACCAGAATTCAGAACTCATAAATGACTGGCCAAAAATAAGAACAAAAGCAAAGTAGAAGCATAGTTCAAATGTACATGGCTTTGAAGCTTGAATGTCATGTTACTATATTAATTATTCTGAGCACGTACAAAAAAAAGGTCTTTGCAGTGACAAACAAACATGCAATCAACAAAGATTAAGCAAATCTTAATCATAAAGGGATACAGAACAATAGCTCTAGCTCAATCATTACACCATTTTTTAAGAAAATGGGATGTGATCCCCATACTAATATCTAGAGTATGTAAAGCCACCTTTTACTTTAGAATAGATAAATATCTGTACTCTATTTGGATAAGAACAATACCGATCATTTTAACAAATGTGAAACTATTCAGGCAGAACCAACAGATGAAGGGGCCTACAAACCTCCATTTGCTAGGACAACACGAAGCGGAATTAGATGCTAGTAAATTGCCATGTACCTACTTTCCCTATCTCTTGCGATCTATACGCACCAAATATTAGCATCTGTTGCTCAATGTGAGTATTGCCCCCACCATCAACTTGCATGAAGCTAAGGCCAAACAAAAAAATATTCGAAATTACTACATAATCTGCAGAAACGTATACTGCTTTATATTTGCTCTATGACTGTCATACTCTCACCCAGGCATTGCTGGTAGAAAGAAAAGAATAGTTCTATACATATGGAACAGTACTTACAGAACTTTCGATATGTAACAATGGAATTATAAAAAATACGGATAACATCAGACACCGCATACATTTGTCTGGCAGTGCTCTACCGCAGTTTACTGATGCATGCATGGAACATCTAGTTAGCTAGGTAGACTTGGAAGCAACACACAAACAAAAGATGTATGCATATGAGAGCACTACTTCAGACCAGACGCTGGCCAAGGCATTAACTTCAAATCGGAATAAGCTTGTCTAGGATTAACCAGTAGCGTAAGAATGTCCTTGTCTAGCATTAAGAAGCAGCATAAAGGATTACTGACTTCTTCCCCATTGACCGTCCGATTCTTGAGGGCTGCGTGACGGGGCTGATTGCTCTCGTGGTTGATATCCATACTATACGGGCATGTAGATTGGACATGGCATCTATTCATGGTTATATGACAAGAATAGCATAACCAGCACGGGAGAATGTATGCAAACTGGCATATGACATATAGGCTCATAAATCATGACATCTAATTTTCAGGTGTTATGTCTGTCTGTAAAATACATCATTCAATCCGATTTTATCTTGTGTTAATATTCTATAAATTAACCAAACCAATTATTAAAAAGCATGCATTACATAGTACTGAACTTAGCCTCAAGTATGGCATTTGCATGTTGAATATTTAAAATTCAGAAAAGCGGAAAACAATGCAAGATGGAAATTAACTTACATGTATAATGGACACAGGGCAGGTGACCTGAGGGATTTTATCAATATTCTGGAAGCACATGAGAAGAGAAAGGTTAATATAGAGAAAATCCAACACAACAGAGAATAGATCAAGTTGCTCGGCAGTAAATGATAAAGGATTACAAACCTTGTAGATGTCAAACTTTTAATTCCCTGGTGTGTTGATTCATCCTAAATTGAGATCCCAAAAATGTATTGGGGAAATATTTAAGATTCAAGAAGAAAATATATAGAGAAATCCTCAGTGCAACTATGCTTCATCTAAGATTGCTTTCAAGGCAGCAAGGGCAAACCATGTAGTTCTAAAAACTGATAAGAAAGTCGTTACTACTTTGCTTCACCTGAAGAAGACTTCCCGCTATCAGTAGTCATCGTAGTTGCCGCCACACAGCCCAACACTGCAGTAGTAAATTGAAAGACAAATAAGCAAGAATAGGTTTAGCATATTTGCTTTCCCCCCTTTACAGTAGAATATATACCAGCGGATCAGTACTACTGAAGCCAGAATTTTAATCCCTTTTGGCACTCGAGCAATCCTCATCTAAAATCAGATAGATTGCTCAGCCTACCAAACAGAACTATTGTTTCTTTCGATAACCTAGTTCCACAAGCACCTATGTGGATATCGTGAGGATATGTGCACGATCTTAGGATGATGAGTCAATTGGCAATGGCTTTGTTGGTTTGCAAAATCTCGCGTTTTCGGGGTTTGCTTCTTCTTTGTCGCACCACAGTGGTCCGACCGGTGGTGTGGGCGGTCGGACCGCCAGGACTGATCGGACAGCGGTGGTGGCTGTCGGACCGGCCTGACCTAAAATTGGATTTTGGAGCTAATCCAAAAATAGGTTGTGTAGGCAGGTGAGGAGAGTCTCCTAGATGTGGTTGCATCATTTTTGGAGCTCCCAGTCAAAAGTTCTATTGAGTTGAAAATTCCAGAAGGTTTCGGATTTTCAAGCTGGAAATTTGGCTAAGTCTTTTTGACCGATCTGACCGCCGTTGTGGGAGCGGTCCGACCGGTCTGAAATCGGTCCGACCGGCCTTGTGGGGCGGTCAGATCGGCATTGACTTGGAGGTAAGCCAAGTTTGCATTGATGTGATTTGAATGTGTTTTATGTATGAACTTCGATGCTTTATTGATGTATATTGCATTGCGGAGCTGACGTGGGTCAATGTCGGACCCGGGAACGAAGGATCCCGAATCCTCTGTGTTCATACACTAGTCCAGGATTTCCAGCGTACACAGTTACAAAATGGTATCACAAACATATCACGCATTTCATTAATAGAGTAATTCAAAGTTGGATACAAACGGGCCCAAAGGCCAAATAATAAATAAGTAAATAGCACAGCGGAAGTAAAGCAGTAGTAGTAGGCCAGAACGATTCGCCACAGGCAATCGTCTGGGGGCGCAGCCTAAACGTCGGTGTCCTCACCGTCCTGGTAGAAGTCTTCTCCTGAATAAAGATATTCAGCAAGCATGAGCACTACAACAGCGCTCGCAAGTCACACCCAATATTGAATGGTAATGCATGCATAAAGTAGTCAAGGGATAATGGCAGGGTTATTTGCTTAAAATGGCATTTTGATTTTAAATAATCATATTAATTTCCAAGGCCATTTGTATATCTTACCTAAAATCAAATTTAGAAATGTCAAAGTTTCAAAGTGGATAACCTCCATATTTGACTGGTGAAGGATACCCTCCTATGGCTAACCGCCTAATTTTTCCACAAGGATAAATCTTCCTGAAACAACTGTTTAAACCATTTTTAAAACCAAAAATAAGTCTAACTCGGAGTGGCTTTGCTAGCATGTCCATAACCGCGGACGCGGCTATTCGAATAGATTTTTACTCTGCAGAGTTGGTACAACTTTACCCACCAGAGACAGTTTGCTTAACATGTCGGCCATTACACGCTTCGGGCGTGCGACTAAGCAACTATCACAAGGTCATTGCAATGTTCTACCCCAAAGTACTCATGCCCGCTAAGGTTTCGCCTCCTTTAGACTAACCATCCTCCGAGCCCCTCTTGCGCCAGTGGGATCTTGCCTAATCGACACCCACTCATACACATGGCACGAATATCTATGGAATATCCCAAATTATTAAGCCGTGTTACGCCACACGCACCAAGTGGTAGTACGAATAGGCGTAGCAAAATGCGCTCAAGGCGGTCCTCAATTGACTTGGGCGACTTTCAATTCAAACCATGGGCTTTAATCCTAACAGATTAAACCCGTGCATAAACTCGCACCCACCATTCCTCCGTTTACCCAAGTCCAAATCATTTTCATTTTGATTAAAACCATCTTTCTCGCACCTCCATGGTAAGATAATACCATGGATTAAACTTTAAATCAAATTGAACCGATTTGGCTAAATTCCCCAAAAACTCAAATCATGACCTAAGCATTTGCTAAGCATATATACTTTGTATAAATTTTATCTAAGGGTGACAAGGGAATGACTTCCAACATTCAAATTGGCCATACAAAAAGAATTGGTATAACTAAGCATTTAAAACGGGAAGCAAAATAATTGATTAAAACTATGCATGCAATAATTATTTAGAAACTGAAATAAATAACTTTAAAATATTAGGGTCAACATGGTCAAAGTGTAACTTGCCTTCGTTGAAGTCTTGAAATTCTAAATCTTCAGTAGGGTCCAAATCCCCGGAATCGTCGAAGTCTAAACGTGAAAATACAACAAATCAAAAGAAATTCAACTCAATTCAAAAAGGTAAATAAAATCAAATCAAAATGAAATTATTTTATTTTATTTGGCTAGATAATAATTTTCTAGAATTTTAGCAATTTGAATCACTCAATTTGGAGTTAAGATGCAAAAGATATGAATTTTACAAGTTTAATCCAAATTCTGAAATTTTCTGATTTAAATTTCTAAAGAAAAAACATTTATTGCGCAATGCCGACGTCAGCCTTCCGATTTTCCGAAATTAAAATTAATTCCGACCGGTGGGCCCCACGTGTCATAGACTTGGTTTACGTGGACCTGGTTCACCCGCTTCGGCCGAGGGGAGGTGGCGCTGACTTGGGCGCCGCGTCAGATCCACGTCGGATCCGACGCTGAGATGGCGCCCACGAGATGCACGCGTGGCCAGGCCACGGTGGCAGAGACGGCGCCGGCGCGGGGACCAAAGGTCGCCGGCGCTTCTGGCGGCGGCGCGCGCGTGTGTGCAAAGAGGAGGGAAGGCTGGCGGACTCGATGCTCTCACCCACTCGACGAGACGAGGACGGAGGCGGCCGGCGGTGAGAGATAAGCGGCGGCGAGCTTCGGGCGACGACGAGACGGCGGCTCCGAGGGTTCTCCGGCGAAGGCGAGGTGCGCACTGGCTTCGCGGTGTCACGGCGATGCGGTTGGTGGCGGCGGTGAGGGCGCGGCGTCCACGGCGGCGGCACAATCGAAGCTCCAAGCTCCGGCGGTCGTTGGCGAAAAATCCATCGCGCGCGAGCACACAGAGAGGGGGAGAGAGCGGTGGCGGCGGAATGAGTGAGAAGGGGGGCGCCCGGGGCTTGCTTTTATAGGGGCCGAGGGGGTCCGAGGTGGCGTAGCGACGTGGGGGTCGTGGCGGCGGCGGTTGCGGGATCGTGGCGCACGCACGCGGAGAAGGGGGCAAGAGGTGGGGGTCGTGCGGAGGTGGGCGCGGATCGTGCGCGACGACGGGAGGAGCGAGGCGGTTGGGGCGGCGGTTGGCGAGCTCGGCCGCGCGCTAATGGCGGTCGCGGCGGCGGCCAGCGAGAGACGAGGCGGCGGGAAGACGCAGCGCGCCCACGTGGAAGCGAGAAACGGACCGGCAGGGGTCGCGAAGAGAGAGGAGAGAGAGCGGGGCGTTGGCCGCCGTCGATTTTAATCCGACGGTCGGAATAGATGGATCGTTGAGGCGGGCCAATTGGGCTGGAAAACAAATAGTGTTGGGCCGCACAGTGGTGGATTCGGCCCGACACTATTTTAGGGATTTTAAATTGATTTCTTAATTTATTTAATCCGGTTAATTCAAAAAGGGCTTAGAAAATAGCAAATAAATCCCAAAAATTCTAGAAAAATTGACAGAAGTCTCTAGAATTATTCTGGACTTAAATAAAATAGTTCCAACTTAAAGTTGTTAATATATTTTGGAAATAAATTTATTTTAGCTTTAAACCAACTAAAGAAAAGCTTTTAAAATTTCAGAATAACCACAAAATCAAATAAGTTTTAAATTTTAACCAAATTGAAAATTTTGGACTGTTACAAACCTACCCCCCTTAAAGGGAATCTCGTCCCCGAGATTCAGACTTGGTCAGCAAACAGGTGGGGATAATCGGCTTTCAGATCTTCTTCTCGCTCCCAGGTGGCTTCTTCTTGGAGTGATTACTCCATCGACTTTGCATGAGCGGATGACCTTGCTTGGTAATACGCTCGCCACATCGAGAATCTTGATCGGTACTGTTCCACATAGGTGAGATCTTCACGAAGATCGATGCTTTCAATCAGTGTTTCTTGATTGGCACTCTGAGACACTTCTTGGTTGGGAAACATGAAAGACATTGTGAGCAGCGGACAAGGATCTTTGGTAGCTCAAGGCGATATGCAACTTCACCTCTTCTTGCCAAAATCTTGTAAGGTCCTACAAATGCAGGTGCGAGTTTTCCTTTTATGCGGAATCTTACTCCTCTAAGGGAGTAACTCGGAGATAGACAAAATTTCCTACTTCAAATATCAACTCCTCCGACGATTATCAGCATAACTCTTCTGTCGGGTCTGTGCCACCTTTAGGCGTTCTTTTATTGTTTTAACTTTGCTTTCTGCTTCTTTGATCAACTCTGGTCCAAAGAATTGATGCTCTCCTACTTGATCCCAAAGGAGTGGAGTTCTGCATTTCCTACCATACAAAGCTTGAAGGAGACATCCGCAAACCGGCTTGGTAGCTATTATTGTATGAGAATTCTGCATAGGGTAGATTTTTGTCCCAACTTTTTCCATAATCTATGGCACAGGCTCGAAGCATATCTTCAAGAATTTGGTTGACGCGTTCCGTCTGGCCATCTGTCTGGGGATGATAGGTCAGACTAAAGTTGAGTCTGGTTCCCAAAGCTTCGTGTGAGCTCTTCCAAAACCGAGAGGTGAATCGGGAACCTCTGTTTGACACAATCTTCTTAGGTACACCGTGTAGACAAACTATCTTGGCCATGTACAGATTCGCTAACTTGTTACTTTGGTATGTTGTCTTGATCGGGATGAAGTGAGCCACTTTAGTCAATCGGTCAATTATCACCTGGATGGAATCACATCCCGATTGGGTCCTAGGAGTCCGGTGATGAAATCCATACCAACTTCCTCCCACTTCCATTCGGGAATTGGTAGCAGTTGTAGCAAACCAATGGGTCTTTGATGCTCTGCCTTGACTCGTGACAAACATCACAACAGGCGATTTAACTCGAATTCCTCGCTTCATACCGACCCACCAATATTTTTCCTTCAAATCTTGGTACATTTTGGTATTCCGGGATGAATGGAGTACGGCGATTCATGAGCTTCCTTCGAATCGACTCCTTTAACTCCATTGATCGGTACACAAATGCGGTTTCCATACCACATCGCTCCTTGCTCATCTTCGTAAAAGCCCGCGCTTTGCCTCTTCTCATATTCTTCTTAATTTCTTTGATGTCCTCATCTTCTAACCGCTTCCCTCGATCCGCTCAAGAGTTGGTTGAACTTCCAAAGCGTTCACGCACCCTTGATCAACAATCTCCAAGTTCGGATGTTTCAATTCTTCGTATAACTCGGTGATTCTCCCGAACTAAGATGGTGTTGCAATCGCCTTTACGCTTAGGGCATCTGCAACCACATTTGCTTTGCCCTGATGGTAATGAATCCCAAGGTCATAATCCTTTATCAATTCCGACCATCTTCTGCAGTCAAGGTTAAGGTCGATCGGGTGAAGATGTACTTGAGACTCTTATGATCAGTGAAAACCTCACAATGGTTGCCAATGAGATAATGCCGCCAGATCTTCAAAGCATGCACAATTGCGCTAACTCAAGATCATGAGTCGGGTAATTCCCTTCATGAGGCCTCAATCTGCCGAGATGCATAAGCTACAACCTTGCCCTCTTGCATCAAAACACAACCGAGTCCTCAAGAGATGCGTCATGAGAAAATCACAAAATCCTTGTGGATATCCGTAGGACTAATCTGAGGCGGAGACTAGTCTCGTCTTGACTCTTGGAAACTTTTCTCACAGTATCTGTCCATTCAAATTTCTTCTCCTTCTTGAAGTTGTGTCATTGGTTTTGCTGCTTTGGAGAATCCTTCAATGAATCGGCGGTAATACCAGCTAATCCAAGGAAACTTCTCATACGTGATGATTTGGTTGTTTCAATCCAATCTTGCTTCAACTTTGGTGGATCTCATCGCAACTCCTCCTGCCGACACAATATGTCCAAGGAATGCCACTTGGCTTAGCCAAAATTCGCACTTCTTGAATTTGGCATAAAGTCGGTTCTCTCGAGTTTTCCCAAAATTATCCCGAGATGGTTCTCATGTTCTTCTGCGGTCTTTGAATAAATAAGGATGTCATCGATGAAGACAACCACAAACTTATCCAAGAATTCCATGAACACTTTGTTCATCATATTCATGAAATAAGCAGGGGCGTTCGTCAAGCCGAAAGACATTACTGTAAACTCGTACAGTCCATATCTAGTGGTGAAGGCAGTCTTCGGAACATCTTACAGTCCGATCTTGATTGGTGATAGCGGATCTCAAGTCAATCTTCGAAAACACTTGCTCCTTTCAACCGGGTCGAACAGTCATCAATCCCGGTAATGGGTACTTTTTCTTGATCGTCACCTCATTGAGTGATCGTAATCCACACACATCCTCATACTATTGTCCTTCTTCTTGACAAATAGCACCGGTGCTCCCAAGGTGATGTACTTGGTTGAAAATACCCTTTGCTCAGTAACTCTTCAATTTGTTTCTTCATCTCTGCCAATTCATTAGCCGGCATTCTGTAAGGTCGCTTCGAGATTGGAGCGGTTCCCGGCACTAAGTCAATTAAGAACATTATATCCCTATCCGGTGGCATGCCGGGTAAATCGTCAGAAAAACATCCGAAATTCTTGCACTCTTCGATATATCTTCAAGCTTGACTCTTTCAAACTCGTCGGAAAAGATCTTCCTCGATGCAGAGTCTTGGGCACGAATTCAATCGTGACTCCTTGCTCATTGGTGAGGATGATAGACCTATTAGCACGATCTATTCGTCCTTGATTTTTGGCCACCACCCATACCAAGTATTACGTCCGGACCTTGAGATTGCAAGACTATCAAGTCTGCGAGAAGGGGACTCGGATATTTCAAAGTAAGGTTCGAGCGAAAAGAACGGTTCTCATTTACGACCCGGGAATGGATTATCATAGGGTTGTCTAGAGGCGGTAAGTAACCCGTTTTTTCCACAAAAGCATTGGATACAAAGGAATGCGAAGCTCGAGAATCAAACAAAGCGATCTTGTAACGAATTAATAAGGAACGTACCAAGGGCGACATCGGTCGCCGAGCTTCTCTGCGTGGCGTGGTTCACACGTCCCTTCGTGAACTGGTTCGCTGGCTTTGAGGTGGCGTTGGTGGTTGGAACTCCTGATGTTGGTCTAGCTGGTGTTGCAGACTGCTGTCTCTTCGGGCATTTGTTGGCATAATGCCCAGTCTCATTGCAATGGAAACATGTCACTCCTGCTGTTGAAGACGTTGGGTTCTTCTGCTGAAACTGGCCTGCAGGTGCATTGTTGCGGAAACCAAAAGAGTTGGGACGTTGTGCCGGTGCTGGGGCTCTATGGGTAGAAGACTGGAATCTTCCACGCTGGGGTGGCGGAGGTTGAACAAGGCGAGGCTTGGGTTGTCCTCGGAGTTGAATTTTAGGCGGCCATCCTCCGCTTGCAGTTCTCAATCTCGATGTTTGGCCTCTGGCGAAAAGCTTTGTTCACCAGCTGTTGGAAGTCAGTGTAGTCCTGGGAGATCAGCTGGACGGAGATTTCATCATTCAGGCCTTCCATGAACCTTTCCTGCCTTTCTTCATCTCTAGCCACATCTGCTGGGGCGTAGCGAGCAAGCTGGTTGAACCTATGCAGGTACTCTCCCACTGTGCGGTTGCCTTGACGAAGTGCGTGAAACTCTCTTTTCTTTAAGGTCATTATTCCCGCGGGAATATGTGCATGGCGGAAAGCCCGCACAAACTCCTCCCAAGTGATAGCCTGCGCATCAGCATGGGCGATGTTGAAGTTATCCCACCATTCGATGCGGGCCATTGAGCTGATGAGAAGCGAACAGGACTCTCTCACGATCAGTACATTGAGCTATATCTAGTTTCTTTCCGATAGCACGGATCCAGTCATCGGCGTCCATCGGCTCTGTGCTGCTGGAGAAAGTTGGTGGGCGCATACGCATGAACTCTGCCATGGTAAATCTCTGCGGAGGTGGAGGGGGTGGTGCAGTCCGAGTTGTTGCCTGCACATTCTGCATGCTGTTGAGGGACTGGGCTAGGAGGCTAATCAGGTGGTTTTGGTTCTCCATCATCTGACGCCAATCCGGTCCTCCAGCTGGTGGCGGTGGTGGTTCTGCACGGGATTCTCCTGATAATCCATGTTCTCGTTGCTCTGTCCTCGGGCACTACCGCTGCCGGTACGAGTTGTCACCATCTGCTAGAACTCCAAGATTTAGACGAGCTAGAAGGAAGAGGAAGATCTAAAGGGGTAAATTCTAATAGCCCAAGAACACGCAAAGCACTCAAAACGAAGAACAATTTTCCAAGAAATTCTTTATTAAATATTTTTCTTCAACAGAAATTATGGCTACCACAAAGGAATTGATAGCTCATAATTCTCGTCTAATGATCGCACTACAGAATAATGACTATGGGGTGCTAGGGTATAATCTAACTCACTAGAGCTAGCCTCGCTCGCCTTGTAGCGAGCCGCCTCTCTTCTCGCGACTTTTAACCTCTCCTCCGCTTCTCGTAGTCGATCTTGGGCGGTTCCCAAGTCTTCGAGTGTTTCAGTATGCATAGTCCATGGCCTTTGCTAGGTCCACTTGCGTCGGCTCGGAAGATCTCGCCAGGCCGGCGAAAGTGCTATCAACTCGGTCGAATATCAATGGTGATAATGGAACCCGTGCCTTGAAAGTAGGGTCATAGATATAGCGGAGATGGCGGTCGCTTCTCTCGCAGATCTCGATGCCATCGTGAAGGTATCGCGTCCCGATCGGGCATGGAAAACGTGGAAATGGGTGCGTCTGCAAGGTCGGCGAGAGCAAAGACTTCGACTCTCGGAGGGGTCGTCCTTCCATCTCGCCCTGTAGCCTTGGTAGTCGGCCTTTTATGGTACTCCGGTGTTGCATCATCTCCCAAAGAATCTCGCCCAATATCCAATGAAACTCCATGGAAGTAGCAAAGGGTCTTTCACCATCTAAACTTTTGAGAAAAGGTAAGTCGAGAAGCTTTTTAGAAATAAGGGTTGAGAAGGACTCGACAGGACTCAAAATAGTTTTAGTTTTTGGAAATAAATCCTTAAGACGGTTCTAAGGCTACGACCTACGATCGATATGGCTCGATACCACTTTTGTCTGACCCGGAACGAAGGATCCCGAATCCTCCGTGTTCATACACTAGTCCAGATTTCCAGCAGATACGCTACAAAATGGTATCACAAACATATCACGCATTTCATTAATAGAGTAATTCAAAGTTGGATACAAACGGGCCCAAAGGCCAAATAATAAATAAGTAAATAGCACAGCGGAAGTAAAGCAGTAGTAGTAGGCCAGAACGATTCGCCATAGGCAATCGTCTGGGGGCGCAGCCTAAACGTCGGTGTCCTCACCGTCCTGGTAGAAGTCTTCTCCTGAATAAAGATATTCAGCAAGCATGAGCACTACAACAAATACCGCAAGTCACACCCAATATTGAATGGTAATGCATGCATAAAGTAGTCAAGGGATAATGGCAGGGTTATTTGCTTAAAATGGCATTTTGATTTTAAATAATCATATTATTTCCAAGGCCATTTGTATATCTTACCTAAAATCAAATTTAGAAATGTCAAAGTTTCAAAGTGGATAACCTCCATATTTGACTGGTGAAGGATACCCTCCTATGGCTAACCGCCTAATTTTTCCACAAGGATAAATCTTCCTGAAACAACTGTTTAAACCATTTTTAAAACCAAAAATAAGTCTAACTCGGAGTGGCTTTGCTAGCATGTCCATAATCATGACGCGCTATTCGAATAGATTTTTACTCGCAGAGTTGGTACAACTTTACCCACCGAGAGACAGCTTTGCTTAACATGTCGGCCATTACACGCCCGGGCGTGCGACTAAGCAACTATCACAAGGCTGTTGCAATGTTCTACCCCAAAGTACTCATGCCCGCTAAGGTTTCGCCTCCTTTGGACTAACCATCCTCCGGGAGCCCCCTCTTGCGCCAGGTGGGACTGCTGTCTAATCGACACCCACTCATACACATGGCACGAATATCTATGGAATATCCCAAATTATTAAGCCAGGTTCTGGCCCACACGGACCAAGTGGTAGTACGATTAGGCGAAGCAAAATGCCTCAAAGGCCGGTCCTCAATTGACTTGGGCGACTTTCAATTCAAACCATGGGCTTTAATCCTAACAGATTAAACCTGCATAAACTCGCACCCACCATTCCTCCGTTTACCCAAGTCCAAATCATTTTCATTTTGATTAAAACCATCTTTACTGCACCTCCATGGTAAGATAATACCATGGATTAAACTTTTTAAATCAAATTGAACTGATTTGGCTAAATTCCCCAAAAACTCAAATCATGACCTAAGCATTTGCTAAGCATATATACTTTGTATAAATTTTATCTAAGGGTGACAAGGGAATGACTTCCAACATTCAAATTGGCCATACAAAAAGAATTGGTATAACTAAGCATTTAAAGCGGAAGCAAAATAATTGATTAAAACTATGCATGCAATAATTATTTAGAAACTGAAATAAATAACTTTAAAATATTAGGGTCAACATGGTCAAAGTGTAACTTGCCTTCGTTGAAGTCTTGAAATTCTAAATCTTGAGAGGGTCCAAATCCCTAATCGTCAAGTCTAAACGTGAAAATACAACAAATCAAAAGAAATTCAACTCAATTCAAAAGGTAAATAAAATCAAATCAAAATGAAATTATTTTATTTTATTTGGCTAGATAATAATTTTCTAGAATTTTAGCAATTTGAATACTCAATTTGGAGTTAAGATGCAAAAGATATGAATTTTACAAGTTTAATCCAAATTCAAATTTTCTAATTTAAATTTCTAAAGAAAAAAACATTTATTGCGCAATGCCGACGTCACCTTCCGATTTTCAAATTAAAATTAATTCGACCGGTGGGCCCCACGTGTCATAGACTTGGTTTACGTGGACTGGTTCACCCGCTTGGCCGAGGAGGTGGCGCCGACTTGGCGCCGCGTCGATCCACGCCGGATCCGACGAGATGGCGCCACGAGATGCACGCGGGCGAGCCACGGTGGCGAGACGCCGCCGCTGGGACCAAAGGTCGCCGCGCTCTGAGGCGGCGGCGCGGCGGTGTGTGCAAAAGAGGGAGGGAAGGCGGCGGACTCGATGCTCTCACCCACTCGACGAGACGAGGACGGGAGGCGGCCGGCGGTGTGAGAGATAAGCGGCGGCGATGCCGGGCGACGACGAGACGGCGGCTCCGAGGGTTCTCCGGCGAAGGCGAGGTGCGCACTGGCTTCGCGGTGTCACGGCGATGCGGTTGGTGGCGGCGGTGAGGGCGCGGCGTCCACGGCGGCGGCACAATCGAAGCTCCAAGCTCCGGCGGTCGTTGGCGAAAAATCCCCGACTGCGGCGAGCACACAGCGAGAGAGGGGGAGAGAGCGGTGGCGGCGGAATGAGTGAGAAGGGGGGCGCCCGGGGCTTGCTTTTATAGGGGCCGAGGGGGTCCGAGGTGGCGTAGCGACGTGGGGGTCGTGGCGGCGGCGGTTGCGGGATCGTGGCGCACGACGCGAGAAGGGGCAAGAGGTGGGGTCGTGCGGAGGTGGGCGCGGATCGTGCGCGACGACGCGGAGGAGCGAGGCGGTTGGGCGGCGGTTGGCGAGCTCGGCCTTGCATAAATGGCGGTCGCGGCGGCGGCCAGCGGAGACGAAGGCGGGGAAGACGCAGCGCGCCCACGTGGAAGCGAGAAACGGACCGGCAGCGGGTCGCGCGAAGAGAGAGGGAGAGAGAGCGGGGCAGCTGCTGGCCGTCGGATTTTAATCCGACGGTCGGAATAGATGGATCGTGCAGGCGGCCAATTGGTTGAAAACAAATAGTGTTGGGCCGCACAGTGGTGGATTCGGCCCGACACTATTTTAGGGATTTTAAATTGATTTCTTAATTTATTTAATCCGGTTAATTCAAAAAGGGCTTATAAAATAGCAAATGAATCCCAAAAATTCTAGAAAAATTGACAGAAGTCTCTAGAATTATTCTGGACTTAAATAAAATAGTTCCAACTTAAATTTGTTAATATATTTTGGAAATAAATTTATTTTAGCTTTAAACCAACTAAAGAAAAGCTTTTAAAATTTCAGAATAACCACAAAATCAAATAAGTTTTAAATTTTAACCAAATTGAAAATTTTGGACTGTTACAAACCTACCCCCCTTAAAGGGAATCTCGTCCCCGAGATTCAGACTTGGTCAAGAAGCAATTGGGATAATCGGCTTTGAGATCTTCTTCTCGCTCCCGGTGGCTTCTTCTTGAGTGATTACTCCATCGACTTTGCATGAACGGATGACCTTGCTTCGTAATACGCTCGCCACATCGAGAATCTTGATCTACTGTTCCACATAGGTGAGATCTTCCCAAGATCGATGCTTTCAATCAGTGTTTCTTGATTGGCACTCTGAGACACTTCTTCAGTTGGGAAACATGAAAGACATTGTGAACGGCGGACAAGGATGCTGGTAGCTCAAGCTGATATGCAACTTCACCTCTTCTTGCCAAAATCTTGTAAGGTCCTACAAATCTGGGTGCGAGTTTTCCTTTTGTCTGGAATCTTCTTACTCCTCTAAGGGGAGTAACTCGGAGATAGACAAAATTTCCTACTTCAAATATCAACTCCCTCCGACGATTATCGGCATAACTCTTACGCTTCGGTCTGTACACCTTTTAGGCGTTCTTTTATTGTTTTAACTTTGCTTTCGCTTCTTTGATCAACTCTGGTCCAAAGAATTGATGCTCTCCTACTTGATCCCAAAGGAGTGGAGTTCTGCATTTCCTACCATACAAAGCTTCGAAGGGAGACATCTGCAAACTGGCTTGGTAGCTATTATTGTATGAGAATTCTGCATAGGGTAGATTTTTGTCCCAACTTTTTCCATAATCTATGGCACAGGCTCGAAGCATATCTTCAAGAATTTGGTTGACGCGTTCTGGCCCGCCATCTGTCTGGGATGATAGGTCAGACTAAAGTTGAGTCCGGTTCCCAAAGCTTCGTGCGAGCTCTTCCAAAACCGAGAGGTGAACTGGGAACCTCTGCTTTGACATAATCTTCTTAGGTACACCGTAGACAAACTATCTTGGCCATGTACTGATTCGCTAACTTGTTACTTTGGTATGTTGTCTTGACTGGGATGAAGTGAGCCACTTTAGTCAATCGGTCAATTATCACCCAGATGGAATCACATCCTGATTGGGTCCTAGGGAGTCCGGTGATGAAATCCATACCAACTTCCTCCCACTTCCATTCGGGAATTGGTAACGGTTGTAGCAAACCAGCGGGTCTTTGATGCTCTGCCTTGACTCGCTGACTTCAAAGGTTGTTTTCAAATCTGCAGGTTCTGCTCAAACTCTTTCTAGCAAGAAAGGTGCTTCTGTTTCACCTGTACGGACCCCTCAAAAGGTCAAGTACCATTGCACCTTCTGCAAGAAAGAGGGCCACACTGTTGAGTTTTGCTTTCGGAGAGCAAAGATTGAGAGGAAAGAGAGAGTGAGCACTTTGAGATCCATTAGAGGAGTCTCTTCTTCAGCTGTAGTCTCTAGAGCCAGGCAGTCTATTCAGCGTACCACATATAGGCCTAGGTTTGTAGAGAACTTTGTTGACTCTTCTGGTGGGTCCAGGCAGCAGTTTGGCTTTGGATATCGTGAGGATAGACCACGGGTGGCACCTAGACAGGGGGAGTATCGGTCTTTTGGTAGATCGTTTTGGAGAGGTCCAGGTGGTGCTCATGGGCATTCTTATGATTTTGTGCCTAATCTTCTTTCTGCTGCTTCTTTTGCTATTCCCAGGCATCGTCCATCTCAGTACTGGACATCTAGATCTTTTATCTCAAATCCCAGTACTGAGGCATGGATGTTTTGAGGGAATTTTGCTTCTTTTTGCATTCATTGTGTTATAATGCATTTTTATTTCAAATGTCTTGCATTGCATAATAAAACTTGTGGAGCTTTGATTATTATCCTTGTATGGCTTGATTTCATACTCTATACCTTGTCATATCAAGTGATAGTCTGCTAGACTTCTTTTATGGCTCTTCGTGTTTTGGCTTAGCTTTCTCCTTACTAGCTTTATATCTGTGAGCAATTTGAATCAAATCATGTCTTGTTGGATCTTGTGACTAGTTTTGCTCTAGTGATCCTCTTATGATTCTTGCCATGTCAAATAGGTTGAATTGAGTCTTGAACTTATTTTGAGATGAAAAATAAGCTTTTTATCTTCTTAAGTCAAGCAAATGAAAAATGAGATTTTCTCATGTAAAAACCGATCTCCCAATCCTTTCTCATGAGACGGTTTGCCATTGCACTAGGCATGAACTCAGGGGGAGTTTTGGATGACCTAGATCATTCTTTTAAGCTTATCGCTTGAGATGGTCGCGGCAAGGCTTGAGATCTAGCACAGTGAAAAAGTCTTTTTTAGAGAATGCTCAAAATGCTAAGTGCTTGAGTTTTGCTTCAAAAGAATACTCTTAATGCTCAAAATGCATCAGTTCTTGTTTTGAGTCTCTTTTTACTTATAGACATGGCTTGGCTCATTTTTGGTTGCTTTTAGTGAATCTATGATATGGAGCAACCTTTCATGATTTTAATTCTTTTAATCTCAGATTGCTGCTATTTTGGTTTTAGCTTTGCAGTACATGTTTTGCCATGATTGAATATAGCTTCTTCATCTTTTATGGCTTGGTATATTTCTTGTACTGTCTACTTCAATAATGGTCATGGCTCCTTCTGTTAAATTTCAAATAAAGTCATTTCTTCATGCTCTTTCTTTTTCCTTGCATCTTGATGAATTCATTGTCAAAGGGGGAGAAGGATTGAAGAAAATGCTGTTTTGGAGCTTTTGGTTTACATAAGGTTTCATACATCAAAGAACTCACATAAAAAAATTTGTGAACCTTTTGAAAATTTGTAATCTCAGTGAGTTGAGTCTCTGGGTTTTGTTGCCTTTCTCTGATCTTAATTGTAATTGAAGAAGACTCACAATGATCAAATGTCAAATAGAACATTTGTCTTTCATATGGACCTAAGTGAGATTTTTGGCCACTTTCTGGAATTTGAATCCATTTGTGTTTTCATTGCCTTATCTCAGTTGCCTATACTATTCTGAAGCCAGCTTGGTCGGTTCCTAGGCTTTTTCTTGCTTATGGACCAAGTTGTGCCTTTATGCGAAAACGACGATTTGTTTTACTTTTCAATTTGAAAAACCACATTTTCTGGAGAATTGCCAATGTGTTCATCAAGGGGGAGATTGTGGATATCGTGAGGATATGTGATGCGGGGTGCCCGATCTTCTCGACGTAGAACCTCTAGATAACTTGTGTATCCTGACGAACCACCAGCTGATCCCCCGCGCCAATGCACGGACTTGCAACTCTATGGAAATTCGCCAAACACACACTTGATTGGATCCTCGCTGACCACAAGCGAAGATCGTCGAACCTCAATTCCCAGTGGAAAAGCAAGAACGACCCTTGTTCTCAATGCCCAATTCCTTTGTTTTGGCTATAAGCACAACAGAGAATCAAGCAAAAGCTTTGAAAATATATTAAACGTGGTTCAATTACAATGGGGTCTACCCTCTATATATAGTGCCCTACTCCTCCTCATGGCTGGCCAAGAGGCCCTACTCCAATCCTAATTCGGATTTGGAGTCCTACTCCAATTCGGCACATTCCAAAACAAAAGGAAACTGATTTTACAACGTCATATTGTTTCGGTCATATCTTTTGATACGGGACGAATTTCGAGGAGGAGGATCCGTTGGATCGGGCTTGAAGTTAACTTTCCAACAAGCCCAAAAACACTCAAATCCGACTTCGTATGAGAAAGTTATGGGCTTTTACTCGGACTGTCCTGCTGATTCCGAATCCGAATTTGAGGCTGATTCCGAATCCGAATTGAATTCTGAGTTGATTCCGAATTTGAATTTGGTTGGGCTTGTGGAAGTTTCGAATTTGACTTGGATTCTTGGGCTTCTCTCCCCTTACTTGTCTCCCACGAGCTTCTCCTCCATTGTGACGGCCTTTCTTCAAGAACAGCCTCATATCCTTCATCTCCGTTCATTATTGAATCTTCCAATCTGAGCATAAGCAAAATACTAGTTTTAGGTAGTATGAAATTCTCAACTAATTTAAAAGGAAATTCAGTGAATGATTCACTGTTGGATAAGCTTCTCTTGTTTTTCAACTCTCTTAGCAAGCTCATGTTGTTCTGAGGTATTTAATGAATTGAAAATATTATATGAAACAACATAGCTAAGGATGTCCGCATCAATATGTGCACGATCTCAGGATGATGAGTCAATTGGCAATGGCTTTGTTGGTTTGTAAAATCTCGCGTTTTCGGGGTTTGCTTCTTCTTTATCGGACCACAAAGCGTCGGACCGGTGGTGTGGGCGGTCGATCGCCTGTGGACTGCGGACGGCGGTGGTGGCCGGACCGGACCGACCGACCTAAAATTGGATTTTGGAGCTAATCCAAAAATAGGTTGTGTAGGCAGGTGAGGAGAGTCTCCTGGATGTGGTTGCATCATTTTTAGAGCTCCCAGTCAAAAGTTCTATTGAGTTGAAAATTCCAGAAGGTTTCGGATTTTCAAGCTGGAAATTTGGCTAAGTCTTTTTGACCGGTCTGACCGCCGTTGTGGGAGCGGTCCGACCGGCCTGAAATCGGTCGGACCGGCCTTGTGGGGCGGTCAGACCGGCATTGACTTGGAGGTTAGCCAAGTTTGCTTTGATGTGATTTGAATGTGTTTTATGTATGAACTTCGATGCTTTATTGATGTATATTGCATTGCGGAGCTGACGTGGGTCAAGTTGTGAAGAACTTGTTCCCGAAAACGGTTTGTTTGTCTATTGCTATGCAGGTGGCTTGCAGGTCAACGACGTCAACGGTGAGTGGATCGGGACTACGCTTGAAGAGCTGAGGTCCAGAACGATCATGGATACCGGGTGAGGTTGTGTGACTCAAGCATGGTGCAGGATGGGCAAGATGGATCGAACGGGTGGTTCGGTGCAGCTGGTTGGATCAGGCGGTGCGGATATCGGTGCAAGTCTCTGGGAGGTTCCGATGGGATTCGGACAAGAGAGGCTTGGCGACGCGATGAGAACCGCTGATCAACCTACACGTGGTGAAGCAGGCGATTGCTTCAACAGATGTTGTGTGTGGGTCCCATGTGTGAGTGGGTCCCAAAAGTGAAACCCTAGTCCTCTCCTATAAATAGAAGGGGGGAGATGTAAAACCCTCTTGAAGCTTCCATTTGGTTTTCCCCTTCCTTTTTCTAGGGTTAGGGTTTGGAGAGGAAGAGAGGGAGAGATTGTGATTGCTCCTTGGTGAGCTCTTGTCCTCCTTGAGGGAGTGGCTTTGTAAGCATCTTGTGAGATCAATCAATCTTGTGATGCTTGCTTGAGAGTTCATTTGTCTCTCTTTTGTGTTCTTCTCTCATTTGGATGAATTTGATGCTTCCTTGATTCAAGTGGTTTAACTTGGTCTATTGACCTACTTTGTCTTGCTTTGATGTGTGGGAGTCCTCCTAGAATCATCTAGACCATCAACCCCCACAAGCAAGTCTTGAATCAAAGATTTTCATAATTCTAGGGTTTGTGCACTTCTTTGTTAAATCCTTGAGAGATCGATTCTGCGAAGTGGATCTGAAGGATCGTCGCTAGAAATAGGTCTCTAATATCATTAGGGAGGTGTGCTCAAAATTTGGTCAAATTTCATTGGTTGAATCAAAAGTTGGATCAAATTTCGTTTTGGATTTGGGCTTTATTTTTCAAGATTGATCGAACCGGTCGACGGGTTTTCAACGGCGGTCCGACCGCCCGTATTTTCGCATCATTTGATCTTCCGGGTCGAACCGCTCTCCACCGGTCCGACCGCCAGTTAGTTGCCGGCCGATCAAGCGAGTTGAACGTCGGTCGACCGATCCTTGGTAGCCGGCCGACCGCTGTGCCCCAGATCCGCCCTTTGAGTTTAAGTCTCCACTTTTGTGTCGTGTGGTCGTCGGGTTATCGAATTCAAAGACAAGTCTATCGCTGCACCCTCATCGATCTTCTTAGCTTTCATAGCTAAAGGAGTAAAGTTCGTGTTGAATTTGATTTAGGCGAGAAAGTTGAGAAAGCGCCTATTCACCCCCCCTAGTCGCCTTTCCGGTCCTACAACCTAAAACAAAAACGATCCTGGAGTGTTGCCGTGGTGAAACGAACCCAAGAACCCCACTGCTACCGGACGCAAACAGTAGTATTGAGCAAAGTAGGAAATTTTGTCTGATATCTGAAATAGCAACAAATGGATTGGACCGCCGGCTGGGTGGAGAGGGAGCGGTCGTGCCGGTTGCGCCGACCACTTTGGGGGTGGGATTTGGGGGCCTTGATCACCGCTGGAGCGCGCGAGGGGCGGGGCCAAGGACCGACGGCTGGGTTGGGAGGGAGCGGCGGCGCCAGTGTAGTGTAGAGGGGCGGCAGGGGAGGCAGAGGGATGGGATTTGTCAACTCGCCAACCAAATCACCATCTCTCTCCCTTCTCCTCCCCTCCATTCTCTCCCCTCTCCCGTGCTCATTTCTTCCTCAACGACGAAGATGTTGTGGCCGTCGAGGTGCTAGCTTTGGACGGCGGACTTGGCCGATAGCTGCGCTTGTCGCCGCTGCCGATTGCAGCTTCAAGCCCAAAATTCACCGCGTCTCTTCTCTTCCAACCAAATCGACCACACCATATTCTAATTAGCCTCATTCCGAAACTGTTTGGCAATGTCTCATGGCCCCTGTGGATATCGTGAGGATATGTGCACGATCTCAGGATGATGAGTCAATTGGCAATGGCGTTGTTGGTTTACAAAATCTCGCGTTTTCGGGTTTGCTCCAGGGCTGTCAGACCACAGGCGGTCTGACCGGTGGTGTCGGGCGGTCAGACCGCCCGTGGAGGAGTCCGACCGGCCATGGTGGCCGGTCCGACCGCCAAAACAAAAATAGGTTTTTGGAGCTGAGCCAAAAATAGGTTGTGTAGGCAAGTGAGGAGTCTCCGGATGTGGTCCCATCATTTTGGAGCTCCTACCAAAAGTTCTATTCGCTTGAATTTTCCGTAAGGTTTCGAATTTCACGCTGAATTTTGGCTGTCATTTTGACCGGTCCGACCGCCTAGTGGGGAGCGGTCCGATCGCTGAATCGGCCGGACCGCCTTGTGGGGCGGCCGACCGGCAGCGACTTGGAGGTTAGCCAAGTTTGCATTGAGTTGATTTGATTGTGTTTCATGTATGGTTATCAATGCTTTATTGATGTATATTGCATTCGGAGCTAACGTGGGTCAAGTTGTGAGGAACTTGTTCCGGAAACGGTTTGTTTGTCTATTGTTTGCGGTGGCTTGCAGTCAACGACGCCAACGGTGAGTGGATCGACTACGCTTGGAGAGCCGAGGTCCGTAACGATCGTGGATACCGTGAGGTCGTGTGACACAAGCATGGTGCAGAATGGGCAAGATGGATCGAACGGGTGGTTCGGAACAGCTGGTTGGATCAGGCGGTGCGGATATCGGTGCGAGTCTCTGGGAGGTTCCGATGGGATTCGGACAAGAGAGGCTTGGCGACGCGATGAGAACCGCTGATCAACCTACACGTGGTGAAGCAGGCGATTGCTTCAATAGTTATGTGTGTGGGTCCCATGTGTAAGTGACCCCAAAAGTGAAACCCTAGCTCTCTAGTATAAATAGAAAGGGGGGAGATGGAAAACCCCCTAAGCATTCATTTAGCCCCTTCTTCCTTTTCTAGGGTTTGGAGGAGAGGAGAGGAGAACTAGGGTTTGGAGTGTGCTCCTTGTTGAGCTCTTGCCCTCCTTGTTGGAGAGGCTTTGTAAGCATCTTGTGTGACCGAACAATCTTGTGATGCTCAATTGAAAGATCATTTGCTCCCTTTGAGTTCTTCTCCCCTTTGGATGATTTTGGTGCTTCCTTGATTCAAAGGTTTATGCTTGGTCTCTTGGCCTTCTTTATCTTGCTTTGATGTGTGGGATTACTCCTAGAGTCATCTAGATCATCAACCCCCACAAGCAAGTCTTGAATCAAGATTTTCATATTTCTAGGTTTGTGCACTTCTTTGGTAAAATCTCGAGAGATCGATTCTGCAAGTGGATCGACGGATCGTCGCTAGAAATAGGTCTCTAATATCTTTAGGGAGGTGTGCTCGAAATTTGGTCAAGTTTTATTGGTTGAATCAAAAGTTGGATCAAATTTCGTTTTGGATTTGGGTGGAGTTTTTCAGTTCTGGACTGAACCGGTCATACCGGTGTTGCAACGGCGGTCCGACCGCCCGTGTATTCAGACCGCTGGTTTGCCGGGTCGAACCGCTGTCCACCGGTCCGACCGCTAGTTGGTTGCCGGTCAGACCGCTGGTTGACCGTCGGTCCGACCGCCCGTGGTAGCCGGTCAGACCGCCGGTACCCAGATCAGAACAGTGAGTTCTTTCCACTTTTTGTGTCGTGTGGTTGAGGGGTTTATCGAATCCAACACAAGGCTTCCACTGTGCGCTTACTAATCTTCTTAGCTTTCATAGCTAAAGGAGTAAAGTTCGTGTTGTATTCAATTTAGGCGAGAAAGTTTTGAAAGCGCCTATTCACCCCCCCTAGTCGCCTTTCCGGTCCTACAAGTGGTATCAGAGCCGGTTAGCTCTTCTCATAGATTTTAACCGGTCTTTGGAGCCATGGCGACTGACAAGTACTCAACCAAGCCACACATTTTTGAGGGAGTTGACTTTGCATACTGGAAGGCTCGTATGCAAGCATATATCGAGGCTCAAGGGCACGCTATTTGGCTAAAGGTGAAAAATCCTTATGTCGTGCGGTAGATGACGATATGATCACTCCGCATGTGGAGGCCAACAAAAAGGCTCGGAATTATTTGATCCAAGGCCTTAGTCGATCTGAGTTTGAGCGTGTTGCTCACTTGCGGTCCGCTCACGAGATCCGCGACTCTTTGTGACTATCATGAAGGGTCCACTGCGATCAAGGAAGTGAGACAGAACTAGCTCAAGAAAGTATACTCAAAGATTGAGCAAAGGCCTGGTGAGTCTTTGGATGAGCTGTGGGGAAGATTCTCTAAGATTCTTCATGATCTTCGCGCTGTTGACTTGATATTTTCTGAATCTGAAAATGCACGCCAGCTTCTGGGTGCTCTTGATGTGAAGGTCTGGGGAATGAAGATCACTTCCATCAATGACAACATCACATGAGTGAGCTTACCATGGATAAGCTTTACTCGAGGTTGAAGACGCATGAGATTGATTTTATCTCGCGTCTCCCCAAGACAGAGTCGATGGCATTAGTGGTCGACAAATCCAAGGGTTGTTCTTCAGAGTCTCTTGATTGTAGCTCATCTGGTTTTTCATTATCTGCTTTACATTCTTTAAGTGATGAGCAACTAGAGAAACTGCCCGAGGATGACTTAGCCCTCCTTTCCACCAAATTCACAAGAGCGTATAACAAGGTGAGGAATAGGAGGAGAAGTGGACCTATCACGTGCTTCGAATGTGGTGAGCCAAACCACATTCGCTCCAGGTGCCCCAAGCTAAAGGGCAAGGAGGAGAAGGAGACACGAAGACATCCCCAGGAGAGGGATGCTAAACCCAAGAAGACAAACTATCGCAAGTTTGTCAGCCGGGTCCTGCCGCCTAGAGAATGTCAATATGAGCGATGTGGACTCGGAAACGGAGGACGACGAGAGTGACTCGTGGCAAGAAGAAGGCGCATGACTTCACCCAAGCATGTGTTTCATGGCCAAGAACACCACGACAACGACTCCTCCAACGATGAGGATCCTTTTAGTGATCCCGATGAGGTATGCCCTTCTATTGTCGACATGAAAAGCGCATTGGTGCTTGTTTGATGAAATTGCATAAGCAAGTAAAAATGATTAAGAAGGTGATATTATGATTGATAATTTGAACCTAGAAGTTGTTAGGCTTAAATCTATTAATCCTGATGATATTTGTGAATCCTGCACTAGCTTGCTTAATGACTTGACAAGCTTGAAATCTGCTCATTCCTCTGTCACTAATCAACTTAAAGATGCTCTCGATGAACTAGAATCTCTCAAGTCTAGTTCTGCTTGCTTAGATGCTATTTCACTTGATGTGACTGCCATGGAAGCTATCCCTTTAACTTGCTCAAATTGTGCTTTGCTTGAATTAAAACTGATAGCTCCTTAAAAGAATTGCAAAATTTGATGCTAGTCACACATGCTCTCATTGTAAGAATAATAAGATTAAGATGCAAGAGATGAAAGAAATGCTAGTTTACTCTAGAGTTGCATCTTGTGAAAATTGTCCCAAGCTTACAATTGAGATTGAAGCCTTAAACAAGACCCTTGAAGAAAATGCTAAAATTGAAAGATCTATGTCTTTTACTGCTTCTAAGAAAGTTATTGATTCTAACTCTTGTGCTTTAAATGCTGAAGTTGAAACCATGATTAATCAGATTCAAGAGGCATTTAGAGTCAAATTTAAGGAGCAGTTGAATAGGATTAGAGAATCCTATTGTGTGTCTTGTGAGGCCTTCAAAGTGGAAGTGGCCCTTCTTAAGAGTGAGAGCAATGAGGTAATCAAGTCTAGCAAGTGCACTAGATGTGAGGGTTTAATGAAAGAGAATGATTACCTCAAGGTGACTCTTGAGAAGTTCTCAAGTGGGAAAAAGAAACTCAACATGATTCTTGATCAATCCAAGGTGAGCGTGAAAAATAGTGGTCTAGGTTTCAATCCCCTAGAGCATTCCAAGAAAAACCCACCTAGGATTGCTAGAGTTGTGAAGAATGGTTTGTTTGAACTAGAACCTCCTAAGCCATCCGGGGTTGTTTTCAAATCCGCTGGTTTTGCTCAAACTCTTTCTGGCAAGAAAGGTGCTTTCACTCATCCTGTATACACCTCTCAAAAGGTCCAGTACCATTGCACCTTCCGCAAGAAAGAAGGCCATCTTGTTGAGTTCTCGCTTGGGAGAGCAAAACTTGAGAGAAAAGAGAGGATGAGCGTTCTAAGATCCATTAGAGGAGTCCCTTCTCCAGCTGTAGTCTCTAGAGCTAGGCAGCCTGTTTATCGCACCACACATAGGCCTAGATTTGTAGAGAACTTTGTAGACTCTTTTGGTGGGTCTAGGCAACAGATGGATTAGGACATCGTGAGGAGAGACCACGGTAGCACCTAGACAGGGGAGTATCGATCTTTTGGTAGATCGTTTCGGAGAGGTCTAGGTGGTTCTCATGTGCATCCTTATGATTTTACTCCTGATCATGTTTCTGCTATTTCTACTGCTGCTCCCAGACATCGTGCTTCTCAGTACTGGATTCCTCGATCATTTATCACTAACCCCAAGATCGAGGCACGAATGTTTTCGATTGTGCTTTTAGGTCCGCTGTGCGAGGAAGGAGGACATATGGCTTGTTGACTCGGGTGTTCTCGACATATGACCGGAGATTCTAGATGGTTCTCCTCCTCACACGTGCATCCGCAACGAATTGATTACATTTGGGGATGCTTCTCTGGGACCGTGGATCGCAAAGGGCACTTTGTCGCGTCAACGACAAGTTCATGCTAAAAGACGCCGCTTTGGTAAGTAAGTGAGGTATAATCTTCTATCTGCTTTCACCGCTTGATGAGGGTCTAGAAGTGAGGTTTAAGAGAGGTGAGTGTAGAGTTCTAGATTCCTCGGGTGAGCTTGTTTTTGAGATCTCCAGATTTGAGAAGATCTTCTGTGCAAATTTCAGTATTTCTTCAGTTTCCAGTCCTAGGTGTCTTGTAGCCTCTGTTTCTCATGACCTTGTTTTGTGGCATCGTAGACTTGGGCATATAGGTTTTGATCATTTGTCTAGAGTCGGTTGCAAGGACTTGATTAGAGGTTTGCCTAGGTCAAGGTCATAGAGATCTTGTGTGCTCACCACAGAGACATGGTAAGATGGTGTCTGCTTCCCACCCACCTCTTACTTTGATAATGACTGATGGGCAGACAACTTCTTCACTTAGATACTGCTTGGTCCTTCTAGAGTTCACCACCGGTGGGAAATGGTTTGTCTTTGGTGGTTGTGGATGATTACTCCGTGTATTCATGGGTTTATTTTCTAGCTTCTAAGGACGAAGAAGCATTTGTATTCTTTAGAGATTTGGTCCTTAGAATAGCTGTTGATATACCTGGAGCTTTGAGAGCCATTAGGAGTGACAATGGGACAGAGTTCAAGAATTCTTCCTTTTCTACCTTCGCGACCGATAGGGGAATTGAGCATCGCTTTTCTTCTCCTAGAGTTCCTCACAGAATGGTGTGGTAGAAAGGAAGAACAGAACCCTTGTAGAGATGGCTCTGACCATGCTAGATGAGCATTCTACTCCTAGGAGATTTTGGTGAGGCGATCTCTCTCGCTTGTTATATCTCCAATAGGGTTTTCTTGAGATCTGTGGTTGGAAAGACTTCTTATGAGCTTAGATTTGGTCATTCTCCCAAAGTCTCTCATTTCAAGATTTTTGGTTGCAAGTGCTTCATTCTTAAACATGGCAATCTTGATAAATTTGAGTCTAGATGTTTTGATGGCATATTTCTTGGATATCCTGCTCATTCTCGTGGCTATCGTGTTTTTAATGTTGACACTAACAAAATTGTTGAGACTTACGAAGTCACTTTTGATGAGGCTAGTCCTGGTACTAGACCCGATGCTTCAGGTACACAGGTTCCTGAAATTCAAGGAAGCATTTTCGTCGATGATGACTCTGAGGATGAAGAACCAAACCATCCTCCAGCTACTTCTGAGAGGGGTGGAGAGCCTGCTACTACTACGTCAGTTTCAGCTGAGCAGCCTCCTCCTATCCCCACCGACGATCTGAGTGGCTCTGTTCCTACCTCCACAACTCATGAGGTAGAGGCCACGTCTGCACCAGGAGCACCTCTTCGCATACAGCGACAACATCCACCTGAGCAGATGATTGGGGATCTTCAAGAGCGAGTCACTCGCTCCAGGTTTATTTCTCCTGATTCTCATGCACATTCTGCTTTTGTCGCTTCTTTTGAACCCCGAGATATCACCCATGCTTTATCTGATGCCTCTTGGGTCAATGCCATGCATGAAGAGCTTGAAAATTTCGAAAGAAACAAAGTCTGGTTTTTAGTTGAGCGACCTTCTGATTCTCATGTTATTGGAACAAAATGGTTTTTTAAAAATAAGCAAAGTGAGGATGGATTGGTTGTTCGCAATAAGGCTAGACTTGTAGCTCAAGGTTATTCCTGTGAGAGGGCTTAGACTTTGAGGAGACTTTTGCTCCAGTAGCTAGATTGGAGGCCATTCGCATTCTTTTAGCATTTGCAGCATCCAAGGGTTTCAAGCTTTTTCAAATGGATGTTAAAAGTGCTTTCTTGAATGGCTTCATAGAAGAAGAGGTCTTTGTCAAGTAACCTCCTGGGTTTGAAAATCAAAATTTCCCAAACCATGTTTTTAAACTCTCTAAAGCCCTGTATGGATTGAAACAAGCTCCTAGAGCTTGGTATGACAGGCTTAAGAGTTTCTTGCTTGAAAATGATTTCAAAATGGGAATGGTTGATAAAACCTTGTTCACTCTCAGGCATGTCAGTGATTTCTTGCTGGTTCAGATTTATGTGGATGATATTATTTTCGGTGGTTCTTCTCATGCTTTGGTGTCCAGATTTTCAGATTCGATGAGCAGTGAGTTTGAGATGAGCATGATGGGAGAGCTGACATTCTTCCTTGGTCTTCAAATCAAGCAACTGAAAGAAGGCACCTTCGTTCATCAGAGTAAGTATACAAAGGACCTTCTTCGGCGCTTCAATATGGGAAGCAGTAGGCCAATGTCTACTCCCATTGCTACAACCACCGTCTTTGGACCACGATGAGGATGGAGAGTCCGTGGACCAGAAGGAGTACCGCAGTATGATTGGCTCCCTCCTCTATCTTACAAATACGAGGTCGGACATACAATTCGCCGTATGTCTGTGCGCTCGCTTTCAGGCTTCCCCTCGTGCTTCTCATCGTCAAGCAGTACGCCGCATCTTCAGGTATCTTCAAGATACGCTTGACTTTGGACTCTGGTATTCTTCTTCTTCGGCTCTTTCAATTCGAGCATTTTCTGATGCTGATTTCGCCGGATGTAGAGTGGATAGGAAGAGTACTTCTGGCACTTGTCATTTCTTGGGCACATCTCTTGTTTCTTGGTCTTCTAGAAAATAAGTCTTACATTACGCCTACATCTGGTGAGGTCGAGTATGTAGCCGCCGCCGATGGTCGCTCTCGTGTTCTCTGGATTTTATCCACGCTACGGGACTATGGGTTATCTTTGGGAAGTGTTCCTCTTTTCTGTGACAACACTTCTGCAATTAATATTGCCAAAAACCCAGTGCAACATTCCAGGACTAAACACATTGATATTCGATTTCATTTTCTGAGAGACCATGTTGAGAAAGGTGATGTTGTGCTTCACTTTGTAGAGTCTGAGCAACAGCTTGCAGATATTTTCACTAAAGCTCTTGATTCTTCTCGCTTTGTCGCTTATGGGAGAGTTAGGGGTTATTAGTCCTATTGGGCTGTTTTGAGGGGGAAGTTGCTCTTTTTGCATTCATTGTATCATAATGCATGTTTCATTTCATTTGTCGTGCATTGTATAATAAAATTAGTGGAGCTTTGATTATTATCCTTGTATGACTTGATTCCATCTTCTATACCTTGTCATATCAAGTGATAGTCTGCTAGACTTCTCTTATGGCCTTTCGTGTTTTGCTTAGCCTTTGCCTTGCTAGCTTTATATCTGTGAGCAAATTGAATCAAATCATGTCTTGTTGGATCTTGTGACTAGTTTTGCTCTAGTAATCCTCTTATGATTCTTGCCATGTCTTACAGGTTGAATTGAGTCTTGAACTTATTTTGAGATGAAAATGAGCTTTTATCTTTTAAGTCAAGCAAATGAAAATGAGATTTTCTGCGAAAAACTGATCTTACCAATCCTTTCTCATGAGACGGCTTGCCATTGCACTAGGCATGAACTCAGGGGGAGTTTTGGATGACCTAGATCATTCTTTTAAGCTTATCGCTTGAGATGGTCGCGGCAAGGCTTGAGATCTAGCACAGCAAAAAAAAAGGAAAAGAAAATTTGCCCAAAAAGGGATAAATGCTTGAACTTTGCTTCAAAAGAATTTTCTTAATGCTCAAAATGCCTCAACTCTTGTTTTGAGTCTCTTTTTACTTATAGACATGGCTTGACTCATTTTTGGTTGCTTTGAGTGAATCTATGATATTGAGCAACCTTTCATGATTTTAATTCTGTTAATCTCAGATTGCTGCTATCTTGGTTTTAGCTTTGCAGTATATGTTTTGCCATGTTTGAATATAGTGTCTACTCTTTATATGGCTTGGTATAATACTTGTACTGTCTTCATGTATAATGGTCATGGCTCCTTTTTACTAAAGTTCAAAAATAAAGTCATTCCTTCATGCTCTTTCTTCTTCATGCATCTTGATGAATTCATTGTCAAAGGGGGAGAAAGATTGTGAAGAAAATGCTGTTGGAGCTTTTGGTTTCATATTCATACTTAAGGTTTAATATATAAGAACTTCATAAAATAAAAAAAAATTGAACCGTTTGAAAATTTGTGATCATAGTGAGTTAAGTCTTATGGGTCTATTGCTTTTTCCTAATTTCATTTGCACTTGAAGAAGACTCACAATGATCAAAGGTCAAATAGAAAAATTGCCTTTCATTTGGACCTAAGTGAGATTTTTGGCTACTTTCTGGAAATTGAATCCTTTGGTGCTTTCATTGCCTTATCTCACTTGCTTACACTATTCTGAAGCCAGCTTGGTCGGTTCCTAGGCTTTTTCTTGCTTTTGGACCAAGTTGTGCCTTTATGCGAAAACGACGAATTTTTACTTTTCATTTCGAAAAACCACATTTTCTTGAAAATTGCCAATGTGTTCATCAAGGGGGAGATTGTGGATATCGTGAGGATATGTGCACGATCTCAGGATGATGAGTCAATTGGCAATGGCGTTGTTGGTTTGCAAAATCTCGCGTTTCGGGTTTGCTCAGTGTCGCTGACCACAAAGCGGTCGGCCGGTGGTGTCGAGCGGTCGAGCCGCCGTGGAGGAGTCCGACCGCCATGGTGGCCGGTCCGACCGCCAAACAAAAATAGGTTTTTGAGCCGAGCCAAAAATAGGTTGTGTAGGCAAGTGAGGAGTCTCTGGATGTGGTCCCATCATTTTGGAGCTCCAGTCAAAAGTTCTATTCGCTTGAATTTTCCAGAAGGTTTCGGAATTTCACGCTGGAATTTTGGCTAAGTCATTTTGACCGGTCTGACCGCCGTTGTGGGAGCGGTCCGATCGGGCTGAATCGGCTCTGACCGGCCTTGTGGGGCGGCCGACCCGTGATGACTTGGAGGTTAGCCAAGTTTGCATTGAGTTGATTTGATTGTGTTTCATGTATGGTTATCAATGCTTTATTGATGTATATTGCATTGCGGAGCTAACGTGGGTCAAGTTGTGAGGAACTTGTTCTCGGAAACGGTTTGTTTGTCTATTGCTGTGCAGGTGGCTTGCAGGTCAACGACCTCAACGGTGAGTGGATCGGGACTACGCTTGGAGAGCTGAGGTCCAGAACGATCAGGGATACCGGGTGAGGTCTTGTGACACAAGCATGGTGCAGAATGGGCAAGATGGATCGAACGGGTGGTTCGGAACAGCTGGTTGGATCAGGCGGTGCGGATATCGGTGCGAGTCTCTGGGAGGTTCCGATGGGATTCGGACAAGAGAGGCTTGGCGACGCGATGAGAACCGCTGATCAACTTACACGTGGTGAAGCAGGCGATTGCTTCAATAGTTATGTGTGTATGAGTCCCATGTGTAAGTGACCCCAAAAGTGAGAAAGGGGGGAGATGGAAAACCCCCTAAGCATTCATTTAGCCCCTTCTTCCTTTTTCTAGGGTTTGGAGGAGAGGAGAGGAGAACTAGGGTTTGGAGTGTGCTCCTTGTTGAGCTCTTGCCAGAGGCTTTGTAAGCATCTTGTGTGACCGAACAATCTTGTGATGCTCAATTGAAAGATCATTTGCTCCCTTTGAGTTCTTCTCCCCTTTGGATGATTTTGGTGCTTCCTTGATTCAAAGGTTTATGCTTGGTCTCTTGGCCTTCTTTATCTTGCTTTGATGTGTGGGATTACTCCTAGAGTCATCTAGATCATCAACCCCCACAAGCAAGTCTTGAATCAAGATTTTCATATTTCTAGGGTTTGTGCACTTCTTTGGTAAAATCTCGAGAGATCGATTCTGCGAAGTGGATCTGACGGATCGTCGCTAGAAATAGGTCTCTAATATCTTTAGGGAGGTGTGCTCGAAATTTGGTCAAGTTTTATTGGTTGAATCAAAAGTTGGATCAAATTTCGTTTTGGATTTGGGTGGAGTTTTTCGCTTCGATCGAACCGGTCGACCGGTGTTGCAACGCCGGTCCGACCGCCGTGTATTCGATCGCTGGTTTGCCGGGTCGAACATTTCATTCCACCGGTCCGACCGCTAGTTGGTTGCCGGTCAGACCGCTGGTTGACCGTCGGTCCGACCGCCCGTGGTAGCCGGTCAGACCGCCGGTACCCAGATCAGAACAGTGAGTTCTTTCCACTTTTTGTGTCGTGTGGTTGAGGGGTTTATCGAATCCAACACAAAGCTTCCACTGTGCGCTTACTAATCTTCTTAGCTTTCATAGCTAAAGGAGTAAAGTTCGTGTTGTATTCAATTTAGGCGAGAAAGTTTTGAAAGCGCCTATTCACCCCCCCTAGTCGCCTTTCCGGTCCTACAGCCCCTCTCGCCTTGTGCCTCCTTCGCACCGTGTGACGCCGCCGTCAGCTCACCGCCACTCGCCAGCACCCCGCCATTTCGTAGTGTTCTAGGCCACGCTGCCTGTACCACCACCACCCCCTCGTCGCCCTAAGTCGATCCATGCCATTACCCAAGCCTCTCATCGCCGCAGACTCGCCGCCAACAAGCTGCTGCTTTGCGTCACACCACCCCGTTGTCAGCGGCCTAGCTCCAACCTCCCCAAGCCAAGTGTTGATCCGTGTCATACCACCCCGTCGTCGCCAGCCTAGCTCCGTCCTCCCCAAGCCAAGCTGAGCCTAAATACGTGCTCCCTATGCCATGGAACACATAGTCGTGCCCCTGCCCGCTAGGTGTTTGGTGAAATATCGTCGTGTCCAAACAGGTACAGATGGATAATAAAGAGCTTGGAGGTGATGTGTCATAAAAAAACGATGTACATGAAATCCAACTCAGCTAACTTTCCATGGGAATCCAACTCAGCATGCAAACCACCCTAGTTTCCGATTTGGGCCTGATATGATATGGTATACATACCTGATTTCATACTACATGGGCTGAATTGGACTACCTTAGCGGTATCAAATATGGACTTTTACTTCAAACAAATAGTGAGCCGTAATATTTTTCCATTGACATGCCCCTGATGTTTCTTCAATATGACATGATTTACTCATTTAGCATAATAGAGCATAAATCCGTGGGAAACGAGTACACATTAAACAAGGCCTATAATCCATGGTAGACATACTGAGTTAATTGTATCTTATAGGTAAAATGTACAACATCTTCAGAGTGTTAACAATTTATTCGAATAGTCGCGTCCTTGATCGTGAACATACTTTAGGGATTTCACATGAATGGTAGATTTTCATAAAACTATTGGGAGGGACAATTGTGATTTAACTCGTATGAGTGTGTGAAATAAATTGATTATGTTATATGAGATTTGTGAAAATACTTGTTAAAATTATTATTGTTAATTGTTTTAAATTACGTTTTCAATCTATTATTCATATTCAATTGCAATTGTTGCTTTTATGAAGAAGAAGAAAAAAAAATTATAGATGTTATATCCTTTGGAATAAGCCACCATCTATAATTGCATTCTGTGGTGCAACTTGCCGACTATTCTATATACCCATTCTTGCTATAAACAATGTTGTTCAGTTGAAGAAGGCTACAATAGTTCATCGTCGGTCAACAAGATCTACTTCAAGAATCGTCGAGAACTAGGTTGTGCTACCCCAGTCGATGGACTGTGGACATATGGATGAGTTTCACTGAAGTTATTATGTTTCCTTCCGTTGTAGCTTATTTGAGCTATTTACCTTCTGAGACATTAATAGTAAGCTTTGACATTAAGGTTGTTACTCTAGTAATTATTGTTCTATCCCTATTTACTAGTTATCTTTGTTAATATAATGATATTTCATCGATATTTCCACCGTGTGTACTAGCGTGATCTTATACTAGTATAGTATACACATAGATCTAGATTTGTATATTTGGATCCCGACAGGAGATACTCATCTAGCCTTATATGCTTCCCAGAGTGCAGCCACTTTTTCAAAATGATCGTGAATGATTCTACCATGCGGGAGGGTGATTTGGGTGATTGAATTCCTTATATAGGTTTCAGTAGCCATTGCACGGAAAAACTATGTATTTTCGTCTCCGTGTTTCATCCAACGAGCCATGCATCTTTTCTTCCAGTACATCTGCTGATAATGAAGAAGCCTGAGAATATGTTCCTTGATGATATTTCTGAAGTTCCACTTCAGGTCTAGAGAGCCTTCTGAATTCTTCAATTGCATCAAAGAAGGCAATAGTTTGATTACTGCGCTTGATGAGGGTCACGAGGTGAGAAAGATGCATGCCCTAGTTCTTCAGGCAGCGTCGAAGAAATTTGAATTTTTCTGATAGTCTGCCGGCACTATCCAAGCAAAATCTACTTACCTTAGGGAAGCAGGGATGCTCAATCCAGTAGCTCTCGAATTTGAAAGTTGAGGTTGAGGCCCTGGGAATGGAGGTCGGCACTATCCTATTGAGAACTGACCGGTAAAATTTGAAATCGCCCAAAAAATGCAATTTTCACCTTTCGGGATGGGCAAGTCATTTAGCCAGCTAATGAAGTCCTCTTTAAGTTGCCCCTGACACGGACCATAAACTGACGTTTACATCCATACTTCTGCATTTTGCGTATCCGAGAAGCGAACTGTCACCGCGAACGGGGGATTATGAATGATTGTGCCCAGGAAAAGGGAGCTTTTCCATACTATGAGATTCCCTCCCAAGGCTCCCTACCGATGGCGAGTAAACACATTTATCAAAGCGCTTGGGTGTGAATTTCTTGACATAAAAAGAATCAAAATGCTCCCCCCTCTGTCTCTTGCAAACAGAAAATAGAGCAATTACTTTCCTCAATATTTTCTCTTACAGCCTGCCATTTTTTTCTGAGTTCAAACCTCTGATGTTTCAACATAACACATGTCGGACTTGGAAGTAACACCCTCAAATCTTTTGTGTATTCTACACCAATCCTTGAATTAGTAGCTAGTGTACACAGTAAACAAATATGGTAACAACCACATCTTGCATAATTTTATTAATATTTATCAGAGTTTATTGCAAGAATGGTTTACAAGCCAACAATAAAATAATACAATGGAAGACAAAGAAGTAGCAGTAGAGCCCAGCAGACCTGCCACAGGAAATCGACTAGGGTAGCATTCTAATCGTCAAGATCTACACCGGTAGCGAAGTCCTTCTCTTCTAAACAATATTTTATTAAGCCACGATGAGTACAAAAATGTACTCCGCAAGTTACACTTAATAACATGATATAACACATGAAGGTATGACAAAAGGTGGCTTATATGGCTAAGTTTGCATAAAGCGATATTTTAAGTTTAAATATCTTTACTAAGTTTCAAGGTAATTATACTATATCTAGAAATTGATTTTAAATTTTTAATCATCATTTTGAGTGTAGGATAAACCTTCACACACGATTGGTGAAGGAATAAACCCCTTAACACTAGACTGTCTGCCCAATTTTCTATTTGGATAAACTATCCAAAAATATTGTGTTAAATCATTTTTAAATCAAACTCCAAAATCTAACTTTGTCTGACATTGCTCGGCAAGTCTATGACCGTGAACACGATGACTATTTGAATAGTTTTCTACTCTACAGAGTTTGTACAACTTTACCCACAAGAGATTGTCTACTTAATATATCGGCTAAGACACACTTTCGTAGGTGTGCGACTAAGCGGCTATCACAAGGCCTTTACCCTACACTATCCCAACGTAATTATGTCCACTAAGGTTTCGCTACTGCATGGTTTTATGCCAAACGATAAACCCCTCTTGCGCCATGTGGGTACTAAAAGTAGGTCTTTACGACACCCACACCTCTAAATGACACAACCATGGTGAAGCACTGTAGTTTAGTTACCTAGGTTTGTCCCATTCTAGACTTATGGTAGTACGGTGAAGCTTATCAAAAAGTGGCTCTCATATTGGTCCTTATTTAACTAGACAACTTCCAACTAACCTCTGGGCCTCAATCATTCACTGAATTAACCCCGTGCATAGACTTGCATCCACCATCTAAGCGCTAGTCTACTTAGCGACAACCAGGGCACCCGTAGAGACTACTGTATCAGGTCTTGCCCTAGTCGTCGGTCTCTCGACCGCGACCTATGTAGACACTACAGCAGCAGTCTTGGTCTTTTTTGCCAACGGGGCTTGGCTGCTAGACCTAGACTGGTCGACGCTCCTCTTTCTGCCAAGCATCTAAAGAGAAACATAAAGCTTATTAGTTACAGTCTTAAGCAAAAAAAATCAAGCCTAAGATTAAAGTTATACATACTTGCATTCGTTCATTTATGAACTCTACAGACGCCCCAATTACGCTGGAAGTCTAGTCGTCAAAGGAGATAGGCTCTGAGCCATCCCTTATATTCTTCAACATAGTTGAAGCCCTCTCTTCGACCACCTCCTCTAGCAGAACTAAAAGCAAAAAAAAATATAAACTTAGTAATGCTTATACTACAAAATCAAAATTGTATTTCAAAAAGAAACTCGGAAGAGTAACATGCCTCCAGAACTATCCATGGTCTGGTCATCAACCTCTTTTAGCATCCTAGCATAGTGTGCTCTTTTCATCAAGGGGTTGATCTTGTGCTGGAGGAAGTTGTGGATGATCTTCCGACTAGTGAGTTCGGCAGCCACTAGTGAGATGACTACGTTGACCAGTTTTTCCTCTTCGGCTATTAGCTTCAAAGATGCCTTCTCCTTCTTCACGTCTTGAGCAGACCAGGTCGGCGGAGGGCCTCCAATATACTTCTGTAGGACCGTAAAGGCGACTAGGGGGGGTGAATAGGCGCTTTCTCAACTTTCTCGCCTAAATCAAATTCAAGACGAACTTTACTCCTTTAGCTATGAAAGCTAAGAAGATCGATAGCGCCGCGTGGAAGCCTTGTGTCAATTCGATAACCCCGACAACCACACGACACAAAAGTGGAGACTTAATCTCAAAGGGCAGATCTGGGCACAAAGCGGTCCGACCGGCTACCATACGGCGGTCGACCGACGGTCAACGATCGGTCGGACCGCATTAATCAAGGTCGGACCGGTGGAAATCGGTTCGACCGGCAAGATTAGCGGTCTGAACGCGGCGGACCGCCGTTATAAAATCGGTCGACCGGTTCACCAAAGATCAAAAATCAAGCCCAAATCCAAAACGAAATTTGATCCAACTTTTGATTCAACCAATGAAACTTGACCAAATTTCGAGCACACCTCCCTAATGATATTAGAGATCTATTTCTAGCGACGATCCTTCAGATCCACTTCGCAGAATCGATCTCTCAAGGATTTAACAAAGAAGTGCACAAACCCTAGAAATATGAAAAACTTTGATTCAAGACTTGCTTGTGGGGGTTGATGGTCTAGATGATTCTAGGAGTATTCCCACACATCAAAGCAAGACACAATGGGTCAAGAGACCAAGCTTAAATACTTGAATCAAGGAAGCACCAAATTCATCCAAATGAGAGAAGAACACCAAAAGAGAGACAAATGAACTCTCAAGCAAGCATCACAAGATTGATTGATCTCACAAGATGCTTACAAAGTCACTCCCTCAAGGAGGACAAGAGCTCACCAAGGAGCAACCACAATCTCTCCCTCTCTTCCTCTCCAAACCCTAACCCTAGAAAAGGCTAAGGAAATTCCAAATGAATGCCTCAAGGGGTTTTACATCTCCCCCTTCTCTATTTATAGGAGAGGCCTAGGGTTTCACTTTTGGGACCCATTCACACATGGGACCCACACACAACATCTGTTGAAGCAATCGCCTGCTTCACCACGTGTAGGTTGATCAGCGGTTCTCATCACGTCGCCAAGCCTCTCTTGTCCGAATCCCATCGAACCTCCTGAGACTCGCACCGACTTCCGCACCGCCGATCCAACCAATAGTGTGATCGAACTACCCGTTCGATCCATCTTGGCCATTCTGCACCATGCTTGAGTCACACGACCTCACCCGGCATCCATGATCGTTCTGGACCTCAACTCTCCAAGCATAGTCCCGATCCACCTCACCGATGACATCGTTGACCTGCAAACCACCTACACAGCAATAGACAAACAAATCGTTTCTGGGAACAAGTTCTTCACAACTTGACCCACGTCAGCTCCGCAATGCAATATGCAACAATAAAGCATTGATAACCAAACATAAACCACAATCAAAACACATCAATGCAAACTTGGCTATCCTCCAAGTCAACGGCAGTCTGACCGCCCCACAAGGCCGGTCCGACGATTTCAGCCGGCCCGACCGATCCACAACTACGGTCGGATCGCTCAAAAGACTTAGCCAAAATTCCACGAAAATCCAAACCTTCGGAATTTTCAACTCGATAGAACTTTTGATCGAGCTCCAAAATGATGCGACCACATCGTGAGACTCCTCACCGCCGCACAACCTATTTTTGGATTAGCTCCAAAATCCACTTTTAGGTCAGGCCGGTCCGACGCAACTCCACGGTCCGATTTTCCACACCGGCCGATCGCCACACCACCTGGCCGACCGCCGTGGTCCGACAAATTGAAGTAAACCCAAAAACGCGAGATTTTGCAAACCAACAAAGCCATTGCCAATTGACTCATCATCCCGAGATCGTGCACATATCCTCACGATATCCACAATTGAAGCAAACCCGAAAAACGCGAGATTTTGCAAACCAACAAAGCCATTGCCAATTGACTCATCATCCTGAGATCGTGCACATATCCTCACGATATCCACAACTTCAGGCGCCTACCTCAAGGAACTTTGGAGTAGAACCACCCCTTCTGGTAGTCCCACCATGTATCCTTAACAGGGAGATGGGGATATTTCTTTGACATTTGGTCATGGAACTTGAAATAAGTGCAACCACAAAAACCCTGACCTATATTATTTTGGGTAAATTGATAAAAATGGCGAAAAGACTGGACGGGGGGGAATGTGTGGATATCATGGGAATATGCTCCAGATCTTAGGATGATGTGACAATTGGCAATGGTGTTTACGGTTTGTTATTTCACGAGTTTTCGACAAAGCTACAGCATTCTTACAGATTCGTCAGAGACGGTCCGACCGGTTCTTACATCTACGGTCCGATCGGTCCCAACCGGCTTGGACCGGCCATCTGGCTTGACCGGCATGACCTAAAAGTGGTCAAAACGAGCTGGGCCAAAAATAGGTGTTGTAGGCAAGTGAGGGGATCTCAATGCACTTGGTCTCATATTTTTTGGAGTCTCCAGTAAGAAGTTCTATCCATTTTTAATTTCCAGTAGGTTTCGAATTTCGTGGCTTGAATTTCTGCTAAGTCTTAGGGACGGTCCGACGCTCATTGGGAGCCCGGCAGGTCTGACCGCTCACATGGAGCGGTTCGACCGGCTTTGACTTGAACGCCGCCAACTTCGGCGATGTTGTTTTGTTAGGTCAAAGTCATTGTATCGTGGCATATGGTTTGCATGATGCGTGTTTTGACTAACATGGGTCAAGTTGTGAAGAACTTGTTCCGATCACGCGCTGTCGTGGTTGTGCAAAGTTGCTTGGTGGTCAACGACGGTCAACGGCGAGGAGGATCGGACGTGATGACTTGGAAATGGAATGGGCCAAAAATAGGTGTTGTAGGCAAGTGAGGGGATCTCAATGCACTTGGTCTCATATTTTTGGAGTCTCCAGATGAAGTTCTATCCATTTTAATTTCGGAAGGTTTCGAATTTCGTGGCTTGAATTTCGGCTAAGTCCAGGGGACGGTCCGACCGCTAACGTGGAGCGGTCCGACCAACGATGCGGTCCGAGGTCACATGGAGCGGTCGAGCGTTTGACTTGAAGATGGACAACTTCGGGTTGACCTATTAGCAAATCCATGGTATCGCATATGGTTTGCATGATTAGGTTTTGACTAACATGGTTAAAGTTGTGAAGAACTTGTTCCCGTATGCGTGTGTGACCCGTGCAAAGTTGCTTAGTGGTCAACGGTCAACGCCTCGGACTAGACTTGGGAGAGGTCAAATTAACGATGTCAAACCCTAGAGAGACACAAGATGGACTAGGGTGACCTATTAGCAAATCCATGACGCATGGTGAAGCTAGGTAAAAAGGTTAAAGGAGGCGCGCAGGTGACCCGCTTGTTAGTGGGCCTTAACGGAGCCCAAATGAGTCAAACCCTAGAGAGTTCTAGGCCTCCACTATAAATAGGAGGAGGTGGGGCTGCTCCTCACCTCACTTTTTCACCTCGCTTTGTCGCTTTCAAACCCTAATTGGCTTAGGGGAGTTGAGGTGGAGGCTAGGGCTCTTCATGGTTTGAGGAGAATTTCGTGATCTTGGATTGACCACGATCCATGATGGTGTGGGTGTATTCCAAGAACGATCACGTTTTTAATCTATGCAAAGTTTGCTTGAGATAAGTCTCTTTCGCTCTTGCTTTCAATTTCGTGATTTTAGGGCTTTCTTTGATCCGCGAGTTTGTGATTGATTCTTTCACGTGAATTAGCTTGCTTGTGATAAGTGTGAATCTATCTAGCATCTTCTTGATCATCAATCTCTCACGAACAAGCATTAGGATCAAGTTTTCGCTCTTGCCCGGCTTAGACCCTCTCGTTATTCAATTGGTAATTGCTCAGATCTATCCAAGAATTATCATAATATTCGATTGAATAGGTCCTCAATAGCATATAGAAGATCTGCTTCGAGTCAATGGTCCGATCGATCGCCATCATCAATGGCCGATCGATTTGGAGCGGTCCGACCGCCAAAGACAATAATGTCGATTGTTCGACAATCGGTCCAACCGGTTGGGTCCAGAGGTCGACCACTTGTGCTTTGAGCTTTTGCAATCTTAGTTGATTTTATTATTTTGTTTAGGGATTTAATTGATTCAATACTAGTCTTCCATTGATCGTATATTGATCTTCATAGCTTCTCATAGCTATTGGAGTGAAATTGTGTTGAATTCTTTATTTGGAAAAAGTGAGCGTGCTCCTATTCACCCCTCTAGTCGCCTTTTCTACCCAAATGCCAAGAAGTTAAAAGTTTCGCAAAGATGCGAAAGACACTAAGAATCGTAATAGAGTTTGGTCCATGATGGAAGAGTTATATCCTAAAGTAATCTAGGATATCTGCTAGGAACTCACTCTCCAGCAAGCACAAACCTAATTTCATGAAAGAAGCGAAGAGAATAATCTGACCTTCTTCTGGAATTGGAGTTGCTTCGTTGCCGCAAGGACTCCATTTAATTAGAGATCGAGATGGGAGATACCCTTGGTTCGTCCCAAATCAAAAAGGTGCGCCAAACAGTTTACAAGCGTGAATACAATAAATTCGAGATGCGTCTAGGAGAGAGCATCGATGACATTTTCACGCTTTAATAAAGTAATTAATCAAATGAAAGTCGTTGATATTGAATATTCTCAATCTGAAAATGCCACCCATCTCTTGGCTGCAATCAACACCAAGGAGTGGGAGATGAAGGCTACTGCTATAGAGGAGAATGTTGATCTTTCAAGTCTTACTTTAGAATTGTTTTATAGTAAACTCAAGACTCATGAAATTAAAAGAGTTGATCATCCTAAGAAAGAGAACATTGCATTGATAGTGATCCTCTCAAAAGGTCTTCGATGGTACTCTTGAATCTTTTTCCGATTTTTCATTTACTTGCTTATCTCATGATTTCGAGGAGGAGCTTGAAAGTATTCTTGAGATAGAGTTAGCTCTCCTAGCTAAAAATGAGGTCCGTAACGATCGACGATGCGGGTGAGGTCAACGACTCAAGCGTGACACAAGATGGACAAGGGTGACCTATTGGCAAATCCATGACGCATGGTGAAGCGGTTTAGGTCAAAGGTTAAAGACGGCGCTTCGCGGCGTGCGTGTGTGACCCGCTTGTTAGTGGGCCTTAACGGAGCCCAATTAAGTCAAACCCTAAGAGTTTTAGGCCTCCACTATAAATAGGAGGAGATGGTGGCTGCACCTCTCTCTCTTGCCTTTTGATGTTTCAAAACCCTAATTGTCTTTAGGGAGTTGAGGTGGAGGCTAGGGCTCTTCATGGTTTGTGGTGAATTTCGTGATCCTTGATTGTTTATCGATCCATGATGGTGTGGATGTAATCCACTTCAATCACGAAATCAATCTATGCAAGGTTTGCTTGAGATAAGTCTCTTTCGTTCTTGCTTTCAATTTGGTGATTTTAGGCTTTCTTTGATCCACGAGTTTGTGATTGATTCTTTCACGTGAATTAGCTTGTCGTGATATGTGTGAATCTATCTAGCATCATCTTGATCATCAATCTCTCACGAACAAGCTTTAGGATCAAGTTTTCGCTCTTGCCCTGCTTTTAGACCTCTCGTTAATCAATTGACAATTGCTCAAGATCGCTCCAAGAATTATCATAATATTCGATTGGAATAGGTCCTCAATAGCATATAGAAGGTGTGCAAAGTTTCATAAAGATTGGAGTTGAGAATCAAAAGTTTCACCTAATTGCAACTTCACATCGGCCGATTTATTTTGTAGATCGGTTCGAGTCGGCCGGTCGATCAAGGCCGATCGATTTTGGAGCGGTCCGACCGCCAAGACAACGCGGCCGATCGCCCGCAATCGGTCCGACGGTTGAGTATAACGACGCATCGCCTGTGCTTTGAGTCTTGGTAATCTTAGTTGATTTTGTTATATTGCTTAGGGTTTAATTGGATTCAATACTAGTCTTCCATTGATCGGTATATTGATCTTCATAGCTTCCTAATAGCTATTGGAGTTAAATTGTATTGAGTTCATAATTTGTGAAAAAGTGAGCGTGCTCCTATTCACCCCCTCTAGTCGCCTTTTACGGTCCAACAGTGGTATCGAGCCCTGTTAGTTCAATCTTGATCTTAACCTGCGATGGATAAGTTTTCTACTAAACCGATATCTTCGATGGGCACGACTATGCCTATTGGAAGAATCGTAGTTATTTCTTAGAGCGAGGACAAGCTATTTGGGATGTTGTTAGAGCTCACTTATTCCCGAATTGCAACACCTAATTTCATGACAACAATAAGGCTAAGAATCTTTTATATGGTGCACTTGGTAGACAAGAATATGATAGAATTTGCAATCTTTCAATCACAAGATGAAATTTGGAACACTCTCAACATATCATGAGGTTCGTCCCAAATCAAAAAGGTGCGCCAAACAGCTTTACAAGCGTGAATACAATAAATTCGAGATGCGCCTAGAGAGAGCATCGATGACATTTTCACGCTTTAATAAAGTAATTAATCAAATGAAAGTCGTTGATATTGAATATTCTCAATGAAAATGCCACCCATCTCTTGGCCGCAATCAACACCAAGGAGTGGGAGATGAAAGCTACTTGCTATAGAAGAAAATGTTGATCTTTCAAGTCTTACTTTAGAATTGCTTTATAGTAAACTCAAGACTCATGAAATTAAAAGAGTTGATCATCCTAAGAAAGATAATTTAGCATTGATAGCGATCCTCTCAAAAGGCTTTTGATGACTCTTGAATCTTCTTCTCGATTTTCATTTGCTTGTTTATCCGCTATTCATGAAGAGGAGCTTGAAAGTATTCTTGAGATAGAGTTAGCTCTCCTAGCTAAAAAATTTACACGGCCCTACAATAATGTGAGAAACAAAAAGAGAGGTGGTCCGATCACATGCTATGAATGTGGTGAGCTCAATCATATCCGGGCAAATTGCCCCAAGCTGAAAGGTAAGAGCAATCATAAGGAAGGTAAGCCAACTTGGAAGAAGCCCCCTTTCAACAAATCAAGGTATGAGGCTAATAAACTTGTGAAGGCCGCTCACCGAGTCCTTGCCGCTTTTGAGGATCAATCCTTGAGCGATGTGGATTCCGGAGTGAGGAGGACAAGGAGGAGGAGATCCTCAAGGTAAAAAGAAAGGGAAGGCCAAAGACTTCACCGGCATGTGCTTCATGGTCGACACACCGACGACATTGATGATAATGAGGTATCTTTTTCTTATGATGAGCTTTACGCTAAATATGATTCTATAGTTGAGCAATTGCTTAGTCAAGATGAAGCGCTAGAATTTGTTATGACAAAAATAAGAAATTAGAGTCAAAGATTAACAAACCGAAAGTAGAGCTTAAAATGCTAAGACTCTTGAACTCGATGAATGTTTATCTTGTCATGCTATGCATTCAAATTACCAAGTTACAATCTGCTCATAATATTTGTGTACAACAACTTGAGAATGCTAGATCTGAACTAAATGAAATTAAAAGTGCTCCTTGTGAAAAATGTTTAGAATCTAGTAAATTGATTGCTTTTGATGTGTTTGATTCTAGCCCTTGCACTTCATGTTTAGAAAAGAACGTGAAATCAAAGATATCTTAGAAGTCGCTAGAGTCAAATATGCTAAGCTTAAGGACAATATTGAAAATACTACTTGTGCTTCATGTTCCACTCTTAAGCTTGAAATTGCTTTGTATAAGGAGAAATCTATGGATAAAACTTGTGATGCTTGTGTTAACTTGAGAAAAGAAAATGCTTACCTTCATGATACATTAGAGAAATTTTCTAAAGGTAAGAAACAATTAAACATGATTCTTGACAAGTCTAAAACTCCTTATAAGAAGCAAGGTTTAGGATTCAATTCTTTTCAAGACAATTCAAACCCAAAAGTCATTCAAGTCTTGGAAAAGGTTTAATTGAATTCAAAACCCAACCTCGCAAAAACATCTTTTAAATCTGCAGGTTTTGCCCAACCTTGTATTAATTCAAATGGTGCTTCTTCTAGTGGTACCAAGTACCATTGCACTTATTGCAAGAAAGGTGGACATTTGATTGAATATCACATGGCGTAGGTTGAAAAATGATAGGAAAAATTTTGATAGAATTTCATTCATGCAACCTAGAGCTTTTATGAGACATGGTAACACCGAAAAGAATAAACCGGATTAGGATTTTTATCTCATGCAAATCATTATGTTTCTAGATATCCTAATTCTAATGTTCAGATCAAGGTCCGATCACGGTGCTCACCGGCCGACCGATTTGGTCACCGGCCCGATCACAAAGACAAAGCCGTCCGACCGCCCATGGACAGCTTTAAGTCTCATGTTAATTTAAACATTGCTCATAACCGAATTTTAGATGAAATCAAGGATAGTACTTCTGGTTTGTATACTCCTTTCAGACGTGTGTCTCAGTACTGGATTCCTAAATCTTGTTTATCTAACCCCTAGTATTGAGACATATCGTTCTTTTGTTCCTTGATCTTCAGGATTACCGCGGAAAAGGGAAGAACACGTGGTTCATTGACTCCGGATGTTCACGCCACATGACCGGAAACTCAAAATGGTTCACCTCTTTCACGCGGGCAACAGGTGATGGCTTCATCACCTTTGGGATGATACACAAGGGCGAATTGAAGGAACAAGATCAATTAGGGTAAACAATAAATTCATTCTAAAGGATGTCGCTCTTGTGGACAAGCTTAGGTATAATCTCCTTTCTGTTTCTAAGCTTCTTGATGATGGCTATGAGACTGTTTTTAAGAAAAATGCTTGTCGTGTGCTTGATTCTACTGGTGAGCTTGTGTTTGGAATCTCTAGAGTTGGTAGAATTTTTGAGCCGATTTTTCGTAATCTCTTCTCGGATCTCTTAAATGTTTGCTTACATCTTCTTCTGATTTCTGGCTTTGGCATCGACGTTTGGGGCACATTGGTTTTGATCATCTGACGCGAGTTAGCAACCTTGATCTCATGAGAGGTTTGCCCAAACTCAAAGCTGTCAAAGATGCTGTATGTGCGCCCTGTAGGCATGGCAAACAAGTTGCCGCCACACCCTTCTCGTGACTATGGTTATGACTGACGGACCAGGACAGTTGCTTCATATGGATACTGTTGGTCCTGCTAGAGTCCGGTCAGTCGGTGGAAAATGGTATATTCTTGTCATAGTCGATGATCTTTCTAGATATACTTGGGTGTTCTTTCTTACTTCAAAGGATGAAGCTTTTGGTTATTTTCATGACCTTGTTCTTCGTTTGGCTTCTGAGCTTCCTGGTGCTTTGAGAGCGATTCGCAGTGATAATGGCACGGAGTTCAAAAATGCTTCTTTTGCTTCTTTTTGTGCTGAGCGTGGTATTGAGCATCGCTTCTCCTCTCCACACGCCCTCAACAAAATGGCGTGGTGGAAAGGAAGAATAGGACCTTGGTCGAAATGGCTAGGACGATGCTAGATGAGTATAGCACACCGAGGAGATTTTGGGCCGAAGCTATTGCTACAGCTTGTCATATTGCAAATCGTGTCTTTTTGAGACCTTCTTTGGGCAAGACTCCTTATGAGCTTTGTTTTGGTAGAAAACCCTCTGCTTCGCATTTTCGAAGTTTTTGGATCAAAATGTTTTATTCTTAAGACAGCAACTTAGATAAATTTGAATCAAGAACTTTTGATGGGTTATTTTGGGTTATCCCGCTCATTCGAGGGTTTTCGAGTTTTTAATATCGAGACTAACCTTATTCAGAGACTTGTAATGTCACTTTTGATGAGACTAGCCCCGAGCTAGATCAATTGTTACGAGATGATTCACAGTGATGAGAGCATTTTTGTGGAGGAAGATGAGGACGGCTAATGTCATTCCTCATCTCGCTTCGAGGCGCCCATATTGATACAAGAACTCGCCGTCCTACTTCACCTTCATTGAGGCTCTCACAGATCATCATCATCGCAGAGACTGCGGAGGTCGAAGAAACGACATCTCACCCGGCGCTCCACTTCATTTCAGAGACAAAGATCCTCCTAATCGATAATAGGTAATCTACATGAGCGAGTCACTCGCCTGTGTATAATGATCCAAATCTCTACTCTCATTCGGCTTTTGTTGCTTCTTTTGAACCCCGCGATATATCACATGCTTTATCCGATTCTAGCCGGGTAAATGCCATGCATGAGGAGTTAGAGAATTTTGAAAGAAACAAAGTTTGGAACCTAGTAGAACCTCCTAGTGGTCATAATGTTATAGGAACCTGCTGGGTGTTTAAGAATAAACAAGGTGAGGATGGTTCGTGGTTAGAAATAAGGCCGATTGGTAGCTCGTGGTTTCACCAAGTTGAGGGGTTAGATTTTGATGAGACATTTGCTCTGTTGCTAGACTAGAAGCCATTTGCATTCTCGCTTGCATTTGCTGCATCAAAAGGTTTTAAATTATATCGATGGATGTTAAAAGTGCCTTTTAAATGGTTTCATAGAGGAGGAAGTATATGTTAAGCAACCCCTCGGTTTTGAGGATCCCAAATATCCAAATCGTGTTTTCAAGCTATCTAAAGCATTGTATGGTCTTAAACAAGCCCCTAGAGCCCGGTATGATAGACTTAAGACCTTCTTGCTTAAAAATAATTTTGAGATGGGTAAAGTGGATAAAACTCTATTTATTCTTAGGCGTGAAATGACTTCTTGCTTGCTCAAATTTATGTGGATGATATTATATTTGGTGGTTCTTCTAATGCTCTTGTTTCAGCTTTTCTGAGACTATGTCCAGGGAATTTGAGATGAGTATGATGGGAGAGCTTAATTACTTTTTGGGACTTCAAATCAAGCAATGCAAGGAAGGAACTTTCATCCATCAGACAAAGTACACTAAAGATCTACTCAAACGCTTCAACATGGGTGACTGCAAGCCAATTTCAACTCCCATGGCAACTTCAACTGTTTTGGATCCAGATGAGGAAGGAGAAGTCGTGGATCAACGCGAGTACCGCAAAGATGATCGGCTCCTTCTATATCTGACGGCCTCGAGACCGGACATTCACTTCACGGTATGTCTTTGTGCAAGATTTCAGGCGTCTCCGAGAACTTCCCATCGCCAAGCCGTTAAGCGCATATTCAGGTATTTACACTCTACCCTCTTATATGGCATTTGGTATTCATGCTCTTCAGCTTTGTCCATTAGAGGTTTTTCGATTCGATTTTATGGTCGTTTGTTAGATAGGAAGAGTACCTCGCACCTGCCACTTCCTAGGCACTTCTCTTGTATCTTGGTCTTCTAGAAAGCGGTCTTACTGCACAATCCACTACCGAGGCGAGTATGTAGTCACCGCTAGTTGTCAGAGCTGATTTTGTGGATGACGCCCACTCAAAGATTATGGGTTAAATTTTGCTAGTGTTCCTCTTTTCTGTGATAACACTTCTGCTATTAATATTGCTAAGAACCCAGTGCAACATTCTAGGACTAAGCACATAGACATTCGCTTTCACTTCCTTAAAGATCATGTTGAAAAAGGAGATATTGTGATGCACTTTGTGGAGTCCGATGCTCAATTGGCGGATATTCTCACCAAGCCTTTAGATCAAACTAGGTTTGCCACCTTGAGAAGTGAGTTAGGGGTAATTTATCCTTATGGGTTGGTTTGAGGGGGAGTTTGATCTTTTCTGATTTTTCCTTGTTCTTTTGATCTTTTATTGTTCTTTTTTCTGAACTTAGTGATCTTTTTGAACTTTTTAGGTTTTTAGGCTTTTTATTGCATCTCATTGTATCATATTGCATTCATATGAAAAATACAACAAGTGGTATGAAAAATCCAAAAAGATGCATTGTAATATAAGATTTCCTGCTTATCTTTTAAAATTGATGAAGCTTTGCCTATTACCCTTTGGAGCTTTAGTACTTCAATTCGTGCTCAATGTCATGTTCAGTTCTTTGACTTGCTAGAATTATCATGCTTTTACATGTGTAGCTAAGTCTTTGCTATATGAGCTAGAACTTTAAAACAACTCGAACTAAGAAATTGCAATTTGTGGATGTTTTAGCGAGTTGCGCAATTAGTGCTCCTTTTGTGACATTGGCCCTGTCAGAATTGCTTTGTTAGCTCTTTGATCTAAAATTGACCATTACTTGAGCTTTTGTGTTCTTGAGATTCTAAAACTGCTTATGAGAAAAATGAAAATCAAGATTGTCTTATGCTTAAATTGTGCCAAACTATTCTTACGAGACTGCTTGTCAAATGACATGAACTTGGAGATAGTTTGATGAACCAAACGATCTCATGGGGACTGCTTGTCAGAAATGACATGAACCTCAAGATTTGTCGCCTGGTAGAAGCTTAGAAAGAGTTTGTGGATGGCTCCTAGTCCGTGATCTTCTTTACTAAGATATACCTTTAATCAACTTCCGTCAAGCTTAGGATGAGTTTGTGGATGGCTCCTAGTCCGTGATCTTGTCACTAAGTTAGATCATTAGTCAACTTCAATATTCAATGCATATGAGAAAAATGTTGACAAATGGGCGTTTACAAAATATTGAGCAAAATGATTCAATACAGACTGATTGACTCTTAATGTGGTCTTTGTTAGATTTTTGATCTCACTTTGACATTTTGACATGGCCAACTTCACTTTAGGATCCCTGTTGATGAACTTGCTGAATTTGAAGCGTTGTTTAAATTGATCAAATCTACTGCTTTACTTTTGAGCCTTTGTGCTTAGCTTTGATATACATGTCTTACCATGATCTTGCTAGCTACTGTCGGCTTGATATGTCGCTTGTGCAATATTAGAAATATTGGCTAGCTCTTTTGGGTAATCTCCAAAGCTTCTTGTAATTAAAATTGAAAATACAAAATGAAGCCACCCATTGCACTTCATGCATACTCCTCTTTATGTGTCTTTTATTTCTGCTTCTTTCTTTATTCTATATTTGTCATCTTTGGATGAGAGGAAGGCGTGATTCCTTGATGAATCCATTGTCAAAGGGGGAGAAGATGTGTTAATGAGAAGATATTTCATTGTTGGGGGAGAAGATTATACAAAGGGGAAGAAACTGAATATTTGAAAATTTCTGAAATTTGAGAATCATAGTGAGGGGGAGTTCTTGAGTTGCATTCTTATTGTCTTATTGAATATTCTGAACTTGAATTGCATTGTTTTATCCTCACAATGATCATAGGTCAATTGAACAATTGTTCTTTCATATGGACATCATGTGAGAATTTGGACACTTTTCTGGAAATCAAAGCTTTGATGCTTTCTCTTGCCTTGTCTCACATGCCTATACTATTCTGATGCCAGCTTGGTCATTCACATTGCTTTTTCTTGCTTATGGACCAAGTTGTGCCTTTGTGCGAAAACTGCGAGTAAACTCATTTTTTAAACCTCTTACTTCATTTTCTGGATAATTGCCAATGTGTTCATCAAGGGGGAGATTGTGGATATCATGAGAATATGCTCCAGATCTTAGGATGATGTGACAATTGGCAATGGTGTTTACGGTTTGTTGTTTCACGAGTTTTCGACAAAGCTACAGCATTCTTGTCAGGGACGGTCCGACCGGTTCTTACAACGGCGGTCCGACCGGTCCCAAATCGGTCGGACCGGCCATGTGGGGCGGTCGGACCGGCGGTGACCTAAAAGTGGTCAAAACGAGTGGGCCAAAAATAGGTGTTGTAGGCAAGTGAGGGATCCCAATGCACTTGGTCTCATATTTTTGGAGTCTCCAGAAGAAGTTCTATCCATTTTAATTTCCGTAAGGTTTCGAATTTCGGGCTTGAATTTCGGTAAGTCCTAGGGCGGTCCGACCGCTCACGTGAGCGGTCCGATCCGTTAGAGGCGGCCCGACCGCTCACATGGAGCGGTCGACCGGTTTGACTTGAACGCCGCCAACTTCGTGGCGATGTTGTTTTGTTAGGTCAAAGTCATTGGTATCGTGGCATATGGTTTGCATGATGCGTGTTTTGACTAACATGGGTCAAGTTGTGAAGAACTTGTTCCCGAATCGTGCTTGCTTGTCTCGTGGTTGTGCAGTTGCTTGGTGGTCAACGACGGTCAACGGCGAGGAGGATCGGGACTAGACTTGGAGAGTTGAGGTCCGAACGATTAACGATGCGGGTGAGGTCAACGACTCAAGCGTGACACAAGATGGACAAGGGTGACCTATTGGCAAATCCATGACGCATGGTGAAGCGGCTTAGGTCAAAAGGTTAAAGACTCGCGCTGCGATGGTGCGTGTGTGACCCGCTTGTTAGTGGGCCTTAACGGAGCCCAAATGAGTCAAACCCTAGAGAGTTCTAGGCCTCCACTATAAATAGGAGGAGGTGGGGCTGCTCCTCTCCCTCATTGCTTTTCACCTCTTTTGTCGCTTTCAAACCCTAATTGGCTTAGGGAGTTGAGGTGGAGGCTAGGGCTCTTCATGGTTTGAGGAGAATTTCGTGATCTTGGATTGACCATCGATCCATGATGGTGTGGGTGTATTCCAAAGAACGATCACGCTTTTAATCTATGCAAGGTTTGCTTGAGATAAGTCTCTTTTCGCTCTTGCTTTCAATTTCGTGATTTTAGGGCTTTCTTTGATCCGCGAGTTTGTGATTGATTCTTTCACGTGAATTAGCTTGTCGTGATAAGTGTGAATCTATCTAGCATCTTCTTGATCATCAATCTCTCACGAACAAGCATTAGGATCAAGTTTTCGTTCTTGCCCGCTTTAGACTCTATGTTATTCAATTGGTAATTGCTCAGATCTATCCAAGAATTATCATAATATTCGATTGAATAGGTCCTCAATAGCATATAGAAGATCTGCTCGAGTCGACCGGTCCGATCGCCATCATCACCAGGCCGATCGATTTTGAGCTGGTCCAACCGCCAAAGACAATGGTGGGTCGATCGCCCGGCAATCGGTCCAACCGGTTGGGTCCAGAGGTCAGACCGCCCGTGCTTTGAGCTTTTGCAATCTTAGTTGATTTTGTTATTTTGTTTAGGGGATTTAATTGGATTCAATACTAGTCTTCCATTTGATCGGTATATTGATCTTCATAGCTTCCTAATAGCTATTGGAGTGAAATTGTGTTGAATTCATTATTTGGGAAAAAGTGAGCGTGCTCCTATTCACCCCCCCTCTAGTCGCCTTTTTCGGTCCAACAGAATGCCAAGGAAAGTTTCGCAAAGATGCAAAAGACACTAAGAATCAGAATAGAGTTTGATCCATGATGGAAGAGTTATATCCTAAAGTAATCTAGGATATCTGCTAGGAACTCACTCTCCAGCAAGCACAAACCTAATTTCATGAAAGAAGCGAAGAGAATAATCTGACCTTCTTCTGGAATTGGAGTTGCTTCGTTGCCGCAAGGACTCCATTTAATTAGAGATCGAGATGGGAGATACCCTTGGTTCTCTAGTTCTTGAATCTTGTTCTCCGGAAGGATTGGAGTACCAAGAATCCCCGTGATCAAAGATCAAAATGAGATTTTTGAAGATTATAAGATTTAGAAGCAAGAAAGATTGGAGACGAAGAGACTCAAAGGCAGGAGACGGAGATTGCAATGAGGGTGAAGTAACAGTAAAGGTAAAAAGAAGTCCTTTTATCCCTTTCTACCACAAACCGTTCGCCCACTCACTGCAAGCTTCAGATACGGTTTCCAATAAAACAAGAATATTTTACTTTCTCTCACATTTTTATTAAATGATTGGAATGGTTGTGTCTGACCAAATCTTATCGATGCACATTTCGAGGCAAGAAATCCTTAAGTATTTTTCTTTATTAAGCCTTGGAGCTAACTGATGAGAATTCTTGACCAAGTCAACCTTTTCGGTCAAAATAAGAGTCCTTGTCAAAGTAGGCCCACATATCAGAGGCTCACTCTATAAATGGTTATGAACTTACAACCAAAGCTTAAAAGAAGTATAATACCCTTTACTACGACCAAACTAGTCGCAGACCAGTTGAAGTGATGAGACTACCAGCTATGGACACCATCCAACCAACCATATGGTTTTGGGCAGTCCCTGACCAACAAACTTGTCGGGAGATATCAAATTACGATGTGATTAATGTGAGAGCGGTTATTGACGCATCTATCAACTTACGACAGTTGGCTAAGAGATGTGACAGTTCAAGACTCAACAGAGGAACATGCGTGAAGATTAGAGACACCTTTAGCGACATTAACTGCTACCCCTTCAATAGTTATAAAGAGGATATCTTACGTATTCTATAAGATAGACATAATTCAGGATCACCATCATTCAGATTCAAGTTCATCATCAATTATGTAATATTCATATTATATTCTCATATATACACTTAGTGTGTCCAAGGCAATAAAAGGTCTTCGTTTAAATTGTTCTCTCATATCATTTCCCCGGATAAGCTTGATGGGGAACACTGTGTTCCGATCATCAACATTATTCATATTCATTTAAAAAATATGAATACGAATACAAAAGGCCAATGTTCGATTCGTATTTAGTCCGTCGACACCCCTATTCCCTGCCATACCTTCCCTTCTTCTCAAGAAAACTTTTAAAAAAGAACACAAAAGGAGAGGAAAAAAAGAGTAAATTTCACTTTGGACCATGTAATACCATGGTTTTACTTTACACCACTCTTAACAAATCTTTTCACTTTGCATTATCTCTTCTTACCATGTGTTGCACTTCAACTAGGGTGAGGATTTGGTCGACTTCTTTGGTGCTCGCCAACAATGAATGGCGATGCGGAGATGATAGTGACACACCAGATGGACAGAGGAGAGGTAGATGAAACTAGAAAATGGGTCGAAAGCGGAGAAGAATAGATGAAGTATCGCCAGCGGTGGCCATAGCAATGACAAGGCGACAAAAACGACTCTCTCTTTTTGGGTTACCGATACTTCACCGTCCGTACCTCACTGCCGGCAAACTCTACACATACTTCCTATATTTTTCTTTCGCTGACAGAATGTTTCTTTTTCTCTCACTGATAGGGCGCTCCATGATGCGAGATCACATGTCCAAAGGTGAAATTTTCTTTCTTTTTTTTTTAAAAAAAAAAGATCAAGAACAAACCCAAAGCAATCACCAAATCCGCTCCTCTCCTCTCGTACTCCCCCTCCACCTCTCCCCCTCCGAGACCAGCAGGGTTTCCCCTTTGGGTTCGCGCCTCCATCGCGCTCCGCCGCAACCCACCGCATGGACGGCGCCCCCGCCACCGCCGCCCGTCGCCCCTCCCCCCGGGGTACCCATCTATCTTCCCCTCGCTCCGATTCGTGCGGAAATCTTTCCTTCCTTGTCGCCGTTCTGGTGGCCTTTGGCCGTTAGGGTTTCGAGCGGCGGTCTACGGAATGCGGTCGGGGTGTCGTGGTATTGGCCGCGATGGCTAACCTTAGTTACGGGGTGTAGAATTGATGTGATACAAGTGATTAATGCTTTGGTGGTTTTTATCGGTTAATGATCCTGCAGTGATAACCTTGTGTGTTCTGCTGTTCTTTTGGCTGAAATTGTTATCAGGGATAAAATAAATATACTAATTTTCATGGTAAGCGAAAAATGGGGTGATTATCTATTTGACATCTTTGATTTGCTCTGTTCTCTGGGTTCCCATTATTTCTAGGGCTTTAAGACGCAGTAAAAAGGTTTTGTTTGTCCTCGCTAGGATCTAGGGGTTAAAAGGCTTGCCGTGGGGATTATGCAGCAGAAGTGGCAAATTCTGTCGGTGAAGGGTTTGGTGTTTTGCGGCATTTGTGTCTTGCTAGGACAGTAGGACCTAACATTGATTCTGTGCTCTAATGAGTACCATTGACCTGGTCTGGTTTCGACGTTCAGGGGATTTTGTTTCGCAATAAGGAGAGCATTCAATACTAGGAATTTGTTTATTTGGGACTAATTTATTGTGTGCTTCTATTTTGTATTGTTTAGGTTTGAAAAATGCTTAATCTACATGATTAGCTAGAATGACAAAAGTACTAATCGATGCTTCATGCTCTGTGCAGGTTCTTTTCGTGAAGTTAGAAAGAGACATGACAATAACAAAGAGGTATAATTATGAACCTGCTTTGTATTTGCTCACCTGATGAGATGGGACATGGGAGTGCTATTGTATGGGAATGCTAATGTGGTTTCTTTTTGACTTGATGTGTTGACCTTATTTGATAGTCAGTTTTAGCTTTCTTATTTTTAACCAATGCTGCTTCTATTTGTTTGAACCTTTCTGTTTCCAAATCTAATTCTGGAATTAAAGGATCAGTGTTTCGGGCTAATTTTTTTTAAATTGGAGGTTGTTTCTCTAAGATGACTTTATAAAATTGATACCTGTATAAAATATGGGTTCTTATAAAGTGCATTGTAATGTATACCATTGTTACTTGTACCAGTTAAAGCTACAACTATATTTTATAAAAGAAAGACTTGGTGGCTAGGTTGCCCAGATACGCCGATACCAATACGGATACGGATACGTGATACGATGATACTGTGATATGACATTTCCTCCAAAACAGTGATATGGCAAGTCTTTCATGAACCTTGGTGCTTTGACACCCAAATCAATACCCGTTGATGTGCTTTGAGATTCGCAAAGTTTGACATGGGTATATTCACATACCCATAAAAAGTGTATTTGAGATGTCAAACTCGGAAAATTTTTAAATTCATCCTCAATTAACTAGTTTGAGCTAGTTTATTGGTATATAATCACTCTAGCTGCACTAAATTCAAAAGTAGTTCAGACTAATTTGGACCGAGTTCAAAACTCACTTGCTATAAATATATCAGGGGTATAAAACATTTTCATACCCAAAATCCAAAATCCGCATAGATCATATAGGTATATCGGATGGTTTATGATGCGGGTGCCTAAGCACCTAGTTGCCTTATGTAATTTACCTATATATATTAAAATAAAAATATAGTGAAACAAACATGAGATATGGTATGCCACACACAAATAAACACATAAGATCCATTACACAATAATAAAGAAAAGGAAAAATAAAAAAGTAGTTAATGGGCCACCTTATCACACAGGTCCATCAGCCCACTGCTCCCACAGCAAGTCACTTAGGGACTAGGGCACCTGCTGGCTTCTGCTGCGCTTGTACATGGATGCTTGTACCTCCTGGCCACTGCCATAGCTCTTGCTCCCCAGCCGCGTGCTGCCCTCACCAGCTCCCTGGCCACCGTCGTTGCCACCCTCACCAGCTCCCTGGCTACTGCTGCCTTCACCATTTCCTCGGCCACCGTGGAGCTGCTGTGTGGTTGCGGTGGAAGGGACAAGAGAGCCAGAGAAGAGAAGGGGGCGAGAGGTATCGGGGAAGTATCAGATAAGTATCGGGAATTATTTTCTTTTTTTGAAAAACAGGAAAATCACTGATACGGGTAGGATACGTATCCAGGCGTATCGGTGGTGCTATATCCGTATTTGATACTCTGATTTTCCAAAGTATCTGCGTAACGTAGCTTGGTGGTGATGGTAAGTCTGCCATCTACCTCTCACCTCTTGAGTTAGTGGGATCTTTTGCGGATAACTATGTGCATACATGCATGTATTACTTGAAAGATCTTCTGTGGATAATTAGATTATCTGTGCATGTGGCTTGTGATAAGACTCCATGTGGCTTGTTGATTGGATGCAAATTATTTATGAAACTTTTATATGTAGGGATAATTTACTTATGCATATTGGTTTTCTAAGTTTAGAACTTATATTATGTTTATTTGAGATTCGTTGCAATGCATGGGTACTAGGCTAGTCATGCTTGAAATTCTACTGGTTGGTACCATTTGCAAACAAATAGTATCTGCATTCCTTCTTAGAAAATTACATAAAAATGTTATTATCTGTCCAATAACTGCTATTCTGATATACTATTTTCATATTTAGGATTTCCTTTTGTTCACGAAACATCAATAATATGATTTGATTAGTGCTATTGTTACCATGTCTTGTCTTATGCCTAGTTTGTTCTGCAATTGCAGAACACAAGTCACCAAGGTTCCAATGATATCAGGGCACCAAAGGAAAGACAAACAGAATGGGCAAGACCTGGAAGAGTTTTGAATAGAAGCGTTAATAGAGGAGACTACTCTCGAAATTCATTGCCTGGTAAACTTTCATATACAACATGGAATAAAATGACACAAAATGTTTTAGTTTAATAACTAATGACTGAACATAGATCCTGCGATACTTGTTTGAGATGCATTGTGACAAAATTGGACCCTGTTAGAAAATCACCTCATTTGTTTTTCTTATTCTTGTCCAATGTGTTGCAAACTTGCACCAGTCCGAGATTATGTATTATTGGTTTTTCTTATTGATGTTTTATCGATGCTGACATGTGATTGGTTTCACAAATAGTATGATCTTAGAAATCCCCTAATTTGCTTGTAAGATCCAATGATTCTTGGCCATATTAATGCCTTTAGTTAACTTGATTCTTGTGCTGATCGTTGTGAGAATAATCCCTAGATATTTCCATGTGTGGTGCCCAAGCTGTCTCATGTAAACAGAGGTGTCTCATGTAAGCATCTCAGCACACTGACGTTTCAACTCATCCTTCTGCAATTGCGCATAGCGATACGGATGAACAACAATGGCCTCGGTCCCCTTTTTGAGATGTATACGGTGAGAAATCTCCCGGATTGGTGCAAGGTCGTGTGGCTCAACAAACAGATCATTAAATTCATCGAGGAGATCATCCAACAAATTGGTTCCTGTACGTACCAGGGCATGGCTCAAATGCGGAGGCATGGGCAGACCGGTCGAAGTAACGCGGCGACCTTGGCGAGCGAAGGACATATTCATATGGGAGAATTCCCAAGTAATTGGACCAAGCGTACCGAGCCATCGAACTCCTAAGATCACCTCAAATCCGTCGAGCGGCATGGCGTAGCAATCCAACGTGAAATCTTCGTGGCCAATGCGAATAGACAGGGCTCAACATAGCCCTAAGCTAGGCACACGATCCCCATTGGCAACCGTGACACTAAGGCCTGAATGTGGCCGTACCAAGACGCCGGTGGTAGCAACAACAGAGTCGGTGATGAAGTTGTGCGTTGAACCGGAATCGAGGAGGGCGACCAAAGTATGGCTCCCGATCTCGACGTGAAGCCGCATTGTCTGGCCAGACCTGGGTTGAACACCTGTGAGTGCCGCGAGCGATATTTCTGGTTCGTTGTCTGCCAGTGGACAATCCTCATCGCTCTCATGGTTCGGTTGAACCTCAATGACGAATAGACGTTTGCAGCGATGTCCGGTGACGAACTTCTCATCACAACGGTAGCATAAACCCAGAGTACGATGTCGTTCCAACTCTGCTGGCGAGAGCGTGCGTTGAGGCAAACTGGTCGTAGAAGATAATCTGTTGCTCCCTTGGTCGGTAGTCGTGGATGGACCGGAAGCGGCAGTGGGCGTGCTCCTGGTGTGCCAAGGACGACGGGCTGGCGAAGGGTGAGCTGATACGGTAAGCTGCATTCGACGTTCATAAGCGCAGGCGATGCTCATCGCTGATTCTAGCGATTGGGGTGCTTGGAGTTCCACTTCCGTCTGCAGCGGCAACCCAAACCGGCTGTGAACAGTTGGATTTGTTGTCTTTCCGTCAGGGGATCAGTTCGGCATAGGAGCGCCAAAAACTGGTCGGAGAATTCTCGGACTAAACCCTGTTTGCGAAGAGCAATGAGTTCACCCAAAAGATTGTTGCGTAGTGGAGGACCGAATCGAGTGTTGACCAATTCGACAAAGTGTCACCAAGACAGTGTTCCTGTGTCGTGTTCCAATTGATGATATCATAACTGCGTTGAGTCGGTCATATGGAACGTGGCCAGCCATACCTTGTCTTCCTCCAACGTGTGTTGGCTGCTAAAAAACTTATCACAGCGATTCAGCCACGAGAGTGGGTCCTCCTGGCCATCGAAAGTTGGAAAGTTCAATTTTTGGTATCGCGACACATTGCCTCGGCTGGCGTAGTGGCCGTCAGTCGGCAGACGCTGGACAATGGGCGCATCCCGGTTAGCCAAACGACAATTGGTTAGTGAATCGGCCGGTAATCCTTGCCGCTGGCGACAAGGGCTTGGTAAGAGGCAGTTAGGTGCTCGAGCCGTGTATCAATGAGTACCGGATGATCAGCCTCGGTCGGCAACACGGTACGCTCCTACTCCAACCGAGTGATTGCTAGATTATGCACCTGTTGTTGAAGATCAATGTCACATATTGTCCCGGCGAGATCGTCGATTTTATCGTGGAGCTTCAATCGATCATCCTCCAGCTGTTGGAACAATGCATCAAGATTCTTGCTTACTGCGTCGTTGTTGTCGTCTGCAGACATGATGGAAGATGCAGTGGGGATCTCTGATACCAGGTTGTCAGGAGCAGAAGAACTTGACACTGAATTGGATTGAAGATAGTAATCGTGCTGCGTATTTGTGCGACGTCCAGGGCCTCGGCGGCACGGCGGTGGCGTTGTGGTTGCGACGTCCGCGTGGCCGAGTCCAGATGAGTCGCCGAATACAGAAAGAAAGAACAATAAGAAGAGTTGAGACGATCTTCTGTTTTCTTATTCTTCCATAATAAAGTGTAACCTCTTTAATAGAGATCCTAACAATTGGAATACTAAACGAGTTCGAATCATAAACGGAAACTTAACAAGGAATCCCTAACCAAGTCTACGAGACAGAAAAGGAAAAGAACTGAATAATATTGTAGGTATTCCGACACTACGGCTGGAGCAACCGAATCAGATAGTGCTTCGATTGTCAGTTTCGGTTTGCGACGTCTGTATTGGATGCCCCACATGACACCGCTGTACAAGGTTGTGCTATTAGCATCTGTGATTGATTTTTGACTGTTGAATCCGAGTTTGTGATATTCAAACTATCAACCTAACAAGGGTTGAGACAAAATTCCTTTTGTACTCGTGCTCTTAGGCATCAAACCACCAACCATGCTTCCATGAGACACATTCTACATGCAACGAAAGCATCGTGTCACTATTTGCCTTGATGAAACATTAGGAAATAAGGAACTCATGGATAGTTGGAAGCATTGGTATACATGCTTGCCACGACGTCGCCTTGGCGTCCCGGCGGTGCGGAGGGGATGCTGCGGAGTCTTGCCTCGCCTTGGCCATCTCTGACCGCCTCACCGTGCCGGTCGCTAGCCCCAGGTACTTTATCTCCCTCCTCCGCTCCCTCCCTCCTCTCTCTCCCTACTGTGGCCCGCCGCCACTCCTGCGCTCCCACCGCCTCTCCCTACGCCGCCACTCCCTACGCCGCCACTCCCTTTGTCCAGCGCCGCCACCCCTCCCTCCCGCCGCGCCGCCACTCCCCTGCTTCCTCCTCTACTAGTCTTATTCCTTCTCTGCTTCTGCTTCCTCCTCTGCTTCTTCTTTTTCCTCTACAGCCACTCCCGAGCCCCCTGCTTCCTCCTCTGCTTCTGCTTCTTCCTCTGCCGCCACTCCTTTGCTTCACCTTAGCTCACCTTGAGGACGCCATGGCGCGCTTGGTCGCCAAGCACACTGTGACAACCATGTTGGTATATCACAATATGAATATATTGCCTTTTGGGGTTCCTATGTAACATTTGCTAACTTCCAAATTGTCTGTTGGCTCCACATCCCGGGGCAGCAATCAATCCTTTATTCTTATTACGAGCAACGATGTTTATATCTGAGTTTTAATTTTCGGAAATAGTTTAGTCACTAGTGCCTGTCTTCTGTGATTAAGGCAGTAAAATATAAAATTTTCATCATTCAGCATTAAATTATATGTCTTATTCTAGTATTTTGGAGTAAATCAATTTTTCTGCTACTTTCTAACATCTGATATTTGCAGGAATCACTTGGGAGTTTCGTATTGTGAAAGACAACAGAACTAAACAGAAGGCAGGGAGTGAGACTGTCCCAGAATCATTTCACAAAGGAGACTCTAGCAATGGACAGGCTGTTTCGAATTTTGGAGACAAAAGGTAGAGTATGTATCATTCATTTGGTTATTCCTCATTTTGTAGTTCTTTTGGAATAAACAGCAGGTAGTGCACACTAATATAAAATATTATGTCAACTAAAGAGAATCAGATCATGGGAACTTGCATAAGCAGTAGAATAACTGAAACTTGTAATGTATCTGTAGATGAACTTATGCAGTTGATTGACATGTGTTTGATCGCGGGCTGCTCTGTGATTCTTCTTTTTGGAAGTGACTGAATGACATGTCTTCTTTACTCACTTGCTAGTAGTTTCTACCAACATTCTTCTATGGGCATGGCTATGTTACATACAACTTTTAGTCAAAAACGTTTTAAAACTCCGCCCCTAACATTTTTTATCACTCCCCACCACTCAATTGTAGGATGATTAGTTGGTGGGAAAAGTGTATGTAAAGTGCAAATTACATGCACATGTATTGTAGTCACTCTCTTCTATTCACCATTAGTGTTGCTTTATATGAATATTTGATAGCACTATTGTCTTCTCTGCTTTATGGTTTTGATATTCCGCTTTCTTCTATGTAAACTGAAATTTGCTGCATCATTTTCACCGGTATCACATCTGTTCACATATGCCCTTGTCCTTTTTCTCTGAAGCTCAACTGAAAAGCTAGCTGCACAACGCCACTTGGTTTTTAAAAATTCTAATGGATATGGAGCAATTCAAGCTGACAATGGACGCAAAATTTCTGTTCAAGCCCACGATAAAGAAGTCAAGCCTTGTAGTGACCAAGGGCTGGAACAATCTGAATGGATGAGAACAACATTGGTTGGTTCACATGCAGTTCTGGAAAAGGGCAACCAAAACACATCGCTAACTGTGCCATGGGGGACAAAGAATTTTAGTGGTGAACTTTGCTGTTCTTCATCAGATCCAATTCATGTACCCTCTGTTGGTTCTAAATCAACTGGAATATTTGGAGCCATCAAGCGTGAAGTTGGATTAGTTGGTGCTAGGCAACGGCGTTCTGATAGTGCAGCAACAAACACATCTACTTCAAACAGCTTAGTCACAGCGAAAACGGCAATAAAGGATAATGCTTCAAATGAAACACAATCTAGATTACATGGTGCCTCATCAAAATACTCCCATTCTAGTTCGTTTGTATCATTGAGCGGTAGGCCATCTCCTTCAAGTCAATACCATTCTAAGCCAAGCATGAATGTTGGTCATTCAAAAGGTTAGCGTTTCCATGGGAACTCGTTATGTTGAGATACATTGCTAAACATGTAGCTTGATTATGGTGGGTATGTCCATCTTTTTGTTGCACATGCTTCTTTTCTCTAAATATCCAGACATTCCAAAATCGAATGTGTTGGAATGAACTCTTGATCTATTTAAATGGGTCAAATCGACTAACTGAAGCTCCAAAGATACATACTGAAGAGAAATAACTTGGTCTTGCACCTACGATCTCATGTGCAAAATATCTACTCCAATGTGTTTGGTGAGATCATGCTACACTGGATCTTAAGCAATGCTAAGTGCATCAGCACTGTTTGATAAGAGAGTCGGTGTAGAAGCTGAAATACCGAAATCCTCAGTTGTCAACGTCACCATGGCTCGCAGCTCAGTCTCAGCACTCGAACGGGAAACGACAGTCTACTTGGTCTTCCAAGCAATCAGAGAGGAACCAAGGAAAACATAATAGACAAAGAGATCGGCGATCAAAAGGATTGCTAGGCTAGGTCGCATCAGAGTACGCTTGAAGCTACAGAGAGCTGGAGCAAGGAAAGAAAAGGCGACGATTGATGGTCCCGCGAATGTATCGCAGAACACGAAGATGACTGTAGTGCAGCTAAGTGGGAACAGAAATGAAATGACTCAAAATATAAACTGAGTGAAAAATGTCAAGTCGAGTGATCCCAAGGTTGTCTGGCTCTTGACAAGGTGGCGGTAACGAGTGAGATCCTTAATGTAGTTATCTTGAGAGTGGTGGTAGCCCTTAGGTGTAGAAGTGACCTCAATCCTAAGGAAGTAACGAAGAGGACCCAAATCAGACATTAAGAACTGCTCACTGAGACGCTCTTTCACAAAATCAATGTACCGAGGGTCATTCCCAGTAATGATCATATCATCTACATAGAGGAGCGTCTGACCCCGCGGAGAGGAGTGTACAAAGAGAGCATGGCCATGATCACTAGCGGAGAAGCTGACAACAAAGGCAACAGAGGAGAAGTGGTCAAACCAAACACGAGGGGCTTGAGCCTACAGAGAGAGCGACGAAGGTAACAAATCACACCATCAGGGCCAGAATACCTAGAGGCGGCTGCATATAGACCTCACACAGCTCGCCATTGAGAAAGACATTCTTGATGTCTAGCTGAGAGACGGACCACTGTCGAATAGAGGCAACTAGGAGAGTGCGAATAGTGGTCATGTAGGCGACAAGAGCAAAGGTTTCATCGTAGTTACAAATTAAGGATCAAAATCCTGGCGGTTATCGGTCGGTAACCGACGGTTACCGGAAAATCCGGTGGGGACCGAATGAACAGTAACTGACCAAAAATTTTCAAATTTAAATTTAAATTTATGGCTGCATAATGCACTGTTTAGGCCTTTTTTTGTACTAGGTTACATATTGTATCTCTACTACTTAAAAGAAGGAATTGGTGGTGGTCCGTCCTCCCTCATGCGATGTGAGCCGTTAGATCTATCTTTCTTCGTGTGATGTGAGCCGTTGGATCTCGTTCTTTCTCGGTTCCTCCCGCGCGTACGGTTGACCACCCATAACCTCCTCTCCACTCCCTCCACACCCCAACTGCCCAAGCTGGTGCGCAAGAAGCCCAAAGATTCCATTGATCTTTCTAAGAACGGGTTGCCGGTGGATCACTTGCATTGTAGGTTGAGTACGGCAACGGTTGACGAGATATGATTTTTTTAATCCGTAGCAAAGCACAAGCATTGGACTAGTAAGCTAAATATGCTTGAATTATTGTACTTCCAGGTCCCAACATTTTTTAGACACTGTTACTTCAGTAAACACTTTTTAATTATAACTAGACATAAAGCTCCTTATGTATCAGGATTGTTACTTCATTAAACATTTTCTTATTAATATTTGCATTATTCCAATTGCTAATTACCCATAACCGGTATTCCAATTGCTAATTACCCATAATCGGTTTTATCTGTTTTTTCGGTTTTGGTTCTAGTTCCTGGTTTTTTCAACTGGTTTTTCCGGTTTTGGGCGGTAACTGTACCGGTAACCGGTTTTTTTTATAAAAAAATCCTCAATTGAAATTTCACTTTTCGAATTTCGAACGGTGTGTTTTGGTTTTTCCGGTAATCAGCCGGTTACCATTACCGCCCGCCGGTTCTGAGATTTCAATTCTTGGTCACAACTATGCTTGTGCTAAAAACCACGCGCCCCAAGATGAGCCTTGTAGTGCTCAAGAAAAAGTATTTGAGCGGGTCTTGCTCTTGTACACCTACTTACTCGTGATAGGAGTGATACGCGTAGGTAAGGGCATAGGATCCCAAGTGACAATACGCTCCAAAGCAGCAATCTCCTTAGATATCGCGAGCTATCATTCAGGGTGAGCAGCAGCCTCACGGTAGGTTGTAGGCTTAGAAAGAGCAGTGGCTGCAAAGTCGTAGCATTTAGGTGGCCTGACAGTGCGACGATCACGAACATTGTATCTGGGAGGAGAATTTGGAGCAGGACTCAACAAGGACGTAGGAGAGTTGGGAATAGGGCCCAGTAAAGACAGAGGCTGAACTGGAGGAGCAGGTCGAGGACAACAAGAGTAGTGCAGGGGAAAGGGTAAAATCTCAACAAAAGAGCTGGAAGAAAACTTAGGTGGAGAGGAAACAAGTGGAGCCGGTGGAGAGGGAAGCGGAGGTGGAGGTGAAGCTAAACAGAAGTGAAAAGCTAAGGTTCAGGAGTAGTCTGAAAGAAGATCGACTCAACAAGAGAATCTGAGCTGGCAGTAGGGGGGCGAGGATAGTAAGGTCTGGACTCGTCGAATTGTGACATCCCAAGAGATCCTCACTCGGCGAGCAACAGGGTTGTAGCAGCGATAACCCTTATGCTCAAGACTGTAGTCAAGAAAAACACTCAACTGACTAGGCAGTCAACTTGGTGCACTCACTAGGTAGAAGGACAAAGCATACAGCCGAAACTGCGATCATGTGAGTTGTTCGCTTGCCGGTTTGGTTTTTCACACTATGGCTGGCTGTTGAGGTGAATCCTCAGGTGAGCAGCCCACTTCCGGATGTTCGTCCCGTCAAACCGAACAGGGGGAGCGGGATGGTGAAGGAACCGACACTAGCCATATGCTCGGGTGGTGCACTCGGTGGAGAGGCGAAGCTCTCGGTGGAGCCGAGGGTGGCGGGAGCTTAGACGGCGGCACTCAGGGGCGGCGGCGTAGGCGGCACCCCGGAGCAGCGACGGCGCTTGGGAGGCCGGAGAGGCGGCATCGTGGGCTTGGGAGGCTGAGGAGGTAGCGTCGTGGGCTCGGGTGGCTGGGGAGGTAGCGTCGCGGGCTTGGGAGGCGGTGTCGCTGGCTCGGGGGCGAGGAAGATCTCGGGGGTGCGATCGGGCCCAGGAGGGCGGCGGTCGGCGGAGGGCGGAGGACGGTGGCGGGGGTGCGACCCGGCCCGGGAGGGGCGGCGATCGGCGGAGGTCGGAGGACGGTGGCGGCTGGCGGGTCAAGACAAAAAACAGAGGAGGCGGCTGGAGGACGGCGGCGACAGCCTAAAGGCGGTGGTGAATAATAGCTAGGTTTTTGGGAGAGCCATGACTCTGATGCCATGTTGGAATGAACTCTTGATCTATTTCGATGGGCTAAAGGCCAAAATATACAGGTTAAAAGAGCGGTAAAATATGCAAAGGAAAAACTATACAGTGTACATATTTAACAGAACGTATACTAGTAGTAGTAGCAGTATCTGCTAGGATATTTTTCTAAACAAACATGCTACACTGAGTAAATTTAGTGTTAGCAGTGCGTATTTTGACAGCCTTATCCTATTAGATCCACATCATTGCACAGTTAATCTATACAGCATTGTTGTAAATTGTCTGGAAACTAAATGCTAACAATTTCACACTGAAGAGAATAGTATTGCAGATTCTTTGAGCTTTTGTACAACTTTTAAACCAGAAAAATCCATTAACCGTTGTCATCGAGCCCTGCAAAAAATTCTTACATGCTGTGTTACAACTTTCAATTGTTGGTCACTTTCTAGAGGGAGAGGAATTGTTTGAACCCTGGGTAGTTTTTATCTTGGGTAGAGCTATTTTTGGTTTAACGTATGGTAAGTAAAAAAATACTGCTCATTTCTATGCAGTTAACCCACATCTGGAGTGGAAGCCCAAATCAATCAGCCCCAGATCTGTCAATCCTGCAGTTACTGTGGTACCTTCCAGTGCTACATCATCTGTTGATGGTAATCAGCCGGGCGTGGCTGATTTGTCTAAGAAGCTTTCACGAGCTAATGTTTCTGAAGATGAACATGTAATCATACCTGAGCACCTCAGGGTACCAGACTCTGAAAGAACACATCTTATCTTTGGTACTTTTGAATCTGAAGTTCAGTCGAAGGCTTTGACATCAGCCTCTGATACTGCAACTAAAGATGGATTTAATGGTCATTCTTCTACAAGGTGATTCTACCCATCTACTGCATCTATAGCTAGTGCTTTAGATCTTGGCCTTTTTCTTTCTCAAGCAGGAATCTTATGAGCTCCAAATTGACTGTCATCAAGATTTTCTGCTTTCTATTGTGAAATGATTCTTGTGCGTCCAAATTAATTTGGACTTGTATTTGTTTGTTGATTGCAGTTTGACAGCACTAAATTCTGTCAGATCAACTGATAATGTGCCTCCCAATGACCAGACGGACCTTGTTGGTTCTTGTGCCGCACTTCCACAATCAGATTCTGTTGTTTCAGTTTCTGAACATCAGCAGTCGTTGACTGAGTACATGGAGGTCCTGAGCCCTGGTGTTATTGGCGAGTACAGGTCAAATGAGATGATTTCAAGCAAGGTCACACATTCTTTGCCTCAATCCCAACATCAGTGCAATTCAGCTGTGCAGAACTTTATGGTAACTAAAAAAATGTAGAATGGGTAACAGTATTTTCATTTTACCTTGTATTTGTGGTCTCTGTTAGAGCGACAATGTTATCATTTTAACTTCTCTCTGTGGTCCCTAGTAGAGCCTCGATGTTTAAACTGGCACTTCATCCTTCTATTTCCTGATATACCAGGCATATGAGTCAGATTCTAGATATGAGATGCCGTTTATCACTAAAGCTGCTGATGGTGAAACAGCCCAAACTATAGCTTATTCATCTGAGGTAATACTAATCTGCTATTATCATCTAGTTATTACTTTTCGGTCTCTGGTATATGTTGATCTGGATTTATATTCACAAACGCAATGTTTTCCAAACAGCCTGTTTACAAATGTTTCAGTGTCTCAATTCGTGTAGATTTCTTTGTCCACTTTAGCTGATCTTTTGATTTTCAGATAGTTCCATGTAATCAGCTTGTTCCTCTGGTTGGCTTACTAATTTGCATTATCTGCCACCTAGTTATGAACATGTCTTTGAGAACCTGACTGAATTTCTCACCTTGTATTGGAACTTGATGATTCGGAGGCCTGAATGCACCTATGTGTAACTATTATAAGTTCTCCTAATGAAACTAGAAGGGAGCGCTTAGTAGTTTCACCTCAAAGTTATTGGCTTAACTTGGTTGTCCATGCTATCTGCTAGTATTGTTTATGAACTTTAGGCCTGTTTTTATGTCTTTTCAAGGCTTGGATCCAACTACCTAACATGACTGTTGGCTCCAACATGCACATACAATTATGATGATGAGCCATCTAGGTTTTCTTGTTAGTGCTTATCCGCTTTCCCAATCAATGTTTTGTTAACAAGGTTATATGACAAATTATGTGAAACTCTGTTGACAGATCATGGGATTACATCCTGCAAATGTCAATCAATTATCTGTATCTGTATCTTCAACAACTCAACCACCAGTGCCCCAGATGTACCAACAGGTTCAAGTACCACAGTATCCAAACTTCTTGCCATATCGACATGTCTTCTCTCCATATTACGTACCTCCAATGGCTGCCCCAAGCTATCCAAGCAGTCCTGCATTTCCTCAGTTGCCGCATGCCAGCAGCTATTTGGTAATGCCAAATGGAACCTCACAGCTAGCAGCCAACGGCGTGAAATATGGACCACCTCATCAGTACAAGCAAGTGTTCCCTGGCAGTCCTGCTGGATTTGGTGGTTATGCAAATCAGAATGGCTACCCTGTCAGTACTGGTGTGATTGGCAGCACAGGCAGTATGAGTAAATACAAGGACAACGATCTCTACACACCCAATCCACAGGTAACTATAATTCTTTTTGGGCTGTTGACTAATCTTTCAGGTTATTATTTTGGTTCCTGTTGTATTATAAGCATGAATAATACGTGTGCTGCTTGACAGGCTGAAATAGCAGATGTATGGATTGAGGCTCATAGGGACATTCCTAACATGCCATCAAGACCGTTCTACAACTTGATGGGACAACCGGTGTCACCCCACACAGCATACTTGCCAGCACGCAATGGTCATGCCCCTTTCAGCCCAGCTCCACATCCTGCTCACTTGCAGTACCCGGGCATGCCCCACACACTGCAGCCGACATCGATGACCATGGTGCAGAACCCACAATCCATGGTACATCAGCCAGCTGCGCCTCCATTGGCTGGAAATATTGGCATTGATATGGCAGCCATGGCCCCAGGAGCTCAGGTTGGAGCATTTCAGCAAAACCAACTCGGTCATCTCGGTTGGACACCTCCAAATTTTTGAAGATTTTGATGGCACTTCCCTCGTGTGAGAAGTGAAATGACTCCATATTGACAAAAAAAAAAGACTGATTGAAGATAGATGCTGTAATGCAGGGTACTCATGATGAATGTCAGGTTTTTTTGGGTTTAATGATAAAAGGGAAACACATTTTGTTCATGGTTCACAAACGTGCCCTGCATTGAGAACATCAATTTTGATTGCTCGGTTGTTGTCTTTGTTTCTTATTTCAAATTTTGTTAATAAGTAAAACTCAGTTTGTCCTTGATTACTATGTCCTAACACACCTTTTCCGTTGGCTTCTGTCGAGCACGCGTGTGCTTCATAGCAATTAGCGCACATGTGATCATGTGCAATTTATGGTGAAAAAATGACCCCTTCACCATCTACACCCGCCACATTTGAGAGTAATGAATCGCACAGCTTTCCAAGCCCCAACGCAAATGAACATTTCTTGCACTAATGTACGACTACGAACTGCAGCTAAAGCTTGTACCGTTACAACGCAGCTAACTGCTTCAGCGCCAATCGCATCAATGCAGCAGAAATCAATCCTGCATCACCAAGTCTAACCTAATTATAAACACAAGATAAACGAATCACATTGTACAGGCAACACTGTCCTGCACCTTTAACTAGGATGGTAGCCATCAGCTTTACGAAGGCGAGGCTCGTTTGCTGTTGCCGCCGGTGCTGCTGCACGACGAGCACTTGTACTGCTTGATGTGATCCACCCTCGCCGGCGTGATCTTGACGCACTTGCCATGGAACCAACTCCCGCAGACGTCGCAGCAGATCCAGAACTCGTCGGTGCCGTAGTTCTCAACACATGCCCCGCAGAGCGTGTCTCCGTGCTCATCTTCCTCTTCCTCCTCCATACCTTTGTCTCCACGCTCTTCTTCTGCTGCTGCTGCTGCTGCTGCTGCTCCATCCTCCTTAATCTGTGGCATCGACTGTTTTGCCAGAGATTCAGATGTTCTCTGCTTTAAGGTTACAAGATACACCAGTGAAGTGAGAATGTGAACTACTGACAAAAGGCCTAGATGTATATAATTATGATCTGTACCACTTTAGATTTGGACTTGGATTTGTTATTGCTGTGGTGATTGTTACTCTTGAGTCTTGGTTTTGTTCTTCCCGGTAACGACATAGTAGATGCAAGGGAGATCATTTATCATACCGAGCAGGAGCTTCCTGAGTTGGAACAGCTGTCAAGAGTTAATAAACCTACCAAATTAAAGTTTTTTTAAAAAAAACCCTTAGTCGCTGGCCCACCAGACTACTAGACCCAATCGCACGGTGAACCAATGATTTGAGTTATGCGGACACTCAGTCGCGCGACGAGCGGACGATGTTGAGTCACGTCGCGCTAGGTGCCTGACACCCAGTCGCACTTCTCTTGCACGACTGGCAGGTGCGTGACGCCAATTACGATTCCCTCACGCGACTGGCAGGTGCGTGAGGGTCAATATCTGTCCGATTGCTTCCAACTCGTGCAATAGACAGATAGAGGGAGGAAAAGAGGAAGCGTCGGCGGGAGAAGAGAGGGGAGGAGAGCACCGGGGGCATAGAAGAAGAGGGGGGAGGAGAGAGGGAGAGGAGAGGAGAAGACCCTACCTTTGGCTTGACACGCCTCCGTGTACTTGTCTTTCTACGTTGAGTTCGTCCTACTCATGTAAATTGTTTGTCACTTCGATAAAAAAACATGTTATGTTAGTAACAATAAACATAGCTTAGTGGTAGAACTAAGGTTTGTAGTTGTAGATCGGCAATGTTAGCTTAGGTTAATGTCGTGTATAGTGTTACAATGTAGGATATTTATGTATTTATTATAGCGTAAAAAAGTTAGGGTCCCTCCATTAGTAGATCGATTATTAAAAGATCTAGGATGCTTAGATTTAGATTCGCAAGACCTAGGTATACCGGTTTTAGGTTATTTATATTATTTTTTTAATTTAATAGTGTTTAGGTTTTAAGCGTGGTGGGTCAGGGTGGTGACGCCGCTTGACCATACGACCTTTTGCACTGCGGACTAGACGATCGGCACCACAGTTGGCTAAATACTTCACTTCCGCCAGAGGGACAAGCTCCTGATGAGCTGGGAGTGTTGTCGACGCGCACTCCATCAAAGTCTTGGAAGTTGGACCGGGGTTGGTTCTCTAGGTACGACACATGTTAATTGTTCCATCCAACATTTACTAACACTACTACAGAAAAGTACATCATAGACGGTTAGAACCGTCATCACAAACTATTTTTAAACTGTCTGAATTTTTATGTATGTGATAACAGTTGGTTATCACAGACGGTTTTTAGTTGAAACCGTCTGTGAAGGAACACTATCACAGACGGTTTCAATCAAGAACCGTCTGTGATACGTAGTCTATCACATACAGTTCTATTTACAAACCGTCTATGATATCTGACATATCACAGACGGTTTGTAAATAGAACCGTCTGTGATACACTATGTATCACAAATGGTTGTTGGTTGAAATCGTTTGTGATAGTGCCCCTTCACAGACGATTCCAACCAAAAATCGTCTGTGATAGTTCATTTATACCTAATTATTATTTTTATTTTCGGCTAGCCTCAGGAATTGCTAGCCACGCCCTCTGAAAACTAGCAAGCTAGCAGAAATTAGATACATCACACAGATGAATAAATTATTGACACAACTCAAAGTGATCATTTAAAACTCAAAATCAATTATAAAAGATTATGTTCAAGTATATATTGTCGCTAGATTTACAATTGAATTACAACTACTCAAAATGATCAATTACAATTGAATCAATATTTTTAAGATCATTCAGTGGTGTCGACGGAGTGAAACTCTTCGTTGGCGTTAACGATCTCCATCTTGATGAAGGCGCAGGGCGTCCCTCGAACCTCCGAGACATCTTTCATAGTGAGTGCATCTAAATCTATGGCCATGTCCTGTCGCTAGCATGAGTAAAGTAGTAAGTATATATATTTTCAAATTTATATTTAGGAAATAATTATTGCGAGATTGACAAACCTCAACATCCTTCATCTTAGCACTAACTAATTGCCGCATATGATGGCAAACGTAGAATGCACATAGGTGATCTTGTTTTTGCTGGCGGCAATGCAAAAATAGAATTACATATGTAGGTACAGTCAGTTCGAGACGCATTATTACAAAGTATGATATAGCATTATTGTGTTGTAGCGCGTAAAAATCACGTCCTGTGTTGTAGTATGGCGCTAGATCCTTTGTATAGCCCTCCCTTTGCAACATAGTTGATGAACGACCTGCATGATTCTAAAAAGTTATCCCGACCATTTTAAAAGAAGGAAGACTACAATAGAGTTATGTATGGAGGAAATGAGCATACTTGTCAAGTATTTCTTTTAGAAGGGTGAAGTCGTGGTTTTTGTTTAGTAGGGAATTAAGGTATATTACCTTGTTCCTCTTTGGTATAAGGACTAATAAGATTCAGTGGAACCTACTCATGTATACCACTATAGTCATAAACCAAAGTTCGTGCTGCGTATAAAGTACAAATGAAATTTATATAGCAAGTAGTGAAACACTTACTTCTGGTTGTACGACACCATTATGTAGTCTTTGTCGTCCTGAGCAAGCAATCTCGTCGTTATGTATTGGATGACGTAGGATGCGTCTTCGTTGATGGTTTGCTCAGAGATGATGTGTGGGTCGAGGAAACCCACCGGTTCGTTCCGTCGATGGACATGTTTCATCATGTATCTATACATAACCAAACCTCTATTGCTAATCAAATGTATATATATACTCATCTACAATATTGAACATCTTACTCTGTAAAACACTTACTAACAATCCCCATTAGCCCTCAACTTACCTAAGCTAATTCATGCTAACTGGCTTGCTAATCAAATGTATATATATACTCATCTACAATATTGAACATCTTACCACTAACCTAATCCAATGGATCTACTGTCATACACTCATACTTACGCAACTTAAAGTCTAACCTTGGGGCGTCGGGGTCGGGAGAAGGCGTCGGGAGCAAAGTAGGGTGTCGGGGTGTTGGGGTCCCGAGAAAGGCGCTCGGGAGGCGTGGAGTACAGCAAGGGCGTCGGGGTCGGGGAGGCCGGGAGTACCAGGGGCGTCGGCGTCGGGGAGGCGGGGGAGTAGCAGGTCGGCATCGAGGAGGATGCTTCGGCCGCAGGGGAGGTGAAGGGGCAAGAGTAAGGAGAGTGACGAGTTAAAGGTGCCCAAACCCTATCGATTCCTCTTAAATAAAGGAATATCACAGACAGTTTAATTATAGAATCGTCTGTGATAAGTCATCACAGACGGTTCCATAGTAGAACTGTCTGTGATATGTTGTTTAGGGTTTTTGTAAGAAGTCATCACAGGCGGTTCCGTAACAGAACCATCTGTGATATAAAATTATCACAGACGGTTCCATACCGTAACCGCTGCGTGATATTATATCACGAGCGGTTTGCTCGCTATGGAACCGTCTGTGATGACTTAGCACAGAAACTCTAAAACCTCATATCACAGACGGTTCCATAACAGAACCACCTGTGATATAGTCGGTTTCAAAATGTAACCATCTGTGATGTGTCATATCACAGACGGTTATGTTATGGAACCGTCTGTGATGACTTATCACAGACGGTTCCATAAACTTCTTGACACAATTCCAAATCATTTGACTGAAAATTCATTTATCTTAACAAATTCATATATAATACAACTCAACTCCAAATCAAGTGAAACCAATTTTGATACTCCACATTACAATGAAGTCCACATTGACATCAATATCAGAGATGACAAGTCCATAACATATGATAATTCCACGTTAACATCAAATTACAATGGAATAAACATTCGTAATTAAAATATAGCCCTTCGTGATGATCGATGCGCATATAGCTAGCTTCTTCACTGGGTTCTTCCTCGAGCCTGATGCCGTCTCCAAAAGGAGGCAACTTGTTAAATTGATTATACTCTTCCTCATCCATGACTTTCTCAACTCCGACAATCATTCTTTTTCCATGAAAAACTACGTGGCGGTTCTTATTTGCTGGGTCTGTTACATAAAAAACTTGAACAACTTGATTAGCGAGTACGAATGGTTCGTCCTTATATCTGACACGTTTGAGGTCCACAGTAGTGACGCCGTACTTGTCGACCTTCACGCCCTACGAAAGTTTAACCCAATGACATCGAAACAGGGGGATCTTGAAAAGTACGTAGTCGAGCTCTCAGGTCTCCTCTATGAACCCATAGTAGGAGTGCAACCCACGTGCCCCGGCGGTATTGAACTGCTCGTGAAACGCATCTATGCAGACACCGCTGTTCTGGACTGTGCTCCTCCTATCCCGAGCCGCCGTATAAAATGTGTACCCATTTATGTCGTATCATTGACATGTCATAATTATAAATTTTGGTCCTTTTTCCAACCATAGCAGTGTATCATCACTTGATGACCTCTCTGTGAATCACACTTTTAACCATTCGTTGAACCGATGGTTGTGCTCTCTGTGATCCAAACCTCCGACCGGTTTGGATTCTGTTGGCGTACCATGTCTTTGTGCTCGTCGATGTACTGGGACACTTGGGTCATGTGTTGCAAGACCGTCAAATAGGCTTGCACGTACGTATCTAGATCGGGAGTGATTGCTTTCCTTCCGATGGTCCCGATACCCTCCAGTATCCCCTCATGACGAGATAGAGGCACACCTATCGGTTCCAGCTGAACCATGTAGTCGACGCAGAACTCAGTGACCTCTTCGGTTGCATAACCTTCGATGATGCTGCCCTCTGGCCGAGATTGATTCCGTTCGTAGGACTTGAGAATTCCCATGTATCTCTCGAACGAGTACATATGACGTAGGAACACAGGGCTGCATATCTTTATATCTTTCACAAGGTGAACAATGAGATAGACCATGATATCGAAAAATGACGGAGGGAAATACATCTCAAGATGACATAGAGTCGTCACCACCTCGGCCTGCAGAGCATCTAGTCCTTCAGGATTGATGACCTTTTGAGCAATTGAGTTAAAGAAATAACACAGCCTAAAGATTGTCACTCGGACCTTGTTCGACAAGATACTCCTAATTGCAACAGGAAGTATTTGTATCATCAGCACATGACAATCATGATACTTCATACCAAATAATTTCAAATCTTCTATGGAAACAAGTTTCGTAATATTAGCGGAGTAACCGGATGGAGCTTACACACCATGCAAGCTTTGCACAGTTCATATCTCTCGGCCTAGGACAAAGTGTAGTAAGCTGGAGAAAGGTACGTTCGTCCTTTATCGGTCTCTTTTGGTGCTAACTCGGTCCTTATGTTTATATCAACCAAGTCACGCCGTGCGTTAACATCATCATTTGTTTTGCCACTAATGTTCAGTAAGATATCAATCAAGCTATCACATACATTCTTCTCTACATGCATGACGTCGATGCAGTGGTGAACTTCTAAGTGCTCCTAATAAGGCAAGTCACAAAAAATTGACCGATTCTTCCAGATGTTTTTCTAACGGGTCCTTAATTTACGTCCCTTCCCAAGCACAACATCGATACCCTTAACCATATCATAGATCTCTTTCCCTGTAAAATCCTTTGGAGCTGAACCGTCCTCCTTATTTCCGTCAAATTATTTTTTCATCTTGCGGTATGGGTGAATCCTGGGAAGAAACCTACGGTGATGCATATACTCAGTTTTACGCGAGTTGTTCAGCCATACACTCTCAGTACCATCTAAGCAATGCAGACAGACTTTGGCTCCTTTTGTACTGAACCCCGATAGGTTACCAAGGGCAGAAAAATTATTGATGGTGCAGAACAATATGGCGCGTAAAGTGAAGTTCGCTCATTTGTACATATCTCATACTTGTATCTCTTCGTTCCACAGTATCATAAGATCTTCCAGCAATAGTGCTAGGTACACATCAATATTGTTCCCAGGTTGCTTCGGCCCTTGGATAAGTAGTGACATCAAAATGTATTTCCGCTTCATACATAGCCAAGGAGGAAGGTTGTAAATACATAGATTCATAGGCCAGATGCTATGTCGGCTGTTCATGTTACTGAAAAGATTCATTCCATCTGTACTCAACCCTAACCTTATGTTCCTCAGTTCTGCACCGAACTCTTCGAAGCTCCGATCGAGGTTTCTCCACTGGACAGAATCAGTAGGGTGTCTTAGCTTTCCATCCTTCTTACGCTCCTCTAAGTGCCAATGCACCAATCTTGTGTCCTTTCGATTCGCAAATAAACGCTTCAAACGTGGGATCACAGGCAAATACCACAACATCTTAGCAGGAGGTCCTTACTTCACCTTAGCAGTATTCTTATGTTTGTATCGGGATGCTTTGCACACGGGACAATAATGCATGTCTGCATACTCTTTACGGTAGAGGATACAATCGTTCGGACATACATGTATTCTTTCTACTTCCATTCCCAATGGGCAAATAACCTTCTTGGCTTGGTAGGTGGTCCTGGGCAACACGTTTCCCTCCGAAAGGATGTCTGCTAGGAGACTTAACAACGCTATGAAACTCTTGTCGGGCCAACCATTGCTTGCCTTTAATTTTAGCAGTTCAAGCACGGTTGACAACCTTGTGTATTCCAGCTTGTAGCCAGGGAACAAAGGTTTCCCCGAGTCCTCCATTAAGCCATCGAATTTACAAAACTCTCTCTCACTATAGTTCTCTTCTGCATTGCGTAGCATCTGATCCAGATTGTCATCATGTGACCTATCCTCATCAAAAGCATAGTCCACATCCAGCATATCGTTGACTTCCTCGGCGATGTCGTCGTTATTAACTTCCTGTATGATCTGCTCTTCACCGTGACTGGTCCAACATGTATACCCTTTTTTGAAACCCCTTCGAATCAAGTAAGCTTCGATCTGTGCCGGGTTGTCAAACATTTCCAGATTACCACAATCAATGCATGGACAATACATAAATTTTATCTCCTTCTTCAACATATCCTGCCCAGCGGCTCTTCTATAAGCGAACACGACATTAATGTACTCTTCACTCACACGGTTCTCAACGTACATCCAATTTTGGTCCATCTACACTACGCACGTAACAAATTAGTATTAAATTATATTAATAAACCACAAATATACCGCAAGTACTCTAGCTATTAACCAAACATACTAAAATTTATTAGTGATTAACCTAGAGGAAATATAAAGGGTTATGTACAGATCGTTACCCTCAGAGCTCACGACGAATATTCTGCAAGATCTCCTCCCTAATTTCTTCCTCCTCTCATCCCTTCCTTTTCCTCCCTGCCTCCTTTCTTCCCTTCCTTCTCCTCTCCAAGTTGGCACAGTGGAGGAGGCAGTAGGGGTGGAGCAATGGGGAAGGAAGCAGCAGGGTGGCGGCTCAAATGGGAATGGGCAGGGTTCTGTCGGGGCCAGGTATTATATAATGTCAGCATATCACAGACGGTTCTTATTACCAACCGTCTGTGATATGTACATATCACAGACGGTTGGTAATAAGAACCATCTGTGAAGTATTATAGACGGTTCATGGTCAGAACCGTCTGTGAAGTATCACACACGGTTCTTGCTCAGAACCGTCTATGATACTCTAAGTCATCATAGACGGTTCGTGGTCAGAACTGTCTGTGATACTTTATAGACAGTTCTGCGCAAGAACCGTCTGTGATACTCTAAGTCATCACAGACGGTTCGTGGTCAGAACCGTCTGTGATACTTCACATACGATTGTATTTAAAAACCGTCTGTGATATGTTCATATTACAGACGGTTCTAAGAGAACTGTCTGTGATTGGTCCATATCACAGACGTTTCGTCTTGGAACCGTCTATGATTGTTTTATCACAGATAGTTTCAAAGAACCGTCTGTAATGAGGCGTCTTCTATGGCCTATTTTGTAGTAGTGTAATATTCATATACTTACATCATTCTCTTCGATGCTGCACTGCAGGTTGTGAGCCGCCGGACTCCCTCCTCTCGCTCGGAAGTGACAACACTCCGCCATCTGCTTTTTAGACCGAAATGACTAGACACTTGTTCAATCTTTTCAGTCTTAGTGACAACATGCACCGTCTTTTCCCTGTGAATTGATAACTCACTGAGCTATGCTGCACACAAAAACATGCACCGTCTTTTCCCTGTGAATTAACAACTCACTGAGCTATGCTGCACCCGAAATTCCCTTCTAGGGGATGTGAGCGACTTCCATTCACCACAATTTACTCCTTCAACGTTGCACCCTAACCACCTATAAAACCGAGGCATACTCCACCACTATAGGCAAGACTCCACTCGAGATAGTTTGGAAAACGGAAGAGGGGAGAGAGAAGAGACATGAAGGAAGAGAAAGGTATAGGAGGTCACACCGCCCGGTTTGGGATGGAGGACTATGAGTAGATGCTCCGAAAATGAAAATGGGATGCCAAGAAGGCACGGGTGTACTACTGTTGTTTTTGCAAGGATGCTCTTGTACCACAAGAGTTTCAAGACTAGCAGTGCGATTGCGGTAACCCTGCATAGATCATTCAATCTACACATCCTAGTACCGTTGCAAGGGATTACTACATGTGCGGGATTGCCGTGTAAGGCAATGCCATACATCGATATTTCATATTGTGTGTTGTATTTTAAATATCGTTGACTTTATTCGTGCATGGCAGCCGTCGGAGCATTGCTATTTCTTCCAACAGATCGACGTTTAGGAGAAGTACAACAATATATTCATTCAGCAGAAATACATGCTGAACTGCGCAGTTGACCCTGAGGTGTTTACCCGTTGGAGACCTACCTTGATGCAGATTGAACCTCGAGACGAGATTAAATCCGTAGATTGCCCGATCTTTCGCAGTGGAACAACAATCTCACCAAGATAACTAGCCGTTGTTATGTTCTGATGAACAGATGCAACATGCGGCTTTGAAGACCTCCCATCCCATAATCATCACATCTCACGATCTAGATGGGTGAACCACAAGGATTCAGCACACAGCCTTGGAACAACGATTCTTGATCTACGACGCAAACACGGTGTCTAATTCATAATCAAAACTCTCCATAATATAAGGCGCACCCCTATGGCTTAAATAGCCAGCGCACAACTCGGCCAAAGCGGCCCTATCTACTAGGACTCTCTCACACACACACCTATCTTGTTTCGGCCTTAACCAAACCGACTTGAATTCCTACCGTACATGGCGATCCAAGTGGATTCGGCCGAATAAAAAAGGCACGCGGACCCCCCAACTTACAAAATAGTGACTCTAATCAGTTTTGCGGAGATCCTGCCAAAAATCTGTGTGGTTTTCCTGAGAAACAAATAAAACCGCCTCAAATCTATTGAGTAACCGTCGTTGGCGAGTCCAGTCCGAATAATTACCTCGTAAACAATATTCATAAACGTAAGAACGAATCAAGAACATAAGAACACAATAATAGATTAAACACAGAGATATGAGGGGACTTCAGGCTTCGCTTTATTGCTTCTCAAAATCGTGTTATAATGGTTGGGGTCCCTCTCTATTTATATCCTCTCGACCCTGCTAGGGTTTCTAATGGGCTGCCCATATATGGGTTGGCTTCTGGGCCGGGCCCAGAGTTTCTTAACACTCCCCCTCGGGCACCCATTCTTACATGTACATACCTCGTAAAAACTCCATAAAAACCAAGTGAGAAAAATTTGAAGAAAGAGTACATAACATATGTTCTGTTGCGTTGCACGAATTGCCTCATTAAAAACCTTAGCCGAGAAACTTCAGAAAAACTCGTCAAGGGAAAAAGTGTACAATCCACCTAATTTCATTTAATCTCCAGGATTTATTCTTTGGGTACTCGATCTTCGTGATCAAGTTTGAATAAAGAGTTCGTGAAGATTATCCCTTTGAATTATGCACTTCTCTAAGTCTCATCATTCCAAATCCACGTATGCATCTTTCAAAGCTAGATGCTGAAAGTGACTTAGTGAATAAATCTGCTAGATTTTCACATGACTTAGTATGCAGTACTTTAATTTTGTCCATCTTTTGCAATTCGAGAGCATATAAGAACTTGGGGTTGATATGCTTAGCGAGAGGACTCTTCACATAACCCATTTGCATTTGTACAACACAAGCTGCATTATCTTCATAGATAATAGTGAGGGTTTGCGCGGTATTCAATCCACATGACTGCTGGATGTGGTGAATCATCCGCCGAAGCCAAGAACATTCCCGTGAGGCTTCGTACAGTGCTATGATTTTTGAGTGGTTCGTCGAAGTAGATACAAGACTTTGCTTAGATGATTTCCATGAAATTGCAGTTTCACCACATAGGAATATACAGCTTGTTTGCGACTTAGCTGTGTGCGGGTCTGACAGGTACCCAGTTTCTACGTAGCCAGTCATAGTTAGGTCTTGGTTCCTTCTGTAGAATAGACCAAGATCTTTACTTCCTTGAAGGTATCGGAAGATGTCCTTTATTCTCTGCCAATGCCTTTTGGTAGGTTCTGCATTGTACCTTACTAGCAGGTTCACAGTAAATACAATGTCTGGTCTAGTACGGTTTGCTAGATACATGAGTGCTCCTACTGCACTTAGGTACGGGAATTCCAATCCCAGGACTTCCTCCCCCTCTTCTTTTGGTCTGTACGGGTCCTTATCTTGCTACAAGGATCTCCCGACCATCGACACTTTTGAAGGGTATGCCTTTTCAAAGCCGAACCTTTCCAACACTTTCTGAGTATAGGTTGACCGATGTACTAGAATCCCTTCCTAGGTATGCTCAAGCTACAAGATTAGGCAGTATTTGGTTTTACCCAAATCTTTCATCTCGAACTCTGACTCCAGGTAAGAGCTTGCTTTCTTAATATCTTCCATGATCCCGATGATATTCAGATCATCTACATACACTGAGATTATATAGAAACCATTCTGGGATCGCCGTATAAAAACACAGGGACAATCCTCATTGTTCGTGTAGCATTTCTTACAGAGAAAGCCGCTTAAGCGATTATACCACATTCTGCCTGATTGCTTCAGTCCATACATTGACTTTCTGAGTTGCACACTGTACATATTTCTATTTGCTCTGTCTTGGTTCGGAACAGGGATACCTTCAGGTACCTTCATGTAAATGTCTGAATCCAAGTTCCCATAAATGTATGCAGTTACCACATCCATCAATTTCATTTACAAATTCAAGTTTACTGCCATTGAGATTAAGTATCTAAAGGTAGTTCCGCCAATGACCGGGGAATAAGTTTCTTCATAATCGACTCTTGGTCGTTGAGTGAAACCTTGTGCAACAAGCCTTACTTTATGTCTTACAACTTCATTGTTTTCATTTCTCTTTCGAACAAATACTCATTTATGCCCTACTGGGTGCACATGGGGAGGTGTGCGTCTTAGAGGCCCAAATACCTCTCTTTTATTCAGAGATAATAATTCTGCTTCTATTGCCTTCTTCCAATATTTCCAATCTGATCTTTTCTTACATTCAGCGAGCAATGCAGGCTCTGAATCAAGATCGATGATTGTGGTCATTTTATTTGCAAAATAAATATTGACATTGGCTGTTGTTCTATTCATAGATTCTCCTGTGGTCACATAATTTATAGTTATTTCTTCATGGGGCGATACTTTTAGTGCTTCTACTTGCTTACCGCTACTTTCAATTGCGGGGATAAGTCCCTTAAGTTTTTTAGCTCCGATGTGTGCGCACACATCCATGCTGATGTCTCCCTCTGTAGGAATATTCAAATCCGGTATGCCTTTTACTGAAGGTTCCATACTGGTGTCAGGTCTCAACTGGTTCCCCTTCTGGTTGTGGGGAGCTTCAGTGATTGGCTGTGTTAAGTCCTTCTTATCCTTTTTCGCCAGCCGTCCCCGGTTACTTGGGATTCGAGAGGTCGTAGTTCTCGTCCTTTTATTCTGAGGCCTTTAGACGGGATTAGAGATACCTTCAATTTTTTTGGTATTTAGACCCTCTCCGGCGCATTGCGTGTAGGCACATGCGACTTGATCACGCTCTTCAAATCACTAAAGTGGTCAGGCAGTTGATTCGCTCATACTTGCAAATCAATTATCTTTTGGACTTCTCTATTTGTTTGACTAGTGCGCGGGTCATGTACATGGATTCCCGTGGCTTGCCACGTTATTTGCCGATATTTTTCATCAAAGGTTTCATTTCCCCCCTAATGACGGGAAACTATCCTCATCAAATTTGCTGTCAGCGAAGCGGGCTGTATGCAAATCTCAAGTCATGGGGTCCAGATACCTGATTATGGATGTTGTCTCATAACCAATGTATATCCCAGACTTTCGGGGAGGACCCATTGCAGTTCACTGTGGTGGTGGTATAGGTACATAAACCTTGCAACCAAACCTTCGAAGATGGGAGATTTTCTGCGCTGACCCTTGCGCTAGTTGCATAGGTGAATAGATGTTATATGCTGATGGTCGAAAATTGATGAGAGTTGTTGCGTGTTGGATTGCGTGTCCCCAACACGTAGTTGGTAAATTACAATTCTGCAAGAGAGGTCGGGTAATAAATTTAATTCTTTTAATTAATACCTCTGCTAGTCCATTCTGGGTGTGTACATGTGGTACGGAATACTCAACGGTAATTACCATTGCCATACAATAATCATCAAATGACTTTGAAGTAAATTCTCCGGCGTTGTCTATCCTGATGGACTTCACATGATGATCAGGAAAATTATTCTTAATCTTAATTATCTGCGAGATCAGCTTTGCAAAAGCGTGATTTCTCGTAGACAATAAGCATACATGCGACCATTTCGAGGAAGCATCGATGAGCACCATAAAGTACCTAAATAGCCCTGACAGGGGCTGTATAGGACCACAAATGTCTCACTGGATACGGTTCAGGAATGCAGGGATTTCATCATTTACTTTCAGAGTAGAGGGTCTAGTGATCATTTTTCCAGTGGCACATGCAGGGCACACAAAATCTTCTGGGTTCGGAAAATTCTTTACATTGACATTATGTCCTTGAGAATTAGTAATTATATTTATCATCATTCTAAGACTGGGGTGACCTAATCTATCATGCCAGAGACAGAAAAGTTCAAAGCTTCTAAAAGTTGTTTTCAGGACAGTACAGGCCTCAGGTGCCTTAATGTGAGTGTAGTATAACCCAGATTCATATGAAGAAAGTCTTTCTAATACCCTTTTTTCTATTTTTCTCACGCTTTGTAATGAGTAGGTATTCCTTACCATACTCTTCTTCAGTCTCTACGTGGAGACCGTTAGCGCGAATATTTTTAAAGCTTAAGAGAGTCATAGTAGATTCTGGGTACAACAAGGCTTCTTCAATGACTAATGTTGTGCCCATCGGGAGTATACTTGTGGCTCTTCCTATGCCTATTACACAAGTATCGTTGCCTGCGATTGTCGTAAGACTACCAGCATTCTTGCTGATCTACTAGAAAAACTTTGTCTGTCTTAATATGGTATTCGTTGTGCTGCTGTCTGCTAAGCACACTTCCTCCATAGGGTGCCACATGCGTTCTGATATATATATATATATATATATATATATATATATATAAAGTATTTATTAATATGGCAAGAAGCAATTCACACACATAAGTAAAATACTTCAAAACAGAACACAATTTGCTATTAATACGGGAAAAAGTCGCGCGGGACTCATAATAAGAATTTATTTCTATGCTCTCCTAGAGCTTACAACCATTATTCAAAATTAATGTTCTCTCATAAACATAAATTGCAAATGACTATGAAATCTAAGTGCAATGTGTGCACTAGATCGAACCAGCAAAGAAGGAAGAAACTTCTTGCTGAATCTGCGCCATATCTATCTTCTCTTTTTTGGCAACTACAGCTGCTGCTGCTGCAATGTCCAAAGAAGGTGTGGTGGGGGCTGCTACATGGTTGTCCACATCCATGAGTGCATCCCATGACTGCGGACCCTCTATGCCTGCAATGGTGAGGTGTGCCTCATGCTGTCCTTTGCCGTTCTTCTTAGCCTTGAAGGCATCGATCACTTGCTGCGACTCACGGTAAACACGTGACCAATGTCCACAAGTGCCGCATTTGTAGCAACTTTGGTTATGCTGACCATAGAGCTTCTCATCGCGCTTCTTTTGTTCGCCCTTCTTGGCTTGTGCATTCTGCTTGGTTTTGTGACTCATGACCTTACCCTTCCTGCCTCTTTCTGTTGAGTGAGGCTTCCTTACCTTGTAGCTGTTTGCGTTGACTTCATGGCCAACTTTGCGACTAGGCGGCTATGAGATGTAGTTCTTTCGGAGAACGTCATCTTGAGCTTCCGCAACTTGCATGATGTCAATCAGTTTGACATACTCCTTGTAGCCATCCTGACGATAGTTGCATACGGATTGCACCGCATTTGGGTGGAAGGTAGAGAGGGTTTTTTTCTATCTTCTGCTCGTCTGTGGTTACCTTACCACAGAATTGAAGACTTGTACAAATTCTGTGCAATGCAGAGTTGTATTCCCCTACAATCTTGTAGTCAGCAAAACGTAGTCGGTTCCAATCCTGCTCTGCCCGAGGAAGGATGGTGCACTTTAGCTTCTCGAACCGCTTCTTCAGTGCGGTCCATAAAGCTAGTGCGTTCTTTTCTGCCATTTACTCATTCTTGAGCGTTAGGCAGAGATGGTGCTTGATCATTCTCCTCAGCGGTTGGAGTGGCATCCTTCAGGGGGCCTAGTCCAATAGCAGCACGGAGCTTCTTGGCTCCAATTACAATTTCGACATCTGATGCCCAAGGCAGGTAATTGTGGCTATGATAGGCCAGTTCTTCGAACTCCTGGTTCGTAATGCCAGTCATATGCATATTCATGCAAAAAGTGTATAAGATTACTGCTGGTAATTTGCATAAAATAGTTGCAAAGATTCTGATAATGTTTCCATATTTTCTATGCATTTTTCAGACTTTACTGCTATTTTCAGTGATGACAAGAACTATAAATAGTCACAAATAATCAAAACATTAAATACAATACATAAATTGCATAGAAGTAACAATAACAAAGTTAAACATGCTTTAAATGCAAAAAAACGATTCAAAAAAATTACCGAGGCCCTTTTCAGCTGGAATATGACTTTTCATTAATTCTTCAATTTATAGGGGCTAAAATGCAAAATTTTCAGTTATGTGAAAAATTTAGCGTAATTTTCGGGTTTGCGAGGGTTTTTTTTAAAAAAAATTCCTTCTTCTCGAAAGAATCTCGTAATTTTTAGAATTTACGAGGGGGTTTTTTCGCAAATTTGCAAACTTTGTTTTCGATTTTTTCATTTTTTCTTTCCACGGCTATACTGGCCGACCAGGTCTGGCGCCGCTTAAAACCCGGGGTAGGGTTTCCCCCTACCCCTGTGGCTCCCTTCATGGGATCCCCGTCGCGGGGCTCCTACTGCAGATGCTCGGCAGCCCACCGGCCGTGTTCTGGCCCACCGGCCGTGCGGCTTGGCGGGCGTCGGTGGTTCTTCTCCCTCCTCCTTTCTTTCTGCACGATTGACCGACCCGTTGTGGGCGGGCGGCAGTGCTATGGCGGCCGGGTGGTGCGGCGGCACGCTCCAGCCGTCCCCTCCCTTTTGTGTGATGTGTTGTGGTGGCCGCAAGCCGGGTGGGATGTGGCTACTAGCCGTGGGGCGGGGCGGGGGTCCGCCATCGCGCGCTTCTAGTCATTTGGGTTGGCGTGGTGTTGTTGGGCCGACCAATCTGCTCATCATGACGGCGATCGCCGGCCGATGAGAGGGTTGTTCCGACTTGTATGTGATTCTCGTGCATGTGTTTTTATTATTCATCCAAGGAAAAACTGTTCGAGCGATGCAATTTTCGTTGAGCAATTACCGATCGGCAACTTTGAGTTGGCTCGCAGTAGATTATAACGAATGTGTAATTTCAATCTAGGGTACAATCGACATCCGATCTTTCATGTAATCTACCGATCGATATTGTTTCGGCGACTTCAAGTCGGCTCATGATAGATTAGAAAGGATTTGCACCATAGAAAAACCAATCTAGAAAGCCAAATTTGTAGAATGGAAAGCAATCTAGAAAAGCGATTCAATCTACGAGTGTCGTTCTTGACGGTTACCTTCGATCGAGGAGAGTCGATTATACCGATAGCGTATTGAGTAACCGTCGTCGCGAGTCAATCCGAGCGATTACCTCGTAAAAATATTAAGAAACGTAAGAACGAATGAAGAACAGAAGAACACAACAATAGATTGAATATAGAGATATGAGGGGACTTCAGGCTTCGCTTTATTGCTTCTCAAAATTGTGTTACAATGGTTGGAGATCCATATCTATTTATGGCATCTCGACTCTGTTAGAATTTTCAATGGACTGTCTATATATGAACTGGCTTCTGGACCGAGCCCAGAGTTTCTCCGGTGCCCCCATCTTCTTAGAACTCGTAGGCTCGACTGCCTGGTGGCCCCATCACATCGCGCGGAGAGATAAAATTTTCCATGGGTCGGCCCCGGCTTTTTCCTAATGCGCGGTATGGAAAATCTTGCGGTAGCTGCCGTGACCTCTTTTCCCTCTGGTAGAGCGGAAGCCTCTCAAACTACAAGTTCTGTTTAAGAACACCAGGCCCAACCCAAAACTTGTATCGTGGCTAGCTCTGCTCCTGGGGCCCGTAGCCTACCTCCTGGAGCAACCATGAGATATTACTTATATTTGGACTCCACTCCTAATTCCTTGTTGGTCCGTAGCTCGTGATTCCTTTCTGCATGTGCACAAAAATAGGCAAACGAGTCTCCTACTTCCTTTCTTGTAGCTTCTGTTGCATGCATGCCTTCCTGGCTCAAAACACTAACCTTCTGCCCCTTGCGCTCGGCCACGCGCGACACATGTGGAGCACCATGCTCGCCCTCCTTAGCTTGCGCCGCAACAATTTATCCTTCTTTGTTTGTTGCGATATCTGTGTTGAGGAACTGTCGTTGGCGAGTTCAATTCGAACAATAACCTCGTAGGCAAACATAGAATCGCATCAAATAATACAAGAACACAAGAACATAATAATAGATTGAACACAGAGATGTAGGGGGCTTCTTGCTTCTCTTTATTGCTCTTCATCCGATCAATCCTTTACAATGACTAGCACCCCCTATTTATAGACTACAGCCCCTGTTAGGGTTTGGGATGGGGGTGTCCATACATGGGCTGGCTGCTGGGCCAAACCCATAGTTTCCCAACACTACCCTTGGGCACCAATCCTCACATGTTCATGCCTCGTCAAAACTCCATAAAAACCCAATAAAAAATTTTAGAGAAAGAGTACATGACACACGTTCTGCTGCGTTGCATGAATCACCTCGTTAAAAACCTTAACCGGGAAACTTCATAAAAACTCGTTAAGGGAAAAAGAGTACAATCCAACCAATTTCATTTAATCTACATGATTTACTCTTTAGGTACTCGATCTTCGTGATCTTCAATAATGAGTTCGTGAAGGTTCTCCCTGAATTCTACACTTCTATACGTCTTATCATTAAAATTCACGTATGCACCTTTCAAAGCTAGATGCTGGAAGTGACTTAGTGAATAATCTGTAAGATCTTCACATGACTTAGTATGCAGTACTTTAATTTCGTCTATTTTTGTAATTCATGAGCATAGAAGAAGTTGGGATTGATATGCTTTGTGAGATGACTCTTCACATAACCCATCTGCACTTCTGCAACACAACCTATATTATCTTCATAGATAATAGTGGGGTTTGCGAGGTATTCAATCCACATGACTGCTGGATGTGGTGAATCATCCGCCGAAGCCAAACACATTCTCGTGAGGTCTCAATGACGATTGCTATAATTTTTAGTGGTTCATCAAGTCGATACAAGACTTTGCTTAGACGATTTTTATGAAATACGGTTCCACCATATCGTGAGGATATGTGCACGATCTCGTGAGGATGATGTTCAATTGGCAATGGCTTTGTTGGTTTGCAAATTCTCGCGTTTTCGGGGTTTGCTTCAGTCTGTCAGACCACAGGCGGTCTGACCGGCGATGTTGGGCCGTCAGACCGCCCGTGGAGAGGTCCGACCGGCGCTGGTGGCCGGTCCGACCGGTGTTGCCTAAAGGTGGCTTTTGGAGCTGATCCAAAAATAGGTTGTGTAGGCAAGTGAGGGGAGTCTCCTGGATGTGGTCGAATCATTTTTGGAGCTCCCATTCAAAAGTTCTATTGAGTTGAAAATTCCAGAAGGTTTCGGATTTTCACGATGGAATTTTGGCTAAGTCTTTTCGGGCGGTCCGACCGCTAGTTGTGAATCGGTCCGACCGCCCCGAATCGGTCGGACCGGTGATATGGGGCGATCGGATCACGATCACTGAAGGTGAGCCTTCTTTGCATTGATGTGTTTTGATTGTGGTTATTGTATGGTTGTCAATGCTTTATTGTTGCATATTGCATTACGGAACTAACGTGGGTCAAGTTGTGAAGAACTTATTCCCGAAGTCGATTTGTTTGTCTATTGCTGTGCAGGTGGCTTGCAGGTCAACGACGTCAACGGTAAGGTGGATCGGGACTACGCTTGGAGAGCTGAGGTCCAGAACGATCATGGATGCCGGGTGAGGTCGTGTGACTCAAGCATGGTGCAGAATGGGCAAGATGGATCGAACGGGTAGTTCGGTGCAGCTGGTTGGATCAGGCGGTGAGGAAGTCGGTGCAAGTCTCTAGGAGGTTCCGATGGGATTCGGACAGGAGGGACTTGGCGACGTGATGAGAGCCGCTGATCAACCTACACGTGGTGAAACAGGCGATTGCTTCAACAAATGTATGTGTATGGGTCCCATGTGTGTGTGGGTCCCAAATGTGAAACCCTAGGCTTCTCCTATAAATAGAAAGGGGGAGATGTAAAATCCCTCGAAGCATTTGGAGCCCTCTTCCTTTTTCTAGGGTTAGGAGAGGAGAGGAGAGGAGAACTAGGGTTTGCAGAAATTGTGTGTGCTCCTTGTGTGAGCTCTTGTCCTCCTTGTTGGAGTGGCTTTGTAAGCATCTTGTGAGATCAATCAATCTTGTGATGCTTGCTTGAGAGATCATTTGTCTCCCTTTGTGTTCTTCTCTCTTTTGGATGATTTTGGTGCTTCCTTGATTCAAGGATTTATGCTTGGTCTTTTGACCTATTTTGTCTTGCTTTGATGTGTGGGAATACTCCTAGAATCATCTAGACCATCAACCCCCACAAGCAAGTCTTGAATCAAAGATTTTCATATTTCTAGGGTTTGTGCACTTCTTTGGTAAAACCTTGAGAGATCGATTCTACGAGGTGGATCTGAAGGATCGTCGCTAGAAATAGGTCTCTAATATCCTTAGGGAGGTGTGCTCGAAATTTGGTCAAGTTTCATTGGTTGAATCAAAAGTTGGATCAAATTTCATTTTGGATTTGGGCTTGGCTTTTCAGTACCGGACTAAATCGGTCTGACCGGTTTTACAACGGCGGTCCGACCGCCCGCTTTTCAGACCGCCCAGTAGCGGCGGGTCGAACCGATATCCAACGGTCCGACCGCCAGTTAGTAGCCGGTCCGACCGCTCGTTAACCGTCGGTCCGACCGCCAGTCTACAGCCGGTCTGACCGCCAGTGCCCAGTCCAGATCAGTGAGGTCTATTCTCCACTTGTGTGTCGTGTGGTTGAGGGGGTTATCGAATTGACAAGGCTTCCTCCAGGCGCTATCGATCTTCTTAGCTTTCATAGCTAAAGGAGTAAAGTTCGTGTTGAATTTGATTAAGGCGAGAAATTTGAGAAAGCACCTATTCACCCCCCTAGTCGCCTTTACGGTCCTACAAGATCATCTTCATACACTAGATTATACAAAATCCATATTGGGATCGTTGTATAAATACACATGGATAATTCTCATTATTTGTGTAGCCTTTCTTGCATAGAAAGTCGCTTGAAGCGATTATACGGTTGTCTCACTAGTATTCAATTGACACTGTCCAATTCATAGACGATCTTAAAGAAACTGCAGTTCTCTCTCAGAACTCAAATAGGCTGATTCTAAGGTTCTGGGGATTAGCTCTTGAATAAACTAAAATTCTCGCACATCCTTGTGCTAACAATTTATCATAATAGCTCACATTAGTGCTTGACAAATGGAAGGACTTAACTTGACACTGCCTTTATCTGAGAAAGTCATCTTCTCTACTGTATCATTTTTGCAAACTCATTGGCAACTTTTGCCATATCTCATCCTGATGTACATCCTTCTGGAGTTGGCTGATTCTGGGTACCAAGCCAAAGACAAACTTGACTTCTGATCTGGTTGCATGCTGTATAGGTCACTTGCAATGATAACTGCATATTCTTTTGCGCTATGAACATTATCCCCACTGCTAAATTCTTCAACCATTTACTGTTGTCTCACGACTATGCAAAATGATAAGAGGGAATTCAACATCACCTTCCATAATTATGACTCTGCGGCCTTTAATCAACATGACTCAAATCTTAATTGCTCAACTTGCACAGGTATATACTTAGAAAGATATCCAATGATTCAATATCCAATTAACAATTATTTTTCTTCATAACTTGCATATGAAGATGTCTAACTTTTTGCTCACAAACAAAGGAAAGGATTACAACTCTTCTCTTGACTTTATTGTTACGGACGGCATGACACTGCATAATCTGGTATCGTCCATTTAGGCTTCCTTGATAACATCATCGTTCAAACGTCTCTTCTTTAACTGCTTCTTTGGACAAACAGATCCTGCTGCATTACCATCTGCTCTGGGTGTTACAAGCTTGACTGAAACGACTTCTAACATTCTGGCATCTGGAGTGAGGGCTGGTTCTTCTGAGGATACTGACTCATGTTGTGGCCTTTTCCAAGACAGTTGTAGTATAAACGTGTCGAATCTTGTGACTTTTTCTGACAGGGCTATGGCAGAATGACTATCCTCCTTGATGGTTGAAGCTTGTCACTTTGCAGGGCATCTCTGGGCATAGTGGCTTTGCTTACCACACTCGAAGAACTCTGCTGGCAATACCAACTTGCTTCTCTTTCGAGGCTGGTTACTAAAGTTAACATTCTGCTTTTATGATCCTTCAGTTGACATATCTTCCACTGACAATTGTTTGCCTTCTTTTGCTAATACTCTGACTTCGACTTGAAAATTTTCCCACTGACATTGTATTGCGAAAGTCAACACTGAATACATGGGGCACTGACTCGGACAATGATCATCACCTTCACATAAGAAACATGTGATATTGCTTATTGGACATTCTCCAACGGAATGATTTCCTTTACAACTAGAACAATTGATATGTGCTCATCGGCGCTATGGCCTATTTCTCCACAATGGGTACATGTACAATCTTTTGACCTATATGGTTGGCAGCACTTCAACTGACAACAGCTAGCTTAGATGTAGGACATCAAAATAGCAAGTTCTTCGTTATCACTCTTGATGTTGGATACTACTGACGAAAAGCTGGGGGAACTCTGACTGAATGATGGTCAACTTGTCCGGATGGGCGGTGCGAAAGTTTTTTTCACCAATCTAATGCAACTCCTTCCAATTGATGAGCAGTATAGAAAACTTTCTTATCGTTGTTGCATTACACAACAGTTAGCTTTTCTTCTATGGTGCGAATCCAAGATTTTGCATCCTTGAGCTTGACTAATCCATCAAAGATAGGCGGTTTGGTCATTATGAACTTCACAAACTTGAATTGAGGGCATGCCATTGGGATGGCAATGGGTTGTGCATCCTTGTAAAAGTTACTGTTATCCGACGGTTGCATTTTCGCCGCATGAGCCGATTCGGGTGACTAAGACTGTTCAGCTCGATGTGTCACTACCGCACTCGAGATAGCCGCTATCGGCGCCTCTTCTAATACTAACACTGGTGATGGAACGACGGCTTGCTTGATTATTCTGATTCAACAAATGGACTAAAGTGATAGTGGTCTGATTCTGTTGGGTCATCATGTTGTTCATATTCTACAACATCGCGTTCATGAGTTGAGTCTGAGTTGCCAAAATTGTGTCATGATTGGATCTGCTACTCCTGGTACTGACAACTATCCACTAGGATTGACAAGATCTGAACTGACACAGACTGTCTCAAGATTACTGACAAAGTTGACTTCATTGGGGTTTTTCCTCTACTGGTGGACCAAACTAATAGATAAGAGGGAAAAGCATAAGGTAAGGAGAAGAAAATCTACTAAGGGAGTAGGCTTAACCCAAGAACACCAAGGAACACAAATAGCCTAAAGCTATTAAGAAGCATAAAACTCACAAGCAAACTACAGAAGAAGAAAACGAAAGTCTAATCGCCTAGTCGATTAAACTCTAACTTAACCGGGTGACTTGGCTCAACATACGGAGGAACCAACACTGATTTATCCTATATGGTCGGGTCCAAGAAACTTGAATCGACATGCCTTCAACAAACGTTGACTTCTTGCAATCCTTGCAGGTGAATCTTGGAGAGAGACAGGTGCGATGTACAACATCTTCTTGGTCTTCAATTCTTGCGATGAACTTATCTTGAACACATGGGGAGATGTTGATACGTTGTTGTTGTTTGCCTGGTCTTCAAAGAGTTGCTGGAAACAGCTCCTGGGCATCCACCAAGACATTTGGCACAGATGACGACAACTATAGAAGTTGTGAGGAAAGAAAGTCCAATTTAATACTCAAAATGGTGAGGAAGAATATGGATGAGAAATGAATAGAGTGGAAGAGAATAGACTTAGACAAGATGAGAATAGCATATCATTAAGATTTTCTATTTGTAAAATAAGTTTTGAAGTCTTCCTTAAATACGGCCATTCTAACTAAGGTCACGACCTACAGTCGATATGGCTCTGATACCACCTCTGTCGGGACCCAAATATGCAAATCTGGACCCTTTGTGTATACTGCACTAGTCCAGGATCACGCTAGTGCACACAGTGGAAACATCGATGAAATATCAATTCCATACGCACAAATGACTAATAAATACACAAATAACAATATTTATCAGAGTAAGACCTTAAGGTCGAAGCTTACAATTAATGTCTCAGAAGACAAATAGCTCAATAAAGCTGTAGCGGAACGTAACGAAATAACTTTAGTGAGGCCCATCCATATGCCCACAGGCAATCGACTGGGGTAGCGCAACCTAGTTCTCCATGATCCTTGAAGTAGACCTTGTTGACTGATGATTCTTCCACTTCTGTTGATTGTTTATAGCAAGTATGAGTACACACCGTACTCGCAAGTCATACCACATAATGCAATTATACATGATGGCTTATTCCAAAGGAATGACTTCTGTGGTTAATTTACAGAAATGCAACATTTGCAATTGAATACAGATAATAGATTGAAACTTAATTGAAAACAAATAAAGAATATTAATTTAACATTTGATTTCACAAAGAACACATAGTCTAATCAAGTTATTCACACAGCTGACTCTTCCCAAATGTCTTTATGAAAATCTACCCCTTGTGTGAAATTCCCGAGCATGTCCATAACCGAGGACGCGACTATTCGAATAGATTGGCTTAACACTCTGCAGAGGTTGTACACTTTACCCACACGATGTAACTAACCGGATCAGAGTTGATCACAACAAAACCTTTCAGAGACTTCATCTCAAGCAATGACACTCCCGATGTGCTTTCTTACCGACCAACCGATACACACAGCGTTTGGTTACGACACACATCGTTGGACAGGGATGCAGCGAACCGTCCCGCGATGTCACATATCACACCTCCAGCCCATCACACAGCTTAAATACAACCTGAGTTGTCAATGTCAAGACTCCATAACTTACTAAGTCAGGCCCAGCCCATACTAGGCATGTGGTCGTACAGTAAGGCCCAGTTCGCACAAAGTTAAGTCTTTAATTGACCAAGACAAGACTTCCAGTTTTTCCCAAATCACAAAGTTTATAACACACAGCTCCACCAATCACACAGAATCCACCACTTGCCTCAGTCCAAATCTTTTCTCACCCTGTTGATTTAGTGCAACACATGCATCAACGAGTAATAGCACACAGCACACACAGTTTCATAATCACTTAGTCAAGTTTATAATTGCAACTCTCATGAAATGATGACTCGTGGCATGGCTAAGCAGTCTACTCGTATCTAACCAACCCACGTTGGTGCTACGATAATACCAACTAATAATGAACCAACCTAGGGTGACAAAAGATCATGACATACAATAGACAAGGTGGATATAACAAATTGGATCAATAACTATCCCAAAAGCATTTAAATAAATACTTGAAATAGAATGCAATACATTGAAACAAAGTATTTTGAAAACTAGGTTCGATATGATCAAATGTATAACTTGTCTTGCTATAGCAATGATGGTCTTGTTTATCTTCAATCTTCTACTTCCTTGATCTTCATCTCATTCGGACGATTCTGCCACTTCAACGTCTAACAATAAAGAAAGCGCAAAAACAAACTAAATTCAAAAAGACAAATAAAATAAACTCCAAATTGAAATTGAAAGGTACTGGAAGATAGATATTGAATTCAGATGAATGACACGTGGGCCACTGGTCTATGGACCAGGTCCACGGAGATATGCTAGTCCATGGTGGACCAAGCTCATGGAGGAGGGTTGACTAGACTTGACTGACATGCGGGACCCGCATGTAAGAGAGATAAACAATTAGTGTTTTAATGGGTGGATGACACGTGGGGTCCACGTAGAAGTGAGAGGTGATATATATATATATATATGCATACATATGTATACATGCATACATACATACGCACGTACATATATATATATATATATATACATATGAGCTTGGGTGGTGCAGATGGCAGGAGATGGCAAAGCTTTTGGCACTGAAATACAAAGTAAGGATTAGATGAAATAGATGGCAGAGAGAAGGGATTAGCAAAGAATAGAATACCATACATAGTAAGGGAATCAACAGAGAACAATCCTCGTAGAAGGCACGTAACCGAGAATCAACAAACAATGAATAGAGAAGGTGTGGCTCCTCCTGGCGCATGGTGGCCTGAGACCAAGAATTGGCATCAGACGACAATGCAAGGTTTAGGAAGATAATCATGAGAGAGAAGGGACCAAAGGACAAGCCATATACTCACGTAATGGACACTAGATGTAAACAATGCATACCAATGGTATAGATATTTCTCTCTGAGATGAGAAGCAAAGATTAGAGAAGAGAATTAGTCATGAACAAATTAACTCAATAATAACAATAGAGAGCAGGAACTGATACCAGAGAGTAGCCGTAGGGAGATACAGTGCATATACATGGCCAGTAACAGAAGTCAATGGCGTACGGGGTGGTCGGCGGCGTGATGACAGTAGGTGGTGCAGACGCACACATTGGCAAAAGGAAGACTGAACGCACATAACCGAAAACACAGAACAACAGAGGACGAAGAACCGAAACTAACGAAACCCGTATAGTATATTACACATGTACAGTAACAGAATTAATTAGCTAACAGGATAGCCGGCGGCCGGCGGTGGCGCGGCAGCGGCGAAGGGGTAAAACGAAAAGGAAACGACGAGCCGGACGCGATGGTGCGGTCGGATTTTAGAAATACTCACCGAGGAAGCGAGAAACGCGAAGAATACGGTTGGGCTACAACGGACGGCGGAATCCCGCGAAGCCGCGAAGGGGCCGGCACCATAACGTAGAGCACGACGTGAACCCAACGCCGCAGACGGTCCGGCCGGCGGACGTCGGATGGAGGAGAAACTCGCCGGAGAAGACTTTTGGGTGCAACTCAGTATTCTGTGAACTGCGATGAAAATAGATGGATTCAGAGGAAACCAAATCAGGGGATTGGAAGAGGACGTCGAGACGGACGCGTGGGCGCAGACGGCTCGCATTTATATGCACCGAGCGAAAAGATTTGAAGATTTGAATTTTGAATCGGAAACGGATTTCACGCTTGGGAGTTCGGTTCGATTTGAATTTTGCATGAACAGTACCGCATAGTACTGTTCATGTGGTGGAGAGAAAAATTCTGATTTTCGAAATTTAAATAAAAGGCAACAAATTAAGAAGATAAAATAAATAGGAAATAAATCTAGAAAAATCTCTAAAAATACCAGAAAATTCCTGGGAATACAAGGAAGCCAAATAAAATAGATTTTGATTAAATTTATGTTTAGATTAGTTAAATTAAATATTTTTAATTTAGAAAAATTCTAATTAAACTTTATTAATTCAAATAAAATTGGCAAAATTTTCTAGAGACCTAAACTACTCAAAAGATTTTTGAAAAGCCAAATTTTGGGATGTTACAATTTACTTCATTATTTTCATTTCTCTTTCGAACAAATACCCACTTATACCCTACGGGGTGCACATGGGGAAGGCGAACGGCTTACTGGCCCAAACACCTTTCTTTTTTCAGAGAAAATAATCTATTTCTATTGCCTTCTTCTAATATTCTCAATCTGATCTTTTCTTACAATCAGCGAGCGATGCAGGCCCTGGATTAAGATCGATGATTGTTGCAATTTTCTTTGCAAAATCATTGTCGATATTGGCTGTTGTCTTATTCATAGATTCTCCCGAGGTCACAAAATTTATAGCTATTTCTTCAAGGGGCGATTCTTCTAATACTTCTACTTGCTCACCGCTGATTTCAATTACGGGGGCAAGTCCTTTTAGTTTTTCTGCTCCGATGTGTGCCTACACATCCATACTGGTATCTCCCTTCATAGGGATGTTCAATTCTGGTATGACTTTCCTGAAGGTTCCGTACTAGTATCAGGTCTCAACTGGCTCCCCTTCTGGTTCTAGGGAAATTTTGGTGATCGGCTGTATCAAGTCCTTTTTATCCTTTTCACAAAGCGCCCCTTGCATTTCAATTTAAGGGTCGGAGTTCTCGCCCTTCGTGAGGTCTTAGGACGGGATTAGGGATACATTCATCGGTATTTCAACCCTCTCTGGTGCATTGCATGCAGGCACATGCGACTTGGTCACGCTCTTCAAATCACTAAAGTGGTCAGACAGATGATTTGCTAATGCTTGCAAATTAATTATCTTCTGGACTGCAATTGTCTTCTAGACTTCAATTGTCTTCTAGACTTCTCTATTTCTTCACTAGTATGTGGGTCATGTGTATAGATTTCAATTATCTTCTGGATTTTAATTATCTTCTGGACTTCTCTATTTCCTGGTATTTTTCATCAAGGGGTTGATTTCCTCCCCCTAATGACGGGAACAATACTCATCAAATATGCTATTAGCGAAGCGGGCTGCATGCAAATCTCCAGTCATGGGGTCCAAATATCTGATTATGGTTGCTTTCTCATAACCAACGTATATCCCAGACTTTCGGAGAGGGCCCATTGCAGTTCGCTGCGGTGGTGTTATAGGTACATAGACATTGCAACCAAATCTTTAAAAATGAGAAATTTTCGGTGTTGACTCTTGCGCTAGTTGCATAGGTTAATGGATGTTATATACCAGTGGTCTAAGATTGATGAGAGTTGCTGCGTGCAGGACGACGTGTCCACAACATGTCGTTGGTAAATAACAATTCTGCTAGTGTAACACCCTGACTATAAGGAAGTCAAGATGTCACCTACAATCACTAGTCTTTAGGAAATTCACAACAATAAGTATTACTAGAATCGGCGTACCACAAGGATATACGTGAACAGGAAATCATCAACAGTTTAATCAACGGATTGGAAATAAACATTTCAGGGAGATAAGGTAAATACGGCCATGTTGGCTTATTACAATTCAACGCAGTGTATAAATAGAAGACAATAGTAAGTTCTCAAATGTTTTGAATTATAGTAGTGAGTGCATCGTGTTGATCTACCCTCCATGAAACCGTTCTTCCTTGTCATTTACCTAAATAAAACAACAAAGCAAGAATGAGCCAAAGACTCAGCAAGTACTTGAAAGTAACAATCAACATCCAATGAACCATATACATTATCACAGATTGAACATTTATTGGAAACAATTCTTATGAATGGATGAAATGAAATGATGCAAAGAAGGAAGTGGACATATTAAAAGATATACGGTATAGCGAGTGAAACACCCGCTTGTTCACTAAAAGTTTCCGTATGAAGAACGTTTCATACGGTGTCCAACGTGGCCCACATTGGAATGGTGGACACACGCATCCATTCGGAATTGATGGGATTTCGATGCCCATACCGGAATTGATGGGTCTTACACGAGAACTCCACTTTCGTGGTCATTATGAATTAATGCATGACATGATGTGATCTCATGGTAAATTTGAACATCAAGCATTAATGGAAAGAAATACACATGGCATTCAACTACACATGAAAACAAGTATAACCATGTACACACACATCACATATTGTATCAATATTAGCATACAAGTACTTGCCTGCCGCGCTGCGACGGGTTGGGGGGTAACTGAGATACCCCCCCACTCACCGCTTCACCGCCTACAATATAAAATAATCAAAATAAGGACAAACGAGCAAGACATTGCTACACGTGCCCTCCCACAATCTCTAATCAAACCAACCAAACAAAAGATTCAATTTGATCCATTCGCCCAAACATTCCAAATACCCCTAAACTGGCAGTTTTACTAGAAAATTCACCAATAAATAACCGTAAGTCCAAAAGACCTGAAACGAGTGCTCAACTTCTCTTAACGTAACTGGCTACAAAACTCTAGTTGATGGTAAACTCTAATTCGGCCAAAACAGAGGTCTAACGATCCAATGAAAAACTATAACCGCAGTCTGCCCAGAATTCAGAACAGCCCTAAAGAAAAGGCTCTAACTTTTAAACCACTGATCCAAATAAAGTGATCTTTATCAGCATGGAAACATGGTGAAATTATCTTCATAAACCTAGTTGGGTGGCCGACCTGGTTCTGAATCTAACTAGATCAAAACCTAGGTGCAACCGACTATACCCAGAATTTCTGTCAGACAGAGTAGTACGTGGAAAAACAGTCATAACTTTTAAACTACTGGGTGAAAATTCGTGATCTCGGTGCCAAAAGAAAGCTAACGAAACCAGGAACATATCTCTAGGAGAGGTCAACCCGAGCTTCGGCCTCTAAAGGGTCGAAACTGGCCGCGCAAGGAGACGGATGCGTTCTGGAATCTCCAGGACAGAACCCGATTTAGATCTAATCCACCATTAATCAACAAAACCGAATCAAACTACCACTAAAACATTCGTTACCCTTGAAGATCTGCAGGGAGACGTGGATCCACCTCCCAAGAACCTCCCTCCCTTCTCCTCCCTTCCTCTCCAAGACCGCCACAAGATCGCCGGCGAACGGCCTGGGCGCCGCTGGAAGGAGACGGCTTCGGGGGGAAAGCTTGGGGCGACGCTGGGGATCTCCGCAGCAGCAAGACGCCGTCAAAGAGCAGCAAGAAACACCGGGGAGGAAGAGAATGGGGGTGGCGGCTCTAGGGGGGAAGAGGAGGAGTGGGAGGCGGCTAGGTTGGGGGCGCCCCCCCCTTGGCCGCCCCCTTGGGCCGCCTCCTCTGGGTCAGCTGGCCGCGCCGCGCCCAGTTGTCGTAAAATGCGAAAACCCCTTCCCCATCAGAAAATTCTATTTATTTGCACTCTTTTTCATGCCCGACTTATTTTACAACTCCCGACTCAAAACCGGGTATTACAGCTAGTCCATTCTGGGTGTGGATATGCGGTACGAGATGGTCAACTTAATTTCTCATTGTCATGCAATAATCATCAAATGCCTTCGAAATAAATTCTCTGGTGTTGTCTATTCTGGTGGACTTTACATGATGATCAGGGAAATCATCTGCGAGATTAACTTTGCAGAAGCATGGTTTCTCGTAGACAATAAACAAACGTATGACCGTTTCGAGGAAGCATCGATGAGCACCATAAAATACCCGAATGCCCCTGACAGGGGCTGTATAGGACCGCAAAAGTCTCCCTGGATACGGTCCAGGAATGCCGGGACTACATCCTTCTCTTTTAGAGTAGAAGTTTTAGTAATTAATTTCTCAGTGGCGCATGCAGGGCACACAAAATCTTCGTGATTCGAGAAATTCATTATATTGACATTATGTCCCTATGAATTGTTAATTATATTTCTCATGATCCTAAGACCTAGGCGGCATAATCTATCATACCAGAGATAGAAAAGGTTCAGAGCTTCTAAATACAGTTTTCAGGGCAGTATAGGCTGCAGATGACTTAATATTAGTGTAGTATAGCCCAGTTTCAAATGAAGAAAGTCGTTCTAATACTATTTTTCTACTTTATTCACACTTTGTAATGAGCAGGTATTACTTACCATGCTCTTCTTCAGTATCTACGTGGAAACCGTTAGCGCGAATATCCTTTAGAGTTCTAGTCGATTCTGGTTACAACAAGTCTTCTTTAATGACCAAAGTTGTGCCCCATTAAGAGTATAATTATGGCATTTCCTGAGCCGGTTATACAAGTATTGCTGCCTGCGATTGCCGTAAGACTACAAGCATTCTTATTGATCGACTGAAAAAATTCCGTCTCTCTCAAGGTGGTAATCATTGTGCCGCTACATACTAAGCACACTTCCTCAATAGGGCGCCACACGCGTTCTAATATAATGTACTTTATTAATATGCAGCAAAAAACAAGCAACATATAAATAAAACGCTTCAGATATTAGAACATAACTTGCTATTATAAATACGGGAATAAGTCTTGCAGGACTCATCATAAGAATTTAATGCTTTGCTCTCCTAGAGCTTACAACCATTATACAATGTTCCATCACAATCAGAAACTGCAAGTGACTGTAAAAAGATCTAAGTGCAGTGCGTGCACTAGATTGAATCAGCGAAGTATGTAGTAACTTCTGCCCAAATCTGCTCCATGGCGATCCTCTCCTCTTGGGCAACTACGGTTGCTGCCGCTACGATGTCCAAATGAGGAGTGATGGGGGATGCTACTAGGCTGTCCACATCCATTAGTGCAACTAATGGTTGTGGATCCTCTGTGCCTGCAATGGCGAGGTGTGCCTTATGTTGTCCTTTGCCCTTTTTCTTAGACAGGAAAGCATCTATAACATGCTTGCGACCCACGACCTTACCCTTCTTGCCCCTCTCCTTCGTGAGAGGCTTCCTCACCTTGTAGCTGCTAGTATTGGCTTCATGGCCAACATTGCTACTAGGCGGCTGTAGTTCTTCCTTAGAACATCATCTTGAGCTTTCGCAACTTTCATGATGTCAATTAATTAGGCATAGTCTATGTAGCCATCTTGACAATAATTGCGTGCGGATTGCACAGCATTCGGGTGAAAGGTAGGGAGAGTCTTCTCAATCTTCTGCTCATCCGTGATTACATTATCACAGAGTTGAAGACTTGTACTAATTCTGTACAAATTCTAGCCATGCTGGGTCAGTTCTTCGAACTCCTGGTTCGTGATGCTAGTCATCTTTATATTCATGCAAAGTATTCATAAGATTACTGTTGGTAATCTGCATAAAATAATTGTAAAATTCTCATAATGTTCTTCGAACTTTCGGTTCGTGATTCTCGTATTTTCTCACGTATTTTCATGGTTTATCGCTATTTCAAAGATTAAAAGTAATATAAACAATCACAAATAATCAAAATCAGAAATATAATATATAAATTGCATAGAAATAATAATAATAAAGTTAAACAAAGCTTCAAATGCAAAACCGATTCAAAATTGAATTCCCAAGGCTCTTTTCTACTTGAAAAAGAACTTTTGGTGAATTCTACAATTTCCAGCGGTTAAAATGTGAAATTTTAGTTATGAATTTTTTTTGCGTAATTTTCATAAAATCCAAGGGGTTTTCTGCAAAATTTCCTTTTCCTCGAAAGGATCTTGTAATTTTTAGAATTTTCTAGGTGTTTTCTCAAAAATTTCTTTTCCGAAAGAATCTCATAATTTTCGAATTTACGAAGGGTTTTGCAAAATTGATTTCCTTGGTCTACTTTCTCGCCTTCTACCATTGCTAAGGGGCTCGGGGTAGGTTTTCACTGTGTGCCCCCGAGCCATGCATGCCTCTCCATGGGAGCCGCGGTGGCCGGGCGGTGGTGGCTAGGCACCGGAGCCTCGTGCGGGCGGCGATGGTCGCTGGGGCATCGGAGTTGCATATGGCGGCAAATGGGGGATTTGCACGCGGGAGACGGCGGTGCATGAGGCGGCGGCTGAGGTGGCGGTCGGTTACTCCTTGGTCAAGCGTGGCACTTCCTTCCCCTCGGCCCGCAGCGCGCTCTCTCTTCCTCTTTTTCATTTTTTTCTCTCTTCTTTGAGGATGGTGGCGATCGGCGCGGGCGCCCGGCGTTCGGCGGCGGCTTCGGGTCGTGGAGGCTCCGGCTGCGAATCGGTGGCCGTGAGGGGAAAACACGTGCGGGCAGCGCGATAGGTGGCGGGCAGGCGGCGCTTCGAGTGGCCGTGGTGGCTTGCCGGGTGGTGGTGCGATCCAAGTCCATGCGGGCCCTCGCCGAGGTGGCGACGAAGTCGGCGACACGACTTCCGTGTCGCGTGCGCCGCCGCTTTTTCGCTTTGTTTGTGTATCGAGAACGCCGACCGATGGTGGCATCGCGGCGGCGTTGCGGTCTTGTGTGCATGCGGCGACGCTCGAAGCGCGACTTCAAGGCGGTTTGCGGGCGCACGGCGACCGTGGAGGTTTACCGCAGTCCGTTTACCAATTTTTACTATTCATCCAAGAAAATACTATTCATTGGAGTACTGTGTTGTGTGCACTATTCATTTGAGACTATTCTTGCAATCTATCGATCGACATTGGCCTGCGACTTCAAGTCGGCTTATGGTAGATTAGAATGAATTTGTAATTTCAATCTACGGTACAATCGACATCCAATCTTTCATGCAATCTACCGATCGACATTGTACCGACGACTTCAAGTCGGCTCGCGGTAGATTAGAACGGATTTGCGTGGTAGAAAACCAATCTAGAAAGCAAATTTGCAGAATTGAAAGCGATCTAGAAAATACGATTCAATTTACGAGTGTCGTTTTTCGACGATTACCTTTCGATACGAGGAGAGTCGATCGTGCTGATAACGTGTTGAGGAACCGTCGCTGGCGAGTCCAGTCTGAACGATAACCTCGTAGACAAACATAGAATCACATCAAATAATGCAAGAACATAATAATAGATTGAACACAGAGATGTAGGGGGCTTGTTGCTTCTCTTTATTGCTCTTCATCCGATCAATCCTTTACAATGACTAGCACCCCCTATTTATAGAGTACAGCCCCTGCTAGGGTTTGAGATTGGGTGCCCATACATGGGCCTGCTGCTGGACCGAGCCCATAGTTTCCCAACAATTTGTAGCTAAATCACGCGACACGCTTTTCTCAGAAACAGCTGTAAATGTGATTAGTAATCTTGGTCGATCACCTCAACCGGAGCGGAAGATAAGTAAAAGGCACCAATGGTCTTTGATGCTCCTAATGCACCGAATATTATTATGGACGAGGATAGGCTAAAAAAGACCTTATAGCTGAGTACTATAAGGCCCACGCGAAGACCCATGCCCACAAGAGGTAATAGGACATATGTCTGCAAGTCTAAGTTGATTTCCATCCGTCGAGTATTTTATTTTCAAAATGTGTGTTTATATCGTAGTTGTAATTCAGATCGAAGGTTTGTGCATGTAGCCATTGTATCATAGGAACAACTAGGCAAATATATGCATCTAACTATGTAATTCAGACCTCCATGGTTAAGTGTTATGCCGGACTTGTAATCTCATCTTTGTTGCTTCATTCTTGTCTCGCTCGAACAAAAGTTTACAAAATATTTCATCAAATTTTGAGGGTTTTTGTGTAAAAACAAAAAAGGGATCCGTCCACGTAAAATGGTTAAGACACGATTTATTTACAAACAATTGCATATAGCAAACTCTAATTTTTTATCATTAACAATTATTCATAAACAACTCTTCTAACCATTTAGTTTTATAAAATTAAAGCTATTTTTTTTAAAAAAATTATCGTACCGTACCGTACCGTGTCCTGCCGTACCAACGAGTGCTCGGACCGGACTGGAAAAGCACGTCTAACTCCCAGGTCTACCGGCCAGTAGTGTTCCAACACCTCAGCTGTCAGTTGTTACCGTCCAACATAAAAAAACCGCTTGCGTTCCACACGGATCGCGACTGAATAGCGGATAGGCTGGTACCGGTTGCGTCGTTACGAAGCGCGCCGATCGAATTGTGCGGCATTTGCAAGGAATAAGCCCGAATAAACGCCAAGGGTGCACTCGTAATCTCACCACACGCGCACGCAAACGCAAGGAAAATATCCCAAAAGCATCACCCACCACGCTCAGTCGGCAGGCACCACCATCAAAGCAGTCGCAGATAAACATCACTCATCCACTCCCCCCGGGGGAGAACCACAGCGCCGATCACACACAAATCCAAGACCACGCCCCACTCTCCGGACCAGCAAACAAGAAGCCGAGACCGGAGCCGCCGAGATGAGCGTGCTGATCCTGGACGGCTCGACGGTGCGCTCCTTCGTGGCGGACGAGGCCGCCTTCGCGCGCAGCGTGGACGCGCGCTTCGCCGCTCTCGACGCCAACGGCGACGGCGTGCTCTCCCGCGCCGAGCTCCGCCGCGCGCTCGAGTCCTTCCGCCTCCTCGACGGCGCGGGCTTCGGATCCGCCGAGCCGCCCCCGCTCCCCGCCGAGGTCGCCGCGCTCTACGACGCCGTCTTCGAGCAGTTCGACACCGACCACAGCGGCGCCGTCGACCGTGCCGAGTTCCGCGACGAGATGCGCCGCATCATGCTAGCCGTCGCCGACGGGCTCGGCTCCCAGCCGCTCCAGGTCGCCGTCGACGACGAAGGCGGGAGCTTCCTGCTCGAGGCCGCCGAGCACGAGGCCGCCATGATCGCCGCCAAGGTCCAAGCCGACCGCAAGGAGGCGGCCGCGGCCGCGGGGGCCGACAGCAAGTGACGTGGACGCTGCTACGTGGGTCGGTGGGCTTGTGTGTCTGTGTGTGGGTTCTGTGCTTACTGTTCCGAGGCGTTGCTGTACGTGTCAACGGGTCCAGTCGCACGTGTACGTACGTATGGGAGGCGTGGCGTACGCTGAGAAAGTAGTCGAATGGAATAAAATGCTTTTCTCTACTCTGGGCAAATACGCTTACGTGTAATTCCCCCCTTGTTTGATACGAATGCCAAAGTGGAGAATAATATAAATTGCCTTTACCAATTTCTTTCCCCCTTGTTTGATACGAATGCCAAAGTGGAGAATAATATAAATTGCCTTTACCAATTTCTTTCCCCCTTGTTTGATACGAATGCCCAAGTGGAGAATAATATAAATCGCCTTTTGCTACTACCAATTTGCCATCGATTCAAGTTCAATGAAGAAGGAAGCGATCCTGCTGCCAATATGTATCCTCCCGGAACAAACTGTATGCTTTTCCCAAGCATTTTGCAACATCCGGTCAGAGCATTATATGCTCGGACATGCTACGCTGTTAGCCTTTTTTAGCTATTTTAAAAGTGGTATAGACCTAAAGTGCAATTAAATCAGTAACATAGATCTAAATTTTTCTTAAATAATTGATGTTGTAGTCGGAATACAATAAATCCAAACACATAATGAACACTAAAAAAACACAATGTAAAAGAGGATTCATATTGGCAGCGATCATTACCTGGTGCACTATAGTTTCACACTTTCACCAGCGATCTCTCCCGTGCGTTCAGCCTCCACGTACACGCACACAGGTGCACGCTCCTACGCACTACCTCAACTTGTACGTGCGTTGATTCATGGGCCGCACCAAGTTTGGTGATAGATCCGACGGTATCTGTTGGAGGCATCCCTCGGCGCACCTTGATTCTACGTGCCGCAGTTTACCAAACAAACCATGTGTGAATATATTGTTAGATTTTATCTGTACAATCTACTGTCGGAGGCGCACCCCCAATTCTGCTATGCTGTTAGCCTTCTAGGTGGTGGCGTCAGCAGCAGCAGAGGAGGCGAGGCTGAGGTGGCTGGAGCATAGGGGCCGAGGATGCAACGGCCCATACCATTGAGGTGTATCATTGGTCCATAAGATTTTAATTTGAAGTTAAGTGGGACACGGATGATCCAGCTCAAGGTGGTACATTGAGGCAAACCATTGGTCCAGGGGATTTCAAGGGCAATGGTTGTACTTGGCGGATGATACGGGTCATGCGGATGATCTGGGTTGAGCCAGATTATCCGGGTATACAATGTTCTAAATTTTTACCACTCGAGGCTTGGAAAATTGAACTGAGGTGGATGATCTGGGTCGTGGCGAGTGATTCGGGTCTGTAGTAACTTTTAAAGAAATATGTCAAACAACTAGTTTTAATGTGTGGAGTCTATTTAAGGAGGCTCTACGCATTCGTTCCAGCTCTCTTGCAATTGAAGCTATTGCACACCTCTTGGAGAGTTCAATGGCACTTGAAGCTTAGATTGAAGAATCTTGAGTGGTAGTGTGAGATCTTGAGAGTAGATTAGGCCTAGGTTGTGCATCACTTCTAGTTGCTCGATCTTGCTGGGTTGAAGTGGCCATCTTAGACTTGTTACTCTTGGAGATTGGCCCTAGTCGGCTTGGAGGTCTTGGTTCGGTGACCTTCCTTGGAGGAGTTTGTGGGAGGCAAGAGTGCAAGGGAGATCGCCGAATCTCTAAGACCTTGTTAAAAAAAATTGTTATGTTCTGGTCTCATTTACTTTCCGCACTTACTTTCTCGCTCTTTCAATTCCTAGATTACCAGACTAGTGTAGATTCGGAACTAGGTTGCAAAACTTCACATGACTTATGTAGGAATTGTTTGATTAGACATAGGCACCTAGGTTGGGTCAGGAGAGTAGAATTTTATTTTGGTCATAGTTTGAAAAAGATTCTCAATTCACCACTCCCCTCTTGGACATCCGATCCACTTTATGCTTTCTTTCTGTATCATCTATTCATTTGCCCAACAAAAATTGATGAACAAAGAATACACCTTGGATCGAAGAATACTAAACATCACTAACGAATGTGCTTGCATTACAAACTGACTATTTTTAGCGCGCAAGGTATGATTTACCAGACAAAATTGGGAACAATAGTTGGAGAAATTAACGTCCTTATAATATGATGATGATTTTTTTTTACGAAATTAACGTCATGCAGATGGACTTTTTACGAAATTAACGTCATGCAGATGGACAATTTGGGGTTGCCTTTGTACGAAATAGGGGGTTGGGGGATTTTCTTGGAGGTCTGTTGATGTGAGTAGCAAGCGACAACGACAGTGCCAACTGTATATGCTTGTTCACACTACCTTTTCGTGCTTTGTTTCTGTACGTACGTAAGAATCCATCCTTGACTTGTCTGTACCTTGAGCTAGCTTGTGTGCTAAAGGTTCCTGTCCACATCACAGTAATTTACAAGAAAACAATGTAAACTAATCATTCAGAATTTCTACATGATCCCTCCGTTCCGGACAAGCCTAATTAAGAGGCCATAACACATGAGAAATAGGTGAAAGCTCGGTATCAAAATATAGCTTCAGAATTGAACATAAGAGCTCGGGTACTATTTAATACTATTTATAATACTATTTGCAAACACTATTTAACACAATTTCTCCCTTTACAAGAATTCAGCCATCAGGTACTATTTAACACTATTTGTAAATACTATTTCCCCTTTACAAAATTTCAGCCAGGAGTGATTTCCTTATTTTATTTGAATTTTCTTCTCCTTTTTTACCGGCTCTTATTTTTTTTTTATCTTGCACTCGCAGCTTTAAACTTGGGTCCCAACCATCTCCATCGCCACCCCTCGCTGCCCTCGGTGGTTCGGTGAGTCGATGAATGGTGATGGCATAGTGCCCTTGCTGCTAGGATTAGGTTGCCGCCTACATGCTCTCGTCGGTGTTGCAGTCTCGCTCTCGCACATTCACACACAAGTTGAAGACTATGGTTACGGCATGGCCATCTGGGCATCTAGGCATTTGGGGTTAGTGATTGGCTGAGAGACTTGGGCCTTTGTAAGAGGGGATTATTTTCCTCTTTTTCCGGGTGGCACTCCTCCAAGAATGGCCAGAGCGGCTCTGGCTATGGTAAAGGAGACAACGATAAGAACTTTAACAAGAACAACAAAGGTAACAAGAAGAAAGGCAGCAGCTGCTTCCCCAGCAACAATACATGCGGATCAAATCCAAGAATTCCCATTTCATGCAAATCGGATCATTCCAAACAGGGTGCATGCAATCATATATTTTCCATGTATAGCTAACTTTCCATGTATTATCACATGTACTAAATATGGTCAAATATGGACCATATTTGATGTGTATTTCCTTGTATAGTTTGTACACGTTGTACTCTATTTATATGCTTACATGCTGAAGCAATCGGCATGGATTCACAACTGAAACCTATTCTATCTTACGTATTTTTAGTGAGAACTGAGTGCTCCTCACCTCCTTAGTTTCAGTTCTAGTGAGAATTGAGAGCCACCTATTCTATGAGCGTATCAAGAGCTTCAAACCCTCAAGAGTAGGCACTGCCAAGGACGGTTCTAAGTTCTCACTAGAACCCAAAGAATTATCGTCTACCTCTGTTGCTTCACTTGCCTGCAATGAAAACAAAATTAATGGGAAATAACACATAATTATCTTTTTCAAACACACAAGATTCTATTTCACTACTATTCTAAAATGCTTAGAGAGAGACGGATGCATGCAAATATGTGCAGTGTAGGCGGGTGGTCCGTAGCCAAGATGCGAGAGGCTCAGTCCGGTGGCGGCGCTGCGGCAGCTCGGGTCCGGTCATACGACACCGTAACGCCCTGGTGACATTTTTGTACTTTGTAAAATCGAGGAGGCCGACTAGATGGGGGGAGTGAATATTCTTTCTAAAAATATCTAAGGCTAAAACCGATTTCTAATGCGAAAGCGAAAGTTAATTCGGTTTTGCACCATTAAACCTAAATATTCTAGTTCCCCTTAAGTGCGCCAACAACCTTAGTCCAAGTCAAGGTTTGTAATCCTAGTTTTACATGCAATAATTTAATTTTAGGAATGTAAATTGCACAAAATAAATCACAAGAGAGCAAATCACAATAGCACAAGGATGTTTTACCGTGGCGTACGAAGACTTGACGGTCTCCCCTAATCTACATTGAGGTAATCCCAAACGAATTAGACTGGCTTCACGAATTAAGCCAACACCTCAGAGGTAAGCCCAAACGAATCACAGCTCTAGCAATCCACTCGGGGTTGCTCTTCCTCCACTCCGAAGATGACGAGTACCAAACCACTCACAACACGCCGGGCCTTCTCACACGCTTCTTGAGAAGATTACCGCACAATCTTTCTCCAAGCCCTAGTTTTCGGCAAGTACTAAGAGTAATAAATCACAGCCTTAGCTTGAAGGTTATCAAGTGCTAAAAGATCAACTAATGATATAAATGCACTTCAATGCTCTCAACTACCTCAAAATATGAAATATGAGAAAATGAGTAGTAGAGAGTGCAGCAATAGCTCTAAGGCATTCAATGAGGTCAGTGCCTTTTAAGTTTGGTGCTGGTGCGGATGTATTTATAGCCCCCAACCACAAATTCGACCGTTTGGGGAAAGATCCCCAAAAATTTGTAAGTGCGGTACTACCGCCATGTATCGACCGGTACTACCGCACCTAGGGTTCAACGATAATATGCTATTCATTTAATGCTTCTGAACTAGCTGTTACGGTCTAGTGCGGTACTACCATACTCATATGGTGTGATACTACCTCTAGATGGTAGTACCACTCGGCTTAACTAGTACTACCGATTTCCAAAGGAGGAAACACTCCGAAAAATATGCTCTTTTGAACTAAACGTACTACCAACTAGAAATCAGACCTACTGCACTGTGGTAGTTCTACACTTCATGTGCGGTTATACCGCAAGGTGGTAGTACCATAGTTATACTTGTGGTCATACCGGTTTTACTGACAACTATTTTTCAGATGCAGTTTAAGATGCATGCATGTCTTAATTGACCAAGATGGGACAAAATAAGTCCTCAGGCTACTAGCCATGGCCCCTCTTTAGAGTACGACATATAGCCTATTAATCTGGTTTTTTTCTACCAATCACCGAGACCGGTAAAAACTATAAAAGGGTCATTGGGCTACAAAATACCTTTGTCTTGAGCCATGTCGATATTTTGTCATCTTTGCATGCATTTTCCATGTCGTCATCCAAAATCCCGTAACAAATTTGATCAAATCAAGAAGCACAACTTCAAAGAGCCAACACATGGCCTAAGTCCAATAAAAGAGCAACAAATAATCTTAGACCATGCCAACTAAGGATGCATGAACTTCACCAATTTGTAAAACACATTTACAAACTTTAGTATCATGCACAGACTTGTTACTCTTGGTGTTTGCCGACACCCAGACGGCTTTGAGGAGTTGCGCCGGTGATATTCTCAAAGAAGGTTGTGAAAAGACCCGGACGGTTATGAGCGGTTTGGTGCTCACCATCTCTGGAGTGAAGGAAGAGCAACCCTAAGTGGATCAGGATGTTGGTTCGAGTTGTGAACCGGTCCAAGTGGTTGGACTTACCTCGGAGGCATTGGCTCAATTTGTGGAGCCGGTCAAATGTGGTTAGGCTTACCTCAACGTGGATTAGGGGAGACCGGCAAGTCTCCGAACACCACGGTAAAACATCTTTGTGTTATTGTGGTTTGCCTTCTTGTGCTTTACTCTATTGTAATTTACATCCTTAGAATTAAATTGCTTACATATCTTTGTATGTTTGTTATCATTATCATCAATCTTATATTGTTGGTGCACTTAGTCAAGACTAGTTGATTTAGATTTTAATTGAGCAAAACCGAATTCATTTACAATTCCATATAAAACTCGGTTTTAGCCAAAAGATTTTTAAAACCGCTATTCACCCCCTCTAGTCGGTATCCTCGATTTTACAAGTGGTATTAGAGTTTGGTCTCTCTTTCATTAAACTTAACCGTCTATAGAGTAAAGGATGGCGGCTATAGAGGTCATGCACCCTAGTAGGGCACCACACTTCAATGGTTCAAATTATGCTTATTGAAAAATTAGAATGACCATCTATATTAAGATCATAGGCCCAAACCTATGGAGAATTGTTGATGTAGGTTTTGCTACTCCAATTGATCCACAAAACCCCACTCAAAGGAAAGAGCAAAACTTACAACTCGATGCTCAAGCTTTAAATGCTCTATATATCGCTTTGAGTGTGGAGGAGTTCAATAGAGTGACTAATCTTGAGAATGCTTATGATGTTTGGACAACTCTTATGGAAATTCATGAGGGAACCTTTACTGTCAAGGAAGCTAAATTGCATAGGTTGAACGCTCAAATATGAGTCATTTACCATGTTGCCTCATGAGAGTATCAATGAGATGTATTCTAAAATGAACAACATAGTAAATGAGCTCAAAGGCCTATCTTGTGATTTAACTGACCTTGATATTATGAGCAAGATGCTTAGGACTTTACCAGACAAATATGAGATCTTGGTGACATTATTCCTCAATTCATCCGAATTGCCAATGATGACTCATACCACTCTTTTGGGTAATCTCATCACAAATGAAATGTACAAGAAGGAAAGGATGAGCTCAAGGAGATGGCATCAACTTCAAGTAAAAGAATTCATGCCTTCATAGTTAAATATGATTCAAATGAAGATGAGGATCAAAATGAGAAAAATGATCACATCGAAGAAGATATGGTCACTCTCATAAATAAAATGGAAGATCTCATGAAGAGATGTGACTTACATAAAAATTCAAGCACATCTTCAAATGCAAAACAGCACACGACTCTAAGGTACTATAATTATCAAAGAAAGAAACATATTGCTTCAAAGTGTTCTTATGGTGGGGAAGATGAAGAAGAGCCCAAATCATCATCAAGAAGGAATAATGACAAAAGAAGATATTTTGCCGGATTAACCATAAATGATGATCCATCAAACCTCTCAAATACAAATGTGGCTCCATCACTATTTGACATGTTTACATGCTTTATGGTAAAAAGGTAATAATGAGGTAAATGATGATGATGAGCCTTCATATGATGATTTGATGGATATGCTAGTGGATCTAATTGAATATCTTGGAAAAGAGAAAACAAGATTTAAAGTTTTGAAGAAAGAGCTTATATCTCTTCAATATAATTATCATGAGCTAAAAGAAAAGCATGAGTCTCTCCTTCTTAAGGAGTTCACTAGCTCCCAAGTGGATATAGGCATAACATGTGATTTATTAGATGACGTGTAATGTGTAGTTGCTAAACCTTGCATTGTATCTAATGTTAGCATATCCACTTCTTGTGATAATTTGCTAGATATTCCTTGTAGCTCAAAAATAGATGCTTCTACTTCCTCTATGCTTGTTGAGACTAACCTTGTAGAGAAAAACAAAGAGCACAAGGACCAAGTCACCAAGTTGAGCAATGACTTGGAGAAGTGTTACAAAGGGGAGGCCTCTCTTGATGATATTTTGAGCAAGCAACAAAGATTAAATGACAAGAGAGGAATTGGTTTCACTGTCAAGAAAAAGGTGAAGAGCAACCCCAAGCAAAGTGGAAAACAATCCAAGAATATCAAGTGCTTCGGATGCAATGAGAAAGACCACTATGCTTTGGTGTGCCCAAATCAAATAGATGTCAAGTCAAGACATTAAAAAATGAGGCAAGCCAGCAATAAGCAAGACAAGAAGACAAAGAATGAAATAAAATATCAAACTTACTACAATTACCGGGAAAAGAGATATTTTAGTAAGGATTGTCCCAAAGGTATCCCCCCTAAGCCTATTATCTATAATAATCATTATTTGCTTAGGAAGGATAAAAATAACAATGTGTTTGCTAGAAGCGTTAGTTCACATAAAACTATTGTTAGGGTCATTTGGGTGCTCAAAAGTATTGTAACTAACATTCATGGGCCCAACCAAGTATTGGATACTAAAATACGCTTAAATGCTTAATAGGTACTTGAAGAGGTATTGGAGGTTTGTCTCACATGAAGATGTGGATTCCACCATGTGCAAAATTGGAGCCAAGCATGAGGATAATATTGTCACATCAAGCACCAATGTCATCTCGGTAACAAGTATTTATATTGAAGTATCTAGCCCTTTGCCTTGTGTATGTTGCATTCCACGAAAATCTTTTAAAAAGGGTGTTCTTGCTCTTCTCCAAAACTACATTAATTGAAACCTTGAGCAAGCACATTAAGGGGGAGTGCTAAATCATAATCATGTAAATCACATCCGTAAGTGTGCCCAAATAAATTAAGTGCTAGTAATGTTTTTCAAAATTGAGTCTTTTAGCCAAAAGTCAAAATTTTGAAATTATCAGTATATATTTGGAAAACTCGTTGAAATCTGTATCCAAAAGCTCTTCAAAGGTTTTCCAAAGGTTTTGATTCAAGAAAAATATATTTTAAGTGAAAAATGAGTTTCTAGCCAAAATTCTAGATCATAGTATCTTGTTTTTGATATAAACTAGATTTTTATGTAAAATCTATTCCAAGAAGGAAGTTAAAAACCATCCCAAAAGGAATATCCTAGAGTTGGCCATTTTAAACCTTTTTGGTATTCAAAAGATTTCCAAAAGGCCAACCTAGCAAAAGTTATTTGATTTTGAAACTCGTCCAAAATACTATCTTGACCTAAGTGGCCACTTTCTAGCACTTAAATGAGTTTTGCTATTTGAGTCAAATTTATTCACATGAATAAGTCCATAATGGTATTAATGACTCATATATGAAATTGGATATTTGAAATTTTATAAAAATAAAGTTTCATTTGTAAAAACAAAAGCTTAATTCATAAAAAATATTTAAGCATAGGATTTTTAAGGGATATATAAGTTGGAAATGCTCCAAATATATTTATTTGTTTGATTGTGTGAAAGTTTGGAGCAAAATACAATATTTCCATCTTTTCTCCTAAATCAAAATTGAAATCTGGTGACAGATTCAGTCTCAGCCGGTCAGACCGGTTACCTCCTAGGGATATGACCGTTAGCCCTCCGGTCTAACCGCCCCTTGAGTGCAGGTCTAACTCGTAGTTGTTGTCAACAACAGGAAATGACCTATCTGTTGATTTCTATTTCTTTCGGCCACCTTGATTGCTTTCTTTGGTCAAGATGTTTATTGTGATCCTTGCAAGCTACCCTCTACTGTTTTTCCTTGATTACAAATGCATTTTTGTCATTCAAGTGATATTCTTTCAAATGGTAGCTTCTCTTAATCATCTTGACCTCGCCCTGAGATTCATCTTTAAACGTGATATCATCTTATTCCTTCAAAGTGGCGTCTAATTTCATTCCTTGCCGATCATACTTCTCTTGACCAAGCTTAAGTACTTTCTATGTACTAGTGGATTGTCTCTTTCTCTCTCCTTCTTGGATGCTTTCTTTAAGGATCTTTGTGAAAGAAGTACAAGCACTTTGCAATTTCAAGTATTCTCGACACGTGGTATCCACAAGTGATGTTTAAGGACTATCTTTCAAGTGTGATCCACATATAGACATTTTCAGTGCTAAATGTCAAAGGAGGGAGAATTTAGTTGCAAATAATGGTCAAAGGAAAGGGGTTGAAGTCATCATAAGTTTTGGATTGATATATTTCAAAGAGATGACAAAGGGGTAGATTTTGGTTGGATGGAGAAAGCCTTTCTGTGTCAAAAGAGTACAACCTTTGTGTAAGGGGGAGTTTTTCTAAAAAGAGTTTTTCTAGCAAAAATGAAAAACGTTTTGGGATTTGTTTAAAATGGGTAAACTATTATATGGGAAAACTAATTTGTAATTTGTCCAAAATGGTTTATGGATCTTTATGAATGCATGTTTAACCCATGAGCATGAGTTAAATAGTCACATCCTTAAATTTTTCGCATTCTTTGTATCCAAAATATAGAATGAACTCCACCAAGAGTTAAACATGAATGTGTGCATTTTGTTTCATTCCATATATTTGAATGCACACATTTAGGGGGAGTTCGCTCTATGTTTTGTCATTTCACTAGTATTGATCTCATTCTTCCATGCACTTATATTAAGGATATCTACTTTGAAATGTATCATTGAGTATATAAAGCTTTTGTAGTTGATATATACTCATGTTAATTCAATTTCAATTATTTGCAATTGGATTATCATCAATCACCAAAAAGGGAGAGATTGAAGAATTTAGACCCATCATTATGAGTTAATGGAGTATTTTGATAATTAATGCCAATTGTTATGTGGACTGATATTTTCCATGAGTTGGTGAAATAGGTTGAGTCCTATGATGATGAAGACTTTGGATGCCATCATGAGTTGATTGTCATCAGGTCAAGATTTAAGAAGAGGATGCATCATGTGTTGATGCATATCAAGATCTCAAAAAGGAGATGATCATGAGTTGTTCATCAAGTCAAAAGAAGACCCATCATGTGTTGATGATATTCAAGTCAAGATTCGGGATGAAGGATGTCATCATGGGTCGATGAGCATCAAGATAAGATCCCGAAGTGAAGAAAATCTTTATGTGTTAATTATCAAGTCAAGAATCCGGACTTGAAGTGAAGATGCACATCATCAAGCTTCAAGAGGGTACTCAAGGCAAAGGTAAGACTAGGTAGGGCTAAGGATGTGTTCCTAGCCTTTTACCGGTTTTGGTGTTTTGTTGGAGACCGGATTACTACCACAGGTTGCCGTACTATTAAGAGGGGTCTTGACTAGTAGCTTGAGTGTGTTATGTGTTGATATCTCGTCTTGCTTGTTTTAGCTCTCGTTAGCATGTTGCCGATATTTGCGAATGTGTTTTGCAACTAGTCGAGGTTTATGCATAATCCTTGTAGCATGTGACTTTAGTTTGCGAATGTATTTTGCAAATGGTTTAAGTCCATATACCCTATTCCTTGTGGCATGATTCTATAAGTAGGCAAATGTGTTTTGCAACTTGTTGAGAATCTTACTTTCATCCCTTGTTTGCATCGTGCATCAATTGACAAATGTGTTTTGCAAATTGAATTGAAGTGAAGTGCAATCTATTCTCAATCTTGATTGGTAGAGGGCGGTCTGACCGCCCATGTTGACCGGTCGGACCGATGGGACCCCGATCTGACCGCCATGTGTTGGTCGGTTTGACCGGAACTCCGGATCAAGTGACCCAGTCAGTTTTTTTTAGTGAGTGTGTTTCTCTGGCTTTGTCTTGCTCCTTTGTGGAGCGGTCTGACCACACCCTTGGCGGTCTGATCGGGTTGGAGCGGTCTAACCGGCCATTGGTTGGCGGTCAGTCTGGATGTGTGTCCAATGGCTAGTTTTATAGCCGTTGGAGCAAGGGCCGTCTGACCGGCTATTGGTTGGCAGTCAGGCTGGGTTTTCCTATTTTTTTAAATCTTTCTTCCAACGGCTAGTTTTTCTTATGTGGGTATATATACCCTTTGTGGCCAGTTGTGGGAGAGGTTACTGGTGCCATATTCTTTTCCTTGAGTAAAGAGCAAGTCTTCTTATATTTTATGTGCATATGTTGCACTTAGTGAGCAAACTCTAAGTGCATGTGTTGCATTAGGTAGTGGATCGTGTATCAATTGAGCTTAGACACTTGATTCGTTCAAGTGAGCGTCTCCGACTTGTTACTCTTGGTGTTTGCCGACACCCAGACAGCTTGGAGAAGTTGTGCTAGTGATCTTCTCAAAGAAGGTTGTCAGAAGACTCGGGCGGTTGTGAGTGGTTCGGTGCTCGCCATCTCCGAAGTGGAGGAAGAGCAACCCCAAGTAGATCGATGTGTTGGTTCAAGTTGTGAACAGATCCAAGTGGTTGGACTTACCTCGGAGGTGTTTGCTCAATTTGTGGAGCCGGTCCAATGTGGTTAGGCTTACCTCAACGTGGATTAGGGGAGACCGACAAGTCTCCGAACACCGCGGTAAAATATCGTTGTGTCATTGTGGTTTGCCTTCTTGTGCTTTACTCTATTGCAATTTACATTCCTAGAATTAAATTGCTTACATATCTTTGTTTGTTGGTGCACTTAGTCAAGACTAGTTGATTTAGGTTTTAATTGAGCAAAACCGAATTGATTTACAATTCTGCATAAAACTCGATTTTAGCTAAAAGATTTTTAAAACATTCTATTCACCTCCCCTCTAGTCGGCCTCCTTGTTCTTACAGGGGTAGGTGCATGGACTTCAACCATTTACAAATTATAGTATCATACTATAAAGAGTTAATGTATGATCTTCAACTGTTTGTAAAACACATTCGTAAATAATAGCATCATGCCTAGAAGAGATAGAGCAAGCGGGATTGAGCTATCAACATAAGATGAGACTCAAGCTATGTAACATCCTAATTTTCAGGAATTTTTGAAATTTTTAAAATAAAAATAACCATTTGATTTTTCCTGAATTGTTAAAACTTAATTTGAAATTTTAGAAATAAAAATAATTTAATGTGAGTAAATCAAACTCTAATTAAATAAAAATTGTTTTATTTGATTTTCTAGTTTTATCTTGGATTTTCTTTTCGTAAGACCCTGTTGTTAATTCCTTTAAGTTTTTATTTATTTCTTTTCAGTTTTCCCAAATTTTGGAGTAAGTTTGAAACTTTTAAAAAATAAAATGAACCATTTGCATTTTCTTGAATAAATTTAAAGCTTAGATTGAAGTTCTAGAATGAAAAGTATTTTAAATTATTAAATCTAACTTTAATTAAATTGAAAATAGGTTATTGGATTTTATAGACTTTCTTGGATTTTCTCCAAATTCTTTTGCTATTTTCTTGGAGTTCAGTTTAAATTATTTGCTTTTCTGTTTTTTGACAAAATTCCTTTTCTTTCTTGTAAAATTTAATATAAATTAATTATTTTTAAAAGTGTTGGAATTATTTTGGAATTATTTAATATTCGAGTTTGAGACGCAAATTCAATTCCTTTTTCTTAAATTCATGCTCGTCGCCAAAAGTTCCAAATTCAAAATTTGAATTTTGAATTTTCCCCGGCCCATCTCTTTTCCTTTCCTTTCCTTTTTCCCCCTTTTCCTTTCCTCTCCTTTCTCTCTTTTGCCTTCTTTTCTTTCCTTTTCTTTTTTCTCTTCCTTCTTCCTCCTGGTTCTTTGCCCGCTCTGTCCCGTGCGCCACCTCTCTGCTGCGCGCTTGACCTAGCCGCCGCTCACACTGCCTCTAGTGCTTGTGCCTCCATCGCTCTGGCCACGCTCGGACCCCTATCCTTGCTGCGCATCGCGCGCCTTGCGTGACCAGCGCTGCCGCCTTCGAGCTCGTAGCACCGCCCATCCTGGCCTGCCACCCGCACCGCCCACCGCCTATCTTGCCGCCTATCTCGCGCCCTAGATTCTCGCTGCACTGCCGACGCCATGACCATGCCCGCGTTGCACACCTAGATTCCCAGCGCCAGCTCCCGAGCCGCCCCTTGACCCTAGCCCCCTTGCGCGCTTGTTGGCCCCACTGTGCCACGTTGCCCACACCCTGGCCATGCCTGCGCTCTGGTCTTGTCTCACACCCGGTGCGCCTGTTGCCTTGCACCGCGCGTGTCGCTCCGCTCCTGTGCACGGGCTATGCCAGCCCCACACCGTTCCTCCCTCCTCCTCAGCTCCCTCTATAAAAGCACTCTCCGGGCACCTTTCTCTACCCCGGACACCTTTCTCTTCCACCCCCTCACCGAAGCTCACCACCGCGTTTCCTTTATCTTCTCCAAAATCGACCACCACTACTCCTTCATCGATCTCCCTCTCCGGGGATGTCGTTGCCCCTCTAGCTGTGTCACCATGTGTTCTCGGACCTCCTCCTCCCATCCCCGAAGACCTCACCTCTTCTCCTCACCGTATTTCGCTTTTCCCCGTCGCTGGCCAAAGCTCCTTTCCCCACCATTCCCGACGCAGTTGACCACTCCCCACCGCCTTCGACCCCACCACCGGCATCGCATCGTCACGTTCTACATGGTGCTCCTCTCCTCTCACCGGCGTCGCCATCAGAGCACCGCCGCCCTCTAGTGTCACCGCCGCCCGTGCGCCATTTTCCCCATCGCCGCCACTGTCGACCACCCCCTTCGCTTCCTCTCGAGGCCGGGGTTCTATTTTGGCCCTTGCCACCCACCGCAGGACCTCCCCTCACCGGCACCACCCCTGATCTGTGCGCCTCCTCTGCTGCCTATGCTATGCTCCTTCTTTCTTCTTTCTGTGCTTTCTACCACTTGCATGTGGGACCCCAAAGTCATTGGCTACCCCTTTCCTTTATCTTTCTCCCTTGCTTTCACTTGCAGGTGGACCCTCAATTCCATCTACCCATTTCCTTTGTTCTGTGTAAAGAAATACCAAGCACAATATTTCTAGTTTTATCTTTTCTATCATTTCATGTGGTGTTAATTTTTCGGACGTTCGTTCTCCTTTATACGAACTCTAATTCTGTCGATTCTTGTTCCTAAATTCATATAATTTATTAATCTATCTATTAGTACTAAATTTATTATTTTTGGATTTTATTTGAATTTATTTAGGTTTTTTTGCGCATATAGATTCTGACGTTTTCAAAGAATTCATGGTACCGTCAGCCGAATCAACTCAAACCTTCAACGAAGGCAAGTCGTAGATCTTTGATCATTTTGAATCCATTTTTACTAAACTATATTAGTTTATATCAACATGCATTGCTAAGTTTATATCAACGGTTTTTGAGAATAGTTAAATACCCATTTGACATTATGCCTCCATGAAAAATTGGGAATGACATGTACCCTTGGACACCATAGGTTGGGTTAAACTTAGTTGGGCATATTTAATTACCAACATAGGTGCGTATTATGTTTAGCTATGCTTAAGTTGTACGATGTGATTCAAGATCACATGTTCAGAAATGATTAAATTTGACTTAATGAAATATGGAATCGTGGCGTGGCCACTGTTATTAAAATTTTTTATGCCATGGCAAGGGTTGCCATTTGGTCAGGATTGAACCAAAAATAATTTCATACATACTCAGGCGATTGATCGTGCAGTAAAGGGGATGATTTTGGGATGTGGTTGCCTCGCCTGAGTAGTCATTAAGGACTTAACTTTGTGCGCCATTGATGTGGGCCATACCATACAACCATATGTCCAGGGTGAGGTGGACCTGGCCAACTAATTAGTAATATTTTGATTTAGTTCTGTTTGGGTTGATAAGTGACGTAAGAGGAGGCCTGTGTGGCGAAACCTTAGCGAGCAGAACTGGATCAAAACAGAGCTTTGTAAAAGCCTTGTGATAATCACTTAGTCGCACTCCTTCGGAAGAAAGTTTTGGCTGACATTATAAGCTGATTATCTCATGTGGGTCAAGCTGTACAACACCTGCAGAGTGTTAAATACTATTTGAATAGATGTGTCCCCGGTTATGGACAATACCTAGTGATTTCATACGAGGGGTAGTTTTTCTCAAAAATGTTGGTTGGGATTTGAGTAGTTAGTTCTGGTGAATTGGTTGGGAAGTGAACGACGGATAGTTCATTAGTTGTTTCAAAGAACTTGTTTACTCATGTATTTAATCTATTTATTATATTTATTATCAATACTGCTTTCTGTAAAATAGCCATAAAGCTATCATTGTTCAAGCCTTGCATGAATACAATATGCATATATTTCCCTACGACTTGCTGAGTACTTTATGTATTCACGACATTGCGCCATTGTTGATCAGTCGCTGAGGAAGAACTAGGGAACACCGAGTACTTCGAAGACTATGTGAATTAGGCCGCGTTCTCCACTCGATTACCGGTGGGCATGTCAGATGGCTACCACGAGTTTATTTTATTCCACTGCAAGTTTACCCTTTTTATCTTAAGTCATGTGTGGCAAACTCTGTAAAACTTACATAAGGTCCGTTGCTACTAAGTAATATTAAATTGCCTTTTCTTAGCTATTTTGTTGTATGGATATAATTTCATCGATATTGCAATTGTGTGAACTAGCTACTGACCATGAGACTAGTTCAGAATACACAGAGGGTTCGGATTCAGTGATCCGGGGTACCGACAAGCTACTAGATCCCTCTTAATAGTACGACAACCTATACTAGCAATCTAGTCTTCCAACCAAACACCGAGACTGATAAAAGACTAGGAACACATCCTTAGCCTATGCCCTCTCAACTTGTCATCCCAGTCCTTGGCTCTCTCAACTCTAGACTTTCTCTCCAACGACTCTAGCGAGTAGAACGGCATTGTTCTCGTCAAACGTCTAAGGTGAGTAGCACGATATTGTCCTCATCTCCGTTGCCGTCGTCTCGGCTTTCCACTTCTCCATAAGTCAATGTCTTCTTGCAGGATAGATTGATACCATTGCACTCTTTCATAGTCTCCTTCGATTGCATTCGTGCTATCCTCGTTATAGTTTTATTTTTATTTAAAATTTTAGTTATTTTTCATTACAGTTCGTATACAAATCAAATTGCTATTTTTATTTAATTTATTCCAAATCTTAGTTATTTGGGTACTTTACTTTGTAATTATTATGAAAATCGAATTGTAAAGTTTTCTTTTTATTTATTTTTATTCTGAATTTCAATTATTGTTGGTTGGAATTCGTATACAAATCAAATTGCTATTTTTTCTTTCATTTTTATTCTGAATTATAGTTATTTAGGGACTTTACGTTGGAATTTGTATCGAAATCAAATTGCTAGTTTTATTTTATTTTTATTCTAAATTTTGGTTATTTTTTTGGAATTCGTATGCAAATCTAATTGCTAATTTTGTTTAATTTTTATTTTGAATTATATTCATTTAGGGATTTTACTTAGGAATTTGTGTGTAAATCAAATTACTTATTTATTTTATGAATTTCAATTATTGTTTGTTGGAATTTGTATACAAATCCAATTGCTAATTTTTCTTTAATTTTTATTTTGAATTATATTTATTTAGGGACTTTACTTTAGAATTCATATCGAAATCAAATTGCTATTTTTATTTTGTTTTTTGTATTCCAAATTTTAGTTATTTGTTTTGGAGTTGCTATACAAATCTAATTGTTAATTTTTGTTTTTTACTCTGAATTATATTTTGGGATTTTACCTAGGAATTTGTATAGAAATATAATTACTAATTTTATTTTATTTTTAATTATGAATTTATGTTATTTATATATTGTACCGGACATAAACTCTTTTTTTAATTTTAAAAAAGTAAGATCATTATAACCTGGACGATATGATCAACAATCAACGACGTAGGTCTTTTTTTTCTCCGATTAATATGAAAATTTCTAGTACTTAACAGAAGATCTGAACTTTTTTAAAAAAGGGTGGTTTAATAAGGTAATAGAATGACATGTTGCTCTTTAACTGATGACTCGGATATCCAAAGTCCTATTGGGCTAGACTCATGCAGGGGTGCTCAGAGCTTCTCGATAAAAGCTTGAGCAACTGGGCCAAACAGCCCGGCTTGGCTCCAAGTCTGGTCTCAAATCGAAGTGGTGTAGACAGAGACCAAAACCCACGCAGCACGCGCGCGGGAGGGAGAGCCCAACCCATACAGCAAACAAACCCAACCCAAACTCAACCGCCCAACCCGTGCGAGTCCTCTCCCAACCTCATCTCCTCATCAGTCCTCTCCTCGCTCCCTCGCTCAGACACCTCCTCTGCCTCCAATGGCGCCCATGGCCATCTCCACCCCCCTCGACGTCCGCGCCTCTCCCTCTCGCCTCCTCTCGCACAGGTGAGAGCCACCTCTCTCCCGTTTCTCCAATCACGGACTGCTCGTTCTTGCCCTCATCTTTTGTCTGGTCCTTGCTTTAGGCGGAGTGGAACCAGAGCGTGCCTGGGCCTCCGAGGTGAGCCTTTTCTGTACCTGTTTAGCATCGTATATGTAGAAATATTGTTCCGATTCTTTTACGAATCCGATGGAGCCAGCTAAGGAAGATTGAGTTGTGTAGGCGAGGACCTGTTTGGAATTTGGATCGTTTTATTTGGTACGGCTTCAGCAAGATGTCGTAGATTGTGGTCTACTGGTTAGAACATCGTTTGATTTCTGTTGGGGTCGCGATTGGCAGGCCTTTCATAGAGTTTAGAGAACTGGAATGCTGGGATTACCTGAGAGTATATAACACTAGAATGCTGTGCTTATTTAAACAACTACGGTTTGAGAAAATTTGTGAAATCTTGCTTGGGCCTAAAATCCGGAATGTTTCAACAATGGTGTAAAGTATGTTAAGAAATGTACGGTTGTGGATGAGAGAATATGTTGCAAAAGGATAACGGTCATAGCAGCAGTGCATTGCATATTACCTCTGTTCGGTCTGAATGTCTGATCTTGAAGTTAATTTAGGGCCTTCTTGCAGTTCTTGCTGATTGCAAAGTAGGCATATGGCAAACTGTGAACTAGACTGTTTCAGATTGTACTTGCATTAATTATGTCAGGCACTGCAGTGTATTTGCACAATTCAGCATAATTTGAAGAACACACAAAGTCTGTTAGCGTAAAGAGAGAATATGGAGAATGCTAACTTTGCAATTTGCACTGGACATACTTTTGGATTCTTTTTTCTGTTTAGTTCATGTTTATTTTTTCATGGTCTATTATTGCAAATGTGTTGAATTGCTCTCACTCAAATTCTACACATAGGACTGCAATTTGTAACACCTGGCGTTTCTTCACGGTTGGATGAGAGGATACAGTGTCATTCTTACCTGAGGTGATGATATAATTGAACTTTGAAGCTACTATGCCTGTTTTTTTTAGGCTGATAAGAGCCTGTCTAGTATTTTGTTAGGTTGTGTATTAGAAGTTTGGTTATTTATTTTTCCAGTCAATAGTATGTGTACTAAGATTCATCCATAACATTGTAAATTATTTTCTATAGGCAAAATACAATTGTAGCATCGGAGAATGAAAATCCACCTTTAATGCCTGCTATCATGACTCCTGGCGGCCCTCTTGATCTGGCAACAGTACTATTGGGAAACCGTATAATCTTTATTGGTCAATATATTAACTCACAAGTGGCACAACGTATAATATCACAGCTTGTCACACTTTCCGCTATTGATGAAGAGTCTGATATTCTGGTTAGTGTACATTTCTTTGTTATCGGAGGTTCAAAATATATCTTCATAACATAGCATTTTGCCTTAGTGTGTATTGTAGCTGTCATGTGGGGTAAGTATTACAGCCATAGATCACCCGAGATAGCAGCAGGGCCATCTGGTCCAACCGGCAAAACCGATTCACCGGTGGCTTTGACCGGCACAATGGCGGTCGACCGATCCGAACGATCCGACCGCAGCAGCGGACTCTGATTGCTTTTGGTGCAACCGAACAGCATACAGATTGATGACTTATAAGTGCTATATGAGTTGAGGTAAGGTATCCCTTCAGGATACGCAGGCTAGCTAGCTAAGTCCCTTCAGTACACTTAGGCTTTGAGAAGAGATTAGTATCCAGGAAGAGTTTTATTAAGAGATCATGTTAGCTACAACATCTACTATATGAGGATGTTATGTGTCAGCAGGAAAGGCAATCAAGAAGTTATTTTCTAATCTTCTCTCTCCAATTCTCCTCTATGCCAACCCCTGTTCTTGCATCCTCCCCTTGCGCATTGCTGCCCTGCGCCACAGCGCTTATCCCCATCACGGCACCTCGCCGAAAATCTGGCCCAAAGCCTCCCACAACCCACAACAACCCAATACAACCACGTACAGGCATGAGCGTGCGTGGCCCATGGGGATCGCCTCGCGAATAGCGGCCAATGTCCGGCGTTACCTCTTCGCATCGGCAATGAGTACTTCGACATCGATTGTCACACGATTTTTTTGGACGGATTCGACATCGTGCTTGGTGTCAAGTGGCTGCTTACATTGGGCCCAATTCTTTGGGATTTCGAGCATCTTCAGATGTCGTTAATGCGGGATGTCTGGCGAGTCACTTGGCATGGTTTGGTGGCACGGAGTTCAAGGGCATGTACGCTAGTGTGTACTGGCCAAGAAGTGATGATCGAATTTCTCGGCAATTCGACAATATTTTTGTCGAACCACACGGCCTTCCACCCGGCCGAGTCTAGGAACACCGCATTCACCTCCTTCTAGTAACCGGACCTATGGCGGTTCGTCCTTATCGTTATGCGCAACACCAAAAAGACGAGCTCGAACGTCAATGCGATGACATGATGGAACAGGGCATTATTCGCCGCAGCTCTTCTGCTTTTTCAGCTCCAGTACTTTTGGTCTAGAAGCACAATACTATCAGGCATTGAACGCGAAGATAGTCAAAGACAAATTTCCAATTCCAGTTGTGGAAGAGTTACTTGATAAGCTGCTGGGTTCCAAGTTTTTTTTACAAAACTGGATCTTCGATCAGGCTATCATCTAGTGCGGATGCATCCATCAAATGTGGAGAAGATGTTTCGTACACATGAGGGTCTGTTTGAATTTATGGTAATCCCTTTCGGTCTGACTAACGCCCCTGCAATGTTCCAAGCTTTGATGAATGCAATTCTCCAGCCGTTCCTCCACCGTTTCGTGCTGGTATTCTTTGGTGACATATTGATTTATACCTCCTCTTGGGCTGACCATCTTCGCCACGTATGAGTGGTATTTACACTTCTCCAGAAGCACCAATTTTTCTCAAGCGGACCAAGTGTTTCTTCGGGGTTTCTTCCATGGCTTATTTAGGCCATGTTATCTCCAAAGACAATTTTGCCAAGGATACATAGAAGGTACAAGCTGTTTTGGATTGGCCTATTCCCAAAACCATGCGCACTTTACGTGGGTTTTTGGGACTAGCCAGCTACTACCAACGATTCATATGTGGATACGGTGTGTTGGTCGTTCCTCTCACTCAGCTACTTAAGCGGGAAGCATTCCGATGGTCACCTGAATCTGAGCATGCTTTCAAATGCGCTTCAATCCGCCATTACATCGGCCCCGCCTCCGACTTCTAGATTTTGGCATAGATTTTGTGGTAGAGTGCGATGCGTCAGGATCCGGTTTTGGTGCCGTGCTTCATCAAGGTGTCGGACCACTCGCATTTTTTAGCAAGCGGATTGCCCCTCGGCATGCCAAACTTGCTGCGTATGAGTGTGAACTTATTGGATTGGTACAAGCGGTGCGTCATTGGAAACCCTACTTATGGGGACGATCTTTTCTGGTGCGTACAAATCATTATAGTCTGAATTTTTCGTTGGATTAGCAGCTTTCAACTATTCCACAACATGCCTGGGTGAGCAAGCTACTAGGGTTTGATTTTTGTGTGGAATACCGGCCGGGCCAGTAGAATATCGTGGTCGACACCCTCTGGCGGCAAGATGCTGATGTCGCCACAGTGTTTGCACTTTCTATGACGACATTTTCTTTGCTCAACGATCTCCGGCAGGATGCGACTAGCGATCCAGCTTTGGTCGCTCTCAAGGATCAGTTGGATGCTTGGACATTGGAAGGCCCTTGGAGTTAGCTTGATGGGCTAGTACTCTATGATGGTCTCATTTACCCTCATCTTCTCCTTGTCTTCCAGAGATATTATCTTCCGCTCATACCACCGGTCATGAGGGGGGTCAGAAGACGCTACATCGATTGAAAGTTGATTTTCATATTCCTAGCATGCGTATGGTGGTCAGGGACTTTGTGCGTGCATGTGAGGTGTGCCAAATGAACAAAATAGAACAATTACATTCAGCCGGTCTCTTGCAACCGTTGGAAGTACCCTGTCAGGTTCGGGCAGACATCTCAATGGATTTTGTAGAAGGTCTACCAAAGGTACACAGCAAATTGGTGATTTTGTCTATCGTCGACTGTTTTTCTAAGTATGTTCACTTTATTCTACTGGGACATCCATATACGGCTGGATCCATGGTGCGAGCATTTTTTGATGAGATAGTTTGACTGCACGGTATGCCGACATCCATTGTCACCGACTGTGATCCTATTTTTACAAGCCCTTTTTGGCAAGAATTGTTTCGCATAGCGGGAGTCAATCTTCATATGAGTTCGGCTTTCTATCCGCAGTCTGACGGCCAAACGGAGGCAATAAATAAGGTGATTTCTATGTATCTCAGATGTCTTACCGGCATAGTTACCGGATTTGCTATAGAACCCTGCGAATCGTGAACCAGATTCATCGAACCTGAATTGGTTTAGGGTACGGGGTTCTTGTTCGCAGTGAAAATTGGAAGAAAAAGTGGCGAACTACGAACCCGAATCCCATACTGCGACTCGGACGAACCGCTTTTCTGGTAGCTATGCCTACCGGCGACAGACCACGTTAGTGGCTGCAATAGCTTCCTTGGGCGGAATTTTGTTACAACACCTCATTCCACACCTCGCTCAAAGACACACCGTTCAAGGTGGTATATGGGAGAGAACCTCCGTCCTTGTGATCCTTTGATTAGGGCAGCAATAAGATCGCTGTGGTGGAACAATTACTGTCTACTCGGGATGAACTACTCTCCGATGCATGTGATCGTCTTCTTCAGGCACAATAGCTCTATAGTACTACGATGAAAAACACTATGAGTTGCACTTTCTAGCAGGAGATTGGGTGTGGCTTTGTCTATTGCATAGACATGCAACATCTCTAGTTGTCCGCATCAACAATAAGCTAGCGCCTCGCTATTATGGACCATATAAGGTATTTGATCGAATCGGTACGCCTCGCTATTATGGACCATATAAGGTATTTGACCGAATCGGTACAGTGGCCTATCGTTTGCAGCTTCCTCGACGCTCTCGTCTTCATGACGTCTTCCGTGTTAGTCAACTCAAACTGTTTCGTGGTGAGCCTCCCGTGTCACCACCTACACTTCCAGAGATACAACATGGTCGAGTCTGTCCTCGTCCTTCTTCCATCCTTCGCGCACGTCTTAGCAGAGGCAAGTGGGAAGTGTTGGTACAATGGGAAGGGCTTCCGGCAATGGACACATCATGGGAGCCCGTGGAAGAATTCCGCGACCGTTATCCATCTTTTCAGCTCGAGGACGAGCTTTTTCAAAAGGAAGGGAGAGATGTCATGTGGGGTAAGTATTACAGCCGCAGATCACGCGAGATAACAGCAGGGCCATCCGGTCCAACCGGCGAAACCGATTCACCTACCAGAATGGCCGGTCTGACCGATCTGGAACTAGTCCGATCGCAGCAGCCGAGAGCTGCTAGTTTAGAAGGAAAAGGACACCAGGTGATTGCGTCGGTCAGACCGATCCGGAACCAGTTCGACCGCAGCAGCCGACTCCGATTGCTTTTGGTGCAACCGAACAACATACGGATTGATGTCTTATAAGTGCTATATGAGTTAAGGTATCCCTTCAGGATATGTAGGCTAGCTAGCTAAGTCCCTTCAGGACACTTAGGCTTTGAGAAGAGATTAGTATTCAGGAAGAGTTGTATTAAGAGATCATGTTAGCTACAACATCCACTATATAAGGATGTTATATGTTAGCTGGAAAGACAATCAAGAAGCTATTTTCTAATCTTCTCTCTCCAATTCTCTTCTCTGCCGACCCTTGTTCTTGCGCCCTCCCCTTGTGCATTGCTGCCCTGTGCCACTGCGCTTATCCCCATCACGGCACCTCACCGAAAACCTGGCCCAAAGTCTCCCACGACCCACAACTACCCAATATGATCCCTAGGACGTGACAATAGCAGCCCTCAATTGTTGCTCTCTATCTTCTACCTGCTTTTATGACTCTAATTGTTTTTCTGCTTTGCAAGATCTATCTTAACTGCCCTGGTGGAAGTCTATATTCCATCTTAGCAATTTATGATTGCATGTCTTGGGTACGTCATCTATATCCAGTGTCTTTTCTGTCCTAATATTCATGCTACTTTCTTCATATCTTTGGAGATTCCTGTAGTATATTTTTTGTTCTTTTTCATGCCTCATAAGAGTGCTTCCATCTAATTTAAGATTTACTTTGTTGGCACTAGAATGAATTGTAGATACAGCTCAAAGCATTTTTTCTTCTGTTTTATACACACTCCTTAGCTGGTGAGCTTATGTGTAAACTGCAGCGTATTTTTAGTATTAACATGCAAACATAATGTAATGCAAAATCTACTCTTATATCGATGGTAATGTTTGCAAGAGTTGTACATAGACCTGAGCATTTACCGCACTGGGCTGGCTCCAAGCAGGCTTGGTCTGGTTCTGCTGGCCACAGGCCTCATTTCCCCAATCTGGACCAGCCCTAAAAGCGGCTTTGGGTTGACTGGGCCAAAAATGCTTATGTCTTGTACAAAAATCACACATGGAGCTTTAGGATTATTTCTCTTGCTTTGTTTTAGTTTATTGATCGCTCTTTTTAGGGCATAGATTGAGATGTTCATTTATTGTATATTGACCAGTCATGGTGTGGGCTGCATGTGTGGCTGCATGGTGGACGTGGGCCAGCCAGGCCAGTGCACAGCAGCAGCAACCCTTCGGATAGTGCCACAGTCGACCGAATAGGCTTGTGCAGCACACATGAGCAGTGTTACAATTGGTTTTCCCTTTTCAAAATATAGAATCATTTTTATCTTGCCAGAAGAACCTCCTATGATCTGCTTACATGCTCCTTGATATTGAACAAAACACTCAGTTGTTTTATGAACTTTTGGCAAGCAGCCCAAACTTAAATTTTGACATGTATTGTTCTAAAGCAACAACATTTTGTTTTGATGAATCATTCACATGCGTTTAACTTGTTTGTTTTGAAGGTTCACTTTTTAGTTGTTTATAATGAATTATAGGGATGCGTTTAAATTACATTGGCTGTTTTGTTTCCTGTTATGTCATCTTTCCCATTTGCCATACACCAAAGACTTACATCTGCAATTAGCCAATAACATATACCGATAAATAGACCCTAGGAAATAGTCTCGTTCTGATGCTCTGTGCTAATGTAATATTTCTCTCCGTTAACACAAGCAGATAAAACCCAAAGTTGGGACAGTGTGCTTTGGTGTTGTTGCTAGTCAAGCAGCAATTATTCTTGCTGGCGGTGAGAAGGGAATGCGTTATGCAATGCCAAATGCTAGAGTAATGATTCATCAACCTCAAGGTGGATCGGAGGTATGGTTGTGGGCTTTCTTATATTAATCAAGTATTCGGATGGATTTCTAATCTTGTGTGGCTAATTTGATAGTCACCATTCTTTGTTTGGCAACACCAAACTTGCAAGAAAAGACCTAGTTTGCACATGCCTGCGTGCACCTGTGTTAAATGTACTTGAAGTTTGTTTTGAAGCTAATTATTGGATGACCTGCAGGGTAATGTGGAGGAGGTGAGGCGACAGGTTGGGGAAACCATTTATGCTCGTGATGTGAGTGTTTTGCGATTGCCAACAAGTCTATTCTGTTCGCTATGCTTTTTTTGTCAGCTGTTTGATGACTCTAAGAAGGAAATAGATTCTCAATTTTGGTTTATAACTTGTGATTAAAGTTCCTGTAAAATCTGCATGCAGAAAGTTGATAAAATGTTTGCTGCTTTCACGGGGCAACCCTTGGATATAGTGCAACAGTGGACAGAGAGGGATCGTTTCATGTCTTCTTCCGAAGTAACTTTTTCTCTCCTATATGTAGCAGAAGAAATCGAAGCAGCGACTTCTCAGGCTGACTTATATAACTTCTGTTTCACTTGTTTGTTTTACCCAGGCCATGGACTTTGGACTAGTTGACGCCCTGCTGGAAACAAGATACTAAGCAAATGAACACGTAGCCACATTTTATCAACAGAGGCTGGTTAAGGACTACAAGTTGGAGGGAGCTGAAGTTAGATGATCACCGTTCATCGAGTTTAAAGCCTCCGAATGACAAGATGTCGGATCAGCAAGATTTTAAGTGCGTCGCTGTCATACATATGTGCATCAATATTTTTTTTAGTCACTGTGTTTGGTGCGATTGGCATATTCTGCATTTGCAACTGGGTGATATCTCACCAGCTTATGGTGCTCATATAGTGGCCTGATAATTATCAATGGACAGTGTCCAGCGAAGGCCTAGACGATCCGAGCGGATGACAACATGTCAGTTAGATTTAGCCAAACCAAGATGCACTTCTTGCATGTTGTGATTGAACACTTGTGTACATCTTGTTCTGCAATTGCAACCGAGGACCCACTGCTATGCGTATTTATCTTGTTTTTCGACGGGCTTCTATATGCCATCGACTAATTTCATTTAGTCATTAAACGCCACGTCGCTGATGATTTTGATCCTGGGTTCCACATGTTAGCCTTAAAGTGAAATGATATTGTATATCATGTAACGTAGTTATTCAGTGATTTTATTTATGGTAAATTTTCTCGGGTTTCTTCGTGCCAATGTAGCCAGATCGTTGAGAAAGCAGATTGCACGAGGAATTGGTGTTCCTTTTGACCATTAATTATGGGCCCACAACTTACACTAGTGGTTCAGTATCCTTCCACTAATCACACTTGTAGTGGCTTGGTATCGGAACCGGGCCCACACGGCCAACCTCACTAACTACAAAAACCAACTCATCACCGCCTCACTCCTCACCTCCCGTTCCACCACCACCACCGACGCCGACATGAAGGGCCTCGCCGCCGACAACGCGCTCTCCCCGCCGCTTCTGCCGGCGACCAAGATCACCATCCCCGCCTCCGGCGCGGAGGCTGCGCTCCTCGGGAAGGGTCGGTACAAGGTGTGGGCCTTCGCGGCCATCGCGCTCCTCGCGCTCTGGTCCATGTCCGCCGCCTCCGTCTCCCTCCGATGGTCGTCCGGTGACCTCGCCGCCGCCTCCGGGGACCTTGACGCGCCCATCCGCGACGACCTCGACTCCCTCGTACGTTTCCTTCCTCCTTTATTCGGTTCGCCCCACTCGGATTCTTCTTGCCAACTGCTTAGTATGGTCCGTTCGTATGCGCAAATGTGTGTCGAGAACGACTCCTAACGGGCTTAATGTTTCGCGCTACGCTACTAGTCTTCAAAATAACGGGGATAATGCTTCATTTGAGCGGGGAATTGATGGGGTATGCGGTGAAACGGGGTGTGAACTGTTGTCGTCGGTATTGCTTCCGAGTTTCCTCTAAAAAATGTAGTGCTTAATTTGCTTCCAAGTTCCAAGCCTGTGTTTACTCTGTTCTTACATGGGAAGCTCTGTCAAGAAGCTATTCTTGTTGGGGTAATTAATCCCAAATGTGTAGGCACTTTAGCATAAGACATAAGTGAACCATGGAGCTTGACAATCTTTTGTATAATTAAGGCATCCTGATTATTACTTTATCTACATGTCTTGGAAAAAAGAATTCCCAGTTCTTCATTGGGTTGTCTGATAAAACGTCATGCACCACAATTTCGTAATCATTGAAGAGGTGTTCTTTATATTAATATTGGCAGCACAAAGCACAAAAAGCATAGCTCTTTTGGTTCTTGAATTCTGTGTGAAAAATAAGCAACTGAAGTTTGTCTCGTTATAACTTGAGCAGGAGATGGAGGAGAGGGAGAAATTAGTGGGTCGAATGTGGGACATGTACACACGCACCGGTGATGAGCTACGACTTCCACGGTTCTGGCAGGAAGCGTTCGAGGCTGCATACGAGGAGCTTGCTGGTGATGATATGCAGTCCCGTGATGCGGCCATCTCTGAGATTGCCCGAATGTCAGCCCACAGACTTGAACTCGAGCAGCCAGCGAATGAGAATGAGGTATGATCGAAACAGACTATACCCCACCCCCAACTTCGTTGATACACAGCAATCCCCCCTCTTATGTTTTAAATAAGCTGTGTATTCTTGTTTGCTTTACTTTGTGAGCATTCAGCTGGTCATAATATTTTAGTACAATTGAATTGATTGCCACTTTTCTACCATATCAATTCATCCCACTTCAAACCAGTAGTTTTATTTAATTCCAGACAATGGTGGCTCACACTATTTTGTAGAAATGGTTTCGTACAGGCCCAATAACAGAGTTTACACCTGTAATCATGCATAGTTTGTTGTTTGTACATTTTTTACAAGGTCTGTTTGTACATTTACCCAACTTGAATATCACATGCTAATTTCAATGCAAGGTATTTTTCATTCGTGAGCAATTCTCATTTGAAACTTTGATATTTGCATTGAATTTGTCGTAGCAAGCATGTGGTGGTTTTTTATATGGTTGCGTGGTTGCACACAATGAATATTAGAGTGTGAGGAGGATACGTATTTTCCTCGTGGATGCTCTTTATCTAGAACATGCAAGGGAGTTTTGGGTAATGGACAGAACTCCGGAGAAGAGCATCCTAAACGACTAATGAAATCGACAACTTAAAACCAAAAATCCATAACTGTACTGAACAATGCTTTTTAAAAATCGTGGCACAAAGCTACAAACTATGATGCTTTGAAGGTAGTTGCAAATTGCTTCCTCTTTTGCAATCTCTCGCTCAGTTGCAAATTGCTTCCACATTTTTGAAGTAATTTCTTTCAGTAGAGCACCCAACATTTTGGTGAAGTTGAGATTGTGCATTGTTCATTGCATTTGGTCGTCTTGTACACAATGAACATATAATTGGCTCAATAGTACTCCAGAGAAGCAAGATCATGAGATTGACATTGCAATCAGACTTGATTGAATAATAGCATCAGAAAGAAGCAAAATTATGGGGAATAGAAGTAGCGTTAATTTCCCGTCCTCCAGGGGTGTAAATTGACCATTTGCCGTCATGTGTTTTTGCTTCTTGGCGCCAACCCGGCTACTTTTGGAGCCATGACTTCACACAGTCATGTAGAAAAATTTCCCTGTGTCTGTCTTGCCCACGGTGCAAGGTTATGTTGTTAGGATTGTTGCTTGTATTATCAGGGGCCAATTGGCCAATATATATACACAGTACAAGTTACAGATAAGGAAACCAGTAACAGATAAGGAAACCAAATCAAATCATATCTCTAATATTATATCTCTAACACCCCCCCTCAAACTCATGGTGGATCAACAACACTGAGTTTGGAGAGGTAAAGCCGTCTTTGTGCTCGAGTCCGGGCCTTCGTGAAGAAATCCGCTATCCAAGTTACAAGGCACATCTCAAGAGCAATCACCGATCTCGTACACAAGACCTCATGAAGGAAGCATCAACACCAATATGCTTGGTGAGCTCATGCTTCACGGGGTCACGCACATCTTGATAGCACTTTGTCTTGTCGACAAGAGAGGAGTCGGTGTAATGTGAAACACCAAAATCCTCAAGTAACCACCGTAGCCAAGTAATCTCTGCATCAAGAGAGCCATAGCTCATAACTCGACCTCTGCGCTCGAGCGGGACACTGCGATCTGCTTCTTCGTCTTCGAGGCAATAAGCGAACCACCAAGAAAAACACGATGGCGAGATAGACCGACGATCGGAGGATCGCGCCCAAGTAGCATCCGAATAAGCTGAAGGTCAGCAGTGGAGCGTGGAAAGAAGAGACGGCAGAGATAGTCCCACGAAGGTATCGCGAAACTCGAAGAAGGTGGTGTAGTGGACACGAGTGGGAGCAGAAACAAACCGACTCGTAATGTGGATGGATAAGTGATATCCGGACGAGTAATGACAAGGTAGACAAGACTCCCAACAAGATGACGATAGCGAGTCGGATCGTAAAGAGGCTCGCCATCGAGGGTCGGAGGTGAACATTGAGCTCCATAGGAGTCTCAACAGACTGATCGATGAGGAGGCGCGATCAAGAAGATCTGAATATACTTCTCTTGGGATATAAAGAAACCATCCGGAGTGGAAGTAACCTCAATCCCAAGGAAGTAACGAAGAGGACCAAGATCCGACATAAGGAATCTTTCGCTAAGACGAGCCTTGACAAAGGCAATGTACTCGAATCATCTCCTAATGATCATATCATCAACATACGTAAGAAGAAGAGTCCGACCACGAGGCGAAGTGTGGACAAAGAGCGCGGGATCATGATCACTTGTCAAAAACCAAAGCAGCGGTGACCACAGAGGAGAAGCGCTCAAACCGAGCACGAGGGGCTTGCTTAAGGCCATAGAGAGGCGGCGAAGGCGACAGACCATGCCCTCGAGGAAGAATACCCGGTGGCGGATGCATGTAGACCTCCTCACGCAACTCGCCATTAAGAAAGGCATTCTTGACATCAAGTTGAGAAGCAGACCCGATGGCGATGACGCCACCGAAAGAAGAGCGCGACGGTGGTCATGTGGGCCACAGAGCAAAAGTCTCGTCGTAGTCACGACCATGCTCTGCGGAAGCCACGAGCAACAAGACGCGCTTTATAGCGCTCAAGAGAGCCATCGAGCGAGTCTTAATCTTATAGACCCACTTACATGTGATGGGGCGAGTGAGATGGAAATGGAACAAGATCCCAAGTACCAAGACGCGCTCGAGGCGACAATCTCTCGGCCATGGCATCTTGCCACTCGGGATGAGTAACTGACATCCCGGTGGGAGGTAGGCTCACAAGTAGGCTGCGCCAAACAAAGGCAAAAGCAGGCGGGGCCGAATCGATCGGCGATCGCGGAGCGTGTCGAGGAGAAGATGGCCCATCGGGGAAGATGAAGCATCGGAGAAGATGAAACATCGGAGAAGTGGGCTCATCCGAAGATCCTCAATCTGAGGTCGACGAGTGTAGACGAGTGTAGTGGGGAGCTGAGGAGCCGCGAGGGACGAAGCAGCGGCGAAAATGGCGGAGAGGCCACAGGAGAAATATGTGGAGACGAGATAGGTGTATCCGAAAGGTCAAAAGACAGAGACTCCACAGAGGAAGTCGAAGGAGAGACAGGGCGTGGGTAGAAGGGGCGAGACTCGTCGAAAGTCACATCCCGAGAAATCCGCATCCGTCGACCAACGGATCCCAAAGACCGATAGCCCTTGTGCTCTGCGATCAGATCCCGTAAAGACACACTCAACAGATGAGCGATCGGTTTGGTGCGTTCGCGAGGGGCGAGGAGAACGTAGCAAACGCAGCCAAACAGACGAAGGGCAGAGTAGTCAGGAGAGAGACCACAGAGACGCTCAATAGGTATTGCGCCCTGAAGAGCAGAAGAAGGCTGGATGTTGACGAGATAGGTGGCAGTGGAAACAGCCTCTGCCCAAAAGTGAGGTGGGATAGAGCGGCAATCATCGAGGCACGAGCCGACTCAAGAAGGTGACGATGCTTGCGCTCAGCAACACCATTCTGAGCATGAGCACCAGGACAAGAGAACTGAGCGAGAGTGCCCTGCTCAGCAAGAAAACTGCGTAGGTGATGAGAGAGGTACTCGCCAGCAGAGTCAGCACGAAAAACACGAATAGGAGTGGAGAACTGTGTGCGAACCATGGTGGCAAACTGTTTATAGATGGACAAGACCTCACTACGAAGACATGAAATATATCCAAGTGTGGCGAGAGAAATCATCTATAAATATGATATAGTATCGATGACCCTTTCAAACGAAGGGCGGACCCCAAACATCGAATGAACAAGATCAAAGGACGCCGAGACAACGACTCACTATGATGATAAGGAAGCTGAATCTGTTTGCCTAACTTACAGCCCTGACAATCTAAAGAGACGTCTCCTGAGACAGATCCCAGAAGACCACGACGAACTAAGGACGACAGGCGAGATCCACACAGATGGCCAAGGCGGTGATGCCACTGCTTTGGAAAGAGCTCAGACGCGAGTGCGAGCGAGGAGGAGAGATCGGCGACGGTCGTCGGAAGGAAGGTGTAGCCGATCAAGCTCCCAAAGACGCTGTGAGTCAAGACGCCGAGGCCGAACCAACGAGCTCCGTGTGACGGTCCTGAACACAACAAGAGTCGAGTCGAGAATGACTCGATAACCAAGATCGATGTCACCCAGTGAAAGAAGTCGCATGGTAAGGCGAGGAACATGAGCAATGAAGGAACATGGAAAGATGAGTTGCTTACGGGTCCTCGACCGAGAGCGAAAGAGAGGTACCATCGCAGTAAGAACAACGGCGGGAGATTCAAGAGGTGTAATGAAGGATGAGTAGAAGAATCGGAGTCATGTGAAAAGATGCTCGAATCAAGAATCCATGGGAGGTCTTTGGGTGTGGAGGTGGTGGTTTCGCAGCGTTCAAGAGTCGATGTGAGCGTAACCGATGTAACTGTCAAAGGAGAATCTGAAGTAGCAGCAAAGCGCCGGTCCGCTATCTCTCGCTTTCGATGAGAGAAACTGAAGTAGTCGATGCAGACGTCGATGTAGAAGTGCCGGTGCTAGTAGAAGAACGACGTGAAAGATGCCGCTGCTTCTTATAGCACTGGAACTCAATGTGGCCGACCTTGTCGCAGAGGGAAGCGATGAGGACGGCCACCGTCGGATGGAGGCGACCACCACCACCGTGGCCGGCACGAGGAGGTAGTGTCTTTGAAACGTGAAGTAGCACCACGTGGCGAACGAAAGCCATCGGTGGCGGCCGACCGACGCAAGCGGCGACCAAACAACGAAGTCTAACAGCGCGCCGACGCGCCGGTTAGAACAACGCTTTTTTTTTTTTTTTTTGAACTCCTTTAAAAGGAACGAGTGGGCCGGCTTTTAACCGGCCATCGCTGAAGCGGGGAACCCTAACTAGGTTTCCACGCCTCTGTGATGGTGATGGCGGCGGCTCGTGGCGGCAATGATAACAGCGGCGACGTGGCGGGGCGGCGGGTCGGTTATGGCGACCGGTGACGGCGCTACTTCCCACGGCGACCGGTGTGACGGCAGTGGCGCCGGCTTCTTACCAGCGTCGAGAGCTTAGCGACCGGTGACGGCGGCTCATGGCGGCAATGGCCTAACATAGCGGCAGTGGCGGCGGCGGCGTGGCGGCGGGTTCATGGCGACGGGTGACGCGCTACTACCTCCCACGGCGACCGGGTGTGGCGTGCGCCGGCTTCTTACGCGTCAGCGAGCCAGCGGCGTGAAAGAAGGCGCAGGACGCAGGGGAGGATCGGCGTTAGCGGCGGTCGGGCTTAGAGGCGCGGCGCGTGGCGCAGCCGGGCGGCGCCGGGCGGCGTCGACCGACAATGGCGGCTTGGTGGCGCCGGCTTCAATCGACGAGGCGGCAAGCAGCGCGACTTCAGCGTCGGCAGCGCGACGGCGGCGGCGCGGCAGGCGAAAGCGGCAGCGACTCGGCGGCGGGCGGAAGCGGCGGCGGCTCGGCAACAAGGGCGGCGGGGCGAGGCCGGCGTCTGGCGTAGAAGAGGAGGCCGGCGTCTGGCGCGAAGAAGAGGCGTGGCGTCTTGTGCGCGACAAGCGACGGAAAATCAAAAACCTAGGTAGGCTCTGATACCATGTTAGGATTGTTGCTTGTATTATCAGGGGCCAATTGGCCAATATATATACACAGTACAAGTTACAGATAAGGAAACCAGTAACAGATAAGGAAACCAAATCAAATCATATCTCTAATATTATATCTCTAACATATGTCACTGGGACAAGGGCAAAATTGTCATTTCTGATTTTTTATTTTAATCTTCCCAAAACTAGCTACCGGGAAAAAAAACAGTAAACCTAATGGCAATGCTATTTGCCGCAATTTTTTCCCCTGTTTATGATGTTATTTTCCGGTCGAGCCTGATTGCGATGTCATTCTCCTGATTTTGTGTTTTTGGTGGTCTACTGAGCTAATTTTCCCTTTTGGAATACAGTGCCTTTAGCTGTTTAGCAGGGTTACAAAACCATCATCTAGTTTGCTATGTAACCATCCTACTTGATCAAATTGTCTTCCTATAAATGAAGTATAGAAAATTCTCAATCTACACCAAAATGCGAACAAGTTTGAATGCTCTAGAACCATTCTTGCAACTGAACAAATTATGTAGCAATATTCTTTACAAACATAGAAAGAAAGCTTCCAAAAAAGATTACATAATGTCTGTTTCTAGAGAACCAACCAGTTCGCTGCTGCTGATATATATTTGCAGGAAGAGGACACGGTGAACATCAGAAGTAATGAACATGGTAGTTCAAAGGTGAAGTAGTAGTTCAAACCTGAAGATCCATTGCGGACAACTTTCGTCGGCAGCTGAACTTTGAAGCTTTGATGTAGTCATTCACTCGATTTGTGCCAGCTAGTGCAGAAGTTGCATCTCTGAGAAATCTGTAACGTTATTTTACCTTCGTATGAGAGGGCAAGCAAAAGCTCACCATGACGCGGACTAAACTTTCTTCACAGTAAAGCATTATATTATGCTATTTTTAGGCTCTGTTTAGGGATGTCATGCTGCGTTTTGCTGTGTAATGGCGTAGGAATAATATCTAGCATAACTGTAGTGTTATTATTTTAAAAATGAGTGCATTTTCTTTCAGAAATACTTTTTACCTTAAATCAAAATAAGAAAAGCATCTGTTGTAAACCATTCCTGTAAACAGGCCGTGCTAACCTGCTACCTCCGCACATGAGTTGCTGAAAGCAGGGATTAAAAAAAAACGACGGTGCTAGTGGCTTGGCCTTTTACTCTGGTAGGTCCTATACTAGCCGGAAGAGGTCGCCACCAAATTGGGCACCGCCTTCCGCAGCCATATCTCCCCGTTACCTTCCTTTCCCGTCAGAGCTAGAGATGAAGTAGGATGCGGCCGTCACCATGGTCGGAGCTCATCGGATCTAGTGATGCCGAGGTCGGAGGAGCTGATGTTGATGATGAAAGGAGGACGAGGAGGAGGAGGTCAAAGGGCGACGAGGCGGTGGTGCCAGGCCAGCCTCACCCCTACCAAATCTGAGTTGGTCGACGACGAGGCGGTGGTGTGGGTATCAATCTCCTTCCTCCTCTCCCGAGCTTAGCTTCAGTAAGGTTGTTGCATGCATTTTTTGACTTTGTTGCAACCCCTTTCTTCATTTGTTGCAAGAATTTGTCCTAAGTTTTGTGCTTGTTGCAGATCTGTTTTCTGATTGTTGCATCCTTGGTTTCCGATTGTTGCATCCTTGGTTGAACAATGCTGCAACAATTATTTTCGTAAGTTACAGTGCTGTAACATTCTAGATTGTAACATTCTAGATTATTTTCGCATGTTATTAACATTCTTGTGTAATATTTTTGATTTGTTGTAAACAGTATCTCTAATTGTTGCATGAGTAATTATAAAATGCTGTCACTAATATTTTCAAAAGTTGCATTGTTGTAATAATGTAAATTCGTTTGTTTTGTGATTCCTGAACTAGTTTTAAAATGCTAGAAAATATTTTACTCTTTAGTTTCATCCAATTTTGGTGTAAAAATATTTTTTTTTTTGATATTACCATCATAACTCTTCAGTTTTGTTGCAGATATTAAATATAATTGTTGCGGATATGATTTGCGTATGTTGTTCGTGAATCGTACGATGGGAAGCGCTAGTTGTACTTTTTGAAGGAGTAGATCTAGTTTTGCATTAAGCATGTGACCCCAGACAAATCGCAGGTACAGAGGTAGGGAAGCCCTCCGGCCAAACACACTGACTCTCCGGGTCTACAGAAGAGTTTCTAGGACATACAACATTTGAAATACATCAATACTAGTTACAGATAAGAGCTTAGCTTCTGTAATAGGAACTGCATCCACTCCATTATGGTCCTCGTCTACGAGAGCATGTTTACGATTTGACCCACACCAACCTCCTGCGCAATCTTCATAGCATGAAAACTTTAGTAATCCGGATCCTCTGCATGAACAGTATTTTATGGGAGGTGAGCAGCGCTAACCAGTAGCAACCTTGAAACATGCACTACAGGGTTTTTAACTATTTTAATTTTCTATAAGATCGCTTCTAACACTATACCACCGTAGACCATCAACATTGATAGCTTTAATGCAGAGGATCCCAATCCACATGAACACATGCCACTGCTTGACTTGCATCTTGTAAATCTTTTAGCAAAGTTGTTAAAATCTCGATTTAATCATAAGATCCTACGTTTCTACGACCCAAATTGATTAGACCGATTTGATCCTACTGTAGAGTTTTAATTTAGTAGAATCTTAATATTATTACGATTCTAACAAAAAAAATTTGTAGAATCATAATCAAAATTTTCATACAATCCAACCTAATTCTAGTGATTTATTATAAATAATTATTTGAATATGTCTCTTTCTTTGTAAATTTTTTACTTTTTATTTTTTCATGTCCATTATAATTTGTATAAATAAAAAATGATCTTGCCTTTGCACTACATTTTGTTAAACAAAAAGTTCTAAAATTGTAGTTCTAAAAAGGTAGAAGTGTTAAAATACAAGGTAGATTTTTTTAAAAAAATATTTCTTTGGTAGAATTGGATAAGATCTCAGATTCTATATCGGTTCTATGATTCGTGATCATGCTGAACAATCTTCGATCCGAATCAGGATCGCGATTATGATAAACTTATCTTGTGGATTCCCAGCAACCATCCACAACACGATGGCACCCTATCGAGAATGACCACTAAAAGAGCCATCAATGTTAATTTTCACCATATCACCGACAGGGGTCTTCCAAGTACGCTAAGAATTCATACTTGTAGATAGAGCTTCCTTTTTTAGATGGGTTTCAAAAGCATTCACGGAATAGCCAACTGAATCTGTTGAGGAACCGTCGCTAGCGAGTCCAGTCCAAGCGATTACCTCGTAGACAAACTCAGAATCGTAAGAACAATGCAAGAACGTAAGAGCAGAATAGTATATTTAACACAGAGGTATGAGGGAACTTCAGGCTTATCTTTATTGCTCTTCTGAAACGATGTCTACAATGTTGAGAGTCTCCCATCTTTTATATAGGCAACTGGACAGGTGAGGAACCCACTTGGGCCAGGACTCTCCGTTCCTGGGCCCGGTTTCTTAACACTCTCCCTTGGGCACTCATCCAACATGTTCATGTCTTGTCAAAATCTCCATAAAAACCCAGTGGGAAAAAATTTAGAGAAAGAGTACATGACATGCGTTCCGCTGCGTTGCACGAATTACCTCGTTAAAAACCTTAGCTAGGAGACTTTAGGAAAACTCATCAAGGGAAAAAGAGTACAATCCACCCAATTTCATTTAATCTCTAGGATTTATTTTTTGGGTACTCGATCTTCGTGATTAAGCTTTAATAATGAGTTTTTGAAGATTCTCCCTCTGAATTCTGCACTTCTCTAAGCCTCATCATTCCAATTCCACGTATGTATCTTTCAAAGCTAGACGCTGGAAGTGACTTAGTAAACAAATCTACAAGATTTTCACATGACTTAGTATGCAATACCTTAATTTCGTCCATCTTTTGTAATTCATGAGCATAGAAGAACTTGAGGTTGATATGCTTTGTGAGGGGACTCTTCACATAACCCATCTGCACTTGTGCAACACAAGCTGCATTATCTTCATAGATAATAGTGGGGATTTGTGTGGTATTTAATCCACATGATTGTTGGATGTGGTGAATCATCCGCCGAAGCCAAGAAACATTCCCGTGAGGCCTCGTACAGTGCTATAATTTCTGAGTGGTTCGTCGAATAGATACAAGACTTTGCTTAGACGATTTTTATGAAATTGTAATTCCACCACATAGGAATACATAGCATATTTGCGACTTAATTGTATGCGGGTCTGACAGGTACTCAGCATCTACATAGTCAGTCATAGTTAGGTCTTGGATCTTTCTGTAGAACAGACAAAGATCTTTGCTTCCTTAGAGGTATCGGAAGATGTCCTTTATTCCCTACCAATGCCTTTTGGTAGGTTTTGCACTATACATTGCTAGTAGGTTCACGTCAAATACAATATCCAGTCTAGTACAGTTTGCTAAATACATGAGTGCTCCTATTGCACTCAGGTACGAGAATTCCGGTCCAAGAACTTCCTCCCCCTCTTCTTTAGGTCTGTACGGGTCCTTGTCCTGCTGCAAGGATCTTCTGACCATCGGTACTTTCGAAGGATATGCCTTTTAAAAGCCGAACCGTTCTAAGACTTTCTGAGTGTAGATTGATTGATGTACTAAAATCTGTTGGACCGAAAAGGCGACTAGAGGGGGGGGGGGTGAATAGGAGCACGCTCACTTTTTCAACCAAGATTAGATTCAACACAAATTTCACTCCAATAGCTATAGAAGCTATGAAGATCGATATACCAGTACAGCGGAAGACTAGGATTGAATCCAATCAAAACCCCGAAGCAAAACAACCAAAAACAACCGAAACTTAATTTCCTAAGTGTAGGGCGGTCTGACCTCTACTCAAGGGCGGTCTGACCGGTCCATGGGCGGTCTGACCTCTGTGTAGGGGCGGTCTCACCTCCATCCTGATGAACAGTAAAATCAGCCCGAAAAACGAAGTTGCAAATAGGTCTAACTTTTGATCTACAACTCCAAACTTTATGAAACTTGGAACACACCTTCTCTAGGATGTCAGGAACCTATTCCAATCGAAGATCATGGAGATCCATGGAAAAGTTATGACCTTTTTCAGTTTGAGAGATGGATGGTTCAAAACCGAGTCAAACCGAAAACTAGATCCAAAAACTTGCTCGTGGGTGATTGATGATCAAGATGATCTTAGATGTGTTCCCACATGTCACAGCAAGCTAGATCATGTAAAGAAATCAATAAAAAATATGCAAATCAAAGAAAGACTCAAAATCACCAAATAGAGAGAAGAAAGGCAAAGAGACACACTTTGATCAAAGCTTTCTTTGGATTGATTTGATAGGGTTTGGGTTTACAGCCACTCCATCAATGGAGGACAAAGCTCAATCCAAGAGCACGAAATCAAATCAAAACTCTCTAGAACCCTAACCTCCACTAATCCTCTCCCTAAGCCAAACTAGGGTTTCAACAATGAAAAGGGTTGAAGGGGTGCAGCCACCTCCCTCCTCTATTTATAGTGGAGACTTAGACCTTCTAGAAGTTCTAACTTAAATGGGCTCCCGTTAAGGCCCAACACAAACGGGTCACACACGCACGTATTTTAAAGCGCCGTTTACAACACCTCTTGACCTAAACCGCTTCTCTTGCGCCGTCTTGCGCCGTGGGTAGGCAAAAGGTCACCAAGGTGATATTTGGTAAGATTACCAAAATACCCCTCTCGGTCCTTCTCCGAAGACCGAGTCCATCTTCGCGAAGCACTTCGCATGCTCCGCCACGTGTAGGTTGATCAACGGCTCTCTCCATGTCGGCAAGTCTCTCCCATCCGGCTCCCACCGAAACCACCATGGCACTTGCACCGACTCCCGCGCCGCTTGATCAAACCAGTCGCACCGAACTGTCCATTCGGTCATCCTTGTCCATTCTGCACCATACTTGATTTCATTGACCTCACCCGGCATCGTCGATCGTTCTGGACCTCAGCTCTCCAAGCCTCGTCCCGATCATCCTCGTTGTTGACCGTCGTTGACCACCAAGCAACCTGCATGACAATAGACAAGCAAATCGAAACCGGGAACAAGTTCTTCACAACTTGACCCACGTTAGTCAAAACATGCATCATGCAACACATATGCACTGAAACTCATGACTTTGACCTAACCAACGAACAACGTCGCCACGAAGGATGACATTCAAGTGATACCGGTCGATCGCCCCTCGGGCGGTCGACCGCCTTTGCTTGGTCGGACCGCCGACCATAGGCGGTCCGACCACCGAAGGACTTAGCCAATTTTCAACCCCTGAAAATTCGAAACCTACTGGAAACTTTAAACCAATAGAACTTTTGACTGGAGACTCCAAAAATTATGAGACCAAGTGCATTGGGATACCCTCACTTGCCTACACCCTCTATTTTTGGCCCAGCCTGTTTTGACCACTTTTGATCACCGCCGGTCCGACCGCCGCACATGGCCGGTCCAACCGATTTGGGACCGATCGGACCACGTGCTATGGCGGTCGGACCGCCCTATCGCCCGAATGCCCGAATAGCTTCAAACATTGTCGAAAACTCGTGAAACGACAAACCATTAACGCCATTGTCAATTGTCACATCATCCTAAGATCTGGAGCATATCCCCATGATATCCACAATCTCCCCCTTGATGAACACATTGGCAATAATCCAGAAAATGTAATTTGGAGGTTTGAAAAGTAAAATACTTTCATTTTCGCACAAAGGCACAACTTGGTCCATAAGCAAGAGAAAGCAATGGAAATGACCAAGCTGGCATCAGAATAGCATAGGCATGTGAGATAATGCAAAAGAAAGCATAAAAACTTTGATTTTCAGAAAAAGTTACAAATCTCACTTAAGGTCCATATGAAAGAACAATTGTTCAATTGACCTTTGATCATTGTGAGGAGTGATAAATGCATTTCAAGTTCAGAAGAGTCAATAAGACGATAAGAATGCAATTCAAGAACTCCCCCCTCACTATGATCCTCGGATTTTAGAAAATTTCAAATTCTCCAACTTTCTCCCCTTTGTATAATCTTCTCCCTAACATTGAAATATCTTCTCCTGAAAGATCTAGACCCGCCATTATGAGTTAATGGAGTGTTTTGGTGATTAATGACAAATCCAAATATGAGACTAACTCTTTTATCAAGGATTATCTTTGTGTAGTCTCATTTGGATATAAAGGTGAAACACAACAAGGTATGCAATCGACATCTCAATTTATATAATGTTGCATTTCTCGGATCCAAAATATAGGATTGAACTCAACCTTAAGTTAAACTTGAATATGTGCATATGACCTCATTATACATTTGTGTATGCACATATTTAGGGGGAGTTTTATCCTATGCTTTGTGGTTTCATTAGTATTGATCCATATTCCTTTTTCCACATATATTGGGATCTTTACGTTGAAACAAAACCTTTGAGTATACAAAACTTATGTAGTTCGTAAATACTCATGTTATGAGTATATAGAACTTGTGTAGTTCTTGTATACTCATGTTAGAGTATATATAACTTGTGTAGTTTATATATACTCAATTGTTCTCTCATTTATCTTCATTAAATTTATGAGAATTTAAGTGGTTATCATCAATTACCAAAGAGGGAAAGATTGAGGTATCTTGTCCCACCATTATGAGTTAATGGTATGGTGTGGTAATTAATGATGATCACATTGTGGAACTAACATTTTCCATGAGTTGGATATACAGGTTATGTTCTAGGATGATGAAGACTTGGGATGATCATGAGTTGATCATCAAATCAAGAGCTTGGTGTAAATGATGCATCATGAGTTGATGCTTATCAAGAAGAGATGATCATGAGTTGATCATCAAGACAAGAGAAGACCCATCATGTGTTGATGGAGGTCAAGTGAAGGATTGCATCATGTGTTGATGCATGTGAAGACTCGGGATGGAGAAATCATCATGTGTTGATGATGTTCAAGACAAGATCCTCAAGTGAAGAAATCATCATGAGTTGATGATTGTCAAAGTCAAGGACCGGACTTGAAGTGTTGATGTGCGTCATCAATCTTCAAGAAGATGCAAGGAAAAGGTATGACTAGCTAGGGCTAAGGATGTGTTCCTAGTCTTTACCGGTCTCGGTGTTTGGTTGATAGACCGGATTGCTAGTATAGGTTTGCCGTACTATTAAGAGGGATCTTGACTAGTAGTTTGAGTTAGTCATGTGTTGATAGCTCATTATATTTGCTCTAGCTCATCTATGCATGGAGCTATTTATTTGCGAATGTGTTTTGCAAATAGCCGATGCTCATGCATTCAACCCTTGTAGCATGTGACTTAAGTTTGCAAATGCGTTTTGCAAATGGTGTAAGTCCATGTACCTTTTCCTTGTGGTATGATTCCAAAAGTTGGCAAATGTGTTTTGCAACTTGTTAGGAATCTTGCTTGTGACTCTTGTTGGCATGGCTTGTCAATTAGCAAATGAGTTTTGCAATTGAAGTTGTTGAAAAAGCCATTTCGATTTCACATCGGGAAAATCGGAAGTTCGGCGTTTAACGGCGGAAGTTCCGCACCCTGCATCTTGTCCGATTTTCCGCGGCTTGATTTTTCCGAGCGGCGGTTTAGGGACTTAGCCGATTTTCCAAGCGCGAAGTTCCGAGTGTAACTAGCGGAACTTCCGATTAATCGATTGCTTGAAAACCGGCGGTTGGTTTTTTCGAGAAGCACCATTTTGGGGACTTAGCCAAAATTCAATGTGCGGTAGTTCCGCTATGTGTTGAGCGGAACTTCCGAAGAATCGGAACTTCCGGTATGTAGTTGGCGGTAGTTCCGCACTAAAAATCAAACGGCTAGTTTCTCGTCTGACATAGCCGTTGCGGTGCCTTTTCTCTCTCTGCGGTAGTTCCGCCTTTGCAGCGGAACTTCCGATTGCCCTGATTTTTCGGGGTTTGTCTTCCAACGACTAGTTTTTGTGTGTGGGCTATATATAGCCACCTTGGCCGGTTGGGAGAGGTGGCTGGTGCTATTGTTAAGTGATACACTCATTCTTTGAGCTAAGAGCAAGTCTCTATTCTCTTTTGTGCATGTGTTGCACTTGGTGAGATTAGAGAGCAAACCCTAAGTGCATGTGTTGCCTTAGGTAGTGGATTGTGTATCCACGAGAGCGTTGACACTTGATTAGTTCAAGTGAAAGTTTGGATTTGTTACTCTTGGTGTTTGCCGACACCTAGACGGCGTGGAGGCGTCGTGCTCGGTGACCTTCTCAAGAAGCTTGTGAGAAGGCCCGACGGTTGTGAGTGGTTTGGTGCTCGCCATCTCCGGAGTGGAGGAAGAGCAACCATAGTTGAGCGAGGTGTTGGTTCGGTTTGGAACCGGTCCAAGTGTTGGACTTACCTCGGAGGTGTGTGCTCATTTGAGGAGCCGGTCCAACGCGGGTTGGGCTTACCTCAACGTGGATTAGGGGAGACCGGCAAGTCTCCGAACACCACGGTAAAACATAATCGTGTCATCTTGTGTTTACTTGTGCTTTACTTTGAGCAATTTACATTCTTGCTTTAATTGCTTATATACCTTGTATGATTGCTCATATTGTATTGTGTTCATATTGTCGGTGCACTTAGTTGAGCCTAGTTGATTTAGATTTTAATTGTGCAAAACCAATTCGCTATTAGCTTCCGCATTTATTTATTGGTTTAGCCCGATAAAGTTTTAAAACCGCCTATTCACCCCCCTCTAGTCGGCCACCTCGATCTTACAAGTGGTATCAGAGCTTGGTCTCTCATTTATTAGACTTAACCGTCTAGAGAGTAAAGGATGGCAACTAGAGATTTAGTGCACCTAGGTGAAGCACCTCTATTTGATGGCACAAATTATGCTCAATGGAAAATCCGCATGTCTTGTTATTTTAGGGCTATGAGTCCAAAAATATGGCGGATTGTAGATGTAGGCTTTTCTCCTCCATTGGATCTTTTTGCTCCAACCATTGAGGAAGAGAAATGCTTACATCTCGACGCTCAAGCTACTAACGCCTTATTTAGTGCTTTGAGCGTAGATATATTTGACAAGGTATGCAATCTCAAGAACGCTCATGAGATGTGGACATATATTCAAGATCAATATGAATTGTCCACTTCAACTAGTGATGATTGCACACAAGAATGGATGTCGGAAGAAGAATGCTCAACTTCAAGCTCCGACAACGAAAATGAGGACTCCTCAACTCCATCCTCATCAACTCAATGTTTTATGGCCAAAGGTAATAATGAGGTAAATGATAACGATGAGCCTTCATATGATGAGTTGATGGATATGCTAGAAGAGCTAAATGAATATTTAGGAAAGGAGAAATTAAGATTCAAAGTTTTGAAGAAAGAATATGTCTCTCTTCAAAATAATTATGATGTTTTAAAAGATGAACATGAAGCTCTCCTCCTAAATAATCAAAATAGCTCTAAGGTGGATATAGGCATTGAATGTAATTTATTAGATGATTTGTCATGTATAGCTTCTATCTCATGCATTTCATCTAAGGCTAATGTATCCACCTCATGTGAGGATTTAATTGATATGCCTTGTTGCTCAAAAGTAGATGCTCCTATTTCCTCGATATCTTGCAATACTAACATTGTAGAGGAAAACAAAGAGCTCAAGGTCCAAGTCAACAAATTGAAGAATGACTTGGAAAGAGGCCTAAAAGGGAAGGCCACTCTTGACGATATATTGAGCAAGCAAAGACGCTTGCAAGATAAGAGTGGAATTGGCTTCACTCCTAAGAAGAAGGAGACAAGCAAGACTAGGCACAATGCAAGACACACGAAGAATGTCAAGTGCCATGGATGCAATGGAAAGGGCCACTTCGCCTCCGTGTGCCCAAACAAAGTGAATGACAAGAAATTGTCATCAAAGAAGAGGCAAACCGGCAAGGAGCAAGTAAAGAAGGTAAAAGACGAATACAAATTTCGGACTTGCTACAACTGCCGGGAAAAGGGACATATGAGTAAGGATTGTCCCAAAGGTATCACTCCTAAGCCCATTATTTATAATGATCAATATTTGCTTAGGAAGGATATTAATGGCAATGTGTTTGCTAGAATAGTTAGTTCACATAAAACTAATGCTAGGGCCATTTGGGTGGCCAAATCCATTGTGACTAACATTCGCGGACCCAACCTAGTTTTGGGTACCAAAATGCGCTTTAATGCTTAATAGGTACTTGGAGAGGCATTGGAGGCTTGGCTTATTCATATAAAGATAGATTTCATCATATATCAAAATTGGAGCCAAGCTTGAGGATTATCACTTCATATCAAGAACCAATGCCATCTCGGTAACAAGTATTTACATTGAAATATCTAGCCCCTTATGCCTTGTGTAGGTTGCATTTCTTGAAAATCATTTTAAGAGGGGTACTCTTGCTCTATGTTCATAATGTTCTTTATTAATATCTTGAGCAAGTTGGGAGTGGCACATTAAGGGGGAGTGCTAAATCATAGTCATGTATTTCACATCCCTAAGTGTGCCCAAATAAATTAAGTGCTAGTATTGTTTTTCAAAAATAAGCCTTTTAGCCAAAAGTCAAAAATTTCATAATTATTAGTATTTCTTTGAAAAACTAGTTGCAAAAGGTATACAAATGCTTTTCAAAGATTTACCAAAGGTTTTGGTTTTAGAAAAACCTATTTTAAGTGAAAATGAGTTTATGTCCAAAATCTTACATTATAGTATCTTGTTTTTGACCAAAACTAGATCTTTGTGTAAAATCTATTATAAAAGGAATTTGAAAATCTTGACAAAAGAAAAATCCTAGAGTTGGTTATTCTAAACATTTTTGGTATTCAAAGAATTTCCAAAAGACCAACCTAGAAAAGGTTATTTGATTTTGAAATTCGTCCAAAATCCTACTTTGACCTAAGTGGTCACTTTCTAGCACTTAAGTGAGTTTTTCCATATGAACCAAAATTATTCATATGAAAAGGTTCAAAATGGTATTTGTGACTCATACACAAAATTGGATGCTTTAAAATCAACAAAATGTTTTCTTTGAGTTGTTTTGATAAATTTCATGAAAATGAGGCTTCATTTGCAAAATCAAAACTTAATTCATAAAAATTATTTTCTTGGATAGACATTAGTCTTTTAATGTACAATGATCCTGAATGATATTTATTTGAGTGCAAAACTAGGGATCATTTGCATAAAAATCAAATTCCAAGTTCTTTCCTGAAATATCAGGATAATCGGAACTTCCGGCATTCTAGGCGCGGAACTTCCGTTTGTTGGAACTTCCGCCGTTGAATTGCGGAGCTTCCGTTTTCAGCTCTCTTCCGAAGCGTCAGGCAAATCGGAACTTCCGGCCTTCCAGGCGCGGAACTTCCGCTGTCCGGAACTTCCGCTTTCCGGTAGCTGAGAAGCATTTATTGCCTGCGGTTGGTCCGGTTCCTTAACTCTCTCCAGCCGCCTCCTTGTTGACCCGAGCTCCCCTCTTCTCCTCTTTTCATCTCCACCGAAACACTTTGATTCGTTCCTCGGTTTTTCTTCAATCTCAACCGACCAATTGCTTCTCCAGGGTTCAATCACCCCATTCCTCAAGGTATTTCCAATTCTCCTTTGGATCTATGCCTCTCATGAACCCTAGGGTTGAGTTTTTGGGAAAATGAAAATGTAGATGAAATCTGTGGTAGATTCTTGGGCAAACTAGTTTATTCAGTATTGTATGATGTTTATGCATCGATTCCATGGACTCAATCCATCAAAATACTGAAAAATCAAAAAATTTTATTGCCCTAGAGTCGGCCAGGAAAATTGGAACTTCCGCCGTTAATAGCGCGGAACTTCCGCTAGCGGTAGTTCCGGCGGTCAACCTGCGGAGCTTCCGATTATCCTGACAGAACCTGAGATTTTCATTTTCTTTTGAATCATCCTTTGACACTTCATTCATTATTGTTTTGAAGATGCCTAGGATGAAAGTTTCGTCGAAGCACTATTCGATCTTGGGTGCATCTTCTTCAAGAAATGAGGAAGAATCTGAAAATTCTGAAACTGAAGAAAGTGCATCAGAAGAAGGGTCAAAATCTGTTGAAGAGTTAGGTGAACCGGAAGAAATGGAAATTGATCTTAAGTCGCTCACAGCAGACGATTATACGCTTCTTCGGACTAAAGATCAATACTCACTTCCTGGAAATAGTGATGACCCTCGATTTCACACAAAATTTCAAAGATAAGTCTATGATCTTTTCTATGGACCAAACAAACCATTTGCTGATCACAAGTATGTTAATTGGTCCTACCTCAACGGGCTTGACAAATATGAGGGCACCTACAGGCTCTTTCAGCGAGCTGGGATTCATAACTTTGTGGCGATAAAATGCAATTATAGTGATGAGATCATCCGACAGTTCTATGCCACAGTATGCATTCCTCCTGATTTTTCTCAGCTCACTTGGATGACTGGAACAGTGAGATATTCTTGCACCAAGCGTGCCTTTGAAAATGCACTGAATATCCAGTCAAGCGAATATGAGCAAATCTATGATGGAACAGTTCTCCCTCTTTCAGCTTGGACTGACTTTTATGACACTACACAGAGATTTATCCCTGGTAAGATAACAGGGCTTCTTCCTATTCCCAGCTTGGTAAATAGGATCATTAATCATACCATGTTACCTAAGAGTGGGAATTATGATGCCATTAGAGGACATGTCTGGAATATTTTGGAATGCATCATGCATGGAAGAAAGTTTGATGTAGTGGATGTCATCATAAGGGAGATAGCAGGAACAAAGAATGATCGAGTCAAACGGATAAACTTTGCACCTTATATTATGGCTTTGATCATTCGACAGACTGGATATAATGGAGCTTTACCTTCAGCGCATAAAGCCTATAAACCAAGAGAAGGTCCTCCAATTCTTGCCAATCTTAGGCGTGCTCCAAAGAAGTACTGGCCGCACCTCCTGCTTCTTCTTTGTTTCTCCACAAGGTCAAGCCACTATGGATCGATTTATGCCACCTTGTTGGAGATGAGGGCATCGAGGATACCTTCGGCAACCCACTTCTAGGCCGGATGCATTTGAGGCGACCACTTTTTCCAGATCGGATGCTTTCCAGAGGCGACCACTTCGCACTCGACGCCCACCTGCCCGGTCTTGGCGCTTTCGGCCCGATTCGCAGAGCGATTTCCGCCACTGCTCGTTTTGGAAGCGTCGCGCCGCTCTCCTCTGGTGGTCCTCCTGCTGATCATCCTGTTGCTCCTCCAGTTGATCATCCTCAAGACCCTCCTGCTGAGCAGTAGCCATTTGTTCTATTTAGGTCATTAGACCTTGTATGCAAAAATTGTAATATCTTTTATGACTACTTGGTTGTATGACTCTCATTTTGGTTATGCTATCTTTTGCTACTCTGTGTGAGAACATATTTTTATGTCATGATTTTTATTTTGCATGAGATGTGGATGAGATGTGATTTTGAATGAAAATATTTGTGGTTGATTATATCCTCTTGTCTCCTGTCGTGGATGTCCTTCTTTACAAGAGAAATTCTGTCAATTTTTTTAAAAATCTCTCTCAAGCATTGTTCTTTATATTCTCTCAATATAGTTTGTGAAAATTGTTAAAATGAGAGATTATCTAAAATGATATGTTTCAACTATCATTTCAAGTGGTTCTCAATGTTTTGATTTACATTGGGGAGAATGTTATGATCAATAGGTTTGTAACCTATCTTTGTTTTTCCTCTCATATCTTGAGAACAAAATTCCTTCCTTGGTCATATAAGTTCAATTCATACTTTTTGTGACCAACCTCTTTTTCTTGCAAGTGGGATCCATTTGCAAAGGCTCCTTTTGGCTTAGATTTATATTGTGTTTTTGGGTGATTTATGCCAAAAGGGGGAGAATGTGTTTATCAATATTCTTCATTTGGATGTTTGATTTGTTTAGACATGCCAAAAGAGGGAAAATATATGCATTAGCTGTGTAAGGGGGAAAATGTTTTCATATGTATTTTGGTTAATGCTTTTTGTTTCACCTCATATGATGCATAGACATAGTTCATTAGTTTAAATTCTTATCTTATGTCTATGAATATCCAAATGTTGTTATTAATAATGGATTTGTCATCAATCACCAAAAAGGGGGAGATTGAAAGATCTAGACCCGCCATTATGAGTTAATGGAGTGTTTTGGTGATTAATGACAAATCCAAATATGAGACTAACTCTTTTATCAAGGATTATCTTTGTGTAGTCTCATTTGGATATAAAGGTGAAACACAACAAGGTATGCAATCGACATCTCAATTTATATAATGTTGCATTTCTCGGATCCAAAATATAGGATTGAACTCAACCTTAAGTTAAACTTGAATATGTGCATATGACCTCATTATACATTTGTGTATGCACATATTTAGGGGGAGTTTTATCCTATGCTTTGTGGTTTCATTAGTATTGATCCATATTCCTTTTTCCACATATATTGGGATCTTTACGTTGAAACAAAACCTTTGAGTATACAAAACTTATGTAGTTCGTAAATACTCATGTTATGAGTATATAGAACTTGTGTAGTTCTTGTATACTCATGTTAGAGTATATATAACTTGTGTAGTTTATATATACTCAATTGTTCTCTCATTTATCTTCATTAAATTTATGAGAATTTAAGTGGTTATCATCAATTACCAAAGAGGGAAAGATTGAGGTATCTTGTCCCACCATTATGAGTTAATGGTATGGTGTGGTAATTAATGATGATCACATTGTGGAACTAACATTTTCCATGAGTTGGATATACAGGTTATGTTCGGGATGATGAAGACTTGGGATGATCATGAGTTGATCATCAAATCAAGAGCTTAGTGTAAATGATGCATCATGAGTTGATGCTTATCAAGAAGAGATGATCATGAGTTGATCATCAAGACAAGAGAAGACCCATCATGTGTTGATGGAGGTCAAGTGAAGGATTGCATCATGTGTTGATGCATGTGAAGACTCGGGATGGAGAAATCATCATGTGTTGATGATGTTCAAGACAAGATCCCGAAGTGAAGAAATCATCATGGGTTGATGATTGTCAAAGTCAAGGACCCGGACTTGAAGTGTTGTTGTGCGTCATCAATCTTCAAGAAGATGCAAGGCAAAGGTATGACTAGCTAGGGCTAAGGATGTGTTCCTAGTCTTTTACCGGTCTCGGTGTTTGGTTGATAGACCGGATTGCTAGTATAGGTTTGCCGTACTATTAAGAGGGATCTTGACTAGTAGTTTGAGTTAGTCATGTGTTGATAGCTCATTATATTTGCTCTAGCTCATCTATGCATGGAGCTATTATTTGCGAATGTGTTTTGCAAATAGCCGATGCTCATGCATTCAACCCTTGTAGCATGTGACTTAAGTTTGCAAATGCATTTTGCAAATGGTGTAAGTCCATGTACCTTTTTCCTTGTGGTATGATTCCAAAAGTTGGCAAATGTGTTTTGCAACTTGTTGGGAATCTTGCTTGTGACTCTTGTTGGCATGGCTTGTCAATTAGCAAATGAGTTTTGCAATTGAAGTTGTTGAAAAATCCATTTCTGATTTCTGTCAGGAAAATCGGAAGTTCCGCGGTTTAACGGCGGAAGTTCCGCACCCGATCGTCCGATTTTCATGCGCTTGATTTTTCCAGAGCGGCGGTTTAGGGACTTAGCCGATTTTCCAAGTGCGGAAGTTCCGGAGTGTAACTAGCGGAACTTCCGATTAATCGGTTGCTCCGAAAACCGGCGGTTGGTTTTTTCCAAAGAAGCACCATTTTGGGGACTTAGCCAAAATTCAATGTGCGGTAGTTCCGCTATGTGTTGAGCGGAACTTCCGAAGAATCGGAACTTCCGATATGTAGTTGGCGGTAGTTCAAGACTAAAAATTAAACGGCTAGTTTCTCGTCGACATAGCCGTTATGCCTTTTCTCTCTCTGCGGTAGTTCCGCCTTTGCACTGCGGAACTTCCGATTGCCCCGATTTTTCGAGGGTTTGTCTCCCAACGGCTAGTTTTTGTGTGTGGGCTATATATAGCCACCTTGGCGGTTGGGAGAGGTGGTCGTGCTATTGTTAAGTGATACACTCATTCTTTGAGCTAAGAGCAAGTCTCTATTCTCTTTTGTGCATGTGTTGCACTTGGTGAGATTAGAGAGCAAACCCTAAGTGCATGTGTTGCCTTAGGTAGTGGATTGTGTATCCACGAGAGCGTTGACACTTGATTAGTTCAAGTGAAAGTTTGGATTTGTTACTCTTGGTGTTTGCCGACACCTAGACGGCGTGGAGGCGTCGTGCTCGGTGACCTTCTCAAGAAGCTTGTGAGAAGGCCCGACGGTTGTGAGTGGTTTGGTGCTCGCCATCTCGGAGTGGAGGAAGAGCAACCATAGTTGAGCGAGGTGTTGGTTCGGTTTGGAACCGGTCCAAGTGTTGGACTTACCTCGGAGGTGTGTGCTCATTTGAGGAGCCGGTCCAACGCGGGTTGGGCTTACCTCAACGTGGATTAGGGGAGACCGGCAAGTCTCCGAACACCACGGTAAAACATAATCGTGTCATCTTGTGTTTACTTGTGCTTTACTTTGAGCAATTTACATTCTTGCTTTAATTGCTTATATACCTTGTATGATTGCTCATATTGTATTGTGTTCATATTGTCGGTGCACTTAGTTGAGCCTAGTTGATTTAGGTTTTAATTGTGCAAAACCAATTCGCTATTAGCTTCCGCATTTATTTATTGGTTTAGCCCGATAAAGTTTTTAAAACCGCCTATTCACCCCCCTCTAGTCGGCCACCTCGATCTTACATCTCCCCCTTTGACAATGGAGTCATCAAGGAATCACGCCTTCCTCTCATCCAGAGATAACAATTGCAGAATGAAGAAAGAAGCAAAAAAAAAGAAGTATGCAAGAAGTGCAATGGAGTGGCTTCATTTTTGTATTTTTTAATTTTTGATTACAAGAAGCTTTGGAGATTACCCAAAAGAGCTAGCCAGCATTTCTAATATTGCACAAACAACATATCAAGCTGTGATTGCTAGCAAGATCATGGTAAGACATATATATCAAAGCTAAACACAAAGGCTCAAAAGTAAAGCAATAGATTTGATCAATTTAAGCAAAGCTTCAAATTCAACAAGTTCATCAACAGGGATCCTAAAATGAAATTGGCCATGTCAAAATATCAAAGTGAGATAAAAAATCTAACAAAGACCACATTAAGAGACAACCAGGTCCTGTATTGAATCATTTTGCTCAGTATTTCTCAAAAGCCCATTTGTCAACAGATTTTCACATATGCATTGAATATTGAAGTTGACTAATGATCTAACTTAGTGACAAGATCCCGGACTAGGAGCCATCCACAAACTCATCCTAAGCTTGACCCGAAGTTGATTAAAGGTATATCTTAGTAAAGAAGATCCTGGACTAGGAGCCATCCACAAACTCTTTCTAAGCTTCTACCAGGGCGACAAATCTTGAGGTTCATGTCATTCCTGACAAGCAGTCCCCATGAGATCATCTGGTTCATCAAACTATCTCCAAGTTCATATCATTGACAAGCAGTCTCGTAAGAATAGTTTGGCACAATTTAAGCATAAGACAATCTTGATTTTTCATTTTTTACAAGAGCAGTTTTAGAATCTCAAGAACACAAAAGCTCAAGTAATGGTCAATTTTAGATTCAAGAGCTAATAAAGCAATTCTGACAGGGCCAATGTCACAAAAGGAGCACTAATTGCGCAACTCGCTAAAACATCCACAAATTGCAATTTTTAGTTTGAGTTGTTTTAAAGTTCTAGCTCATATAGCAAAGACTTAGCTACACATGTAAAAGCATGATAATTCTAGCAAGTCAAAGAACTAGACATGGCATTGAGCAAGAATTGAAATACTAAAGCTCCAAAGGGTAATAGGCAAAGCTTCATCAATTTTAAAAGATAAGCAGAAAATTTTATATTACAATGCATCTTTTTGGATTTTTCAAACCACTTGATGTATTTTTCTGTAACATCCCAAAATTCAGAGCTTTAAAAATATTTTAAATATTGGTAGCAAGAGAATTTACCATTTGGATTATTTGAATATTAATTTAAAAAGCTTAAATTGGACTTTAAGGACAAATTGATTTAATGTGCTTAATCCCAACATCAACAATTGTCAAAATTATTTTATTTAGATTCTATATGCTTGGTTATATTTTATAGAATTTTCTGGAATTTTTCCAAAGTCATTTGCTATTTTCTAATTGCTATTTGCATTTTCTGGATTTATTAAAAAGAAAATATATTTTAAATTCCTTCGGAACAGTGCTGGGCCGGAGCCCAACACTTTTCCAGCCCGCTCACTCCCAGCCGTTGGATCGCAATCGCCCATTTTGCCGCCATCGCGGTTTCGCCCGCCTTGCCCCGTTGGATTGTCGCCGCGTGGCTTCGCCCGTTGATCTCGCTCGTTCGCTCGCCCGCGCTCGCTCTGCGCCGTTGGATCGCCATCGCACGCTCGCTCTCGCCCGCGCCTCGCTGCCGCTGCCAGGTGGGACCGCGACCGAGTCGTCTTCACCGCGCTATCTTCTTCCTCCTCGCGCCCGCCGCCGCCATTGCATTCGGAGCTCAAGCCTCGTCCGACAAACGCGTATTCGCCGCTGATTTCTTGAGCCGACCCCACCAAAACGCGTTTCTCCGTTATTCCATATCCGTTTCAAACCAAATCAAACCCGAATCGGTTTCAATCTCCGAAAATCTTGGAATTCAAAAACCCGTTGTTTCGGATCCGAATTGGGGGTTTCCAAATCTCGGCGTCTCCGAGCCTATAAGTACTCCCTTAGCTCGGCCCGGGCCTCCGCAACCCTAAACCGCCACTCTTGTCGCCTGACGCTTAAGCGCCGCCGCATTGCAAGCTTTAGGGTTTCGGCCGAACTTCTTCTCCGGTGGATTGCGCCGCCGTCATCGCCGCCTTGCTCCACCGACCGCACTGCGTTGTGATCGGCAAGTCTCGAGCTACCTCGTGCGCACCTCCTCGTCGCGAGCATCGCGGGCGTCCGTCCGACAAAACCCGAGTCTTCACCGCTTCTTCTTCGCCACGGCCATCTCCGTCAACCCAGTGCTCAAACGGTGCCCATGTGTGCGATTAACCTCCTCTACGTTGGTACCACTCACCGCCGGCGAAGAGCCGCCGTTCGCCGGTGACCATCGGGTCCCGAGCGCCACCGCCGCCGTTGTCGCCAGCTCAGCGCCAGCGTCGGCCAGTCTTTGGTGTGGCAGCCGCGTGGCGCCAGATCAGCAAAGACACACGTGCGTGGCCCGATCCACCGCGCCAGATCTCCCTCGGTTCGGTGCACTCGGTCCACCGTGAACCCCGAGACTGACAGTGGGTCCCACATGTCAGAATTCTTTTTAAATATAATTCTTTTTCCGGAAATTCTCGGCTGACGCAAGCATTGCGCAATAATTCGATTTTCCTTTATAAAAATAATTCGGGAAATTCGAGAAAATCCAAATTAGGGTTTAATTGATTTTCAAATCTTCCAAAGCCCATATCTTTTGCATCCGAAGTCCAATTGAGCCCATTCAAATTTGTAAATTTATATAAAATTAAGATCTATTTAATGGTGAATTTTATTTAATTTTTGGAGTTTGTTTTGCCTCTGTTATTTATTTGTTTTGTTTCTTTTGTCTCGTTTGCGAGTAGACGTCGATACTTCGGGGAATTTTGCAGAAGAAGGAGCACCTCAAGACCAAGACCAATATCTAGATCTATTTCAAGGCAAGTTATACCTTTGATCATTTTGAACCCAGTTTTCAAAATACTTTGTTTCAATGTATTGCATTCTATTTCAAGTATTTATTTAAAAGCTTTTGGGTGTAGTTATTAATCCAAATTGTTATGCCACCTTGTCTATCGTATGCCATGATCTTTTGTCACCCTAGGTTGATTAATTATTAGTTGGTATTATTGTAGCACCAACGTGGGTTGGTTAGATACGATTAGACTGCTTAGCCATGCCACGAGTCATCATTTCATGTGAGAGTTGCAATTATGAACTTGACTAAGTGATTATGGAACTGTGTGATGAATCTGTGTGTCTTTGTGTGCTATTACTCGTTGATGGCATGTGTTGCACTTAATCAACGTGGTGGGAAAAGATTTAGACCGAGGCAAGTGGTGGATTCTGTGAATGGTGGATCGTGTGATATAAACTTTGTGATTTGGGAAAATCGAAGTCTTGCCTTAGTCAATTAAGGACTTAACTTTGTGCGCCATTGAATGGGCCTTCTTGCATGCGACCACATGCCTAGTATGGGTGGGCCCGACTTAGTAAGTTATGGAGTCTTGACATTGACAACTCAAGTTGTATTTAAGCATGTGATGGGTGGAGGTGTGATATGTCACATCGCGGACGGTTCGGCGCATCCTCGCCCAATGGTGTGTGTCGTTCCAAGGGTGTGTGTACAAATTGACTGGCGATAAAGCACACCAGGAGTGTCATTGTTTGAGATGAAGTCTCTGAAAGGTTTTGTTGTGATCAACTCTGATCCGGTTGGTTTCATCGTGTGGGTAAAGTGTACAAACTCTGCAGAGTGTTTAAACCAATCTATTCGAATAGCCGCGTCCTCGGTTATGGACATGCTCGGGAATTTCACACGAGGGGTAGATTTTTCATAAAACAATTGGGAAGGGTCAGCTGTGTGAGATAACTTGTTCAGCTGTGTGAAAGAACTTGATTAGACTGTGAGTCCTTTGTGAAATCAATTGTTAACTTATTATTGTCTATTTGTTTTGAATTATGCTTTCAATCTATTATTTGTATTCAATTGCAAATGTTGCATTTCTGCAAAATAACCACAGAAGCCACTCCTTTGGAATAAGCCATCATGTATAAATGCATTCTGTGGTATGACTTGCGAGTACGGTGTGTACTCACTCTTGCTAAACAAATCAACAGAAGTGGAGGAGTCGTCGCCTGCTTTTGAAGAAGAGTTCTCGAAGGTTGAGCGTTAGGGTCTTGATCGATCGGTTGCGTGGTAAATTGATGGGAGCCACCGAGTTTATTTCGTTTCATTGCAGTTTATTTCTTTATTGTCGACCTTGCATGGCTTAATAAATGTAACACTCGACCATAAGGTCCCAACAGATTATTTGTTATTTAAATGTACTCGTTTATTCTTATATTCGTTGTATGGATGTGATATTTCATCAATGTTGACCTTGTGTGCACTAGCGTGATCTGGACTAGTGCGAGAATACACAGAGGGTCCAGATTTGCATATTTGGGTCCCGACGGAGGTGGTATCGAGCCATCTTGATGTAGGTCTTGACCCTAGTTAGATTGGCCGTTCTTAGTGAGTCCAAAACTATTTTCTAAAGCAAATATTAACTTGCAAGATTAATTGAACTCTTTAACTCATCTCATGTCTCTCTTGACTCAACTATCACAAATTCTTTCTCTCCCATTGTTTTAAAGTTGTTTTCATATCCTTGTCCATCTTGTGGATGCCTCGTCTTGAGTTATGGAGAGCGCAAGGGAGGACTTGCCGCCGAGCTTTGGAAGTTGCTACAAGTACTTGGAGGGTTCGATCGTCCATTGTACCGTGGCGGTGCTTGGATTGTGAGCAGTAGAGATCGTGGAGTAATCTTCCATTTGACCATCTACGCCAGGCGAACACCAAGGCGAGCAAACCATCGAACATCTCACTCGAAGGAGTATTTGGATTGAAGCAATCCAGAGTCTTCACGCCTTGCCATCCCGAGGATCGCAACATCTACTCGAGAGCTTCGTGACACGCTTTTTCGTTATCATCCCGCACTTCCGGCGTGGATCTTGCGCACGTTTTCCGTCTACGGAGGAGAAGACAACGCCACCGTCGTGCATCTCGCCCGATTCGCCGCTTGCGGGAAGAATCGTTGGAGTTAGCCGCCACGAGCCGAGTGTACCTATGAGACTCTTCGAGAGTCAAGAAAGGATCGCCATATTAGAAGAAACTCTTTATGGACGACACGAAGAAGACATCAAGAGGAAGACCTGAAGAAGGCGATGGGCGGTGAACCGTAAGAGCCGCAGAGGCGTGAGCTGAAGCACCAAGGCACTGCACGGGGACACTGCTCCTATTGCACCATCCGGGACATCGGGATCGGTTTGCGAGGATGCGGCTCACTTTGAGTCTACAGCGGGGGAGCACCGTCAAGGCTGCGGAGGCTATTTGATCGAGTAGTCTGCTCGAGTTGTTTCAGGCTTAGCCAGTTTTAAGTCTTGAGTCGCCCTTTAGGCGGTAGTTTGGTGTGCTTAAGTTCGTCCTTATTTTTGTGTGCAAGTATGAGCTGCAAAGGCCTTTAGGCATTTATTGCAAGCCATACTATTATCTTAATCAATATATGAAGTTTCAGTTGATTTTCTTAAAATATGTTGTTGGGTTTTACCTACCCCGCTTAGTTCTACAACTTATCTCGTGCTTGCTACCTTATCTAACCCTTAGAGATTCACGGATGGTTCGGACTCGTCAAGGCTGCGCAAGTGGTTACGATACTCGATGAGCGAAGGGCGAGCAAATCCTCGCAAGCGCTTCCACCACAAGCACCTTGATTGATCTGAGAATTTTGGAGCATTCATGACGGCTGCACCCGGTGATGTACACCATGATGAATCGGATGCAAGCTATGAATAACGAACAACAACAATCAACATCACAATGGAGCCCCAGTTGCTCATGGTCATAATGGATCATCCAAGTTGGCGGAGTTTATGAGGACCCGTCCACCAACCTTCTCTGGACATGTCTCACGGTGAGGCGATGATTGGCTTCGTGTCATTGAGAGAAATGCGATCACTCAATGCGGCGATCATGAAAAGTTCAGACGCCTCTCACGGATGGAAGGCATTCTTTGCGAATGGTGGGAAAACTTCGTGCGGCGCATGGAACGCCGCAAGATATTACTTGGGAAGAGTTCACAATGGCGCTTTTCGCGATATCATGTACCGAAGGAATCATGGATCGAAGAAGGATGAATTCGTGCTCTCAAGCAAGGAGGAATGTCGATGACCGACTACCTCAACAAATTCTCTCAACTTGCTCGATATCTTTGCGAAGATGTCGCCACCGACAAGGCTCGTCGAGTCGTTTTACGAAAGGATTGAACATCGGACTTCAAGTCAACTTGATCGCCCACACCTTTCACGATTTTCAAGAGTTGATCAACAAGGCTTTGATTCTAGAAGATAAGCGCAAGGAATTGGAAGATCATCGTAGCGCAGGATGGCTCGGCAAGGAAGTCACCAACCCCACCGAGGGCAAGAATGATTCCACCGCAGCTTTAGCCGTTTTCCACCACGCAGTGCGCGACCACCGCACCAACTTCAAAGACCTCGCCCGCTTGCTCGAAACTTTCGCAACCCCGCACTACCAACCCCAATCCATAAGCAACCCACGAATATAACGAGTTTGCTTTACATCGTCGATCGGGGCATTTCGCCAACCGATGTCCGCAGAATGGGACTATCACTCGATCGCGCTTCAACCTTGGGAACACACCACCAAGACACGATGCAAGGCAACCATCAAGGAACTTCTCAAGCTACGGTCAATCCGGAGGAGCACCGCCATCGATGGTCGAGGTCGTGTCAACCACGTCACTCTAGAAGGAGCCCAAGAAGCACCGACGTTGTCTTGGGTAAGTTCCTAGTAAATTCGATTACTGCATCGATTGCTTTGATTCTAGAGCTTCGCATTCGTTTGTTTAGGAATTTTGCAACCAAGAATAATTTGGAAGTTATGCATCTTAAGCATACTCTGTTAGTCCAATCGCTTTGAGCGAGCTAAGTTCTAAAGTTGGATGTTTAGGAGCTAGGCTACTCATAGCCGGAGTTGAGTTTCTAGCCAACCTAATAGTTCTAGACACTCGGACCATAGATGTCATCCTTGGTATGGATTGGTTATCCAAACATAAGCGATGCTAGATTGTGGCGAAGAGCCGTAACAATAGAGGATACCACAGAAAGAAAGTTGAATTTCTAGCCACCTCGATGCGTGATGGACATTTGGTAGTCAATATCGAAGATAGTTTCTTTGGAAGACGTACAGTAGTCGAGATTACCCGACGTATTTCGGAGAAATTACCAGAATGCCACCGACCGTGACATTGAGTTTGTCATCGATCTAGTGCGAGAACAGCACCAATTTCCAAGAGACCCTATCGGATGCGGTCGATGAACTTGTGGAAATGAAGAAGCGGATAGAAGAACTCTTCGGAGAAAGGTTTTGTAAGACCTAGTTAAATCGCCATGGGAGCGCCGATTTTGTTTGTCAAGAAGAAAGATGGAAGTATGAGAATGTGTATTGATTATCGTTCTCTCAACGAAGTCACCATCAAGAACAAGTACCCATTGCCCAGAATTGATGATTTGTTCGACCAGATGAAAGGAGCCGGAGTATTCTCCAAGATCGATCTGCGATCAGGTTACCATCAGTTGAAGATTTGTCCTAAGGATGTACCAAAGACCGCTTTCTCAACCGGTATGGACATTATGAGTTTTTAGTCATGTCTTTTGGATTGACTAATGCCCCTGCCTATTTCATGAACATGATGAACAAGGTATTCATGGAATATTTGGATAAGTTCGTGGTAGTATTCATTGATGATATTTTGGTATACTCAAAGTCAGAAGAAGAACATCTGAGAACATTTGAGATTAATCCTAGAAAGCTCGAGAGGACATCACCAGTATGCCAAGTTCAGCAAGTGTGACTTTTGGAAGAAGAAAGTTGATTTTCTCGGTCATGTGATGACAAACAGAAGGAGTAGCAATTGACCCCGGAAAGGTTAAAGCTGTAATGAATTGGGAGCAGCCCAAGACGGTTACTCAAATTCGTAGTTTCTTGGGGATGGCAGGATACTATCGTCGTTTCATTGAAGGGTTCTCAACGATTGCTAAACCTCTTACGCAATTATTGAAGAAAGAGAAGAAGTACATTTGGACCCCAGCTTGTGAAGAGAGTTTTCAAGAATTGAAGAAGCGTCGACTTCACCAATGCTAGTTTTGCTTGGATATTAGTAAGGATTTTGATATTTCTTGTGATGCTTGGCGTCAAGGATTAGGATGTGTCCTTATGCAAGAAGGAAGAGCTTGCCGCTTATGCGTCAAGGCAATTAAGGCCTCATGAAGAGAATTATCCTACCCATGATTTGGAATTAGCTGCGTACTGCATGCCTTGAAGATTTGGCGTCATTATCTCATCGGTAATCGCTGTGAAGTCTACACAGATCATAAGAGCCTGAAGTACATATTCACTCGACCGATTTGAACATGAGACAGAGAAGATGGTTGGAATTAATAAAGGATTATAATCTTGGAATCCATTACCATCTGGTAAGGCCAATGTAGTTGCAGATGCACCGAGTCGTAAGAGCTACTCTTGCAATGCTCTGGAAGCAAAGAGTTGTGTTGAAACTTGGAGGAATTCCGAAGCTACTGACTAGAAGTTGTTCCTAAGGATTTGTGGCCAATTTGGAAGTACAGTCTACTCGGAGAAGCAGTTCGTGAAGCTCAACCTAAGGATTACGAGTTTGCCGATCTCAAGAAGAAGATGTCGGAAGGAAAATTTAAAGACTTCACTATAGATGATCGGGATATCTTGTGGATCAATGGGCGTATCTGTACCGATATGGATGGATTAAGACAAATGATTACAAGGAAGCCCATGACTCAAAGTATTCAATTCACCTGGAAGCACTAAGATGTATCGGGATGTTAAGAATAAGTTTTGGTGGCCAAACTTAAAGCGAGGCGTCGCGAGTTCGTTGCCTTATGCGGCGTGTGTCGAAAGTAAAGGCCGAACATCGAGACCAGCGAGATTGCTACAACCGTGAAGATACCGAATGGAAGTGGGAAGAGATCGGTATGGATTTCATTACGGTCTACCCAAGACTCAATCAGTTATGATTCGATTTGGGTAATAGTGGATCGTTTGACTAAGGTTGCCCATTTCTTGCCACCAAAACCACTTACTCGGAGACCGCTTGGCGGAATTGTATATGTCAAAAATCGTCGATGCGCACGGTGTGCCTAAGAAGATAGTGTCGATCGAGGATCTCAATTCACCTCTCGTTTCGCGAGTCTACATGAAGCCACAGGAACTCATCCGAATTTCAAGATACTACTTATCATCCATGCAGACGGATGGACAGTGAAAGAGTCAACCGATTTTAGAAGACATGTTAAGAGCACGTGCCTTAGCTAATGCTACCGTTGGGATAAAAGTTTACCGTATGCGAAATTCTCGTACAACAACGATTATCAAGCCAGTTTGCAAGATGTCACCATTTGAAGCTCTGACGGTCGTGCTGCAGAACTCCGTTGAATTGGTCAGAGACAGCTGAACGTGTAGTGTTCGGGCCAGATATTATTCAGAAGGCCGAAGAACAAGTTGCTATGATCGAGAGAGGTTAAAGATAGCCCGATCCGAGCAAAAGAGTTATGCCGATAATCGTCGTCGTGACCTCGACTTTGAACGAGAGGATTTTGTGTATCTGCGAGTTACTCCGCTCAGAGGTGTTAAGAGATTCCACACCAAAGGGAAGCTTGCCCCAAGGTATGTGGGTCCGTTCAAGATTTTGGAACGCCGTGGAGAAGTTGCGTACCAGTTAGAGCTACCACAGTCATTAGCAGGAGTGCATGATGTCTTTCATGTCTCTCACCAAGAAGTGTCTTCGTGTGCGGAAGAGCGACCCGTTAGAGTCAATTGAATCAAGGAAGATCTCACATACAAAGAGCGACTGTCAAGATTTTGGATGTCGCAGAGCGCACTGAAGCAAGACCGTTCGTTTACGCAAAGTCGAAAGGAGTAACCACTCGGAAGGAGAAGCAACGTGGGAGCGTGAAGAAGAGTTAAAAGCCGAGTTCCCTAGCCTTTTCTCTAGCTAGCCTAATCTCGGGACGAGATTCGTTTAAGGGGAGGTTTGTAACATCCCAAAATTCGAGCTTTAAAAATCTTTTAAATATTGGTAGCAAGAGAATTTACCATTTGGATTATTTGAATATTAATTTAAAAAGCTTAAATTGGACTTTAAGGACAAATTGATTTAATGTGCTTAATCCCAACATCAACAATTGTCAAAATTATTTTATTTAGATTCTATATGCTTGGTTATATTTTATAGAATTTTCTCGAATTTTCCAAAGTCATTTGCTATTTTCTAATTGCTATTTGCATTTTCTGGATTTATTAAAAAGAAAATATATTTTAAATTCCTTCGGAACAGTGCTGGGCCGGAGCCCAACACTTTTCCAGCCCGCTCACTCCCAGCCGTTGGATCGCAATCGCCCGCCGCCGCTTCCCATGGTTTCGCCGCCTTGCCCGTTGGATTGTCGCGCGTGGCCGCGTTGATCTCGCTCGTTCGCTCGCCCGCGCTCGCTCTGCGCCGTTGGATCGCCATCGCACGCTCGCTCTCGCCCGCGCCTCGCTGCCGCTGCCAGGTGGGACCGCGACCGAGTCGTCGTCTCCGCGCTATCTTCTTCCTCCTCGCGCGCGCGCTTCGCGCCATTCTTTGGAGCTCAAGCCTCGTCCGACAAACGCGTAATCGTCGCTGATTTCTTGAGCCGACCCCACCAAAACGTGTCTCCGGTTATTCCATATCCGTTTCAAACCAAATCAAACCCCGAATCGGTTTCAATCTCCGAAAATCTTGGAATTCAAAAACCCGGCTGTTTCGGATCCGAATTGGGGGTTTCCAAATCTCGGCGTCTCCGAGCCTATAAGTACTCCCTTAGCTCCGCCCGGGCCTCCGCAACCCTAAACCGCCACTCTTGTCGCCCCGATCGCCCTAGCGCCGCCGCATTGCAAGCTTTAGGGTTTTCGGCCGAACTTCTTCTCCGGTGGATTGCGCCGCCGTCATCGTCGCCCTTGCTCCACCGACTGCACCGTTGTGATCAGCAAGTCTCAGGCTACCTCGTGCGCACCTCCTCGTCGCCGGAGCATCGCCGGAGCGTCCGTCCGACAAAACCCGAGTCTTCACCGCCGCTTCTTCCTCGCCGCCGGCCATCTCCGTCAACCCCAGGTGCTCAAACCAGTGCCCATGTGTGCGCATTAACCTCCTCTACACGTTGGTACCACTCACCGCCGGCGAAGAGCCGCCGTTCGCCGGTGACCATCGGGTCCCGAGCGCCACCGCCGCCGTTGTCGCCAAATTCGGCGCTTGCGTCGGCTTTCTTGGTGTGGCGGCGCGTGGCGCCAGATCGGCGCCGACACGCGTGTGCGTGGCCCGATCCACCGCGCCAGATCTCCTCGGTTGGTGCACTCGGTCCACGTGAACCGAGATCGATAGTGGGTCCCACATGTCGAATTCTTTTAAATATAATTCTTTTTCCGAAATTCTCGGTGACGCAAGCATTGCGCAATAATTCGATTTTCCTTTATAAAAATAATTCGGAAATTCGAGAAAATCCAAATTAGGGTTTAATTGATTTTCAAATCTTCCAAAGCCCATATCTTTTGCATCCAAGTCCAATTGAGCCCATTCAAATTTGTAAATTTATATAAAATTAAGATCTATTTAATGGTGAATTTTATTTAATTTTTGGAGTTTGTTTTGCCTCTGTTATTTATTTGTTTTGTTTCTTTTATCTCGTTTGCGAGTAGACGTCGATACTTCGGGGAATTTTGCAGAAGAAGGAGCACCTCAAGACCAAGACCAATATCTAGATCTATTTCAAGGCAAGTTATACCTTTGATCATTTTGAACCCAGTTTTCAAAATACTTTGTTTCAATGTATTGCATTCTATTTCAAGTATTTATTTAAAAGCTTTTGGGTGTAGTTATTAATCCAAATTGTTATGCCACCTTGTCTATCGTATGCCATGATCTTTTGTCACCCTAGGTTGATTAATTATTAGTTGGTATTATTGTAGCACCAACGTGGGTTGGTTAGATACGATTAGACTGCTTAGCCATGCCACGAGTCATCATTTCATGTGAGAGTTGCAATTATGAACTTGACTAAGTGATTATGGAACTGTGTGATGAATCTGTGTGTGTTGTGTGCTATTACTCGTTGATGGCATGTGTTGCACTTAATCAACAGGGTGGGAAAAGATTTAGACTGAGGCAAGTGGTGGATTCTGTGTGAATGGTGGATCTGTGTGATATAAACTTTGTGATTTGGGAAAAGCGGAAGTCTTGCCTTAGTCAATTAAGGACTTAACTTTGTGCGCCATTGAACTGGGCCTTCTTGCACGCGACCACATGCCTAGTATGGGTGGGCCTCGACTTAGTAAGTTATGGAGTCTTGACATTGACAACTCAAGTTGTATTTAAGCTGTGTGATGGGTCGGAGGTGTGATATGTCACATCGCGGGACAGTTCGTCAGATCCTCGCCCAATGGTGTGTGTCGTTCCAAGGGTGTGTGTACAAATTGACTGGCAGAAAAGCACACCAGAGTGTCATTGTTTGAGATGAAGTCTCGAAAGGTTTTGTTGTGATCAACTCGATCCGGTTGGTTTCATCGTGTGGGTAAAGTGTACAAACTCTGCAGAGTGTTTAAACCAATCTATTCGAATAGCCGCGTCCTCGGTTATGGACATGCTCGGAATTTCACACGAGGGTAGATTTTCATAAAACAATTGGGAAGGGTCACCGTGTGAGATAACTTGTTCATTGTGTGAAAGAACTTGATTAGACTGTGAGTCCTTTGTGAAATCAATTGTTAACTTATTATTGTCTATTTGTTTTGAATTATGCTTTCAATCTATTATTTGTATTCAATTGCAAATGTTGCATTTCTGCAAAATAACCACAGAAGCCACTCCTTTGGAATAAGCCATCATGTATAAATGCATTCTGTGGTATGACTTGCGAGTACGGTGTGTACTCACTCTTGCTAAACAAATCAACAGAAGTGGAGGAGTCGTCGCCTGCTTTTGAAGAAGAGTTCTACGAAGGTTGAACGTTAGGGTCTTGATCTCAGTCAGTTGCCTGTGGTAAATTGATGGGAGCCACCGGAGTTTATTTCGTTTCATTGCAGCTTTATTTCTTTATTGTCGACCTTGCATGGCTTAATAAATGTAACACTCGACCATAAGGTCCCAACAGTTATTTGTTATTTAAATGTACTCGTTTATTCTTATATTCGTTGTATGGATGTGATATTTCATCAATGTTGACACTGTGTGCACTAGCGTGATCCTGGACTAGTGCAGAATACACAGAGGGTCCAGATTTGCATATTTGGGTCCCGACATTTTCATATGAATGCAATATGATACAATGAGATGCAATAAAAAGCCTAAAAATCTAAAAAGTTCAAAAAGATCAACAAGTTCAGAAAAAGAACAATAAAAGATCAAAAGAACAAAGTAAGATCAGAAAAGATCGAACTCCCCCTCAAACCAACCCATAGGGATAAATTACCCCTAACTCGCTTCTCAAGGTGGCAAACCTAGTTGGGTCTAAAGGTTTGGTGAGGATATCAGCCAGTTGAGCCTCGGACTCCACGAAGTGCAACACAATATCACCCTTCTCGACATGGTCTCTAAGGAAGTGATAGCGAATGTCTATGTGCTTGGTCCTAGAGTGTTGCACAGGGTTCTTAGCAATGTTAATAGCAGAAGTGTTATCGCAGAAAAGAGGAACACTAGCGAAATTTAACCCATAGTCCTTAAGAGTGGATACCATCCATAAAATCTGACTACAGCAACTAGCAGCAGCTACATATTCAGCTTCAGCAGTAAATTGTGCAACAGAGGACTGCTTCCTAGAAGACCAAGAGACAAGAGAAGTGCCTAGGAAGTGACAAGTGCCCGAGGTACTCTTCCTATCAAGCCGACAGCCCGCAAAATCAGAATCAGAAAACCCCCGAATGGACAAAGAAGAAGATCAGGAGTACCAAATGCCATCTTGGAGGGTAGAGTGTAAATACTGAATATGCGCTAATACTTGGCGATGGGAAGCTCTCGGAGACGCCTGAAACCTCGCGCAGAGGCAGACTGTGAAGTGGATGTCCGGTCTTGAGGCCGTCAGGTATAGGAGAGAGCCGATCATGCTGCGGTACTCGCGTTGATTCACGGCTTCTCCTTCCTCATCTGGATCCAAAGCAGTCGAAGTCGCCATGGGAGTGGCGATCGGCTTGCAGTCACCCATGTCGAGCGTTTGAGCGGATCCTTAGTATACTTCGTCGATGGATGAAGATCCCTTCCTTACATTGCTTGATTTGAAGCCCCAGAAAGTAATTGAGCTCTCCCATCATGCTCATCTCAAATTCTCTGGACCTAGTCTCAGAAAAGCTGGAAACAAGAGCATGAGAAGAACCACCAAAGATAATATCATCAACGTAAATCTGAGCAAGTAAGAAATCATTGCCACGCCTAAGAATGAACAAGGTCTTGTCTACCTTACCCATCTCAAAATCATTCTTAAGCAAGAAGGTCTTAAGTCTATCATACCGTGCTCTAGGGGCTTGTTTAAGACCATACAAGGCTTTGGACTGACTTGAAGACATGATGTGGGTTTTGGGATTCTCAAAGCACAGGGGTTGCCTAACATAAACCTCCTCCTCTATGAAACCATTCAGAAAGGCACTCTTAACATCCATCTGATATAATCTAAAGCCCTTAGAAGCAGCAAATGCAAGTAGAATGCGAATAGCTTCTAGTCTAGCAACAGGAGCAAAGGTCTCATCAAAATCTAATCCCTCAACTTGGCTAAACCCTTGAGCTACCAACCTAGCCTTGTTTCTAATCACAGAACCATCCTCATTTTGTTTGTTTTTGAAGACCCAGCAGGTTCCTATAACATTATGACCACTAGGAGGTTCTACTAGGTTCCAGACCTTATTCCTCTCAAAATTCTCTAACTCCTCATGCATGGCATTGACCCAACTCGAATCAGATAAAGCATGTGATATATCGTGAGGTTCAAAAGAAGCTACAAAAGCAGAATGAGAATAGAGGTTTGGATCATGATACCTAGAGCGAGTGACTCGTTCATGGATATTACCTATCATCTGATCCGGCGGATGCTGCTTTTGAATGTGAAGTGGCGCACCCGGAGAGGAAAGTACCTCTTCGACCTCTGCAGGTACTGCTGATGATGAAGATGCAGCAGGTGCCTCAACTGAAGGCGAAGTAGTCACGGCAGGTTCTTTGTAACAGCCCAAAATTTCAATTTCAGTTCACTTTAATTATTTTTGTGGATTTTTTGGAAATTTTAAAAGCTTTTCTCTAAGTATTTTAAAACTAAAATAATTTATGTGCAAAATATATTACCAACTAAAAGTTGGAATTATTTTATTTAAATCCAAATTGCCTTAGAGAATTTCTGTGAATTTTCTCATGATTTCTAAAGTTTAATTATTATTTTCTAAGGATTATTTGAATTTCTGGAATTAAAACAATAGGAAATCTTTTAAAACAAGCGATGGTTGGTGAAATCCCGCAATGACAAAGATCAAGCTTCCGCACCGCCCACCTCCTCGCACTTTACCACGGCCACGCGCGTCGCTCATCGCCGCCTCATCCTTCGCATCCAAATAGTCGCCGCCCGCTCATCACCTCGGCCTCTCGATCTCCATCCAACGGTTGATCTCCGCGCCGCGCCCTCTCTCCCTCGCTCTGTTTCACCGACAGGTGGGACCACCCGGAGCCACGTCAGCGTCTTCAACCTTCCATTCCCGTCGTCGCGTGAAACACGCCCGGCTCCGCCATTGACAACAATGACGAAGCTTCCACTCGGCCACGTATCTCTTCCCGTATCTCGTGCCATTATGCATTTAAATCCTCGATCACCGCCGCCCCAATCCGGCCATCCCGGCAATTTCGAGCGCCAATCTCGCCGAAGCGCGTCCGCCGCCACGGTCTCCGCACCGATCTCCTTCTCCCGACCCCCTCCGTACCTATAAATACGAGCACGGTGAGGCCCTCTCTTCCCACATCTCAACCCCCAAATCTTAGCCCCGCTCTTCGTCTCCATTAGCCGCAATTCAAGTTTGAAGCCGCCGGTCGTGCACCTCTTCTCCGACGATTTGCGCCACCGTCTTTGGGTCTCTGGCTTCGTCGTCTACACAGGGAGCATCGCCGTGCTACGCTCTTCGCGGTGCCTCCACCGCCCTCGCCCAAGCACTGCCGGAACCACCGCGCCTCACTCAACCGAACGCCACCGCCGCCATTCTACACGCCGCGGTGATCCCGCACGCCCCACTTCATTAAGGTAAGCATCGTGCTCGCCGTTCCCGCTCTCTCTACTGCGTGCCATCGCCAGGCTTCGTGTGCGCGCAGCGCCGGCGCGCCCGTCACCGAAGGTCGCCGCCGTTGAGTTGACGTGGCACCGCCACATGGCCGCCACCGCGACGCCACATAGCACCACCTCAGCGGTTTTTGCCCACGTAGCGTACCGCGTGTCACACACAGGTGGCAAAGCCACTGTTTCATGCACCCGGTTCATGATGGACATTAGCGATCTCGTAGACTCGGTCCATGAACCCGGGCCCACCTGTCATAGAGACAAAAGGTTTTTCTGTTATAAAATAATTCAATCGGTAATTAAATTCGGCCGCTGACGTCAGCTGACGCATTAAATAGATTTTCCTTTAGAAATTTAATTAGGGAATTTAGGAAAATCCTGATTTTGGAATTAAAATTAGATTTAAACTTCCAGGAGCTCGTATTTCTTCATACAAACTCCGATTTGGGTGATTCAAATTCCTAAATTTGTATAAAATTAAGATCTAGCTAACTAAACTAAAATTATTTAATTTGGAGTTAATTTGAATTTTCATTTGAATTTATTTGTGTTCATTTGAATTCTGTTTGAATTTGGAATATTTTCGCGTATAGATTTTGACGACTCCGGAGAGCTTGACCCTATTGAAGAAGTAGAATACCAGGAATTTGAGCAAGGCAAGTTACACCATTGACCATTTTGCCCCCAATATTTAAAATTATTTAATTCCTGTTTTAAATTATTATTGCATGCATAATTGTATTTAATTATTTTAAATTCCTGTTTTAAATATTTAATTATTCCAATTCCTTTGTATAGCCAAATTTGATTGTTGTATTATCAATTCCTTGTAACCTTAGTCAAATGAATTTAAAAATAAATATATGCATAGCAAATGCTTAGACCATGAAATATTTGACTTTGGGAGAATTTAGCCAAAATTTCATAAATTGATAAAAAGCCTATGACATTGCCTTGTCATGGTGGACTTTTGCAAATGTCTTTGAAAATTTAAAATAAAAGAAAATGGTTTGTACTTGGGCAAACATGGACCGTTGGTGGGTGCAAGTTTATGCACGGCTGTCTCAGTTAGGATCGAGACCTGTGGTTATTATTGAAAGTTGCCCAAGTAGATTAAGGACCGGCCTTTGAGCCGCATCTTGCAAAAGCTCCACCGTTACTACCAATTGTCTGGAATGGGCGAACCAGGCTTAATAATTTGTATTACCTCAGTATTGTTTATGCCATTTTTGTTGTGTGGGTGTCGGTTAGACTTTATTCCCACTTGGCGCAAGAGGGGGTTTCCAGCAGGTGGTTAGCCTAATGGAAGTGAAACCTTAGCGGGCATATTGGTATTGAGGTAAAGCATTGGAAACGCCTTGTGATAATTGCCTAGTCACACACCTAAGGAAGTGTGTATTGGCCGACATAACGGGCAAATTATCTCTTGTGGGTAAAGTTGTACAACCTCTGCAGAGTGTAAATCTATTCGAATAGCCGTGTCCACGGTCAAGGACATGCTGAGCAAAGCCACTCTAAGTTAGATTTGTTTTTGGTTTTAAAATAACTTTGGACATGATTTGAGGATGGTTAATCCTTGTGGTAAATTTGGGCGGGTAGCCTTGTGATAGGAGGGTATCCTTCACCATGTTTCATATGGAGGTTATCCACTATAAAATGATAAATTTAAAATCTGATTTTAGTTATATAATGAAAATGTGCCTTGAAACTTAGTATAACTATTTAAACCAAAAAGGCTGATTTATGCAAATAAACCCTACAACCTTCCTTTGGATAACTTATGCATGCATTCTAAATTTCAGATTGGGTGTAATTTGCGAGCACGGTTGTAGTGCTCACTCTTGTGAATATTATTATTCAGAGAAGACTGCTATCCGTAAGGTGAGGAGCGGGACGATTAGGCGGCGACCTCGGACGATTGCTGTGGCGTGTCGTGTGGCTACCATTATATTTTGCTTCCGCTAATGTTTTATTTGGCCTCCGGCCCGCTTGTAATAAACTCTATGCTTATTAATATACACGCCGGATATGTTTGTGATAACATTTTGTGACTGTACACCGGAAATCTGGACTAGTGTATGAACACGGAGAATTCGGGATCCTTCGTTCCGGGTTCGACATTCTTGTGCAGGATAGGAATGTCAAAAGAAGAGGTGGAAGAGTATCATCGAGTCCATCATCATCTTCCTCTACAAATATACTCTCTGTCACCGTATCACCGAAATATCCGATCTAGCTCGTGGCTAGTCTCATCAAAAGTGACATTGCATGTCTCCCGAACCAAGTTAGTTTCACATTAAAACCCAAAACCCCTTGAATGTGCGGGATAACCCGAAATAAACCATCAAAAGTTCTTGACTCAAATTTATCTAGGTTTCTGTCTTGAGAATAAAACACTTAGATCCAAAGACCGAAAGTGCGATCTGAGAGGGTTTTCTACAAAACCAAGCTCATAAGGAGTCTTGCCCAAAGACGGTCTCAAAAGACACGATTTGCAATATGGCAAGCGGAGAAATAGCTTCGCCCAAAACCTCCTGAGTGCTATACTCATCTAGCATCGTCCTAGCCATCTCGACTAGGGTCCTGTTCTTCCTTTCCACAACGCCATTTTGTTGAGGGACGTGTGGGGAGGAGAACTGATGCTCAATTCCACGCTCAGCACAAAAGGAAGCAAACGATGCATTCTTGAATTCCGTACCATTGTCACTGCGGATCGCTCTCAAGGCATTCGGAAGTTCAGAAGCCAAACGAAGAACAAGATCATGATAATGATCAAAAGCTTCATCCTTCGAAGCAAGAAAGAACACCCAAGTGTATCTAGAAAAATCATCGACTATGACAAGAATGTACCATTTTCCACCAACTGATCGAACCCTAGCGGGACCAACAGTATTCATATGAAGCAACCTGTCCGGTCCGTCGGTCATAACCATAGTCAGCGATGGGTGTGGCGGCAACTTGCTTGCCATGCCTCTGAGCGCGCATACTGAGATCCTTGACGGCTTTGAGTTTAGGCAAACCTCTCATGAGCTCAAGGTTGCTAACTCGCGTCAGATGATCAAAACCAATGTGCCCCAAACGACGGTGCCAAAGCCAGAACTCAGAAGAAGAAGATGAAATTAAGCACTTGAGAGAACCAGCAAGAGATTCAGAAAAATCAGCTCCAAAGATCCTAGCAACTCTAGTAATCCCAAAAATAAGCTCACCAGCTGAATCAAGCACCCGACAAGCATTTTTCTTAAATCTAGTCTCATAGCCATCATCAAGAAGTTGAGAGACAGAAAGCAAATTAAACCTTAGCTTGTCCACAAGGGCGACGTCCTTGAGGATGAACTTGTCGTTCACCCTGATCGATCCCGTTCCTTCAATCCGCCCTTGCCTATCATCTCCAAAGGTGATGAATTCATCACCCGTCGACCGCGTGAATGAGGTGAACCATCTTGAGTCTCCGGTCATGTGGCGTGAACAGCCGAGTCGATTTAACCACGTGTCCTTCCTCTTTCCGCGGTAATCCTGAAAATCAAGGTACAGAAGAACGATGTGTCTCAATACTGGGATTAGTTAAACAAGACTTGGGAACCCAGTACTGAGACACATGTCTGCGAGTAGTATGCAAAGCAGAAGTGCTATCCTTGATTAAGTTTGAAGTTCTGTTATAGGCAATGGTTACTTTAACATAAGAGTTATCCTGTCTAGGAACATGATGATGAGCATGTGACACAAATCCTAAACCAGGTTTCTTCTTTTCTACATTACCATGTCTCGTAAAAGCTCTAGGTTGATTGAGTGAAATTCTAGCAAAATTTTTCTTATCATTTTTCAACCTACGCCAACAGAACTCAACCAAATGTCCATTCTTCTTGCAATAGGTGCAATGGTACTTGATACCACTAGGAGAAGCACCCTTTGACTTAACGGAAGTTTGGGCAAAACCCGCAGATTTAAAAATAGTTATTGCAGGTTGGGTTTTAAATTCAACTAACCCATTTTCCAAGACTTGAGTTACTTTGGGCTTAGAATTATCTTGGACAGAGTTGTATCCTAATCCTTGCTTCTTATAAGGAGTCTTAGATTTGTCCAGAATCATGTTTAATTGTTTCTTACCTTTAGAAAATTTTTCTAAGGTATCCTTAAGATAAGCATTTTCTTTTTCAAGATTAACACATGACTCACAAGTTTAGCCTTTAATAGCTCTAGCATATTTTTCCTTATATAAAGCAATTTCAAGTTTAAGAGCAGGACATGAAGCACATGTAGAAGACTCAATACTGTTCTTAAGCTTGGCATATTTAGCTCTAACTGCTTCTAAGATATCTTTAACTTCATGTTCGCGTTCAATGCAAAAAGAGCAAAGGCTAGAATCAACAGCACCAGAAGCAACCAACTTGCTAGAATCTAAGCATTTTTCACAAAGAGCAGATTTAACCTCAACTAGCTCAGTCCTAGCATTTTCAAGTTGTTGCAAAGCAATATCATGAGCAGATTGCAGTTTAGCAAATTCTGAGTGTAAAGCATGGCAGGAAGAACATTCATCAGATTCAAGAGTCTTAGTATTTACAAGTTCTAAAGTCAAATTATCTACTTGAGACTCTAAGTCCTTGTTCCTAGCCATGATATACTCTAACGCCTTATCCTAGCTCATGAGTTGCTCAAAGATAGTTTCGCATCTATCAGAAAGGACATCATAGGAGAGAGGTAACTCATCGTCGTCGACGTCATCGGAGTCGGCCATGAAGCAAACGCCGGTGAAGTCCTTGGCCTTCCCCTTCTTCTTGTCTTGAGGGATCTCCTCCTCCTTGTCATCCTCTCTCCCGGAGTCCACATCGCTTAAGGATTGTTCCCCAAAAGCAGCTTGGCAGCATCAAATCTTGATTTGTTCCATTGAGGCTTCTTCCAAGCTGGCTTTCCTTCCTTGTGGTTGTTCTTTTCTTTCAACTTGGGGCAGTTTGCCCGGATGTGATTAAGCTCACCACACTCATAGCAAGTCACGGGACATCCTCTCTTTTTGTTTCTCATATTGTTATAGGTCCGTGTGGCTTTTCTGACTATGAGGGCTAACTCGGCCTCAGGAAGACTCTCAAACTCCTCTTCATGGATTGTAGATAAACCAGTAAGCGAAAATCCAGAAGAAGACTCAGAAGACCCATCAGAAGCTCTCTTGAGCGGGTCTGCTACCAAGGCCATGTTTTCCTTCTTGGGATGATCAATCCTCTTGATCTCATGAGTCTTGAGCTTGCTATAGAGCAGCTCCAAAGTTAGATCAGAGAGGTTGACGTTCTCCTCAATGGCGGTAGCCTTTATCTCCCACTCCTTGGTGTTGATTGCAGCCAAGAAGTGAGTGGCATTTTCAGACTGAGAATATTCAATTCCAACAGCCTTCATCTGATTAATCACTTTGTTAAAGCGACTGAAAATGTCATCGATGCTCTCTCGGGGCGCATCTCGAATTTGTTGTATTCACGCTTATAGATCGTATGCGGCGACTTTCTTGATTTGGGACGAACCCTCATGGTAGGTTTCAAGGGTGTTCCAAATCTCGTGCGCAGTCTCAAGATTGCAAATTCGATCATACTCCTGTCTACCAAGCCCACCATAAAAGAGGTTCTTTGCCTTATTGTTGTTAGCCAAGAGGGCTGTTGAAGCCGGCGTAACAACTTCAGGAAGAACGAGCGGGGCTCGAACAACCTCCCATATAGCTTGTCCTTCGCTCTCAAGGAAGACTCAGATGCGATTCTTCCAATAGGCATAGTCGTGCCCATCGAAGATATGCGCCGTGGAGTACTTATCCATCGCCAAGTTCGGTGGACCTGTTAAGATCAAGATTGAACTAACCGGCTCGATACCACTTGTTGGACCGAAAATGCGACTAGAGGGGTGAATAGGAGCACGCCACTTTTTCAACCAAGATTAGATTCAACACAAATTTCACTCCAATAGCTATAGAAGCTATGAAGATCGATATACCAGTACAGCGGAACACTAGGATTGAATCCAATCAAAACCCCGAAGCAAAACAACCAAAAACAACCGAAACTTAATTTTCTAAGTGTAGGGCGGTCTGACCTCTACTCAAGAGCGGTCCGACCGGTCCATGGGCGATCGACCTGCGTAGGGCGGTCGACCTCGGCGATGAGCAGTGAAATCAGCCCGAAAAACGAAGTTGCAAATAGGTCCAACTTTTGATCTACAACTCCAAACTTCATGAAACTTGGAACACACCTTCTCTAGGATGTCAGGAACCTATTCCAATCAAAGATAATGGAGATCCATGAAAAAGTTACGACCTTTTTCAGTATGAGAGATGGATGGTTCAAAACTGAGTCAAACCGAAAACTAGATCCAAAAACTTGCTCGTGGGTGATTGATGATCAAGATGATCTTAGATGTGTTCCCACATGTCACAGCAAGCTAGATCATGTAAAGAAATCAATAAAAAATATGCAAATCAAAGAAAGACTCAAAATCACCAAATAGAGAGAAGAAAGGCAAAGAGACACACTTTGATCAAAGCTTTCTTTGGATTGATTTGATAGGGTTTGGGTTTACAGCCACTCCATCAATGGAGGACAAAGCTCAATCCAAGAGCACGAAATCAAATCAAAACTCTCTAGAACCCTAACCTCCACTAATCCTCTCCCTAAGCCAAACTAGGGTTTCAACAATCGAAACCGGGAACAAGTTCTTCACAACTTGACCCACGTTAGTCAAAACATGGATCATGCAACACATATGCACTGAAACTCATGACTTTGACCTAACCAACGAACAACGTCGCCACGAAGGACGACATTCAAGTGACAGCCGGTCAGACCGCCCCTCAGGGCCGGTCTGACCGCCGGCCTTGCTGGTCGGACCGCCAGCCATAGGCCGGTCCGACCGCCCGAAAGGACTTAGCCAATTTTCAACCCCTGAAAATCCGAAACCTACTGGAAACTTTAAACCAATAGAACTTTTGACTGGAGACTCCAAAAATTATGAGACCAAGTGCATTGGGATACCCTCACTTGCCTACACCCTCTATTTTTGGCCCAGCCTGTTTTGACCACTTTTGATCACCGCCGGTCCGACCGCCGCACATGGCCGGTCCGACCGATTTGGGACCGGTCGGACCGCCCCTGTCCAGAATGCCTGAACAGTTCTGAAACTTTGTCGAAAACTCGTGAAACGACAAACCATTAACGCCATTGCCAATTGTCACATCATCCTTAGATCTGGAGCATATCCCCATGATATCCACAATCCCTTCAGACGTATGCTCAAGCTGCAAGCCTAGGTAATATTTGGTTTTACCTAAGTCTTTCATTTCAAACTCCGACTCCAGGTAAGAGCTTGCTTTCTTAATATCTTCTAGGGTCCCGATGATATTCAGATCATCTACATATACTGAGATTATACAGAATCCATCCTGGGATCGCCGTATAAAAACACAGTGACAATCCTCATTGTTCGTGTAGCTTTTCTTGTAGAGAAAGTCACTCAAACGATTATACCACATTCTGTCTGATTGCTTTAGTCCATACAGTGACTTTCTGAGTTGCACACTGTATAAATTTCTATTTGCACTGTCTTGGTTCGGGACAGGGATACCTTCAGGTACCTTCATGTAAATGTTCGAATCCAAGTTCCTATAAAGGTATGCAGTTACCATATCCATCAATTTCATTTCTAAATTCAAGTTTACTACCATTGAGATTAAATATCTAAAGGTAGTTCCGCCCATGACCAGGGAATAAGTTTTTTCATAATCGACTCTTGGTCACTGAGTGAAACTTTGTGCAACAAGCCTTGCTTTATGTCTTACAACTTCATTGTTTTCATTTCTCTTTTGAATAAATACCTACTTATGCCCTACGGGGTGCACATGGGGAGGCGTGTGGCTTATAGACTCAAATACCTCTCATTTATTGAGGGATGATAATTCTGCTTCTATTGTTTTCTTTCAATCTTTTTAATATGATCTTTTCTTATATTCAGCGAGCGATGCAGACTCTGGATTGAGATCGATGATTGTTATAATTTTCTTTGCAAAATAAATGTCGACGTTGGCTGCTGTTATATTCATAGATTTTTCCGTGTTCACATAATTTATAGCTATTTTCTTCATGGGGCTATTCTACTAGTGCTTCTACTTGCCCACCGCTGCTTCCAATTACGGGGGCAAGTCCCTTTAGTTTTTCAGCTCCGACGTGTGCGCACACATCCATGCTGATGTCTCCCTCCGTGGGAATATTCAAATCCGATATGCCTTCTACTGAAGGTTCCATACTGGTTTCAGGTCTCAACTGGCTCCCCTTCTGGTTGTGGGGAACTTCAATGATTAACTATATCAAGTCCCTCTTATCTTTTTTCGCCAGGCGTCTCCGGTTACTTGGGATTCGAGGGACCGGAGTTCTCGTCCTTTTATTCTGAGGTCTCTGGACGGGATTAGGGATACCTTCAATTTTCTTTGGTATTTTAACTCTCTCCGGCGCATTGCGTGCAGGCACATGCGACTTGGTCACACTCTTCAAATCACTAAAGTGGTCAGGTAGTTGATCCGCTAATGCTTGCAAATCAATTATCTTCCGGACTTCTCTATTTATTTCACTAGTGTGTGGGTCATGTGCATGGATTCCTATGGCTTGCCACGTCATTTCCTGATATTTTTCATCAAGGGGTTGATTTCCTCCCCCCCAATGACGGAAAACTATCCCCATCAAATATGCTGTCAGCGAAGCGGGCTGTATGCAAATCTCCAGTCATGGGGTCTGGATACCTGATTATGGATGCTGTCTCATAACCAATGTATATCCAGACTTTCAGAGGGGGCCATTGCAGTTCGCTGTGGTGGTGGTATAGGTTCATAAACTTTACAACCAATCCTTCGTAGATGAGAGATTTTCGGTACTAACCCTTGCGCTAGTTGCATAGGTGAATGGATGTTATATGCTGACGGTCTAAAATTGATGATAGTTGTTACGTGTAGGACTGCGTGTCCCCAACATGTAGTTGGTAAATTATAATTCTGCAAGAGTGGTCGGGCAATAAATTTAATTCTTTTAATTAATACCTCTGCTAGTCCATTCTAGGTGTGGATATGTGGTACAAAATGCTCAACGGTAATTTCTATTGCCATACAATAATCATCAAATACCTTTGAAGTAAATGCTCTAGCGTTCTTCATGTTGATGGACTTCACATGATGATCAAGAAAATTATTCTTAATTTTAATTATCTGTGAGATCAGCTTTGTAAAAGCATGATTTCTCGTAGATAATAAGCATACATGCGACCATTTCGAGGAAGTATCGTTGAGCACCATAAAGTACCTAAATGGCCCTGACAGGGGCTGTATAGGACTGCAAATGTCTCCCTGGATACGGTCCAGGAATGCAGCGATTTCATCCTTTAATTTTAGAGTAGAGGGTCTAGTAATCACTTTCTCGGTGGCATATGCAGGGCACACAAAATCTTCCTGATTCGGTAAATTCTTTACATTGACATTATGCCCCTAAGAATTAGTAATTATATTTCTTATCATTCTAAGACCAGGGGGACCTAATCTATCATGCCAGAGACAGAAAAGTTTCGAGCTTCTAAAAGTGGTTTTTAGGATATTATAGACTGCAAGTGCCTTAATGTGAGTGTAGTATAGTCCAGATTCATATGAAGGAAGTCGTTCTAATACTCACCATACTCTTCTTTAGTCTCTACATGGAGACCGTTGGCGTGAATATCTTTAAAATTTAAGAGAGTCCTAGTCGATTCTAGGTACAACAATGCTTCTTTAATAACCAATGTTGTGCCCATCGGGAGTATAATTGTGGCTCTTCCTAAGTCTATTAAACAAGTATCACTGCCTACAATTGTCGTGAGACTACCAGCATTCTTACTGATCGACTGAATTTTTTTTTGTCTCTCTCAATATGGTATTCGTTGTGCCGCTATCTGCTAAGCACACTTCCTCCATAGGGCGCCACACACGTTCTGATATATAAAGTATTTATTAATATGGGGTTGGAAGCAATCCACACACATAAGTAAAATACTTCAAAACAGAACACAACTTGCTATTATTAATTCAGAAAAAATCTTGCATGACTTATCATAATAATTTATTACTTTGCTCTCCTAGAGTTTACAACCATTATTCAAAATTTAATGTTCTATCACAACCATAAACTGCAAATGATTATTAAATCTAAGTGCAATGCATGCACTAGATTGAGTTAGCGAAGTATGAAGAAACTTCTGTCTAGATCTGCTCCATGTCCAGCTTCTCTTCTTCGGTAACAACAGCTGTTGCCACTGTGATGTCCAAAGAAGGTGTGATGGGGGCTACTACTGAGATATCCATATCCATGGGTGCATCCCATGATTGTGGATCCTCTTTGCCTACAATGGCAAGGTGTACCTTATGCTGTCCTTTGCCCTTCTTCGTAGCATTGAAAGAATCAATCACGTGATGCGGCTCACGGTAAACACGTGATCAATGTCCCCAAGTGCCACATTTGTAGCAACTTTGGTCTTGCTAACCATAAAGCTTCTCATCGCGCTTCTTTTGTTCACCCTTCTTGGCTTGAGCATCCTGCTTGGTTTTGTGATCCATGACCTTACCCTTCTTGCCTCTTTCTTTTGAGTAAGGCTTCCTCATCTTGTAGCTGCTTGTATTGACTTTATTGCCAACTTTGCTACTAGGTGGCTGTGAGATGTAGTTCTTTCTAAGAACGTCATCTTGTGCTTCCGCAACTTGTATGATGTCAATCAGTTTGGGATACTCCTTGTAGCTGTCTTGATGATAGTTGTGTGCATATTGCACTGCGTTTAGGTGAAAGGTAGAAAGAGTTTTCTCGATCTTTTACTCATCTGTGGTTACCTTACCACAGAGTTGAAGACTTGTATAAATTCTGTGCAATGCATAATTGTACTCCCCGACTGTCTTGTAGTCAGCAAAACGTAGTTGGTTCCATTCTTGCTTTACCCGAGGAAGAATGGTGTACTTCAGATTTTCAAACCGCTTCTTCAGTGCGGTCCATAAAGCTAGTGCGTTGTTTTATGTCATATACTTATTCTTGAACGTTAGGCAGCGATGGTGTTTGAGGAAATGAAGTGCTTGATCATTCTCCTCAGGAGTTGGAATGACATCCTTTGAGGTTCCATGTCCAATAGCAGCACGGAACTTCTTGGCTTCAAGTACAATTTCGACATCTGGTCCCTAAGTCAGGTAATTGTGGCCATACTGGGCCAGCTATTCGAACTCCCAGTTCGTAATGCCAGTCATCTGCATATTCATGCAAAAAGTGTATAAGATTACTGCTGGTAACTTCTATAAAATGGTTACAAAAATTCTCATAATGTTCCCGTATTTTTCTATGTATTTTTCATAATTTACTGCTATTTTTAGTGATTAAAAGCAATATAAACAATCACAAATAATCAAAACAGTAAATACAGTAAATAAATTTCATAGAAATAAAAATGACAAAGTTAAACATGCTTCAAATGCTAAAACTGATTCAAAATTTAAATTCTCGAGATCGTTTTCTACTGGAAAAATGATTTTTCGGTGAATTCTACAATTTTTAGTGCAGCGGAGCGAGCGCAGGCGCTGTTCGGTGGAACGTGGGGCCGGCGTGGGCAGCCCCATGCGGGCGACTTCGTCAGCGCGATTCACGAGTGCCGTCGGCTCGAAGCGGTCTTGGCCGGCAGCGCTCAAGCGGTGCGGCGGTGCTCTAGCTCGGTCCGTGGTGGCGCGCGAGCTCGCCGCGGTGGCCGACTGGCGGGACGGTGCGCCGGCATCATCTTCTCTTCCCTCGTCTCTCTCCTTTTTTCTGTGATGTTTTACGGTCGACCGATGACGGCGGCGGTTGTTGACCGGGGAGGGCCCATGCGGGGGCGGCGCCGGCCGACGACAAGTCGGCGGCGCACGACTCCAGGTCATGCGACGGCCGTTTTTTTTAGTACTGTTCATACGGGACACAATGTGCATATGAGCACTGTTCATGCGGGTATTGTTCATGCATCCACTGATAGGCTTGGCCGACGACTTCAAGTCAGCTCGCGGTAGATTAGAACAAATTTGCAATTTCTAATCTACGGTACAATCGACATCCACTTTTCTATGCAATCTACCGATCGACATTGTGTCGGCGACTGCAATCCAGCTCGCGGTAGATTAGGGCGGTTTTGCACCCTAGAAAAACCAATCTAGAAAGCTAAATTTGTAGAATTGAAAGCAATATAGAAAAGACTATTCAATCTACAAGTGTTGTGCTACGACGGTTACCTTTTGATCTGAGGAGAGTTGATCGTGCTGATAACGTGTTGAGGAACTGTCGCCAGCGAGTCCAATCCGAGCGGTTACCTCGTAGACAAACTCAGAATTGTAAGAATAATATAAAAACGTAAAAGCAGAATAGTAAATTTAACACAGAAGTATAAAGAAATTTCAGACTTCTCTTTGTTAACTAACTAACTGTATGGATTGATTTGATATTTCCTTTCTGTTACTTTCCTTCCGGTGGCGTCGTAATTGTTGGCTGTGATCCGGAGTCCTGGTAGGCGCGTTTCTCCCGGAGATCACGGCGTCAAGATAGGAGATGCTGCCGGCCAAAAAAAAATCTTCATATAATCACTTCCTTAGCGTTTAAATATGAGACAAAACCGAAAAGCTGCAGGACAATAGGTGCGGCACGAAACCTCTCGTGTCTTTGATTGCTGATTGTGAGTTTCCAAAAGTGAATGTGTGCGTGTGTTCGTGTAAGCGTGCGTTGAGTGTCCACGAATTGTGTTCGCCTTATAGTTAATAATTGGTATTAGAGCAATAACGATGTCTAGGAGCACATGATTGGAGTCCCCCACCACACCGCGTGTAACACCCTGATCTAAAATTAGCTCAATGCTTAGCCCACTGTGAGGCGGATCTACGCACAAATAGCACCTCACTTACACTTTCATCATCGCTCCGTGTAAAAGGGTTAACCCAGATGTGCTACATTTGGATCCAACAGGCATTATATACTACTACAACTCACTTGAGACAAGCAATGTGAAACTAATCCCACCACACAACTCCTCATGAGCCACATATGCCACACTACGAGCAGGCCAGGGTATTACATTCACCCCCCTTAAGGGCTGACGCCCTCGGCAGCATACCGCATACGCGGTAAATGCCTAGAACCACCCCTCGGTACACGTTCGTGCATCCAGTGCCGGCACATATGCCATGCCATGTGTCCACTCCAGGCTCACATGTACCATGCGCCAAGAAATCAGGTTCTTGTCAAGAAGCAACCCGATCTTCTCCAAGCTCTCAAGCTTCTTCTCGCTCAGATCAGAAGCCGACCAGTTGGTGATATGATCCAACATAGCGGAGTTTTGGATGGGCGAAGAAAGGAGGTCGTAGAAGGTTGTAGACAAAGGGAGGTTAGAGACGATTTTTTCTCTCAGAAAATGAAAAGGGAAAGAAAGAGGCGTAAAAACCTAAGCCCAGCGCTAAGGGATTTTATAGCCGCTATTCTTGAACCGCAATTAGGAGTTACCCAAAAGTCTAACAGACAAAACCTTTTGTCCAACGGACAGAAAAACTCTTCGGGTTTCAAGGCAGTTTCTCATCTTTAAAATGAATACAGACCACCTCGTGTGTCACAGCATTGAATGAGGGTCTGCTCGATACTACTTCATTGGGAGAAAGTGTTCACATCGCCAATTCGTTTAAAGTTCGGGGGCTAGCTGACAAGGATTAAAACATCTGTGTATTACTTTGATACATAATAAAAGACCATATGTCTTTATGGCCGTAACCCCTAAGGCTCACGACCTCTGTGGTCGTAAGGATTTCAGAGGTTATATCGTGGATACCCTGGTCGGATGAGGTCCTGTGACCAGATGACTGCTCGTAGAAGTAATGAACTGGCATCCGGATCTGACTCCAGATATATTCTTTGCCGTGTAATGAATGGAATACATGTCATGTTTGTTCCATTCCACGCGATATTTCATAAATCCAGACACTGACAACAACTACCCTATGATTAAGTATCTCATGGGCACACAATAGTAGAACGATTGCGACTTCATCAACCGTTGCCTCACTTCGACCAGTCGCGACACTTCCAACGGGCGCCACTTCTAGGAGTAACTACCACCACTTCGTCAACTACTTAAAGAAGAACGCAGGTGGCAGAAGAGGCCGATTCGGAAGATCAACAGACAATTGGATTGTAACACCATAACAAGCATTACGCTCCAGTGTAATTAGGATTAGTCTACTGCCTAGTCGAAGGTATCCCTTGTAATAGACAGTTCATAGCAATAAAGAGCAGGCTCATTCTCTCCCAAGAACTCTTTGCCATTTTTCTCTATTTATTTCGTAAGATCGGCGACTTGATCGTCGACAATAGCCCTTCTCAGTTTTAGTAAAGCTTAGTCTGTGTAATAGGATCTTTTTTTCTTGAGTGTCGCATTTTATTGCATCTTAATAGCTTTCCAGCTATTTGTTCTTTGGGTTAAACCGACTTTCCCCCGTTAGAATGCTTCTGTCATTCTCCTTTGTTTTTCTCATCTATTGCGCTTTTCCCTCTCACCTATCGTGCTTTCTCTCCCTCATCTATTAAACCGGGAAGCATTGTGGAAGATAGTTCAAACATGCAAGTCGCTTGGAAGCTACTCTTGTTGGGAATAACAAGTGTCAATGGGTGCCAAGCTAGTTAATTTGGAGAATCATTGCTAGACTGAATGTGGGGATGAGGAAATTCTAAGATTGGCTGATGTTAAAAGTTCTTGTGAATACATGGGTATAACGATGGATAAGCCCTGATTATGAATGGGTTAAAGAATAACAAATCAGTGGATTATATAGAATATGAAGAAAGAAAATGACCATAGAGGGACTTTAAATTGATCTTGAAGGAGTATCTGAACTGGGAGTACCTTTTTTATTATCTGGTATCGAAATAAGAAATTGGATTGAAAATAAATCTTAAGTTGAATTAAAATGATTAGATTTGTCGAAGAATTTGAATTGAGAAATGTGTGCAGTAAAGGCAGAGAGTAGAATACAAAGAGAATGCGATTTTCATATCGATTCATGATATTAATTTGGGTAGAGTTGGTTGATCTTGATTGAATTATAGAAATATAATTGCTGGAGATTATATTGTAGAAATATAATTCTGGAGATTGGATTATAGAAATATAATTGTTGGATGTTGGATTATAGAAATATATTATGTTTGGATTTTTTTATTAAAGAATTGCATGATTGTTGAAGATTAGATTATAGGATTACCGATTCATGATGTTGATTTTGGTGGATTAGGTTGAATCAAGAAGTATGGACTTAATTGGGTATGCTGGTCATATTGGGTTTAATTGGGTATGATTGAATAGAGAAGTTGGATTGAAAAGAAATCTTGGTTGGATTATAGAGATATGTCTTGATCGGATTATAGAATTGTATAATTGTATATTGAATTATACAAACATATGATTGTCGGATATTGGAGTATAAGATTGATGGATATCTTATTGATATCAGAGTTGGTCAAAATAATTGTTAGATAGATGGTGTTAAAATAATTTGGCGGATTGAATTTGAACTTATGGATTACAAGCAGTCATTTGGAAAGTTTTATAAGGAGAGCATTGGATGTATATAATAAATTCTCGTGGATTGCGATTAATAAATATGCTTGAAAAATTAAGTGAATGATGTCATGGATTTAGTTAAGAATTTTGGAGAAGGCAATTACGCGATTATAATTTTGAAGAAATTTCGTTCCAGAAAGGGATAGAATGAAATTTAGCATGATCTTAAAGTTTATCGGATTGGAAGATTTGATTATGGCTACTAGATTTTTGGTGGAATCATGCAGGGCAGAAATCATGTGATCAAAATGGTGGATCTTGTTGGATTGTTTAAGGTTATGTCCAAAAAAGTTTGAGAAATATGTTGTCCTATCGATAGAATGTGAGATTAATTAAATGATTGGATTATTTTTTAATTGGGCGACTTTATGATATACTGGAATGGTGGGTTTCAATAATAGTGAGAACTAGATCAAGCAAATTGGAAGACAAATTTATAGCTTTTAGTTGGCACTGCCGTACATGGTTGTGGACCAGCAGTTTAGCATCAGTTTAGCAAGCAGGAGCTACTACTGCAGCTGTCAGAGGTGTACAACATCTCTCCTTCGTGCCGCAGTAGAAGAAATGCCTCTCGATACCAGAAGAACAGTTGTATCTAAAGAAAGAAGAGTGAAAGAAGGATCTCGCTAACCAGGGGTATCCCATAAGAAATTTTGAAGAAGTTGGAAGTCCTACCGAGAGCAAGACCTTAAGATTCTTCAAAGAACAATGAAGCAATCGATCGGAGAAGGAAGCAACATGGAAATCAAGAGCTGAGTCTCCGAATCTCTTTCTTTCTAGTCTCTCCGAATCTCAGGGTCGAGATTCCCTTAAGGGGGTAGGTTTGCAACATCCTAATTTTATGGCTTTTTGAAAAATTTCACAATAAAAATAACCATTTGATTTTTGGTGAGTTGTTAAAGCTTAATTTAAAATTTTGAAAATTAAAATCAATTTAAATTACTAAACCAAACTTCAATTAATTCAAAACTTGATTTATTTGGGTTTTCTAGTATTTAAAGTAAAAAATATTATTTAAAGTCTTTTCTTGGATTTTCTGGATTTAAAAATTGGTTTTCCTTTTTCTTAAAAATTAAAAATAATTTATCTACAAAATTAAAAGACAACTTAAAGTTGTAAATAATTTTATTAAGTTCCAATTGACTCAATGAATTTATATATATTTTTCTTGAATTTTTGGACTTTATTTACTATTTTCTAAAAACCTATTTCTTTTTTCTCGATTTATGTAAATCAAAAATCTTTTTAAATTCCCCTTTCTCTGTATGGGTCGAATTTCTCTGGCCCGATCCTCTTCCCCGTGCCTCGGCCCATTCCGTTGGCCCGTTCCCTTGCGTGCTGCTTCGCTCCGCTCCGCGCTCCCTCTCTCTTTGCCCGGTGTGGCCCACTCGTAGGCATCTCGCTCACCTGGTCACCATCTCCTTTCTCTCGTCCATGCCACTAGTGCACGCCCACATCACTACCGTGAAGAAAGTCGTGACCTTCGGCGCGAATCCCGTCCCTTTTTCCCTCGGCAATGTGCACATTTAATTGCCCGTATTTCGCCGCACCCAGCCCCTCTGTTCTTTCTCCTCCCCACCTGCTCCCGTCTCATCTCCATCGTGTCGCCCTTGTCTCGTGCCATTCGGCGCTTTGCCAAGGCCGTGAAGGTTCTTCGCTACTCCCCCTTCCTCTATAAATGGAGTACCATGACCCCCTCATTCCCCTCTTGCTTTCCCTCAATTCTTCCTCTCTCTCTCTCGCCCTCGTTTCGCCGCGCTTCGAGGTTCACCGCCGCAGGCCGGAGCTCGTACCTCTGCCTCTAGCACCGCCGTTGAAGCCCCTCCGCCGTCGTGGTCACCTTCGTTGACTTCGCAAGGGTGCGTTCGACCCTGTGTGCACCTCCTCGCCACTAAAGCATCGCCGGAGCTCTAGCGTAACTGCAAGCTAGATCTCGCCATCGCTCTTCCTCTCACCGCTGGTGACTCCGTCAAGCCTTACCGCTAAAACCGTGCGCCTTGGGTTTGCCTCACTCCCCTCCCCTGTTGCTACCTTCACTGCCGCTCGCCGTGGCGCATAGCGTCGGCGAGCCATTGGGCCCGAAGAGCTTCACCGCAAGACTTTGCCACGCTGCCTCTTCAGGCTGTAGTTGAAACCTCCTTCTGACCACCTGTAGTCGAAACTTCTTTCCGACCAGGTAGTTGAAACATCCTTCCAACCACCTGTAGTCAAACCTCCTTCCGATCAGGTAGTCGAAACCTCCTTTCGACTACCTGTAGTCGAACCTCCTTCCGACCAGGTAGTCAAAACCTCCTTCCGACCACCTGTAGTTGAAACCTCCTTCCGACCAGGTACTTGAAACCTCCTTCCGACCACTTGTATTGATCCTCCTTCCGATCAGGTTGTGGAATCCTCCTTGCGACAACCTGTCGTCGAACCTCCTTTCGACCAGGTAGTCGAAACCTCCTTCCGATCACCTGTAGTCAAAACCTCCTTCCTACCACCTGCAGTCGAAACCTCCTTCTGACCTGGTAGTCGAAACCTCCTTCCGACCACCTATTGTTGAAACCTCCTTCCGAGAGCCGTTCTCCTTCATCCAAGCTCCAATTCGAGTGATTCAAAATTTTAAATTTATCTACATTCAGTACCTTTCTTTTGGTTCTAGTTGGGTAATTTTTGAATTTTATTTATAATTGTTGTATTTACTTGGCTCTTTTCGCACATATAGATTCTGGCTTTTCTAAAGAATTCTTGGAACCATTTGCTGATACATCTCAAACCTTCAACGAAGACAAGTCATAGACCTTTGATTATGTCGTACCCATTTTATAAAATTATATTAGTTTATATCAACATGCATGGCTAATTTTATAATAACTGCTTTCAAGAATAGTTAAATACCTAATTGTCATTATGCCGCCTTGAATAATTGCTATTGATATGTTCTCTTGAATGACATAAATCCTCAAACACCATAGATTGGGTTAATTTTAGTTGGACATAGTTTGCTACCAGCATGGATTTGATATTATGCTTAGCCATGCTTAGTCAAGATGGGATTCATGATCACATGTTCATAAATGATTAAACTTGATCTAATGACATATGGAATTACTGCGATGCCACTATTGTGTAGCTGTGGCACGAGGTCACAGTTGTGTTAATTATGGTGCGATGTTGCCATTATAAAATCTGGTGCCATGGCAGGGGTTGTCATTGGCTTGGGTGAACAAAATGATTTATACTCGGGTGAGTGATCGTGCAGTAAGGGGGGTGCGCAAGGTAATACGGGAGACACATTTTGGGTGTGGGAGGCACTTAGGTGCTCGCGGTACATGGGATGAGGTAGTCTTGCCTAAGTAGTCACTAAGGACTTAACATTGTGCGCCATTGATCTGGGTCATACTGTACAACCACAAGTCCATTTATGGGGTGGACCTAGTCAACTAATTAGCAATGTTTTGATTCGGTTCTGTTTTGGTTGATTACGACGCAAGAGGGGACCGACGTGGCGAAACCTTATCGAGCAGCACCGAGTCAAAACAGAGCTTTGTAAAAGCTTTGTGATAGTCTCTCCTTGATTCACATTTATAAGGAAACATGTGTTTTTTATCAAGATGATTATCTTTTGTGGATCAAGCTGTACAACCTCTGCACAGTGTTAAAAACTATTCGAATAGCCGTGTCCCTGGTTATGGACAATGCGTGATGATTTTACATGAGGGGTAGATCTTCATAAAAATATTGGAATGATGGTTGGGTAGTGATCTGGTTATTGGTTGTTGGTTGGGAAGTGAACGGGGTGTTCACTAGTTGTTTCAAAGAACTTATTTACTTATATACTTAATCTTTTAAATTATGCTCTTCAATCTATTTACTGTATTTACTGTCAATACTGCTTTCTACAAAATAGTCATAAAACTACCCCTGTCGAGCCTTGCATGAATACTATTTGCATACATTTCCCTATGACTTGCTGATGTACTCACAGCTATACGTCATTTGTTGATCAGTCCCCACAGAAGAACCAGGGAACACAGAGTTCTATGAGGAGGAATATTTTGATGACTATGCAAACTAGGTCGCTTTCTCCACTCGATTGCCTGTGGGCATGTCGAATGGCTACTACGAGTTGTTTCATTCTGCTGCAAGTTTACTCTGATGTCTTAAACCCAACATGTCAAACTCTGTAATACTTGACTATAAGGTCCTTTTGCTACTAAGTAATATTATTTTGTCTTCTTCGTAGCTACCTTGTTGTATGGATATGATTTTGTCAATGTTGCAAACTGTGCAGACTAGTTACTGATTATGGTACTAGTTCGGAATACACAGAGGGCTCGGGTCCAACGGCCTGGGGTCCCAACATGTATTGACCTTGAACGTACCGTGCAAAGGCTAGAAAGGTTGAGCAGTGAAAATGCATTGTTATCTCAACTAAGTCGCATGCTATCTAGTTGCGTGTAGTAGGTTCTTCCTCATGACAGTATGAGTTTGAGGTATCTTATGGGTAAAGTTGGGCATCTCTACAAAGTATAATAAATGGTATTAAGATACGATGAGCTTCCGGTTAAGGAAGCTGTGTTCATGGGCAATTCCAATATATGAGGTATAAGTAGAGATTTTGAGATGTTAAGATGCTAATTACAAATGTTTGGAAATCTCTGATGTTGTATTAGTATGATTTTACTGTTTTAAAGACAAGCTGCTTTAACTCAAATGTTGGATCCACATATACCTAATATGGTAAACCTTCAATAATCAATTGAATTCCTGGCATATAGTTAAATAGTTTTCCCATGTGGCTTGCCGAGTACGTTGTGTACTCTATCTTGCTAAATTTTTATCAGAAGGTGTATCAGAGGATTGAAGGACACTTTGGAGATCGTGTTAGGGTTGCGACCGCACTCAAGATTTCCTGTGGGAGCTCTTTGGTTCTTTTGAATGTAAGTAAAAGCTTTAGGCTTGAGATGTCCATTTTGTTGTTGTAAAATAGGCATTAGATTATAATTTAATCAAATTAACGCTGTTTAAATGTTCGTAAGCATGTTTGGTGGCATTCCGGTCAGCAATCAAAATTCTGGGTGATTGCGCAAACTGGGTATACCCTATTTGAAAATGGGGTCTTTTCAAATGGTATCAGAGTAGGCTTGACTATATGTTGTAACTCTTAGTGTAGGTTTTGTCTTGATAAGGATACGAGATTCACAAAAGGTTATTTTCATGTACAAATTACGAAAGCTATAAGTATTGATGCTATCTTGTCCTTCCTAATTCTATGTTATCTTTCTTATGCATGCATCAAAAGTATTGTTTTGATTTTGGTCAAAATCTTAAAAGTTCTTGTAGTCAAATAGACTAATTATTTGTTGTAGGTATTGACCAAATAGAATGAAAACTAACTAGTAATAGTGCTAAGATTGGAGTTGGGAGTGTAGTACGAACACCCTGGCCAATACTTGTAGACTTCTTTCATGCTACAGGTAAAACCATCGGAGTAGACGGAATCTTTTGATTGTGTTTATAGCCAAATTGCACTATAATCCATTACAGTGCTCTATATGCAATTTGTGCAAAACTGCTTTCGATTTAAAATAAAAATTATTGAAAAAAACCTTCATCTCCGACGCTACTTTGTCTTGAATCGTACCTATACCTTTTCTATTATCTCCCTTACTCCTCCTCTATCTATGTGATCCCAAAGTACCAAATCCTAGTTGCAACAAATAAATAAATTAATAGTCTTGAAGTTGAAAGTGAAGGAAGTAGACAAACTATAAAAGATTGGCGTAAAAAGTTAGGATTGAAGATAAATTGGTAGATCTATGTTGATTATTAGAAATTATTAATTGTGTTAGACCTGGAAGGATCAATTAGTGAATTGAAAGAAATTAACTAGAATAAATGAATTGATTGAAATTTTGGTAGATACATGGAGTAATGATGGCTTCGGATTATAGAGTGTGATTCCATTATTAGTGGATGTTTACATTGAGGCATGAATTAATTTTGATGATTAGTAAATAGTATGGTTGATAGCTAGATAATTAATAGTGATTAAAAACTCAATGGTGAAAGTGATTGGATTATTAGAGCATATATATAATTGATATTGATAAATTTGACAATTGATAGGTGTATTAAAAATGAAAATATTGGATTATCTCTACGATGTGTGATTATATACCTAGTAGATAATAATTCTGAGATTGGATTTACCAATAAATTCTTGGTCGAAAATAAAGTTTAGATAACAATGATTTGATTGATGAAGCTCTAGATGATATGACATAAGATATATGTTGATTGGATGAACAATGATACAACATCACTTAAAGTTTTAGGTAGTAATGATATCATAATAAAATTTTAAAGGGATATAACATGTGTAGATGATGAGAAGTAGCATTTATATTGAATGATAAGGCCATTGAATTCTAAGCCTACTTATGAAAGTAGTATAAGAATAAACTGATCTATTTGTATGAAATGATTATTGGAAGAAGTTTGGGATACCCTTATAAGTGTGTTGGATTTTCAGGAATAATTATTTCAGAAAGATCAAGGCCATGAGATTAATGATGATGAATGATTAATATTGATAAGCGTCTGTGAGTGGAATTTATGATTTATTAAAAATTAGGATTGGTAAAAATTGGGAAAGAAACCTCATATGGTCAAAGGTACAACTTGCCTTTAATCAAATCTTAGTACTGGTCTTGAGCTTTGATCAACTCCTCCTTTCTCGAAAGCTCTCGAAGTATCGACGTCTACTCACAAACAAAAGTGAAAAATCAAATAAATACAAAACAGAGCAACAAATAAACTAAAAAAAAAATCTCACGAATGTAGGGCTTGAATTTAGAAAATTGAATGGGTTCAATCTGAGTTCATATAAGGAAGAACGAGCTCTATAGTGATGGCCAAATGGGCCTTGTCAGCTGGGCTGGCCCGAAGCACGACACTGTTGACCCGACACAGGCACAACATGACATGACTCACACTATTCATAGGCCATGTCGGCCCAACACAAAGGCATGTGCCATGCTTGGGTCGCAACCCTGGCATGGTGAGTTGGCCCGGCATAATATGAATAGTGTTTGGCCATGCGAGGCACGACAAGATGCTGGCACGGGCCATTTGGCCCACGTGCGATTCATCTAAGGCGACGAGCCAGCGGGGCGCACGGGCACGGTGATGAGGGAGGGATGGGAGGAGAGGAGGATAAGCAGGAGGGCGGGGTGGCACTGGCGGCCAGCGTGGAGGGAGGAGAAGGCGGCCCTAGTGCTCGGGACAGGAGGGAGGAGAAGGCGAGGCAGTGCGGCGGGCTTAGGGCGCACGAGCGTGGTGACGGGAAGAGACGGGAGGAGTAGGAGGAGGGCAGGGCAGCGCTAGTGGCCGACGCGGAGGGAGGAGAACTGACACTCTGGACGGGAGGGAGGAGAAGGCGAGGCGGCACTCAGGATGGGTGGAGGGATCCAGGGAGTGAGGGAGAGGATAAGGTGGGGGAGGGTGGTAAGCCGGTAGGGGGAGGCGGGTTGCCGGGCCAAGTGGGAGTCCACTTGCAACGACCTCTAGTAGCCCCCACCTCAAGTAGCAAGATAAATATATAGGGCAAGATTTTCAGTGGCTCTTCCTGCAAGTGTAGGTCTTCTTCTTCTACGACGCCGCCTGCTTAACCAAGAACACCAACAAGGAGTGGGGAACTATCCAGCTATCTGGATAGTGATACGGTGGATTTCAACTCAGAAGACTTCAAAATTTTGCAATAGTGGCATGCTCTAAGTTCACATATCCCGTGCTATCCATACTTGCACATGATGTGTTAACTGTTCCTATCTTGTCAGTTTCCTCTGGGTCTGCTTTCAGTATTTCTGGAAGAATATTTGAGAAGAGAAGAACACTTCTCACGAGTGAGATGGTGATATGGGGTCGCCCATTTTTCTCGTTGTAGGATTGAATATTCACCTACCCCTCTTGAATCATAGTGATCTTCCGTTGCCCATGTAAGGATTATCACTCTATAATTCACAAGAACACACGCACTAATTTCACTGACCACCAAGTGAAATCATCGTGCTCCCAATTCCTAGCGGAAAGGTCGAATGATCTGAATTTGAAGCTCCCAATTCCCCCTTCAAGTTGGTTCGGCCAACATTAAAGAACAAGAGCAAACTGTTTTCATTATGTTATTCTGAAAATAATGGTCTCTGGCTACAAAGGAGGGGGCAAGGATACTTATGGCGCCCCTCCACGACTCACGCACAACCTAGGGTCGGTTGCACATGCCGAAGCAAACTCTAATTCGAAATTACTATTCACATCACACACTATTTACATTGAGTACTATTCACACCTTAGGCCTCCATGTGGTTTGGGCTTGTTTCTCTAAGTATTGTGCTGCTTGGAGCATCCCCTTTAGCGCCGCATGGCTGCATCTGGTCGTAGACTCCTACTGGTGTTCCCTTCCCTGCGCGAGTACAACTGTAATACCCCGAAGGTGATTCGGCTTATTAGAAAAAGTTTCGGAAGAGGGAGCTAATTGAAAAACCATAATCATCTTTTCACCGGGGGGTTTTCTGTGATTTCACGGCAACCTGGGCCTGGGCCACGGCCCAGGAGGGGCCCATGTGGTGGCCAGCCATAAGAGGGGGGGTTCCCACCCCCCAAACCCTAAACTCCATATTTCTCTCCCCCTCCCCCCCCTTTGGAGTCGCCGCCCCCCTTCCCCCTTAATGTGCACCGCCTTGTACATCGATTTTGGGTAAGATTCATTCGTTTTCTGTCCTGTCCATCTCTTAGAAAGTTGTAGGTATTGTTCTTAGCTTTCCATAGCCATGGAGATCATGTGATTCCGCCTTACGGTTTAGGAGACATGATTTTTTTAGTGCGCGCTGTTCTGTCTGTCTGACGAGAAAGATATGTCGGCTTGATCCTAGGTTTTGATTCAGTTAGAGGCATTTCAGAACCTCCACCCAAATAAGTTATTGTAGAACTTTAAATTATCTTTCAAAGCTGATAAAGATCATCTCTATTGGATCTGTATAATGAAAGTTATGATATTTTCTTTACCACTGTTCTGAATTTTGGCCAGATAATTGTTAGTGTTTTCATCTATTGTTTAGACTACTGTAGAGCCCGAATCTGGGGTTTTGCCCTTCTAGAGTTTTATTCCTGGGAACGTTCTCTTTCTTTTGGCACCGAGATCAGGAAAATCCGATCTTTAGTTTGGGAGATATGAATTTTTAATTACGAACTGTCTGGTCTGTCTGAAAACTAAAATCAGTAGGTTTGTCCCTCGGTTTTGTTCAAATTAGGGGCCGAATCAGAACCTTCACCCAACTAGGTTATTTTATCCCTTAAAATTATCTTTCCAAGCTGATAAGAATCATTCTCATTGGATCAATAGGTTGAAAGTTACGCCGTTTTCTTTATCTCGATCGTATTCGGACAAGCGTGAGACGGGTTGTGTTTAGCTGTTAATTAGCCCTCTGTTTTTGCCGAATCAGGGAATTCCGCCAACTAATGTTTTGTAGCCTGATCTGTTAAGATTCAGTGAGCACTGGTTTCAGGTATTTTGGAGTTACAGATAATTAATGGTGATTTTTCTAGTATCGCTGCCAGTTTAGCGTGTCGAATTTGTTGGGTAAACTTGGTAAAATTGATCCCGTTGTTTGGGTGGGAGAGATAGAGGGGATGGAAGGGCTCTTGTAGCAATGTCATACCTTGTTATTCTTATTTTGATTATACATTTGTGTAGGCGGTGAGGCGGTGAGTGGAGGGGCATCTTCGTGTCCTCCTATTACGTCACATCGCGGAAGGCAAGTACCCTATGCTGTTTGGTGATGTTTCCAATTGTTTGCTTGATGTTGGGATAAATTGTGAATGCATTTTTCTATTCATCCTGATGTTTATTTCATTTCAAGAAGATGATTCTTGTGATTAAAGAATTAGCATTCATTTCAGTTGTTGCATTCCATTACATGCAACTAACTTGTGTGGCATCCTTGATATATTATATTGTGTGGGAATGCATACTCATACTTGTTTACACATGTTGTTGAATGCCATGTGTCTTTTCCACTAATGTGTGATATTCATTCATACCATGAGAAATCAACATGTTCATTCATAAAATTCATTATGACCACGGAAGTGGATTCTTTTTGGTAAGTCCCATCAATTCCAGTATGGGCATTTGAAAGACCCATCAATTCCAGTATGGGCATTTGAAAACCCATCAATTCGAATGGGTGCGTGTGATCCACCATTCCAATGTGGGCCACGTTGGACACCGTATGAAACGTTCTTCATACGGTAACTTTAAGTGAACACCGACGGGTGTTACACTCGCTATACCGGTATAAGCTGTGATTAGTCCATTCCTTCAATGCATTCTTTCATTCCATCCATTCATGTATTCATTCCATTCAATCATATATGTGTTCCAAGATTTGTACATAATTCAACTGGATTGTGTTGTCCACTCTATGTTTGATTATTCTTGTATGTACTTGTTGAGTCTTGACTCACCCTTGCTTTGTATGTTTTAATTAGGTAATTGAGGAGAAGACAAGGTGATTTGGTGGGGTAGTTCGACTGCTCGCACTTCACTTTTATCCAACCGAATAATTATTATTACCTTTCACCAAGCCAACTTGTTAAATAAATTTCCGTTTGTAATAATCCAACTTTTGTATTGCTTGACTGCTCGTGGTATTATATCTGCTTATCCATTCTTTCCATGAATCGGTGATCGTTTATTGTCATTCTTTAGAAATTATTGTTGATTGAATCAGATAATCCAAATTTAATGCTATTCTTAGTAGTTTGATAGTTTTGCGTGACATCTTGGCTTCCGAATAGCCAGGGTGTTATAGTTGGTATCAGAGCGGGCTTTAGGTCCGTGGTTCATTCAAACATATTAAATTGACACACTGTGCACATTAGGAGGGGTTTGGTAAACTATTGCTTCCACATTTCAATTGTTGTGACTCGATTAATGAGTCGTTGTTGAGTCGTTTTGTGCTATGATGTGTTAAACTATGATATGATGTGTTATCCTATATATATATATATATATATATATGGATTAATTTTATGATTGTCATGAGATGATCCTATATATTCCTACTTGATTATTTTGGTTATACGTTTCGATAGCGGACGTCGAGAAGTTGAGTCCGTGGTTGTTGTCCTGGGTTTCGCCAGGCTACACCACTGTTGGTGGTATGAAATTAGAGAAGTTCTTACCTCTGTTCCATAAGCTCTTTGTTGAGCATGAGTTCATTGATGAACTTGTCGCCTTTCTAGAACTGGTATCTTGTTTCCTGGTTGTAGTTTCTGGCAGTTCGTGAATTTCTTTTGAATTTGGAGTTTAAATGAAATAGCAAGCTCCCGTAGGTTTCTAACTGTTCTTTGAACCAGTTAGGGTTCTTTTGATTCTTGTGAAATCTCTGCTCCACGTGGGCATAGTTCCATTACAAGATTTATCTTTTCACAAAAGACCTGTTTTACCCCTGTTGGGAAAATTTAATTCATTCGCTCGTTTGGAATCTCGGTACTGGAAGACTTTTTTTTGCAAGTTCTTTATTAAGTGTGTATTGATCTTGCATATTTCTCTAGGGTAGCTTTAGTAAGTCGTTCTCTTCCTTGATTTTCGAATTTGACAAATTCTTATCCGGTGGCGATTGATGAATTTCTCTTGGGTTCATGATTTTGGTAGACGAGTTTAAATAGGCCTTTAATGGTACTCCGAAAACATTATTGTTTTTCGATTGTCGAATTGCTTTTACTACAAATGATCTTTGTAAATTGGCAACATTGATATTTTTATGGTTGTTCTTTCTTCCTCATTGGAAAAGAGCGACTCATTTACTCGTTTGATGGTTTGCCTGATGAGAATTCTTATTGGAAGTTCGTTAACACGAGAAAGTATTGGCTCAATGTATTACTTTTGGAACCCTCTGCTTGTTGAAATTTGATGCATCTCTTTTCTGAAGAAAAGTGTTAAAACCCGTTTGGAGTGCTTGGTTATGCTTAAGTCGGGGGTTGCACCCAAACAAAGATTGTGGGCTACGGGTTTCTATTAGACCCTATTTGTTTTTCAGAAAAAAAAAAGTTTCTTGCCTTTCTGGCTGCTGAGCTCTCATTGATGTTTGTGAACGTTATTCTTGACAAGATCGTTCTCTTTATGTTAGCCCTACCTCTCTTGTTGATAAGGGCAGCTCGGTTATCCGTTTGACAGTTCGGAGAATGCAAATTTCCTTTCACAAAGTTCATTGAAGAAATTTCGACTATGTTCATTTCTTTGGAATATTTTGAGTGTTGGAGTTTAGAACCTCCCTTTGAAAAGAAAAGTGTCGAAACCCCCTTTCTCTAGAGTTTTGTAGTGCTGGGTGTGACGTTTGTTCAACTTTGTGGTTTTCGTACCAGAATTGTTTTCTAGAACAAGTTGTTACTACAATTCCATTTGATGCTGAAAATTTTTATGACCCGATTTGTCATGTTTCCTTTAGAAGGTTTATTGACACGATCAGTAATGTGAGGGTAAGGTTGATTCTTTTATAGAGAAAGAAGAAGTTTGACCACCTTTCTTGATGTTTCCAAAATGATTCAATTTCCAGTTTTGTGTTCATGACCTATTGGAGGTCCCAGTTTATTATGATAAACGAAGTTTGCCACGTAAAATGATTTGTTGCAGAGTTATAATGGTTCTTCAGTGATGCGAGCGATTTGATCTTGAATGCTTGTTGTTCTTATCTGTAAAGATCCGACATTCTCTTCTTGTGAGGCTCATGTTTTCAATTGTGGACTCCACCTATGTTCAATGAGTTCATTGCCTAAATTTTCTGCCCTTTTCACTCAAAAGATATCAAGTTTCAATCGTAATGCCGTTTTCTTATCGGTTGTTATTTGCTATTATCTTCTGAGGAATGTGTTCCCTCAACCACGAACTTAGTTTTCGTTTTCCAAGATCACCTTTAGCAGAATATTTCTTTTGGTTTCTTGGCCGCCGTGGTGAGCAACGCTTTCCTGTATGAATGAACTTGTTTTTGTTCGCCTTTCCTTTTGAGAAAGGATCACAGTTTTGTGTTGCGAAGTGTTTGCAAGGTGAAAGTTTGGCAACTGTTGGGTGGTGGATGAGTAATCGTAGCGATGATACTTTGCTACCAAGTTATCGGAGGAGTAGTAGAATGTGAAATGGTTTTGATCTGTATCCCTTGGAGGGAAATTGATTCACCTGAGATGTTTGACTTCGAAGTAAGTCTGAAAACTGTTACGGCTGATTAACACCTGGTATAGTGAAATTCTAGAACTAAATTCAGGATTGAAAGGTTGGTGATTATCGGAGGTATGGAAACCTTCAATGAATTTTTAGAGTAACGCAATTGGATAGCATTGCGAGATGGTGTGGGTGATTTCTGATGATGTCAATGAGTGAGTATGTTAGAATTGTGGTAATATTGGAGATTTAATTCGATGATTTCACTATCAGTTATAAGAGCAATCTGTTGTAGAGGTTTTGGAAGTTAAATCTGGGCCTTGCATTCGTTTATGCTAGGACCCTTTTGAAGCAGTACATTAGCATGCGTACTGACGATTCTGAGTTGTTCTTGAAAATTTGAGGTAATGTGATTGTGTGGTATCTATCCTGTGGCGCTTTGGGTGCCTTTAATCAAATTAAGGTTGAATAGTAGAACGAGATGTCTAGAGCAATCAAAAAAAAATTCAATGGAGTCTCTCCACCATGGTGTGGATGATGTATTTCAGTTTGAGCATAATTTGATAATGTTCAATTAAGAGGTTTAATCTCTTGAGTTATGCGATGAATTCCAATTCCAATACTGGAGAGAAGTTTTACTCCTCGAAGAGAGAAGCGGAAGAAAGGATGTTTCCTCGGAAAATGATGCGTTTCCTTGCTTCTCGTTTGGGTTTTGTGCTGTTGATAAGTGTTTTCTGCACTTTGAGTTGGGGCCGTGTTGGCATGGTGAATCTTTCCAGTTCGATGAGTAAAAGAAATATTTGATTTGAGTATTCAAGCAAATTTCTCTTTTGGTTTTCGTGGTGTTCTTTCGCAAATTGATTCATTGGAAGTGGAATTGCTTTACTGATGAATAGTCACATTTGGGAACTAACCTTTTTGGTGAAGAGTTAACATTGCGTGGTTGCGATGAGAACTCTCTATTTTTCAGTTGGATTCTCTTCATTTTCGGCAGTAGAAGAAATTAGGAAGCTGGCTTATCGCTTTGACCGTCACGGGTACATACGCGAAGTACGCAACGTAAGGTGCGTGCAGGTGCTAAGAGAGCAGCAGGACCATTCAAAGTTTGAGATTAAGTTAAACACGTTGACCATCGAGTAAGGTCTTACCTTCGATCCTCTTCTGATGAGTGTACCTAGAAAGTTCAAGTTGATTCTTAGGTCAGACGTCGCTTCACATCTTTGCTTTGTGGTTTCTCTATTCCAGAGAGAGGCTACTTGGGAGATAGAGTCTCGCATGCGCGAGCAGTATCCAGACCCGTTTGTTTCTGGTACATGTTAAATCCGTTGAATTCAACTCCTTGGAAATTCGTTCTGGTATTAGTTGCCGGTTAGAATTCGAGGTCGAATTCCGTTAAGGAGGGTAGAATGTAATACCCCGAAGGTGATTCGGCTTATTAGAAAAAGTTTCGGAAGAGGGAGCTAATCGAAAAACCAGAATCATCTTTTCACCGGGGTTTTCGTGATTTCACGGCAACCGGGCTGGGCCACGGCCGGGAGGGGCCCATGTGGTGGCCGGCCATAAGAGGGGGGGAGTTCCCACCCCCCAAACCCTAAACTCCACATTTCTCTCCCCCTCCCCCCCTTTGGAGCCGCCGCCCCTCTTCCCCATTGCTGTGCACCGCCTTGTACGTCGATTTTGGATAAGATTCGTTCGTGTTCTGTCCTGTCCATCTCTTAGAAAGTTGTAGGTATTATTCTTAGCTTTCCATAGCCACTGAGATCACATGATTCCGCCTTACGGTTTAGGAGATATGAATTTTTTAGTGCACGCTGTTCTGTCTGTCTAACGAGAAAGATTTGTCGGCTTGATCCTAGGTTTTAATTTAGTTAGAAGCATTTCCAGAACCTCCACCCAAATAAGTTATTATAGCCCTTTAAATTATATTTCAAAGCTGATAAATATCATCTCCATTGGATCTGTATAATGAAAGTTATGATATTTTCTTTACCACTGTTCTGAATTTTGGGCAGATAATTGTTAGTGTTTTCATCTATTGTTTATACTACTGTAGGGGCAGAATCTGGGGTTTTGCCCTTCTAGAGTTTTATTCCTGGGAACGTTAGATTTCTTTTGGCACCGAGATCAGGAAAATCCGATCTGTAGTTTGGGAGATATGAATTTTGGATTACGAACTGTCCGGTCTGTCTGAAAACTGAGGTCAGTAGGTTTGTCCCTCGGTTTTGTTCAAATTAGGGGCCGAATCAGAACCTTCACCCAACTAAGTTATTTTAGCCCTTAAAATTATCTTTCCAAGATGATACGAATCATTCTCATTAGATCAATAGGTTGAAAGTTACGCCGTTTTCTTTATCTCTGATCTGTATTCTGGACAGACGTAGATGGGTTGTGTTTAGCTGTTAATTAGCCCTCTGTTTTGGCCGAATCAGGGGATTCCGCCAACTAATGTTTTGTAGACTGATCTGTTAAGATTCAGTGAGCACTAGTTTTAGGTCTTTTGGAGTTACAGATAATTAATGGTGATTTTTCTAGTATCGCTGCCAGTTTAGCGGTAATCGGGCTGTTGGGTCAACTTGGTAAAATTGATCCTGTTGTTTGGGTGGGAGAGATAGAGGGGATGGAAGGGCTCTTGTAGCAATGTCATACCTTGTTATCCTTATTTCGATTATACATTTGTGTAGGCGGTGAGACGGTGAGTGGAGGGGCATCTTCGTGTCCTCCTATTACGTCACATCGCGGAAGGCAAGTACCCTATGCTGTTTGGTGATGTTTCCAATTGTTTGCTTGATGTTGGGATAAATTGTGAATGCCTTTTTCTATCCATCCTGATGTTTATTTCATTTCAAGAAGATGATTCTTGTGATTAAAGAATTAGCATTCATTTCAGTTGTTGCATTCCATTATATGCAACTAACTTGTGTGGCATCCTTGATATATTATATTGTGTGGGAATGCATACTCATACTTGTTTACACATGTTGTTGAATGCCATGTGCCTTTTCCACTAATGTGTGATATTCATTCATACCATGAGAAATCAACATGTTCATTCATAAAATTCATTATGACCACGGAAGTGGATTCTTTTTTGTAAGTCCCATCAATTCCAGTATGGGCATTTGAAAGACCCATCAATTCCAGTATGGGTATTTGAAAACCCATCAATTTTAGAATGGGTACGTGTGATCCACCATTCCAATGTGGGCCACGTTGGACACCAGTATGAAACGTTCTTCATATGGTAACTTTAAGTGAACACCGACGGGTGTTACACTCGCTATACCGGTATAAGCTGTGATTAGTCCATTCCTTCAATGCATTCTTTCATTCCATCCATTCATGTATTCATTCCATTCAATCATATATGTGTTCCAAGATTTGTTCGTAATTCAACTGGATTGTGTTGTCCACTCTATGTTTGATTATTCTTGTATGTACTTGCTGAGTCTTCGACTCACCCTTGCTTTGTATGTTTTAATTAGGTAATTGAGGAGAAGACAAGGTGATTTGGTGGGGTAGTTCGCTGCTGCACTTCACTTTTATCCAACGAATAATTATTATTACCTTTCACCAAGCCAACTTGTTAAATAAATTTCCAGTTTGTAATAATCCAACTTTGGTATTGCTTGACTGTTCGTGGTATTATATCTGTTTATCCATTCTTTTCCATGAATCTGGTGATCGTTTATTGCCATTCTTTAGAAATTATTGTTGATTGAATCTGTATAATCCAGCTTTAATGCTATTCTTAGTAGTTTGATAGTTTTGCGTGACATCTTGGCTTCCGAATAGCCAGGGTGTTACAACAACCTTCGGCCAAGACCTGGTTGTGACAACTTAAAGTGACTTCCCTTGATTTTTCATGGTTCTCCTCCATTGCTTCGGCTTAGGCCTCCCTCTCGGTTCTAAAGGCTTCACAATGTTCAAACCTGAGAGTGCACAAAGTAGTGACATGAGGTAGTATTCCATTCTTATGAATAACATCATTAGGAATAGATAGAAACCAGTTCACCTCAATGTTATGCTTCTTTGCCAAAGTTTTCACCCTTTTAGTAAGTTCATGTTGTTCCGAAGTACAACAAAAATTAAACACAACATTAGAAGTAGAGAGTAAATCGTTAATTTCAGCAATAACCTCACATTTACTATCATCAACTTCGCTCATTTCTTTTGGTGTATCTCTCACACCCTGAAATTGGATACTCTCAACCTCACATATGGTGGAATCACACAGTTCATAATTTTGAACACTCTCACTCAATTTGGCTATGTGGCTCTCATCCTCACATGGGTTTGGAAGCATCTTATCTTCCATTAATCATGGTCCAGCAATGGCTTAATTGCCATCATCCACGATCTCCTCATGAATTGTGGTTTGTGACGGGGCAACACTACTCATCACATCGGCCACAAAAAATTTCTGATGCTCGACTATCTTCTTAAGTGGCACACCAGTGGATGAATGAGAACTAAAAGGTTGGCGTATATTTAATTTATGTGCTTGCATATCTTTAAGTCTATTTTCCACCTTCATAGCATATTTCAAAAAATCTTGCATACTATGAAAATATTCATCTTGAAGTGCAGCAACGATTTGAAAATTTAAGCCTGCTTTGAAGTATTTCTTTCTTTTTTTATATGCACTAGTGATATTGGCCCGACGCATTGCATGACTCAGCTCAACATAATAGTCTTGGACAAATTTGCCTGCTTGTGCAACGCTCTCCACATGGAGTAGTGTTCCCGCTCATAATTGGATGGAATAAATTCCCTTCTCATGGCTCATTTTAAACTGATCCAAGATGTAATGAATTATTTTCCACTTAGTAGTTACCACCAACTAGAGGTATAGTCCTCAAAAAACATAGTGGTCACTCTCACTTCCTTGGCTTCTGATTCAAACTTCTGAGATTCAAGCTCGAATTCCATGTCTTGTACCCACTCAATATACTTCTCTTAATCATTACTACCATAGAAGGGAAGATACGTATACTCGCGATCTGCCATGGTTAGTAGCAAAGCAAAAAATATGTACAATTATGTAATAAATAACTCAATCTCACTCTGTTCTCTCCCAAGTAAAGCTCTTACCTTTCTGAAGCGAATTGATGCCAAATACATACACTTGGTAGTAGTTACAATAGCAAGGTGATGATCAAGTGAATTTAAGAGTGTTTCACAGTTGCACAACAACAGATTTATAGTGGATCTTGGTATGGAAGTGTATAACCTATGCAATCTGAAATTCAAGTTGTTGTAAAGCTAAGCAATAATCCAAGCTAGAATACTTTGCCTAGGTGCTGATCCAAAAAAGATTTAAGTGAAGTATATGAACGCACACGTAAAGATAAATGTGACTTAATGCAAACAATAGAATGAGCTAGTGAGAAGCAATCTGAAATTGAGATGGGAACTAGCTCGTTTTGCACCAAGTACAAGAGAGACACTATCCAATTGCAAATGTATATGTAAGCGCACAAGATTGTTCAAAAAGAATAAATACATAATCTTGAAGGACCGGAAAGGCGACTAGAGGGGGGGGGTGAATAGGAGCACCTAATCTTTTTCGCAAAGAATGGATTCAACTTGTAAATTACTCCAATAGCTATGAGAGCTATGAAGATCAATGATTAAGCACAGAGGAAGTCTTATGTTGAATCCACTCCTCACCCCAAAGCTCGACAAACAAAAGCGAGGAAGAACCAAGAAATCGGGACAATCGGTACAACCACGAACAAGCGGCGGTTGTACCACAATCGTACAACCACGATGTTAAGCCGGTTCATCCGATTGTCTGGAGCGAGCAAAAACCTCTCGGGTTTCAAAGCGAAAATCGACGTAACTTTTGAACCGCTTGGCCAAACTCTACGAGATTTGAACCACACCTCCCTAAAGACACTAGGAACCTATTCCAAACAAATATTTCAGAGATCCATTCCAAAGTTCCTATCTTCTTGCATTTGAGCGAAGAAGGATGCAAAGCGGGCAAAACCAAAATGCTCCACAATCTCTCAACCTTGGCTCATGAGATTTTGCAAGAAGGTTAGTAATAACCTCAGGACATGCTAGCATGAGTCTTAGGCCAAATCCTCAAGGAAATCAAGAATTTCATCAAAAACCCTAGAAGAGGAAATGAAGAACAGAGGATGCCAAAAGTGAAATCGAGATTTAACAAGATTAGCTCTTGGAAAAATCGATCAAATGATCTTGGGGCACTATCCCAACATAGAGCAATCCATTTTGCAGCTCACTAGCAAGAACCAACAAGAAAAGAAAAACTCACAAGTCCATCACAGAGAATCGAAGGAAAAATAAAACAGGAATGCAAACTTGATTTTCATTTTATCCATTGATTTGTCATATTGATCTAAAGAAAGAGGATACAAGATTGAAACAAGAGGAATGATTACAAGCATTCAACTCATCCTCTCCCACTCTCAAAACTCAAGAACACTCACCATCTTGAAGAAAAGAAGGGGACAAGCGAGAACAACTCTCAACAACTAAAGCCTAAAGCAAAACAAACTCTCTAAAGCCTATTTTGACTAAAGGAAACCCTAAAACCCTTGGAGTGTTCAGATTTGAGCAGCACCCCTCCATCCTATTTATAGCCCATGGCTAACGGGTCTCCACCCGTTCGCCCGCTAAAACCAACGGAGCCCGCTCCGCTTGTGCGACCTTGCGAAATTCCGTTCGCCCCTCCCGCACCTTCCGGAAGCTTCGCGCTCCTCGTCTCGCCGCCTCGCAACCACCTCGAGTCCACGTCGTCTTTGACACATCCCGACCGTTCGACCTCGGTGCCACTGCACCTAGTCCGTCCACCGTGTCTCACCACGACTCCACCCGATGTCCCGCAATCACACGCACAAAGAAACACAAAACCGGGAACAAGTTCTTCACAACTTGACCCAACGTTAGCTCAAACATGCAATATGCAACACATATGCATGAACACACTTGGATATGACCTATCCCAAAACTCAAATCACCAAAATGGCCGAACCTCACAATATAATCGGTACAACCGCCATGTTACCAGCGGATCAACCGCACTCCGGTCGTACCGCTCCAATACCTGCGGTTGTTCCGATTTCCAATGAAAACCGAACTCGAAAAAACAACTTCTCCGAATTCTTCAACCGCCATTTACCAATCGGTACAACCGCCTGGTCGTATCGCCCATAACACGGACGATCCGATTATCCCGACAAAGAATTGAAAGACTTCACGAAAACGCGTGAACCGCGCAACGACATGGTCCGACCACACAAACCAAACTCGACTGACCGAAACCCTTGTCAAATACTCATCACTCTCATGGAGACACGACCACAAGGTCTCTCAATCTCCCCCTTGATGAGAATATTGACAAACTCGTAAAAAGCTTTAAGAAGAGTTTGAGTTTGAAAAATCCAACATGGTCCAAGGAATGAAATGAAGCTAATGACCATGTCGACAGAAGGAACGCTAGAGCAACAACTGAAAGAGCAAATTGATCTCAAAGCTCTAAACTGTTCCCAACAGACTTTTCTTCTCTATTCTCCCCTTTTGGCAATAAACGATCAAGATGCAATAGAGAGAATATGACATGTTAATGAATGAAAATGGCTGAAGTTTGTTTATTTAAACATTTTGAGCCATGAGAATTATCCATAATGACCAACATGTAATACACCAAGCCATAACTCAATAAAAAGGCTAGCTAGATCATGACAAGATATGTATAAGCTAGCTAGAACACATAGATGACAATCTGAAAATGAGGTACATTATGTGAGCAAGTCAAGTCATCAATGAGCAAAGTCTCGCTAGAGATATCCAAGGATGATGCAGGCCATGTCAATAAGCTAAGCGGAACTAAGAAGCTTAAATTGAGACCAAATAGAGTGCTATGCTCAAGATTGAAACATTGGTTCAACTTTTGTCAAAAGCCCAAATTTCAACTATTTTTCATTTGCAATGAATATTCAAGTTGATAAAAGGTCTATCTTAGTAAAGAAGGTCCTGGACTAGGAGCCATCCACAACCTCTTCCTAAGCTTCAACCAATTTTGACAAATGGCATTTTTAGCCATGTGCTAGATCTCAAGCCTCACTACGACCATCCCAAGCAACAAAAGCTTAAAAGAGTGGTCTAGGTCATCCAAAACTCCCCCTGAGTTCATGCCCAGTGCAATGGCAAGCCGTCTCATGAGAAAGAATTGGTGAGATCAGTTTTTTCGCACAAAAGAGATTTTTTTTTTAACAAGTTGTACTAACTCATGCATCATCAAGAGACTAAAACAGCTCTTTCTAAGGCTCAATATAGATTCATCACTCTACCCAGCCTATTTGACATGGCATGAATCATAAAAGGATAGCTCGAGAAAGACTAATCTCGAGTGCTAACACGACAAGTTTTAGTTTAAGTTGAGCAAGTTTAATTAACTTATCATGGCAAGAGCTAGTCTACACATATGAAGTCATGATAAATTTAGCAAGCTAAGCACAAGTCATGGCAAGGTGTAAAAACATTGTAGCATGTCATAATAGGATAATAGTCAAGGCTCAATGTTGTTATATTACAATGCGTAATGCTAGAATGCAAGAGAATCCAGCTCCCCTCAACATGAGATGCAACTTTTAGTTCAAGTTGAGTTAAGTCAATATTAAGCTCGAAGCTCCCAAAAGAACTCCCCCTGAACCAAAGCAAAAAGATCGAGAAGCTGGAAAAGAAAACAGCAAGTAGGCAGTCCTTAAAGCATAGATAAGATATAGAGGCAACTATGGCTTAGACTGACTCTCATCTACCCCATATGACACTAGGACTATTAGACCGGTAATCTACCTTACTAGGGAGCAAACACGTACCATGTCTACCCAAGGGCGGCCCGGCCCTTGCTAGAACCTGAAAGCAGTGAGTGGGCTCAACCTAGTGAGAGAAGAGAAGCGACTAACAGAGCAGAACCCTAGGTCACAAGAAAAGAGCAAGGAGTCTAAACAGCTAGTCGAGAAGATCACTCTAATTTATGCTAGAAGGACTAAACCCCAATGCACCCGCAAAATGCAATGCGACAGAAATGAGACAGAAGCATAATCAAAATAGTAAAGCAGTAAAGCACAAAGCTCCCCCTCACTACAGTCCATAAGGACAAACCACCCCAAGCTCTCCCCGCAGAGCTGAAAACCTCGAACTATCCAAAGGCTTGGTAAAAATGTCAGCCAACTGGTGGTCACTCTCCACAAACTGAAGCACTATATCGCCCTTCTCTACATGGTCTCTAAGGAAGTGGAACCGGATATCGATGTGCTTGGTCCGGGAATGCTGCACTGGGTTCTTGGCAATGTTAATCGCAGAAGTGTTATCACAAAAGAGTGGAACACTATCGATAACTAACCCAAAGTCCCGCAGGGTCGAAGTCATCCAGAGCACTTGGCTACAGCAACTGGCTGCAGCAACGTACTCGGCCTCTGCGGTGGACTGTGCAACACCGGACTGCTTCCTCGAAGACCAGGAAACAAGAGAAGTGCCAAGAAATTGGCGGTGCAGTGCTCTTCCTATCTATCCTCTGACCCGGTGAAGTGCGCATCAGAAGGCTCTCAAGGAAAGACAGGATGAAGAAGAGTACGGATACCATAGTCAATGGTAGCTCGCAGTATGAAGATGCGCTTCACCGCTTTGGCGGTGAGAAACGCGAGGAGAAGCACAAAACGAGCGCACAAACACACGAGAAATGTATGTCCGGTCTCGAGGCGGTGAGGTACAAGAGGAGCCAATCATCTTTGCGAAACTCCTTTTGATCAAGCGGCTCGCCATCCTCATACAGGTCAAGATAGGTTTGTAGAAGCCATGGGAGTCGACACAGCTTACCATCACTCATGTCGAGCGCTTGAGGTCACGAGTGTACTTTCCACGATGAAGAAATGTACCCTCCGAGGCTGCTTAATTTGGAAGCCAAGGAAGAAGGTCAACTCACCCATCATACTCATCTCAAACTCGGTGCTCATGACATCAAGAGAACCGGGAAACAGTATGGGAAGAGCCGCCAAAGATAATGTCATCGACATAGATCTGGACGAGCAGAAGGGCAGTGCCATGCCGGCGGATGAACAAGGTCTTGTCAACTTTACCCATCTCAAAACCATGACTTAACAAGTAGGACTTAAGCCTCTCATACCAAGCCCTGGGGGCCTGCTTAAGTCCATACAATGCTTTGAAAAGCTTGAAGACATGGTTTGGGTATTTGGGGTTCTCGAAACCAGAGGTCACGGACGTAGACCTCTTCCTCAATAAGGCCATTGAGAAAGGCACTCTTGACGTCCATCTGGAAAAGCTTGAATCCTCTAGAAGCTGCAAAGGCAAGCAGGATTCTAATGGCTTCAAGTCTAGCTACAGGGGCAAAGGTTTCCTCGAAATCTAGACCCTCAACCTGGGAAAACCCCTGAGCAACCAATCTAGCCTTGTTTCGGATAACCACTCCATCCTCGCTCTGCTTGTTCTTGAACACCCACTTAGTCCCAATAATATTGTGACCTCGCGGGGGCTCGACAAGCGACCAGACCTTGTTCCTCTCGAAATTTTCTAGCTCCTCATGCATGGCATTGACCCATGACTCATCAGATAAGGCATGAGAAACATCTTTGGGCTCAAAGGAGGCAATGAAGGCAGAATGGAGACAGAATTGAGATAAGCCAGATTTTGAGCGGGTAACACGCTCGAAGAGGTCTCCAATGATCTGCTCTGAAGGATGAGCTTTCTGGATGTGTCTAGGAGGTCCTGGGAGAGATGAAGAAGTGGCCTCTACCTCATGAGCTGACGAGGTAGGAGCAGGCCACTAACTCGGAATAGCGCGAAGGCAAGGGTGATCACCTCGAGTGCGGTGGAAGATGGTACCTCAAGGAGTGGGTGAGGGACAGGATCAGGTAGACAACCATCGTCTCCTTCGTCCTCGTCATCCACGAAGATGGTCTCGGACTGCTCTAACGAACCTGAGATATCAGGCCTAGTCCCCGGACTGGCCTCATCGAAGGTCACCTCACAGGACTCTACCAATTTGCTAGACTCGCAGTTCCAGACCCTATAAGCCCGCGAAGAAGGCGAGTAACCCAGAAAGATCCCGTCACAAGAACGTGACTCGAACTTATCTAGGTTCCCAGACTTCAAAACAAAACACTTGCAACCAAACACACGAAAATGAGAGACGCTAGGCTTTCGCCCATATCTCGACTCATAAGAAGTGCGATGCAAGTGTGCCCAAGAAAACTCGATTTGAGACATGGCACGCGGTGGCTATAGCTTGACCCAAAACTTCCGCGGTGTAGAGTACTCATCAAGCATCGTCTGGCCATCTCGACCAAGGTGCGGTTCTTCCTCTCCACAACGCCATTCTCACGAGGGCGTATGGAGAAGAGAACGGTGCTCTACACTGTCTCACCACGAAACTCTCAAAGTAGGAATTCTTGAACTCCGTGCCATTGTCACTGCGGATTGCTCGTAAGGCACACGGGAGCTCTCTGAAAGCCTCCACGAAAAGGCCTCGGAAATGCAAACGTCTCATCCTTCGAGGCTAAGAAAAACACCCAAGAGTACCTCGAGAAGTCATCGACCACGACAAGCACATACCACTTCCCTCCTGCCGATCGCACTCATTTGGTCCCATCAGTATCCATGTGGAGCGGTGTCCGGTGCATCGGTCATAATGCTTGTGGACCGAGGATGAGAAGCGGCAACCATCTTGCCGTGTCTTGGCATGGAGAGCAAACAAGATCTTTGACCATCTTGAGTTTCGCAAACCACGAATGAGATCGTGGCGCTAACTCGGGTCAAATGGTCAAATCAATATGACCAAGTCTCCTATGCGGAAGGGCAGTCGCGGGACTCGAAGCAACTAAACACACGAGAGGATCGCGAGAAGACTCGGAAAAATCAGCACGAAAGATCCTCCCATAACGAGAATCCCGCAAACCAAACTACAGAAGAATCAAGAATTTTACAAGCATTTTCTTGAAGCTCACCTCGAAATCACATCGATAAGGTGAAAACAAAGCAAATTGTCTGCGACTTACTAACCAAGGCAACATCCTTAAGAATAAAAGAAGCATTAATACGCGAAGACCTTTGGCGATGACGCCCAGACGAAGCGTCTCGAAGGTGATCGTCTCATCACCGGAGCGCGGGCTAGGGAGGAGAACCAGCGGAGTCTCGGTCATATGGCGAGAACAACCGAGTCTACAAGCCAAACCTTCTCCTTCCCTACCCGTGAACTGAGTCAAGCAGAGTAAAGTCTCGATCTTGGGATAAATCAACAATGATTTTGGCACCCAATCTTGAATAACACGTCGGCGGATGAAGTAGTCAAGCACGGTCGCGTCTATCTACCCTACGCTCTCAGTAACTCAAAGCGTAAGGTCTAAGAGTAGACCGAAGGTGTTCTTTGGGTCCGGTGCTCTGAAGGAGCGAGTCGAGCACACCGCAACATCTTGAACACGCCGCGAGTAGCTATCTCGATGGGGAAAACGAGATCTACCCTCGGGGCGGCGGAAGTCACGATCGAAAGCGGCATGAGGACGAAAACCGAAAACTTCGGAAAAACCAAGTCCTCGATCTTGCACAAACCCATCGGAAGAAACAAGCCTAGACCTCGTGTTGGTCTTAGGTGTACTCAAGGTGCAGGGCCGACCACGAATGCGCCTAAGAGACTCAACATGGTCTCTACGCACGATCTTGGCGCTGAAGCATCGATCATTGTGTGTCCATCCTTACGGCGGAAGGTGCGGTGATACTTCACCTTCCGAGAGGTAGAAGCGACATGTGAAATTACCTTCTTGTCGTAAATCCCTGGACATAGCCCGACTTGAAATGGACTTTCTCGGTCCCAGGCTCGGTCTCGATCACACACAGTGCTATGGGTGCGAGCACGGCGGTGGATGCTTCCTCATGCCCTCAAAGAAGTCATATCCTAGACCACGATTAAATCTGCGGATCTTAGATTGGTCTAGAATAAGATTGAGCTTCTTCTTGCCTCCTACAAATCTCTCGAGAGTGTTCATAAGGTGCGACACTCCCGAAGAGAGAGGTGCAAGAAGAGCAGGGGAAGAAGAGACAGCGAAAGGTAAGGGAGCAAAAGAAGAACCAACGGCGAGAGGAAAGAATGGCTTGTGCAAGCACACCGACTCAAGGAGCAGTCCTCTCGCTAGCCGGTTGGTTCACGTTGCTAAGCGTCTCATCCTTACCACAGGGCTTCTCCCCTTCTCCACAATCATATTGCAAACACAATGTGGCTTCTCTAGAAGGTCCTTAGTTAGCTTCACACATTTCTCATCCAAAGCAATCAAGTCAGATTTTAGTTTGTTACACGTAATGCATGGTGAGCTAACAGGGTCCTTAGAAGCAAACTTAGCCAACTTCCTTTCATGATCAATCATATCTTGAAACTGTTTGGAGACGACTTCAAGTTCATTGATTAACTTAGGGCGGTTTAAGCATGAAACAATCGGCTCAAGTAAAGAAGCTTGTAGTTCACAATTTTATGATCTGCCGTTTTAAGTTCATCTTCAAGTTATTGCAATTTTCACAAGACTCAGGCGGATCAAGGAGCATGGCATAAGATCCTCTAGCAAAGAATGTCCTTACCCTCACATGAGGTGGGAGAAGTAGTCTCATCGAAATAAGTAGGGTAACAGCCATTCTACTCAACTCTAACTCAGCAAGCAGACTAACATTCTCCACCTTAACACTATCAAGTTTGGAGGACACACTATCATGTGAGGTCCTTAACTTCTCCATATCAACCAAACAAAGCGAGCATGTATCACAATCATCACTAGAAGGAGCGGATGTAAGAGCAATAATCTCTAGTGACAGATCTATCTATTTCCTTCTCTAACTCGGCACACCTAGCCTTAGCTTTAGTATGAAAACCTCCTAGCTTAAGAAAAGCATGATTGAAATGTTCGTAGGTGGGATCTACCTCGTCAGTGTCGGATCTGCATTTCATTGTCGTTGAGTTCGCCCTTGAGGGCCATGAAGCACATCTTGGAGAAGTCGTCGCCGCCATCCTTGGGCTCTTGGTCACCCGTCCGTCATCGTCGCTCCATCCCTCCACCTCGGCCGAGGTCGAGGTCGTCGAAAAAGCGGTGAGGACGCGATGGAAGAGCTTCTTGGCTTTGCCAAAGTTGCGGAACTTCTTCTTCTTTGGGCGTCTGAGTGGAGGCTTCTTGTTGCAGTTCTTGTCGGTGTAGTCGTTCTTGCCCGAACCGCCGTAGTCGTTCTTGCCCTTCTCGGCTTGAGGCGGTTCGCTCGGATGTGGTTGGGGCCACCACACTCGAAGCAAATCACGGGTCCTCCTCTCTTCTGTCCCTCCTCCTTTGTAGCGTGGGAGAATCTACGAGCAAGGAGGGCAAGCCGCTCATCATAGTGCTCTAGCGATCATCGATTATATCACGAGAAGCGACAAGGAGAAATTGCAAGAGGACTCGGAAGAGAGACCGAAGTTGAGCTGGGATCGGTGACGGGGCCATCGGTGTGACTTCGACCTCGACGAGACAACGTCAATCTCGTGAGTCTTGAGGCGTGAGTCTGAGCGCATCAAGAGTCAAGGTCGAAGGTCTGTCGTGTCTTTGATGGTGGTCACTTTCATCTCCCACACCTTGCAGATCGAGTGCCGTAAGTATCGGCGGCGTTGTCCGAGTCGGGTATGTGAGACCGACCGCTCGGAGGTTGCTCAAGATCTTGTGAAAGCGTCGAAGCACTCATCTAGGGACTCACCGGCAAGCATCTCAAATTTGTTGTATTCTCGTTTGAACGGGTCTGTCGAACCGTCTTGATCAGGTGGTGCCCTCATGGTATCGTCGAGGTCACCCGGATATCGTAGGCGGACGGCGGTGAGATATCTTGGTCAAACTCACTCGACTCAAACCACGGATGATGATGTTCCTAGCCTTTGCATTTGCCTCAACATCGACCATGTTCCGGCATTGATGTTCTCATCGGCGAGAGCAATGAATCGAACCTTGACCTTTCGCGGATGGCATACCCACAGGCACGGATGTATGTCTCCATTCGGCTCTTCGGAAGGGTGTCGATGCCATCAGCAGGCGGCTTGGTCGAGTACTTGTCCATCGCCACGGCTCTTGAGACCGGTTAAGATCTATTGAAAAGAGCTAACCTTGCTCGATACCAATTGAAGGACCGGAAGGCGACTAGAGGGGGTGAATAGGAGCACCTAATCTTTTACGCAAAGAATGGATTCAACTTGTAAATTACTCCAATAGCTATGAGAGCTATGAAGATCAATGATTAAGCACGAGGAAGTCTTATGTTGAATCCACTCCTCACCCCCAAAGCTCGACAAACAAAAGCGAGGAAGAACCAGAAGAAATCGGGACAATCGGTACAACCACGAGGCAAGCGGCGGTTGTACCACAGATCGTACAACCACGATGTTAAGCCCGGTTCATCAGATTGTCTGGAAGCGAGCAAAAACCTCTCGGGTTTCAAAGCGAAAATCGGCGTAACTTTTGAACCGCTTGGCCAAACTCTACGAGATTTGAACCACACCTCCCTAAAGACACTAGGAACCTATTCCAAACAAATATTTCAGAGATCCATTCCAAAGTTCCTATCTTCTTGCATTTGAGCGAAGAAGGATGCAAAGCCGGGCAAAACCAAATGCTCCACAATCTCTCAACCTTGGCTCATGAGATTTTGCAAGAAGGTTAGTAATAACCTCAGGACATGCTAGCATGAGTCTTAGGCCAAATCCTCAAGAAATCAAGAATTTCATCAAAAACCCTAGAAGAGGAAATGAAGAACAGAGGATGCCAAAAGTGAAATCTGAGATTTAACAAGATTAGCTCTTGGAAAAATCGATCAAATGATCTTGGGGCACTATCCCAACATAGAGCAATCCATTTTGCAGCTCACTAGCAAGAACCAACAAGAAAAAGAAAACTCACAAGTCCATCACGAGAGAGAATCGAAGGAAAAATAAGAACAGGAATGCAAACTTGATTTTCATTTTATCCATTGATTTGTCATATTGATCTAAAGAAAGAGGATACAAGATTGAAACAAGAGGAATGATTACAAGCATTCAACTCATCCTCTCCCATCTCAAAACTCAAGAACACTCGGCCATCTTGAAGAAAAGAAGGGGACAAGCGAGGAACAACTCTCAACAACTAAAGCCTAAAGCAAAACAAACTCTCTAAAGCCTATTTTGACTAAAGGAAACCCTAAAACCCTTGGAGTGTTCAGATTTGAGCAGCACCCCTCCATCCTATTTATAGCCCATGGCTAACGGGTCTCCACCCGTTCGCCGCTAAAACCAACGAGCCCGCTCCGCTTGTGCGACCTTGCGAAATTCCGTTTCGCCCCTCCCGCACCTACAGGAAGCTTCGCTCCTCGTCTCGCCGCGCCTCGCAACCACCTCGAGTCCACGTCGTCTTTGACACATCCCGCCGTTCGACCTCGGTGCCACTGCACCTAGTCCGGTCCACCGTGTCTCACCACGACTCCACCCGATGTCCTGCGATCCACACAGACAAAGAAACACAAAACCGGGAACAAGTTCTTCACAACTTGACCCAACGTTAGCTCAAACATGCAATATGCAACACATATGCATGAACACACTTGGATATGACCTATCCCAAAACTCAAATCACCAAAATGGCCGAACCTCACAATATAATCGGTACAACCGCCATGTTACCGGCGGATCAACGCACTCGGTCGTCTGCTCCAATACTGCGGTTGTTCCGATTTCCAATGAAAACCAGAACTCGAAAAAACAACTTCTCTGGAATTCTTCAACCGCCATTTACCAATCGGTACAACCGCCCTGCGGTCGTACCGCCCATAACTTCTGCGGACGATCCGATTATCCCGACAATTGAAAGACTTCACAAGCAGCGTGAACAGCGCAGCGACATGGTCCGACCACACAAACCAAACTCGACTGACCGAAACCCTTGTCAAATACTCATCACTCTCATGGAGACACGACCACAAGGTCTCTCAAATCTAAAATTATGGACTAGGGTTCACTCACCAAAATTTTGCCATTGCTTTATTTTCTTTTCTCCTTTTCTGTCTTTTGAAACTCAGCCGCATGAACTTGCAAACTTCTTCCTCCTTGGCTTGTACGATAAGTGAAAGGAGAAGTAGGTCTTTAGTAATATCGATTTGATTTTTATATACTTTTTTGAGCTGTGGCTTTTATTGTATTCAGCTGTCTTTTCTTCTTTGCTCTTGCAATGGTCGAATTAGGATTCGCTCACCTCTTGATTGCACAAGCCTCACAATTCAGTAAATGTAAAAGCCTAAGAACAACCCGGCGACCAGAGGTGGACAGAGGTGACCAGTGGCGAGATCTAAGCGGTGAGGACCGAGCTCAACGGTGAAGGGTCAATCGAGGCGGTGTCGATCGGACCCTTGCGATCTTGGCGGTGGTGATGACAAGGCCGGGCTCACGACAGCGGCGAAGATGGCGATTGAGTTTCGGTAGTGGCTTTTCTTCTCCAAGCGATTCTAGCGGCTAGAGTTGAGGATCCGGCGGTGGCGAGTGCGGTTGGGACACAAAAGCCGAGGCTACCACCCCTTTATAGCACGATGGTCGGAGAGTCCCTAGAGTGAACGCCAAGAAATTCGATCGGAGATGAAGTCCAAGTCGTGTCCGAATCGAAGGCGGTCAACAATAACCCGATGGGACCCACATGTCGCAGAGTTGCTAGGTAAGTTTGTGTCACGGCGCGCCATGTGTGCGATCGACAGTGCGGCCAAGGTGAGTGGCGTGCGGGAGAGCACTAATACGAACACGTCATCACGCACGGTTGGAACCGTCATCACGAGCGGTTTTGAACCGTCTATATTTGTTCGTCTGTGATAACAGCGATTATCACGATCGCTCAAAACCGTCTGTGAGACTATTATCACAGACGGTTTGATTCTAAAAATGTCAGTGATAACCACTTATCACGCAGGCGGTTTTAAAGTAAACCATCCGTGATAAGTGGTTATCACGGGCGGTTTACTTTAAAAACCGTCTGTGATATTTCTAATATCACGAGACGGTTTACTTTAAAACCGCTGTGATAAGCTCTTATCACCGAGCGGTTTTATGTTGAAACCGTCGTGGTAATAGCCTTCACGAGCGGTTTCAACATAAAACCGTCTGTGGTAGTGAGCGATCCTAGCTACATTGTTTGTTTGTTTTTAGCGACCTCATGAATTGCTAGCCATGCCCTCGAAAACAAGCATATACAAAAAAGCAGATACATCGCAGATAATCAATTGTTGACAACTCAAATTGATCATTACTCAAAATAAATTAATAAAGATCGAATTTGTTGAAGTATTTTCGCTATAGTTGTACAATTGGATTACAATTAAGTCAATTGTTTGCGTGAATCTGGGGTCGGCGATGGAGTGAAACTCTCTTTTGTCAACTATTTACGTCATGATAAAGGTGCATAGTCGCCTCGAACTTCCACGAGCTCTTGCGCAACGAGTCCATGTAAATCTATTATCAAACCACGCGCTAGGTCAAGAAAAAATGGTAAGGATATATATTTGAATTTACAATTACAAAAAATTATTTGAGATTGACAAACCTCCTGATTCTTCATCTTAGCACTAATGATTTCTTTGCATATGATGGCAAGCGTAGAATGCACATAGCTCATCATTTTTTTGTTGTGACTTTGCAAAAATAGAATTACATATATACGTATAGTCGATTGAAGACACATTTTTATGAAGTATGATATATATAGGATTATTGTGTTGTAGCGCGTCTGGAAATTTAAATCTGTGTGTTAGTTGGTATTGGATCCACTTGTATCTTCCTTGTTGGCTAACATAGGAGATGAGCGAACTACATAATTGAAAAAGTTATCCTCGGGCATTTCAAGCGAAGGAAGACTACAATAGAGTTATGTATGGAGGAAATGATCATACTTGTCGAGTATTCCTTGCGAAATCTTTGAAGTCGTGATCGTTTACGACTAGGAATCAAGATATATCACAGTGTTCCTCCTGGGTATAATGACTAAAAGGATCCAGTGGTACCTACTCATGTATGTCGCTATAACTATTGAACCTAAGTACAAATGAAATTTGAATAGCAAGTAGTGAAGCACTTACCCTTGGTTGTAGGGCACCAGTATGTAGTCCTTGCGAGTCTGAAGAAGCAATGCCGCCGTTATGTAGTTCTCGACGAAGGTCGCGTCTGCTTCGATGGTTTGCATAGATACCACGTGTAGGTCGAGGAAACCCACCGGTTCTCGCCCTTCCCGGGCATATTTCATCATGTATCTATACAATATTTCAAAGAAGGTCACATTAATGATGCGAATGTTGTGCAAGCAGGATGGATTGTAAGTCAATATAATGCCATGCTTGAGTACGAAACACCAGTTGTTTCTTACTTGGTATGGGGCTGAAATAATGTTTGTATGGGTTGGTCGGATAACACAAATGGAGGATAGAAAAGGCGCGATAAAGCGGTTGAGGTAAGCTCTCAAACAGTCTTGCCTTTCCTTTTATATTTTTGTTGCCATTTCAGATATGCAACATTTGTCATGTTTTTTTGTTTGTCTCTTGTAGGAATTCATCATTAATTAAAAAAGCCAAAGACAACAAGAGTGACTCAAGTGATTCAAGGTTATGAGAGTCATGCCTTTATTTAAAATAAGTAATCACAAAAGGCATAAATGGAATTGTCCTACCAAAAGAGGACATGGGAAAATTTTACTGATGGAGACTGCTATTTGGTGTGGTGCATTGATGGCAAGGCTAAACTCATGCTATAAGTGAGCAACTTTTATGTCAGTTGGTCGCTGTTCTTCTATTTGTTTTACAGCAATAGGACTTATCATTCACCTGTAGAAGTGAGTGAGATATCCTACTTTTTACCTTGGATTGCATATCATGGCTGATTCTAGCGAAAGGAAAAATTACCAGTGTAATTTCTTGGTGATGCTTCCATCATTTTGCAATCATGAGGTTGTTATCCTCTGGTTTATGTCTTGTGTATCCGATTTTGACTCGATTTTTCCAATTTTCCTAGACTAGTACACTAGTATCTCAGAAACCCTTTACTCTCGGACATCCGCTAGAGAACTATTAGTACTATTAAAGAGATCGCTAGTTTTTAGATATTATGCAAAACTTATGCTAATTTGATGATTTATCCGACCAACCCATACAAACATACAAAAGAGACTGCTAGAGAAATATATTGTTAGCCAAAGTTTAAAAAGTTTGACTGCACGTACTCCAAAATGACATTCTTTTGTGATTGGAGGGAGTATCATCTAATCCAAATAAAAAATATGCCATTTTCCTCAAGGCTTTTGTTCAGATTAAAAACTAAAGGTTTGAGAAAAAAGGATAGTTTATATTGCAAAATTTGCATCATGAATATTGTACTTATTTAATTACCAGCATGGTATTTGTCAAATAAAACGTAAACAAATAAAATTCTAGAAAGGTTTATTTTTCACACTTAGCTTAGCAAGCTAGTTTGGAAAGTTAAGCATGCCTAGTTCTCTGGGCACTATAGTAGGACCTTGTTCTCTGTGTAATACTTTATAATTCTGACTTATGCCAACACTTCCATAAATTTTGACCTGAATGTTGTAATTGTGGCAGCGTATTTTTTACAGATTAGCCATGACTCCCAAAGTCCAAAAAGCAGCACAAGTCAAGTCAATTGGAATACACAATATCGTAAAACCTAAATTTTACAGAAATTTCATAGAACTCCAGTACAAAATTAGCACAAAAAGATCAGCACTTGGATCGCATCATTTGATTGAGATGCCTTAACACAATGCACACAATACCATCCAAAAATGCCCGCGATAGCCGACATTATGCACACAACAGTAAAGATCCCCATCTAGTCCCAACCATAATGGATCAGCCGCAAAAGGTCTGCAGCAGTTGCTAGACTCAGCACTAGTCTCAGTAGGGTGCCTGCCGATCTAAATGACTTAATTGCTGTATCCCCATCTTGTATCAGTTAATTCAATCACTCTCCACGGCCAATTAACCCAGCCAAGCACCGGTAGGGAGAGATCTATATAGGTTTGAGGGCGAGGGATGTATGGGGCACGTACCAGCTGGCTTTGGGGAAGAGGTGGTGGTGTCGGCCGGCGGCGGTGGTGGCGGCGGGAGGCGCGAACGAGCGGAAGTGGAAGTGGGCCAGCGCCTTTTGGTCGGAGAGCGGACGCAGAAGCAGCTCCTCCGTGAACTCTTCCGCCGCCGGGGTCGGGGAGGCGCCGGGGTCGGGGGAGGAGGGGCGCCGGGGTCGGGAAGGAGTTCGGAGAGGAGGCGCGCCGGATTCGGTGGAGGAGGGACGCCGGGTTCGGGGAGGCGGCGCAGAGGTCGGGGACCGATACGGTTAAGAGCAAACCCTATCGGTTCTTTGAACCTTATAAAAAACAACATCACAGACGGTTCTATTTGAGAACCGTCAGGATATCCTGAAACGGTTATATTTCGTAACCGCTCAGGATATTACTGAGCAGTTATTATTGGGAACCGTGCAGCGATATTTACTATCACAGCACGGTTCACAATAACAACCGTGCGTGATAGGCTCACTGCGCCAAAACAAAGCCCAGACAGATCCAACACAGACGGTTCCAAAGGAACCGTCTGTGATGGGCCGTCTGCTATAGCCTCTTTTGTAGTAGTGGAGAAAGCAGGCCGTGGGCGAGAATGGGTCAGAAGCGGGAATTTTGGACCAGGCAAAAGAAATTTGGCTCAAGGATTTTCTAAGACTTTAAATAGCTTTTGCAATTTAGAAAAACCAGAAAATCCAAGTGGCAAATTAAAAATAGCAAATGATCTTGAAAAAATTCCAGAAAAATATAGAAAATATTTTCAAGCACCAAGAACTTAAATAAAATAGTTTTGGAAGTTGTTGATGTTCATATTAGTCACATTAAATTGTATTTAACATTTGAAAGTACCATTAAGCTTTATTAGATTCAAATAAAATTTGGTGAATTTTCTAAGCGACTAAATTACTAAAAAAGGGTTTTGAAACTCAGGAAATTGGGATGGTACAGTAAGCATCTATGGGTTCGGGAAAACCTAGGGGTGCTCTAGGGCGGTGGTTCAACTAGCTCTTCCATGGTAGTGGGTGCCGACGCAACGAGGTCAACCGCGCGATGTTGGTCGCTATGACCATCTATGGGCATCATTGAGTAGCCTAGAGGGTCTGTAGGAAAAATAAACCTATGGGAATAGAAGGGCTTACCGGGAAGCTGAGCGAGGAAGGAGATCAATGCTGTGGTGGCGTTGCAAGTTCTGAGCCGACGACATGGATGAAGGGTGTAGCGGTGTCTCTGGTCCATGGAATGGAAAAAGGAGGCATACATTAGTGAGAGAGGAGATAAAGGTGAACAATATGTGCGGGATGATGAAGGTAAAATCTCACTGGTCAAGGCTAGAGTAGGCGGTGACGGCGCGGCGTGCTTCGGCAATCTCTGCAGACGGCGACTGCTACTCTCTGCTCTGTGAGGAAACAAGAACAGAGGAGGTGAGCGTTAGGAAGAGGGAGTCAAGGTGATCTCAACGCACAAGATGATGAAGTCGGGGACTCACTGTGGCAGCCGGAATACAATGGCGAAGCTAACGGCCGGTTTTGGGGAAGAAGACGATTTCTTAACAACTTGAGGCGGAGAGGAGGGAAAACTTGAGGAAATGACAGTGGGGAAGTTGGCTAGCACGGTGACATGCTCGGTCGGGGCTTAAGTAACACGGAGTGGTGGCGAGACGAACGTGGCTACACGACGGATCAGGCGTGAGATCTCGTGCGTAGCGCGTGATAGAACGATGTGTGCTTGTGAGGTGACAAGGTCGCAGCACAATGAGAGGGAATGAGAGGCTCGAGCTGAAGGCCTGGCACAGCTCTAATGCTCGCAAATCGAGTGTACAATGCAACGGAGGTGAGCAAGCAAGCCGGGCGTGCGAGGAAGATAAGCGGTGATGTGGCGGAGCAAGTGGGACTCGCATGTCGCTGAGCGCGCGGCGGTGAGCTCTTTGTGTGGTGCTTGCGAAGATGGGTGTTGTAGATTTGGGTTGGGCGTGGGAGGCGAGCGCTAGCGCTAGTGCGCTATCATGTGGTTGGGCCGGCGAGATGGATGCGGCCCGGGGGGAGAGAGAAAAGATTTGAACTGTTGATGTGATTTTTCAAAGATGAATTTGAATTTGGAATTCAAATTCCGAGGAGATTTAACACTATAATGATTTGCAGATTTTTATAATTCCTACTTGGAGCAAGGAATTTGATTTACCTTTTTGAAATGCAAGCCAAGTTTTTTGGAAATTCACATAATGCAACAAAAGTTTTTGAAATTCCATAAATTTCATGCAAGTTTTTTTTTAAAAAAAAAAATCAAAATTGAGATGTTACATAATGTTCCCAACGGTACACCGTGCTGTAAGCCCTTGCTATTCTTTTCCTCGCTTTATTTCTTATTTATTTTTTGACTTGTACCACGTCTAGGGTGCATGGCTATTGAGAGGGCTGCGGCATTGGGCATAACTCGGATTATCCTCAAAACGGATGCTTTTGTGCTTAAACAAGCGCTATCGTCGGACGAGGAGAGATAGATGTCTTGCTCGACCAAATCCCAGACTTTTTCGCTGTAGTGGTTGTGGTGGTTAGTGATTTAACCAACTCGTCAATGCAACGGGAAATACTAGACTCCCGTCTAAAAAAAGTGTTCGTGTAACAGAGTTTTCCCCTGAATACCTAGTTTCTCATCGTTCAGATTGTTGTTATCTTTTTTTAATTCTTCGAGTGGGATTCACTTCTGTCTGTGTTTTGCCTCGCTTCAGTACCAACCCGACTGTTGTTAATCCGAACTTCCAAAATTTTCTATCACATACTTAAGCTGTCATATATACTCATAACAGAAGAAAGATCTTAATTGGTAACACAAGTAATGCAAGTGCATGTGTCGTGCATCCTCTTATGACTAGTTAACGAGACATGAGTCTCATGACTATTGGTCTATTACTAAGAAAAACAATTTAATTTGCAAAGCAAAGGTCTCAAGCTACTTGTGAGGAAAAAAGGATTCAGATCATGTATCATTATGGTAGCTTTCTTCGGTAATGTCTGTCTATATGCGCAAAACTGGCGATATCTTGATGCTTCATTCATGGTATAACAGCATTCTAGTCGAATGCATATGCAATACGGAAAACCAATTTAACAATGAGGGTAACATTGAGAAAACCTCGTTAAACTAACAATAGCACAAGGATAGATGATGATGGGAGCAGTCTGTAGATGGAGATGAAAAGGTTATTCTATGTGTTAATCCTAACATAGAGACTGCCTCTGTTGGGAACATAGAGAATTTTCATACTATGCAGCCTACACGCACAGTGCACGTGCGCAGTTCCTGCATTGCTTCGCATTTATGCATGCACGGATCAGGCGGCCAAGTTGAGCATCGGCAGCGCAGCCATGCTGGAGTGGTAGCCGAACACCGGGCCCAAGTCGTCGTGGACCTCCTTCCCGCTGAGCTCCAACGCAGTCACCGTGGCTCCGGTCCGCAGGTCGTAGCGCACCACCGCGCGATGCCACAGCTGCTGCAACTCCCCCGCGACGACGGCCATTTGCGCCGTCCGCACCGCCAGGCCCACGGCCTCCTCCCCTCCGGCCTCCATCCCCGCCGGCACCACCGACCACAAGAAGCAACACAACGGGCGCACCACACCGGGGATCTCATCCCAGATCCTCCAGTGCACCATCTCCCACCGCGCCGGCGAAGATCCGCCGCCGTTTCCGGCGAGCGCCCACACCCCCAGCCCGGCCATGCTGGCACACACAAGCCCGAGCTGGCCGCGCCACGCCACGAGGTCTCTGTTGCCCTCGAAGTGCTCTCCCGAAGACAGCTTCTTCCCCGGCGGCGCCAGCTTGCCGGCGAGGTCGGCGGCGGCAGCGTGCCAGACGACGTCGCCCCGGTGGCTTAGCCAGTGCACGCGCCCGCCGACGTACGTCGGCTTCGGCTGGAGCTTCTCGAACGGCGGCAGGCGCAGCGCCTCCCGCGACGCGCGCCACCCGCCGCTCGCGCCCTCCCGCGAAGAGAACCGCCAGAATCGGTACAGCTCGGAGTCCTGCGAGGCAGCGACGACCAGGTGGTACCCCTCGCGGTGCGCCGTCTCCGGATCGTACGCGAGGCAAGCCCTGAGGTCACCCTCGCCGGCGTACGGGATGGCATGGAACTCGCGGGTCGCCGGGTTGACGACGAAAAAGGTGCGGCAACTATCGTTCGGCGCTGTGAGGCAAAGGAGGCCGTTGGTGCAGGCGCAGAGCTCGAGGCGCTGACCGGCATCGACGGTCAGGAACGAGAGGCTGGGGTCCGGCGGGGCGACGGCGGCGGATCCAGGGGTGAGGACCTCGAACCGGCCATTGTAGAAGCGAGCGAGGCCGGCGGAGGCCGGCGTTGGGCTCTGCGCCTGCACGCGGGCGAAGGCGGCGTCGCGGAGGATGACGTCGCGCCACTCCTTGCAGACGGTGGCGAAGCGTGCGAGCAGACGGAAGGAGAGGCGGGGGAGGATGTTTCGGTAGATGAGGTCCTCCGGGAGCTGCACCGGCGACGTTGGACGCTTTTCTTCTCTTGAATCCATGCGCCGCCCGAATTGTGGCGATCTACGTAAAGCTGGATATCAGTGCACATGGAGTCAACAAAACCCCGGTAAATAGGAGAGAATATCTCTATGATCTGTTTGTCTCTATAAAGTGTTTCAGATTCGAGGGAAGTAAAACAAACCTTATGGAGGTGGTTATAGCCTAATAATATATCTTCCAATATGAAATTAAAAACCCTCAGATATCAGCTTTCAGATAGGACAAACTTGATTGAATCTGGTACATTGGAACAGATATTTGGATGCAACGGATTAAGTCATCATGCGTCCTCACGGGCTACATGTTTTTGCATAACTCTATACAGCAAAAATAGTAGCAAAATTAGATTAAGTGATTGATTGATACGGCGTTTCGAGAGAGATATGAATCAAAATTAGATGAGAAAAAAATTCTTGCAAAAAGGGAAGTAGATCAGATTAAAATTATAGTGGGTAGCGCCAGGGTTTTCAAAACCGGTTTTTATTTATTTTTACCTAGGGTCACCGATAGAACTGATATTGTAGATTATTGGAAAATTTCGGACAATTTCGGCTGAAAAATTTGAAATCAAAATTTGAAAATTTTGAAGTTAAAAATGAAACATGTAAAAAATAGTGCAGTTCCAAGGATTCAAACCCACAATCTTCTTTCTCCAAGTCTAGGAGCATTTCCACCTGGGCACATGCACTCATGTCCATTCATATGGTTACGGGTTTCTTTTATATTTGACAAAAAAACAAGCAAATCTGAATATATTTTTTTGGCCAGTACGAAATTTTACCGGGAGGGTCCGGTAGGACCGGTAGAATTAATTTTCAGAACCCTAGGTGGCCCTACCGGAGGCTAGGAGGCAGGCGACAGATGATTGGGTGGCGTGAGTTGTGGTGATGAGACTGCAGAGGGGAAGGGACGAGACAGGAGGGAGCTGCAGGGGATGACGGAACGAAGGAAGCGGCGGCAGCAGCTCCGATAGTGGTGGTGCAGCTGTGTGAGAGCGTGTTGGGTTAGGGTTTGAGATGGGCGAGGAAGAACCGGTTATACAGCTAGGAGAGGAAGAGGAGATTTGTTGGATCAAGATCCGATGGCTTGAAAATGTGACTAATTTGTACGCAACTTTTGATTGGACCCGTGGGTGTCGACCTCGCCGTTTTCACGAAAAAACCCCGACGGTTTCCTGAATCATGTTAAGCTCAGCCCGTTTTGGCGCTCGGTCACTGTCGGATCGTCATCGTGCGGTCGGGCCCGAACCCACCATTGGCTCCGCCCAACTGGGTGCATCGCTGTCCCATCGCATGTTTGCTATGGACGTCCCAAATTCCTTCCTCCCGCTTCTGCCCCCCTCAAAACCCTAACCCTACCCTGCCCATACGACGCGCCCTCACCGTCCTCACTCCCGCATGCCCGTGCGCCCTCCTCGTTTCATCCGCCGCCTCTTCCTCTCCTCGTGCCGCCGCCTACAATCCCCACGTCTCCACTCCCCCATCCCGACGCCGCCTCCCTCGCGATGTTGACTCCGCCTCCGCCTCCGCCGCAGCTCCTCGCACAGCCTGGTCCGCCCCTCTGACTCCCTCGCACCCCAATCACCATCCCTGGTCACCGCCAAGGATGGTGACGGAGACAGAGACGGAGATGGAGATATGCGACGTCCTCCACGCCAACCTTGCCAAGACCCGCACCAAGTCCTACGTTCACGAGGTGTGTATATCGAAGCATCAATTTACGTATCTTTGCTACGTGTGCGATCTTGCGTTCGAACGATCCGTAAAGATTGGATTTTTTGCGGGGTTTCTGAGTGTTTTAGATTTTTCTTATGTTAATTAGATTGGTAAAGTGCTCTTAATTCTTGGCCTTTTTTTTGTTCCATCTGATGTATTTGCATGCATGTTTAGATGATACTTTGCTTGATGGTAATTTGACGGTTGATACAGGTCAATTAAAACACTGTATAGTATACGTGCACAGTTATGAATTTGTGCATGCTCATGTTTTGGAATATTGATTTGTACAATTTGCAGCATGGTTAATACAGGTCAGTTTGGAGCTATAGAGCTATTGTTAGAAAGGGAATAAATTAAGAAAGACACACAGTTTGTGTTTTATGATTTTTTGGTATATATTGGTCAAGTATGAAAGTTCATGTCATAATTTATGCTTAATCTTAAGCTTCACAGAGACAGGAAAATTCATGGATAAATCACAGAGACTGGAAAATTCATGGATAAACTAGATCTTCTAATATCACTACTACAAAACTGTTTGTGATGAAATAATCACAGACGGTTCCAAAACGAACCGTCTGTGATATGGAACTATCACAGACGGTTTTCTAGAACCGTCTGTGATATGTAGATATCACAAACGGTTCGTAGTTAGAACCGTCACAGACGGTTCGTGGTTAGAACGGTTCGTGACTTTGATTTTACTATGGCTTGGATTTTTATACAATTACAGACGGTTTTATGCAAAAATCGTCTGTGATGAGATACTCACCACATACGGTTTGTATTAAGAACCGTCTGTGATGAGACGCTTATCACAGACGGTTCATGATACGAACCGCCTGTGATATGTCATTAAAGACGGTTTTTTTATAAAACTGTCTATGATACTTTTGTTTTGTTGGACGAGAAAACGAAAATTTGCACTTAATGGGCGGGCTGCCGAAAATCTCTTTATATTAACAGAGTCCTCCATCTCCTCCTTTGTCATCTCCATCTCCTCCTCTGTCATTTCTCCTCTGCCATCTCCGTCTCACCCTGACCTTGCGCTCCAGCCTACCCCGAGCTCGTCGCCCGCGGCCTCCTCCACCTCGCCCCAGCCTCGTCGTCGCCGGCCTCCCACGACCTCGTCGCCCCCGGCCTCCTCTACTTCGTCGCCCCGTCCTCCCCTGAGCTCGTCGCCCGCAGCCTCCTCCACCTCGCCCTGACCTCATCGTCGCCGGCCTCCCACGACCTCGTCACCCCACCCTCCCACGACCTCACTCTCTCTACTTCCCCCTTTTGCTCTGTGATGTGGATTACTACTGTGATGTGTTAGTGCTCTGTAAATGGATTGAGTTGATGCTACTATGATGTGGGTGATGCCGTGTTGTTTTTAGTGCTCTGTGAATGGATTGAGTTGATACTACTGTGATGCTGTGGCTATTGTGCCGTGTTGTTTTTAATGCTCTTGGAGGTGCGGGCGATGTCGACTTGTAGAAGTAGAGGAGCAGCGAGGACAGTGGCACGGAGTATGGTGGGCAGTGCTTTACCTGCCCAGCAGCTGTATGCACTGTGCATAAAGGGGAAAAAAATACTAGTATTATACAGTATTTAAGTAAGCAACCGCCACAAAGATCTAATATTGGCTAAAAGCCTCCCGTGACGATGAATCAAGGATCACGAGAAAGCTAGAAACTTTTGCCCCCACCTAAAATCAAGCAAAGCAAGCATCAAAGATTACCACCGGAGAGTTCTAGGCTCTCACCTTCTTGTGGCTCTCGACGGGCAGCGACATGTTGCGCTTGGGCACGCAGATGGCGCAGAGTCTGGCGAGATCCAGGTCCTCGACGGCCTCAAGCTCGGATGGCTCCTCGCTGGCCGACGACTGGTTCGAGTTGGAACTGGATGCCATGCGGTGGTGGAACCAGTGTCGGAAGCCGTCGATGAGCATACCCACTCCTCCCATATATCCTCCCTATCCCTGCGCCCGCGAGCGTGGCGGTGGCATTGGCTAGCAGCTCGTAGCTAGCTAGCTCCCCCTTGCTTGCTGCTGTTACTCACTGCTTGAGTCCTTAGCTGCTTATCCGGGAGCAGCTGCATCGTTGCTTCCTTGGAAGTCATCAGCACTATGGATGAAATGGATGGATGCAGAACAGAACGGAAGGAAGAAGATGCAGAACGGAGTTGAGCCGCTCAATGGAAAAAACACGAGACAGGAAGAAAGAACAGAGGAAGACAGGAAGAGAGAAGAGGGTGTCACGTCCCCATTCTTAATAAATGGAATTAAGATGCATCTCATAAGCACGTATATCATTCCTGTAGCATTTGAATAAATTATTGCATTTGAATATTTCAATCCAATTTGAAACATACAACTCAAATAAGAAGCTCAAAAATAAAACTGAGATAAATGTTTATAAAGTTCTCTAGTAAATAATTTATTTTAATCTTATAATATTTATCATGAATAAATATAATTTTCCCAAATTTTTAGACACCAAATTGACCACGAGAAAATTCAAAACCCTTTCTTTTGAACCTTTTATTAATGAATTAAAAACTCTGTAAATAATACATAAACAGTGGGTCGATAAACATTTCTATGTCAACTACGTTGTCCCGGGAACCTCTATGAAATTTTTTAGTATTTGATAAATTTTATTGATATTTTTACTCAATCAGCCAAAGTAGAATCACTTGAAATCTTCCCCGTCAAGCTTAGCACTGTTCGTGAGGCTTGGACCAGACTCTCACTTGGACCGCTCCCACTTGACTCGGCAGGACCAACTAAGCCGCGCCATTTTCCATTGAGAAGCTAATGCGCTAGGCCCATGCGCCAGCATCGTCTTCCACCTCAAGCGGGCGTGAGCAGAACTTGTGCGCCGCACGGCCGCCGAGCTCTGCTCTGCGCCAGTCCACGGCGTCAATCTGCCGCCCACATCGATTGGTCCTGCAGCTTCACCATCTCACGCTGCCTCCACTCCGTATTTGCACGGGCATAACACCCTCCCGCCTCTCATTCCTCATTCTTCCTCTCTATGGCTGAGGAAGAAGACGCCCGCGCTAGCTCTCGCCGCGGGTAAGCTTCAAGCTTTTGCATCCTCTCTCCTCTCTGTTCAACGCCATCTCCATTTTGGCTGGTGCGAGCTCACACCTTTGCTTGTAGCTTCTGGAATGCCATCGTGTCCTCAACGTCGCCAGAGCGTGCACTGAAGGCCACCGTCATGTCCATCTTCGTCAACCAACGCTCCGATGAGCTCCTTTCCATTTCTTGCGCTTCATCTTGTGTCCTAGCACCGAAGAGCTTGTAGCCAAGTGCCGCTTTAGCGCCTGTAGTCGAAACCTTTGCTCGCGTAGTCGTAGCCCCTTCGACTAGGTAGTCGTAGCTCCTTTCAACTAGGTAGTCATAGCTCCTTCGACTAGATAGTCGTAGCTTCTGTCGAATAGATAGTCGTAGCTCCTTCGACAAGATAACTGTAGTTTCTATCGACTAGATAGTCGTAGCTTCCTTCAACTAGATAATCGTAGTTTCCGTCGAATAGAAATTCATAGCTTCCTTCGACTAGGAAGTCGTAGTTCCTTTCGATTAGGTAGTCGTAGTTATTTCAACTGGGTAGTCGTAGTTCCTTTTGACTAGATAGTCGTTAAAATCGAATAGATAGTCGTAGCTCTCTTCGACCCGTCTTTGTCGAAATCTCTTTCAACTAGTGTAGTTGAACACGGTCTTTGTCGAAATCTCTTTTGACCAGTGTAGTCAAAATATTTCTTTCGACCAGTGTAGTCGAAACCTTTCTTTCGACCAGTGTTGTCGTAATCCCCTTCGACAAGTGTACTCAGAAGATGGACAGTACTCGAAGATAAACAGTACTCAAAAGGTGAACAGTACTCGATGATAAATAGTACTCAAAAATAACCAAAGCTCTGGAGGAGAGCAAGACTGCATTCTATCTCTTCTTGTGATATTCAAACTTTTGAATATTCGTTCTCCTTCATACGAACTCCAAATCCATCGATTCTTGTTCCTAAATCTATATTAATTCAATATCTACCTTACATATCTAAAATTATTTAATTTAGAGTTTATTTGTATTTTTATTTGAATTTGGTTGTTCTTTTTGTATTTTCGCATACAAATTATGATGACTCGGGAAGTTGAATTAGAAGAAGAAGAGTCCTTGAGTAAGGCAAATTATACTTTTGACCATGTTGACCCTAATATTTTAAATTATTTAATTCTATTTTAAGGTACTATTGCATGCATATTTCTAGACAGTGCTTAGACCAAAATCTTAAATTTAGGGAGTTTTAGCCAAAATTATTCAAAATTGATTCAAATTGAGTCTATGGTACTGTCTTACTATAGAAGTTTTAGAAAATAATTTTACTTGCAAAATTAATCAAAATGGTTTAGACTTGGGCAAAATGGATGATTGGTTTGGTGCAAGTCAATGCACATGATCGATCCATTTTCATGATCGAGTCCAGAACTGTGGAATGCTGCCCAGGTTGGTTAAGGACCGGTCTTCATGCTGCGTATTACTAAAGCTCCACCGTACTACCACATGTCCTATATGGGCAGGACTAGGCCAAATAATTTGTAACACTTCATTGTTGTTTTTGCCATGTTGATGTGTGGGCGTCGGTTAGATAGTAGTCCCACTTGGCGCAAGAGGGGGCTTCCGGCGGGTGGTTAACCCAATGGAGGTGAAACCTCAGCGGGCATAATAACCTTTGAGTAGAGCATTCTAAAGGCCTTAACACGTGCCCTAGACTACTTACCCAAGGTACTGAGTAGCAGTATCGACGGATGCCAAACAAACTAGAGAAATCGTGTTGTGTGGGTAAACTTGTACAAACTCTACAGAGTGTAAAACTATTCGAATAGCCGTGTCCACGGTCATGGACATGCTGAGCAAAGCCACTCTAAGTTAGAATTTGGTTTTGTTTTTAAAATGATTTAGCAAACGATTTTAGGATGGTTATTCCTTGTGGTAAAATTGGACGGTTAGCCATGTGATAGGAGGGTATCCTTCACCGTTCTTAACTGGAGGTTATCCACTACAAAATTCCAATTAAAAAAAATCTGATTTTAGTTATGGATTAAAAGAATTACCTTGAACTTAGTAATGGTATTTAAACATGAAAATGCAGCTTTATGCAAAATAACCATATACCACTTCCCTTTGATATTATCCAGCATGCATTATACTCTGTTAGTTGGGTGTAACTTGCGAGCATGGAAGTTGGGCTCACTCTTGCTAAATAAAATTTATTCAGGTGAAGTTTATTATCAAGATGATAAGGATTAGGACGACTAGGTCGCGCCCCAAACGATTGCTGTGGTGAATCGTAGCCTACCTATTTACTTTGCTTCCACTATTCTTTTATGTTTGGCCTTGTGCCTAATTTTATAATAAACTATGATTATCAATGAATAAATGTGTGATATAATTTTTATATCACTTTTGTTTGACTGTGTACACTAGCTATTTCTGGAATAGTGCATAAAACACAGAGAATCAGGGATCCTTCGTTCCCGGGTTCGACAAGAGTGGTATCAGAGCCATATCGACTGTAGGCCGTGGCCTTAGATAGAATGGTTAAAACCCTTAAGGATTTATTTTCGAAAACTAAAACTACTTTGGTCGTTCTGGTGTCCTTTCTCAACTTTTCTCTTTAAAATGGTTACTAATCCTTTTCCTTATCAAAATTGTAGATGGCCAAAATACCACACGCCACTTCCTACGGGATCTTCATCGGACATTGGGCTGCAGCGCTCTAGAAGATGATGCAACATCTGTACTTCCAGGAAAGGCCAACGTACCAGGGATACAAATACATGGTGGGCACTCAAGATCGTTGGAGGGTAGAAGTGATACTCTACTCCAACCTACAGCCTAACACAGAGTTCCATATCTTTGACGCCTCGATGCAGCGTTGCAATTTTCCCGAGGGTATCCAAGATGCTGCCAGGGAAGTTGTTCGCTGAGTTCGCTACATCTACGACCACCGCTTCCACAACACCAAATTCCACTAATACTCGATGCACATCCCCACCCAACTCGGTAATATGTTTCGCTCACCAATGATGAGGACTTTACGAGTTGACACACCAAGTGGACCTGATGAAGGCTATGGATCATGCCTACTGGCACACCTTGGATGAGCTACGTGCCACCCAAGGGAAACTAGAGGCAGCAGAGGAGGAGTTGACCCGCTACAAGGAAGGTGAAGCTAGTTCCAGTTCCCCAGGATACACCCCTGAGACCCCTTAGCTTTATTTTTAGTTCGTCCTTTAGATGGAAGTTATGAGCTGCCAATACCCTTTGTGGTAGCCATAATTGTTAATGAAATAAATTAATAAAAGAACTATTTTGAAAAGTGTTCTTTGCCTTGTGTTTGTTTGGTTCTTGAGCTATTTTAGATTTTTTCCCCTTGGAGCTCTTCCTCTATCTTTTCTAAGTCTTTGGAGGATCTAGCAGATGGTGACCACTCGCAGGATAGGCAGTGGCAGTCCTAGCGGCTAAGGGAATGATCAGGCAAATTATCAGGACAATCCAATTCCGCAGCGACCACCTCCACTAGTAGAAGGACCTGACTAGCGCCAGATGATGGTGAATCAGACACACTTGATTGACCTTCTCGCCTAGTCCTTAAGCAATGCTCATAATTCAGCAGCAGCAGCTACTCAGGCCCCACCCCCGCATAATCCAAGGGCAAACATGTCAGAATTTATGAGGTTGCGCCCTCCGACCTTCAGCAGCAGCACAAAGCCGATGGATGCAGATGATTGGCTCAGGGTAGTAGGCAAGAAACTAGACATTGCCCAATGTTCTGACGCGAGAGAGATCTTTTTGCCTTGCTTCAGCTGAATGGACCCGCTTTATAATGGTGGGACAATTTTACCCAAGCTCACGCAGGGGCTCAGGCAATATCAAGGAATGAGTTTGTGTAGGTCTTCCACCGCGCACACATCGCTGCAGGAATGATAACTCTGAAGAAGAAGGAGTTCTGCTTTATGTGACAAGGCAACCGCTCACAACGAGTACTGTGATAAATTCAATCAGTTGGCCCGCTATGCCCCTGAAGATATAGCAACTGATGAAGCTAAGCAAGAATTCTTTCTGGAGGGACTCAATGATGATCTTTCCGTTCGTCTAAATGCTTAGGATTACACCGACTTCCAACAGTTGGTGAACAAGGTCATCTGTTAGGAGGGCAAACACTTGGAAATGGAGAACTGCAAGAGAAGAATGGCGGCCCAGAAGTTCAACTCTAGGGGATTCCCAAAAGCCCGCATTGCTCAACCTCAGTCACCTCAGCGTGGAAGATTCCAGTCTTCCTCGGCTAGAGCACCTGAGCCAGCACATCACCCCAACCACTCTGGCTTTTGCAATAATTCACCTCGAGGCCATTTCCAGCAGAAGACTATTCATTTAGCTGCAAGAGTGACTTGCTTGATCATGGCATAACAATAGACAAGGTGAACATAATAATTTGGATTAATAACTAAACCTAAAAGCATTTAAATAATTACTTGAAATAGAATGCAATACATTGAAACAAAGTAATTTTGAAAACTGGGTGCAACATGATCAAAGGTATAACTTGCCTTAGAATAGGTCTAGGTACTGGTCTTGATCTTGAGGCACATCTCCTTCTTCAAAAGTCCCCAGAGAATTAATGTCTACGTGTAAATGAAACAAATAAACCAAAAAACAAATAAATAACAAAGGCAAAATAAACTCCAAAATTTAAATAAAAATTAGAAATAAATAGATCTCTAATTTATATAAATTTAGAAATTTGAATGGGCTCAATCGAAGTTCGGATGCAAAAGATATGGGCTTTGGAAGTTTGAAATTTCATAAAATACCCTAAATTGGATTTTCCAGAATTTCTGAATTATTTTTCTAAAAAATCGGATTATTGCGCGACATCGATGTCGCGAAGGAATTTCCGAAATAAAAGAATTAAAAGAAAATCTAACATGTGGGGCCCACATGTCAGCGGCTCAGTTCACGGTGGACTTGGTTCACCGAACTGGTCTAGGATGCCACATAGGTGACACGCGAGCACCCGAGCTAAGGTGGTTGCACACGTGGGAGGACACGATGGACTGGCGGCGGCGCTCGGAATCCAATGGCAAAGGCGAACGGCGGCGCCTCGCCGACGGCGCTATTGCGAAGCTAATGACGCCCTTACCGATGCTCTGATCCCACAAAGAAGGAAGCGAGATTCGTTTTGTTTGACGAGGCTCCGGTGGCACCCGAGCGATGCGAAGGGGTTCCCGAGGAAGCTCGACGACAGAGATGTCGGGCGGTGTAGTCCACGGCGGAGCGTCACCAATGCAATGAATTGAAGCTTTAGGGTTTCGCCCAAAACTCAAGGCTCGACCGCGGTGGCGCTAGGGCTTCGGGGTGGTAGAGGGTGGCGACTTTGGGTTGTGCGGGCAAGGTGAACCAGGCGCCTTTATATGGGTCGGGAGGGCTAGGCGGCGATTTGCGGAGTTCAATTCGGAAATGGGAGGAGATAAGGAGATTTGAGCGGGATTTGGAAGGTGCACGAGATCAAAACGGTTGCGGAGAGATAGAGGATTTGAATGACGGGATCGGTGCTAGATTTGTGGGTCGTTTGTGCCGTTGTCGGATGGAGCTCCGAGAGGCATCCATGGCGGTGTCAGGCGACGCCGCGCGAAGGAGACGAAGACGGCGGCGCGGCCCACCGGGCGGGAGAAAGCGAACAACATGATGCGGACTCATCCGATCGACGCCCGGAGACACGCGCCGGTGAATACGGTTGGGAGGGCGCGCGGGGCTGGGAGTGAGGGGCTGACACGCGGGGCCCGCATGTCAGTCGGAGGCGAGCACACGTGCGGCGAGCTGGGCCGCATGTGAATAGTGTTGGGTTTCGGTCTGACACTGTTTCGAGGAATTTAAATGGATTTTCTATTTTAGAAAATACAAAAAAAAATCCAAATAGCACTTAGAAAATAACAAATACACTTGGAAAAATTCCAGAAAATTCTATAAAATATATCTATGCACATAGAATCCAAATAAAATAGTTTTGACAATTGTTGATATTGAAATTAATCACATTAAATCATTTTGACATGAAGGTCTATATTAAGCTCTAAATAAAAATACTATAAATTAAGAGAAATTCAAATATTGGATTTTCCAACAAGTAATTATTCAAAAGATTTTTAGAGCTCAGAAATTTGGGATGTTACACAAGCCCTGCACAAATACTATGATCGTAAAGTCCAACCTCGCAGCCTTGCTATAAGTGGTTGGTATTGAATAAAATTCAATCATAGTCTAATCAGAATATGCCTTCCCCAAGTGGGAATGTCCTTATATAGTTATCGAAGTTACGCGACTAGGTTCGGTACGACTATCAATGGAAGACAGTCGGATTCTCTCGAACTCTTGGAACACCGACCAGTTACGTATATTTTATACGTAACCAACTACCTCGATAATAAAGTCTCAGATCCTTTCTATCTTTATTGTCTTACTTTGAGTAGCGCTTCGATAATTTTTGACTATACCCTGGTCATAAGTTTTTCTACGACCAGTACCCAGCACTTCTTTACACTGGTCGAAAGGATATGGACATCACCTAGTCGAAGGCTTTTCTTTCTGCACATGGTTTTGCCCACTAGAAGCAGTTTCCTAGAGTCGACTCGTTCCTCATTTTTGCTGCCAACACAAAGAGCTTGGGTTCAATAAACATGGTCGATATATTTTCAAGCCAACTCTTAGTACCTTAGTTTATTTCTTTATTTGTTTTGAAAAATATTCTAAGCAGAGTACACTTTGGTATTTTATTCGACTACTCTTGGTAAACTCAGTTGGTTCTAACTGGTCAGAGAAAGACACAACACCTAGTCGAAGTTTTTCCTTTCTGCACGTGCTCCTACCCACTAGAAGGAATTTTCTGGCATCGTCCTGTTTCTAACTCTTGCTACTAGGGAAAACCTATTAAGTGCACTCGAAAAGGTTGAACGAATTCTAAAGGAACTCCAGACGTTTGTTTCACACAGTCATCGCTCTTGTTTTGATTAATCTAGTTGGAGATGGTAACATCACCTAGTCGAAGCCTTTTCATTCTGCACGTGGTCCTACCCACTAGAAGGAACTTCCTAGCGTCGACTCATTACTACTCTTACGACCAGTGCATGATAATCGTGATTGCGGACTATAAGTGATAGGACTAGGGGTCCCGATCTTTCGATGAGAGGGGTAGATTCGATTGGGGAAGGGGATGACGTTGACGACCCGACTACAACCATCCAAGGACGTTGCGCCTTAGCGATCGATACACCAACTCCAGACATTGTTCTTGACCTTATCGGCCTGCGATCAACCTAACCACGAGGGTTCTCGTTCCTGCAAGCAATCGAAGAACAAGCAAGAACAAGATGAACAGCAACTCAATTGCAAATAACGATGTAAGATTCAATCGAAAACAGAAAACAGTGGGGTTCCGAAGACAAGTATTCGGGCGGTCTAGCCGACACGCGCGAGTACAAGGCAAAGTAGCAAAAGCTAACTTAGTCTAAACAAAACCCAAACCCTAGAAGAGGGTGCGACTGCCTATTTAAGGGACACGGACGGTGGAGGGTCGGCCAAAACACAAGGAAGCCGAATAGGACTCGAATTACAAGGCCCAAGGCCCACTTTGACTCGGACTGGAAAAGTGATGTGACTTGTTTTGCAGTTTCTGACCGACTCGGATGGAATTTGGAGGTGATGCCGGATCCATCTGAAAGTAGACTTCAAGAGCTTTCCAACGAGTACTCACGGGCCCCGAGAAACCTTCTGGATCAAAAGTTATGGCCGTTTGAAGTAGACGCTGTCAACAAGGCCGAATCCGAGTCAAAGTCGTGAACAGGACTTGGTTTGCGCTTGATGGTTCCACTTCTATACTTGAGCTCATGTAGTTCTTCCCTATGGTTCCTAATGACAATTAAATCATCACAAGAATTAAGTAGTATTCCTTTCTTTGAAACATTTGTATGCAAACTTAGGAACGCATTCACCTGATGGTTAAGTTGACGTGCTCGCGCTCTAGTCATTGGTCCTTGTATCATAGTTTCAGTTTGATGTGGAGTCGGCCTGGTTGTATGTATGGAAAGGATGTCCTCATCAATAAGTTAGCCAAACCTCTCTTTTTTCAGAAAACCCGTTTAACACTATTTACTTAGTTTATCTAAATAAACTAAGCAAATAGTCAGGGGCTAGGATAAAGTTATTAATATGACTTCGGTTCTTAGTTTTATTCTCTTTTTCCATTCATTATCTTTTGACTTACATGAAGGGTTACGGGCAAGGCTACGATAGCACAAACAAAAAAACCACGCAACCAAGGAACCACCGCTAGTAATAGATCACGAGATTACCGCTAGACACGCCGACTCGTAGCGGAAGTAGAGTCGTCGTAGCGAGTTGATGCAGTCGTAGTCGTACTCACGACGTGTCTCCTCCTTCGAGTGGTCGTACTCGCCGCGCGTCTGCTCCTCCGAGTGGTCGTGACTCGCCGCACGACTTCTCCTCCAACTCCGGTGAACGTAACGAGTCGCGGATCGTCCTAGTGCTCATGCTTCGCAACAATACCTCCGAGGTATCCACACTACGGGGCAGGATCACCACGCGCTAGAGTGCTAGCACCGGCGGCGTGGTTGAGATGGTGTGGCTATTAGGGTTTCGGGAGTTATTCCAAAGATCATCCACCCCACACCCCAAGCCACTGCCCCTCTTTATATAGGCATCCATGATGGGTCTCGAACTTGAGGCCCGTTAGGAACTCAAGGCCTATACGAATTCGGATCACCATCCAAAACAGATCCTAACCCTTTAAGTGTGCGACCCTACAGATACATGTGCAATCAGTTATGACTCCGAAACTCCTTTTCGACCACCAGTCGTTAGCGGTACCTAGCAGCACATAACGATTCCCAAATACACATGGAATAGCAGACGAACCTTGATGTAATATGATCTATGACTAGGTCCTCATCACTTACGATCAGTTCGTATCTCCATAAGACCAGATTGTATTTGGTCCCGACCAGTTCGTAACTCCTTATGACCAGGTCCTAACCATTCTGTTATTACGTTCGATCAATCTACGACCAGATCGTATCTCCATACGACCAGTTCGTAACTGATCGAACTAAGCGACTCCCTTTGCCTCACGATGTCCGGTTGAACTCCGGTGAGATGTACTGTCATCCATGGACTGTTCAAAACTTTCTCGATCAAATGTCGGATAACTTCATGTGATCGACACTTTGACCACTAGTGGCATGGCCATGCACTTTCTTTATCCGATCACCACGAGGGGCCCAGAGACATCTCTCCTGTTATGTTAGGAGGGGCAAATCCCATCTCAACCAGTCACATCTTTCCGCATATTTCATAGCATACCCAAAAGCCAACTTTATAACTACCCAGTTACGAGTAGCGTTTGGCAACCCCTAAGAGTGTCATTACACATGTAGAGAATCATGCTGATCTCAGGTCTAAAGATTATACATCATCATTACTTGAGACCAACTAATGACACATAGATTCATAACAATCTCAATAGTGTCTCAATTATGGGTCTATTTAACCCCATGTTCTCTAACATGTGCTCACATTATTGATTCGATATCCCCATATCCATGACCGGTGAAACAAGGTCATCAATCAATACATGTGCTAGTCATAGTCACTGGTGTTCCAACCAAGGATACATTTAGAATGACATCGTATAAGTTAAAGAGTTCCACCAACAAGTCACATACTTATTGATCTATAACAAATGATTCATTCAAGGAACACGATAACATATTATCAAAATCATGAACATAATGAAATATCATCATCTCTATGATTGCCTCTAGGGCATATTTCCAACATTACAAACTACTCGACAAGATGATTTTTTAGGAAGAAGAAATGATCATATATATCAACAAGCTTGTCTTTGCAAGTTCCTATTACAAATTACTCTGACGAAGGAGATCCAATCTGCATCTCCTCCATGACTTCTTTGCTGATCGACTGCATGTCTCCCATCAACCGCTCTGCTTCTGCTTCAGAGCAGTCCAAGTCGGCTTTGACTGGTTGAAGATTAAAGTTGGGGTCATGGGTTTTAAGTTTTGCCAAAACAAAACTTATTCTGCCTTCGACCGCATCCTTTATTGAATTAGCCTGGTTGGTCCTCAGGGTGGTCACCAACTCTTGAAAAGTCCCGACTTGTTTTTCAATAGTACTCAAGTGAGCAATTGTCGTGTCTTCACGAGGAGTGACCTCCTTGGCATGCAGCCCGTTGAGTACGTTATTAAGGAGAGAAATGTTGTCCTGAAGGTTGATCATCATCGACTTCGTCACCTCCTGATTAGAAGTCGAAGCCTCACGGAGTTGTTTTATTTCGATTGCTTGCTCTGAAAATAATAAGGCTAGTCGGATAAAGTGACCCCTAAATGAAAACAAAACTGGTCACGAAAAAAGACTTGTTTACCCACCAGTCGAGAATCTAACTTCTTGACTTCATCGTCCTGAGAGGCCGTGCTTTCTGCATAGTGCTCCTCCCAAGACTTAACCTCCCGATATTTTTCTTTGGTGATACGGGAAATTTCGTGAACAACCAGGGTCGTCTTTGACCTCAGTTTCGAGCTTCCCCATCTCGACCAATTTTTCTTAAAAGGAATGAGAGTTAGAAAAATAAAAGAAGGTTATAAGCGATTTTAAGTTCTGGCGCTACCATTTATTTGTTCTTGCAACTTTTGAGTTGCAGAGTTGGTCTCCTGAAGCTTCTTTAGAAGGATCTCTTTCTCTTTCCTTAGCTTTTTTGTCTTGACCTTCTTGTAGTCAAGCGAATCGGCCAACGACTTTTCATCACTCTTAAACCTATAGAGGAAAAGAGTATACATATGCATAGGACATATGCATAGGACAAGCGGTTGTAAGTTTTTCTACGACCGGTACCTAGTCGTAAGTTTTTCTACAATATTTGCCTGGTCGTAAGTTCTTCTACGACCAGCACGTAGTCGTAAGTTTTTCTACGACAATCCTCGGGTTGTAAGTTCTCCTACGACCAGTACCTAGTCGTAAGTTTTTCTACAACATTCCCCTAATCATAAGTTCTTCTACAACCAGTACACAGTCGTAAGTTCTCCTACAACAATCCCCATAAGCATTGTGCAAGTGGTCGAAATATGAACGACTACGAGTAATAGTGACTTACCGTCTCTCTGCCTTCTCGTAGAGTTCCACCTTCTCCTGTCGCAGCTGTACAAGTTGTATATTGTACTCTGCAACAGTGACAATTTTCTCTAGAGCTCTCTACATAAAGAAGGACAGTGAGAGGCGAGAAAAGCCACATATATAAATGTCGAGTAACAAGCACTTACGTTGATGCTCGTTCGAGCAAACATGGAGAGTACGCGTGCGGGGTCCTTCAATTCATCAAGCTCTTCAACCCGATTCCACCACAACTTTTCGAGACGCTCGTCATCAAAAGCATCCCCCTGTCAGGAATATCTTTGGGGTGTGGAACTCGGGTACGAGACCTGAAAGCATAAGACCCCACAATGGAAGCCGAGCCGAAGAATTCAGAAAAGAAGTTAGCATATTCTTCTTCTTCTGATTCGGTGACGACAGCTCCTCAGGGACCGAGAGGAACGACTACGGTGACTTCCTTCCCGGCACGGTGGCCCAACGATCCATCGCCTTGACCTGATGCCTCCGCTACGTCATGCGCCATCTTCGCCTCAACCTCAACGACCACTCCTGTGGTCGTAGTTGCTTCAGCAGCAACGACCTCTTCCACCAATCGGACGGTGGACGACGCTTCGACCACCACCATTGTCATTCCTCCAACTACCGGAGAAATAGCAATGGATTCCTCGACAGGAATGTCCTTGAGGGCTGGAGGAGTCACCCTAAGATCATAAAAAGGAAAAAACGTCAAATGGTAAAAAAAACAAAAGGTAAATATTATTCTTACACTTTTGTCTTTTTACTTATCTTTGTGTGCTATATTTGATCTTGAATATGGAAGAAACCTTCTGTAAAGAATATTTCTTCAACTTCTTCTCAACCACGACCACGTCTGGTTGTGGGTCTCGAGCGAGCACTACCGCTCCTTGAGCCTCCTGGCTCTGTGGATGGCCGGGGCCTGTCCCAACCACATCAAGGGCAGCACTGCCCTCGACCGCAGACACTGCGGGTGCCGTGGTTTCCTTCACAAAAGATATAAAACTTTTCTAGTTCTCCTTTAATTGTTGCTTAACAAAGCCACGGGAGGCAGAAACTGTGAATCACGATGTGATCCCTGGCCCGAAGAATCTGTGTTTTGTTGGCTGAGGTGACGGGGACGATGATCACAGTCGGAATGGGATGGCGACGAGTCCACTAAACTCGGAGGGGACGAAGTCGCTGGCATTGCATCTGACAAACTTTGCTTCAACGCAAATTCATTGAGCTAAGTGATACAACCTCGCAAGTTCAGGGGGCTGAGAAAGTAAAATGCAAGTTCAGAGATGCTGAGAAAGTAAAATATAAGTTCGGCAAGCTAAGTGGTATAACCTCACAAGTTCAAGTGGCTGAAAAAGTAAAATGAAAGTTCAATCAGTTAAATGACACAATCTCACAAGTTGTGCGAACTATAGTGCAATTTTCTCCAAAGGAAACTATAATAGACTGTCAAATACAGCAACACACCACACAATGTATCTGCTAAAAGGGGATTGACTGAAACTTTTGCACGGAGTTGATCTACATGAAAGAACAACAGTTCACAAGGCCACATCACATCTCAGGTTGGCTTCCTCCCTAGTATTTGTGGACGAATTTTTGGACAATTCCATACGCAAAATACATGGAACAAATCGTGCCAAACATTGCTAGTTGGACTAGAATCTTCCAATTTTCATTGTCACTTGGCCAAATTCAGAACACTAGAACAATTTGTCGCTGTTTCCCTTCGAGTATATACCACACGCGTGTAGCAATTAATAGTCTACAACGTACGTACCCTTCCTGCGAGAACCAATGCCCAAAACTGCACAAACCAATCCCATAATGCTCGATCATCAGGTGTCCCATATCATGACGACGGCAATGACACCGACGCCGAGTACCACGGCGAGCAACCGCCCGACCGGCGTGTCAGCGGCGACGGGCCTCTGGGGCTTGTACCCTTTGTACAGGAGGTGGTTAATGGAGACGTAGATGAAGATGCCTGTGGCGAGGCCCATGGAGATGGCGAAGATCCAGTCCGCCACCCGGCCCTGCGTGGTGGCGTCGATAACGATGCCGATGCCGATGCCGATGGGGCTGGAGATGGCGAAGGCGAAGGCGTAGGCGAAACACGAGAGGAGGGGGCGGTTGGGGAGCATGCGCAGCAAGGCTATGCCCATGGCGATCGCCGCGAAGATCTTGTGCAGGCTGATGGTCCACAGCGCCTTCCATGCGTCAGCCTTGGTCTCTACAAATTAATTGTGGCAAAGTACTAACTGCATCAAGATGCAAACTTATAATTAACACAGGTTTGGAACGATTTTTATTAAGACAGATTTGGGAGGATGCGTGAGGAAGTTCAGACTTCAGAACATCTGGATGAGCATCTATTCTAAGACTGGTACGAGTAAAAGTATGCATGACAACTACTTAACTGAAACGTCGCATAAACGAAGATAAGGTAAGGTAGGAGCCAAAAAAAAAAGATTGGTTTTTGGAGAAAGATCGGTCGATTATTCCGGCCGTGCTCAATCTGTAGCAGGGGCGGACCCACAGGGTATGCCGGGTGGGCCACGGCACACCCTGGGGTCCAGCAGTCATACACGCAGTGCTTGATGCTTCCACGGCTGCATACACACAACCGACTGCTACTAGTTTGCATGGCCGCCGAGCAGTGTTGCATTGCCAAACTGCATTGCTGCGTGTGCTAGTCACTGCCGACCAACACAGCAAGCTATAGACTGCTACAGTTTATATCTCTCTCTCCTTCTTGCATGATGCTAAAAAAATGCTTGGATGTAAAATCTAATTGGATGAATGGGTTGCTTGTGTGATGGGAAACACCATGGCATAACATGCATCAGCAAGATTTTTGTGTTTGTGGGAGATTGGAAAGAGAGAAAATGTGGAGATGAACTGTACATGCAAAAGCTTGTTCCCTGGATGACTAGAAGTGGCTCAAGCTGTAGGGGAGAAGAGAGATGGCGTGCAAGCATCGGCTAGAAAGAAAGGCAAGTGGCTGTGAGTGATAGAAAAAAAAGGCAATGAGGAGATGGTGCTTAATGAGCAATTAAAAAAATGGCACTGTGCTTGATCCTTGGGAAGGGAAGAAATGGCGAAATCTGATTGTAAGACTTTTTTTGATCAAGTATCTATCTTGTTGAACATTGTTGGGGTTTCTTGCAAGCGTCATGGTATGCTTCGAAATGATAGGCTTGAGAATGTCAAGAAAGCACTAGAGTGTGGTGAGCTTGAATCAGGGAGTGGATTAAATCAAGAGATGGGTTTGCCTAGGCTCAGTGAGACTCGGTGGGGCTCTCATTACAAAACTATATGTAGCATCATCACTATGTATTCCTCAATCCATGATGTGCTCATTGATCTTGGTGATGATATTTCACATAAAGATGATTGGACAAAGATACATTTTGTGCTTGGAGCATTTGAAACCTTTGAGTTCGTTTTCTTTGTGCACTTAATGTATGTTATTCTTGGATACACAAATGAGTTATCCGAGTGTTTGCAGAGAAGGGATCAAGATATTCTTAATGCAATCTCACTTGTTAATGTGGCAAAGAGTAGAATGCAACAGCTGAGGTCTGATGGTTGGGATAATTTTCTTGAGAGGGTCACTTCTTTTTGCATTACACATGATGTTGAAGTTCCTGCTATGGATGGGGCTTATGTGCCTTATGGAAAATCAGCAAGGTATGCCCGTGCCCGAAACCAAACAAATGATGACCATTTCAGAAGAGAAGTATACATTGGTGTCATTGATCAAATTAGTCAAGAGCTTGATAATCGGTTTGATGAGATCAATATGGAGCTACTCTCTTGTATGTCAGCCTTTAGTCCTTCCCACTCCTTTGCTTCTTTTGATGCACTAAGGTGCGTAGATTGGCTGAATTTTATCCTAAGGATTTCTCCAACAATGATTTGCTAAAACTTGAATTGCAACTTGATAATTATATTGATTACATGCAACGAGATGATCGCTTCCAAGGTCTAGACAACATTGTTGATCTCTCAGTTAAGCTTGTTGAAACACAGAGGCATAAAGTGTATGATATGGTTTACTTGCTTCTCAAATTGATATTGCTTTTACCGGTGGCAACTGCTAGTATTGAAAGGGTTTTTTCTGCATTGGTTATAGTGAAAATAAAGTCAAGGAATAAGCTAGGTGATAGTGTTTTAGATGATTGTCTAGTCACATTCATTGAGCGGGATATTTTCTTCCAAGTTGATGAAGATGATATAATTGAGACATTCATGTCATTCAGAAAGCGGCGGATAAACAAGTAATATTGTAAGTCTTTTCTATGGCTATATTTCGAATTATTTGTATTTCATTTGAACAATTTATATCAAGATTTGTCGTCGTTTCCAGCTTAATTTTTGAATTTAAGGCTTATCATGTTCTTTAATGTATGATTTTACCGAATTGTATAAGAAATTTTTTTTTGGCATACCCTGTGGTAAAATCCTAGGTCCGCCACTGATCTGTAGGTTGCTTTCGCTTTGACGAAATAGTGAAACACTAATGCAACTTTGACCAAAAAGCAAGAAAGATTCCACTTGGTCTTAATCAGAACAGTGACATCTATCACAAGAAGCTAGCTAAGAACCAACAGATGTTAGTTTCAGACCTCATTGATCTTTGCGACTTGCAAGCCTGTAATACTGAACTCCGTGTATATCGCGCAAGCATTTATATCTGTCGTTGATCATCTATTCTACTGCTCGTACTAAACTAAGGTCGACAGCTACACAAGCGAGATGTAAATATCTGCTCATGAAAGTCAAATTGGAAGACATTTCTACGCATCGTATGCAATCCTAGTCTTACCAGCGACTCCGATGGCAATGCCTTCGAAGACGGAGTGGAAGCAGAGCGCGGCAATGAGGAGTATGCTGTCGCCGAGGGTACTCGAGTTGCGCAGCATGGATGCCACAGAGTGATCAGTCGACGATCCGTGCCCGTCCTGTACGAGAGACCACAAATTAAACAGTACTCCACTTAGGTTTGAGAGAGCAATCTGGTTATCTGACATGAGCAAACTAAGAGTACAAGGAGTAAGGACTAAGTCAAACAATGAATTCAGGGACTGCACTTACAGGTGCTTGTGGTGGTTCAGAGCTGTTGCCATTTGTGTTGCTCAGCTTGCCCTCCTCCAGCGCTCCTGCAAAATAGGAAGAAGACAAAATAATGAAAATTAAGATCGTCAAGTGTCGACTCAAGATAGGCAGACCATTCGTCGATAACAATATACGAGAGCTAAGCCCAATTAATGTGTTCCTGTCGATTTTGACAAACTAAACCGCCCAATTAATATCCCTATATGTCGATAATACCGAGCTATAAACTATTAAACCCCAACAAGAACAGAAACACTGCATAAACATTGCACTCTGCCTTGCAAACAGAGCAACAGAACAGAGGCTACATTGAGAACCAAACCATTCCTAAAAGGCTAAAAGCATTAGGTAGCTAAGGTTTGGTAGTAAAACAGTAACAGCAGGGTTAAAAGTTCAGTTTTTTTTTTGCTAAAATAGTATTGTTCTAAATCAAAATAGTAAAAAATGAGCCTCATCTATCACGAAATGTGGTCCGACTGCGGCAAGCTCTTAACACACGGTGGGTCCCTATGGGGGCACATGTGCCATTTTTACTAATTTAATCGTGGGGTGGGGGGTTATTTTTGTTATTTGTATGCGAACAGTATCATTTTAGCCCTGTATCTCGAAAAGTTCTGCAAATTACGCTTGCGTTTAACCGAACGCCCAGCCGGCACCTTTGGACCGCCAAACTTAACTGTATTTTGTACTACGCGCGGCGATATTGTGAATGCAGCGGAGGACATGTGACTTGCTCACCTACACCGGCGCCGGCGCCGGGGCCGCGCGCGACGACGAAGGAGATGACGCAGTCCGCGAGCATGGTGACAACGTAGCCGGCGCATGCGAGCATGAAGGCGTAGGGTAGCCGCTGTCGGGAGGAGGTCCCCGAAGGTCTCGTCGGCGTCGCTGAGGAAGTGCATCATGGCGGTGCCGAAGAAGACCCCGCCGGCGAACTGCGTGCCCAGCGCCAGGAACGCCTCGTTCCACCGCATGAAGTACGGCGACACGCCGCCGGCCAGCGTGCCCGCGAACACAACCGCCAGGCACCACAGCTTCGCCGCAACGAGACTCCGCGCACGCAGGTCCGGCTTCCCGCCGCCGTCCGCGTCCGCGTCGGAGTCTCCCGAACCGCCGTGCGCCCACGCGGTGGTCGCGGCCGCGCAGAGCCACAGGAGGACGAGGTGGGCGTTGGTGGCCCGGGCCATGGGTGCGCAGCGCAGGCGTGGTGGCGTGTTTGGGGATTCGAAATGGCGGGGGACCCGGAGCTGGCGAGGTAGGTGGACTGACTGGATTAATACGGGGCGGGAAGTTCGGAGGTGGCTACCGTGTGTGCACCTCCGCAGTGTAGGGCCCACACGGCGGCGGGGGCCTATTGTTCGTCTGGTCGCTGCGTGTGTACTTCTGTACTGGCGCGAGGGATTCGCGAGATCAAGAGTTACGAGGGGCATTACTCTATTCTGAAACTGACAGGTCGGGACATATTATGTGGGTACTAACTGCAGCGAGGTGGGACTTGCTGGTTGTACTGCTCGACATAGGGTGGAGAGGGGGAATGGATGGTGGTAAGCAGTAGTACGACAGGGACGGGATCTTGGAAAGTCCGTCACTATATACAAGATTTTTTTAATAATATTAATTTAAAACATAATTATAACAAATAACCAAATTTGAAATAACAAGATTTTTTTATCGCCATTACAATTGTCAACAGTATCCTTATCACCAATTGAAATAGTACGAAAATATTTCTATCGTCAATTGGACTGAGGACATGACAATTTCGCCAATTCAATTAGCGAAAGAACAATTCGTCAATTCAATTGGCGGCATGCGATCTTGTCGGCAATTAGAATGGTGTTATGGCCCTTATTATGTCTAGAGAATTCAACCCAAATATTTTGTGTATTTCACGAAGTTTGTGAGGACCTCCGGGTTATTTCCATAAGACCGAGGTCTTCCCGGTTTTATGAAAATAACTAAGGGCCTCAAGTGAATGAGTTCAATTCTAACTCCATCCAAATGAGAGGGCCTGACCGAAACTAGAGCCCTGGTAAGCATTCGCCTTTGCTCCTCTGCGAGCACTACATGATGGTCGGTTCTCAAACGGTCCAAGTCTCGCACTTGGACAAATTAGAAGGGGATTCCCAACAGCGAGTATGAGACCGTATTGGCTCCTAGGATCAGCTACCAACATGCTCATACTTTCATTCAACGTCAATCACAGACATACAACAACATACATTGATAATCCAAAAGACATACAACATAATAGTTAACTCTACAACTATTACATGACGACCGACCGGCCAAATTCAAATAAAAGTACTAAGTAGCAGCGGAAGCCAAGTAAATAAACCAAAGGTCCAGCATGGTGTGCCCATAGCCCAAGATAACCGACTGGGAGTCAAATAATAGCACTATTCGTTAGCATCACCATAGTCGACGCTAACGAACTCATTGATCGACAATTCATCTTCACCTATAATTGCAGCAAGCGGGTTGAGTACAAAATGTACTGGCAAGTCTTACACAAAAGTAAAATTAGTTATGCATAATGGTCAATTAAAGAATAGCATTAGTGGCTTTAGTTTTGCGAAAGACGTAACAATTTTCAACCTACACATACTAGTTTTTCAATTACCATTTCAAAACCAGATTTGAAGTATAAGTGTGGATATCATGGGGATATGCTCCAGATCTTAGGATGATGTGACAATTGGCAATGGCGTTAATGGTTTGTCGTTTCACGGGTTTTCGACAAAGTTTCAATTTATTCGGACTTTACGGGCGGTGATCTGACCGACCATAACATGCGGTCCGTCCGGTCCCAAATCGGCCGAGCCGGCCATGTGCGCCGGCCGGACCTACCGTGACAAAAGTGGTCAAACAGTGGGCCAAAAATAGAGGGTATAGGCAAGTGAGGATCCCATTGTTCTTGCTCCCATAATTTTGGAGTCTCGATAAAAAGTTCTATTGGTTTAAAGTTTCCAATGGGTTTGGATTTTCAAGGGTTGAAAATTGGCTAAGTCCTTCTGGCGGTCGGGCCGACCTTTGGTCGGCGGTCCGACCGGCAAGCCAATGATCGAGCCGACCCGAGGGGCGATCGACCGGTTGTTACTTGAACGTCGCTCGTCGTGGCGGCGTTGTTCGTTGGTTAGGTCAAAGTCATGAGTTTGATGCATATGTGTTGCATGATGCATGTTTTGACTAACGTGGGTCAAGTTGCGAAGAACTTGTTCCGGTTTCGATTTGCTTGTCTATTGTTGTGCGGGTTGCTTGGTGGTCAACGACGGTCAGCGGCGAGGATGATCGGGACGAGGCTTGGAGAGCTTAGGTCCAGAACGATCGACGATGCGGGTGAGGTCAATGAAATCAAGTATGGTGCAGAATGGACAAGGATGACCGAACGGACACGTTCGGTGCGACTGGTTTGATCAAGCGGCGCGGGAGTCGGTGCAAGTGCCATGGTGGTTTCGGTGGGAGCCGGATGGGAGAGACTTGCCGACATGGAGAGGCCGTGATCAACCTACACGTGGCGAGCATGCGAAGTGCTTGCGAAGATGGACTCGGTCTTGGAGAAGGACCGAGAAGGGGTATTTTGGTAATCTTACCAAATATCACCTTGGTGACCTTTGCCTACCCACGCAAGACAAGCAAGAGAAGCGGTTTAGGTTAAGAGGTGTTGTAGACGGCGCTTTAAAATGCGTGCGTGTGTGACCCGTTTGTGTTGGGCCTTAACGGGAGCCCATTTGAGTTAATCTTCTAGAAGGTCTAAGTCTCCACTATAAATAGAGGAGGGAGGTGGCTGCACCCCTTCAACCCTTTTCATGCTTGAAACCCTAGTTTTGGCTTAAGTGCTTAGGGAAGGTTTAGTGGAGATTAGGGTTCTAGAGAGAGAGAGATGTTTTGATCTTGTGTCCATGCGTATCCGTATGAGTGGCTGTAATCGATACATTATCAAATCAATCCAAAGAAGAGTTCTCTTCAAGATGAGTTCATTTGCCCTTCTTCTCTCTATTTGGTGATTTTGAGTCTTTCTTTGATTCGCATGTTTTTGATTGATTTCTTTGCATGATCTAGCTTGTCGTGACATGTGGGAACACATCTAAGATCATCTTGATCATCAATCACCCACGAGCAAGTTTTTCGATATAGTTTTCATTTTGACTCGGTTTCAAACCTTCCACCTCTCAAACTGAAAAGGTCTGAACTTTTCCAAAGATCTTCACGATCTTGATTGGAATAGGTTCTGACATCCTAGAGAAGGTGTGTACCAAGTTTCATCAAGTTTGGAGTTGTAGATCAAAAGTTACATCTATTTGCAACCGTTTTTTGGCCGATTTCATCATTCATCGGCCGAGGTCGGACCGCCCCTCATCGAGGTCGGACCGCCCATAGGACCGGTCGGACCGCCCTTGAATAGAGGTCGACCGCCCACACTTAGGAAATTCAGTTTGGTTGTTTTTGGTTGTTTTGCTTGGGTTTTGATTGGATTCAATCCTAGTCTTCCATTGTCTTGGTATATCGATCTTCATAGCTTCTATAGCTATTGGAGTGAAATTTGTGTTGAATCTAATCGAGGTTGAAAAGTGGCGTGCTCCTATTCACCCCCTCTAGTCGCCTTTTCGGTCCAACAAGTGGTATCGAGCCGGTTAGTTCAATCTTGATCTTAACCGGTCACTGAACTTGGCGATGGATAAGTACTCCACCAAGCCGCATATCTTCGATGGGCACGACTATGCCTATTGGAAGAATCGCATGCGAGTCTTCCTTGAGAGCGAAGGACAAGCTATATGGGAGGTTGTTCGAGCCCCGCTCGTTCTTCTGAAGTTGTTCTGCGGCTTCAACCCTCTTGGCTAACAACAACAAGGCAAAGAACCTCTTGTATGGTGGGCTTGGTAGACGAGAGTATGATCGAATTTGCAATCTTGAGATCGCGCACGAGATTTGGAACACCCTCGAAACCTACCATGAGGTTCGTCCCAAATCAAGAAAGTACGCCAGCGATCTATAAGCGTGAATATAACAAATTCGAGATCGTCTGGAGAGAGCATCGATGACATTTTCAGTCGCTTCAACAAAGTGATTAATCAGATGAAGGCTGTTGGAATTGAATATTCTCAGTCTGAAAATGCCACCCACCTCTTGGCTGCAATCAACACCAAGGAGTGGGAGATAAAGGCTACCGCCATTGAGGAGAACGTCAACCTCTACGATCGACTTTGGAGCTGCTCTATAGCAAGCTTAAGACTCATGAGATCAAGAGGATTGATCATCCCAAGAAGGAAAATATGGCCTTGGTAGCGCACCCGCTCAAGAGAGCTTCGATGGGTCTTCCGAGTCTTCTTCCGGATTTTAAACTTCTTTGGTTTATCGCAATCCATGAAGAGGAGTTTGAGAGTCTTCCGAGGCCGAGTTAGCCCTCATAGTCGAAAAAGCCACACGGGCCTATAACAATATGAGAAACAAAAAGAGAGGAGGTCCCGTGACTTGCTATGAGTGTGGTGAGCTTAATCACATCCGGGCACACTGCCCCAAGTTGAAAGGAAAGAGCAACCACAAGGAAGGAAAGCCAGCTTGGAAGAAGCCTCAATGGAACAAATCAAGATTTGATCTTTGCCAAGCTCACAAAGGCGACTCACCGGTTCTTGCGCTTTTGGGAACAATCCTTAGCGATGTGGACTCGGGAGCGAGGATGACAAGGAGGAGGAGATCCTCAAGACAAAAGAAGGGAAGGCCAAGGACTTCACCGGCGTTTGCTTCATGGCCGACTCAGACGACGTCGACGACGATGAGGTACCTCTCTCCTATGATGTCCTTTCTGATAGATGCGAAACTATCTTTGAGCAACTCATGAGCCAGGATAAGGCGTTAGAGTATATCATGGCTAGGAACAAGGACTTAGAGTCTCAAGTAGATAATTTGACTTTAGAACTTGCAAATACCAAGACTCTTGAATCTGATGAATGTTCTTCCTGCCATGCTCTACACTCGAAATTTGCTAAGCGCAATCGCTCATGATATTGCTTTGCAACAACTTGAAAATGCTAGGACCGAGTTAGTTGAGGTTAAATCGCTCCTTGTGAAAATGCTTAGATACCGACAAGTTGGTTGCTCCGATCTTTATTGATCCTAGCCTTTGCTCTTTTTGCATTGAACGCGAACATGAAGTTAAAGATATCTTAGAAGCGATTAGAGCTAAATATGCCAAGCTTAAGAACGAGATTGAGTCTTCTACATGTGCTTCATGTCCTGCTCTTAAACTTGAAATTGCTTTATATAAGGAAAAATATGCTAGAGCTATTAAAGGCAAAACTTGTGAGTCATGTGTTAATCTTGAAAAAGAAAATGCTTATCTTAAGGATACCTTAGAAAAATTTTCTAAAGGTAAGAAACAATTAAACATGATTCTGGACAAATCTAAGACTCCTTATAAGAAGCAAGGATTAGGATACAACTCTGTCCAAGATAATTCTAAGCCCCAAGTAACTCAAGTTTTGGAAAATGGGTTAGTTGAATTTAAAACCCAACTGCAAAAACTACTTTTAAATCTGCGGTTTTGCCCAAACTTCATTAAGTCAAAGGGTGCTTCTCCCGGTGGTATCAAGTACCATTGCACCTATTGCAAGAAGAATGGACATTTGGTTGAGTTACATTGGCGTAGGTTGAAAAATGATAAGAAAAATTTTGCTAGAATTTCACTCAATCAACCTAGAGCTTTTATGAGACATGGTAATGTAGAAAAGAGGAAACCTGGTTTAAGAATTGTGTCACATGCTCATCATCATGTTCCTAGACAGGATAACTCTTATGTTAAAGTAACCATTGCTCATAATGAACTTCAAACTTAATCAAGGATAGCATACGCTTTGCATACTACTCATGAGACATGTGTCTCAATCTTGGGTTCCCAAGTCTTGTTTAACTAACCCCAGATGTTGAGACACATTGTTCTTCCGTGCCTTGATTTTCGTGGATTACCGCGGAAGAGGAAGGACACGTGGTTCGTCGACTCACTGCTCACGCCACATGACCGGAGACTCAAGATGGTTCACCTCCTTCACGCGGTCGACGGGTGATGAATTCATCACCTTTGGAGATGATAGGCAAGGGCGGATTGAAGGAACGGGATCGATCAGGGTGAACGACAAGTTCATCCTCAAGGACGTCGCCCTTGTGGACAAGCTAAGGTTTAATTTGCTTTCTGTCTCTCAACTTCTTGATGATGGCTATGAGACTAGATTTAAGAAAAATGCTTGTCGGGTGCTTGATTCAGCTGGTGAGCTTGTTTTTGGGATTACTAGAGTTGCTAGGATCTTTGGAGCTGATTTTTCTGAATCTCTTGCTGGTTCTCTCAAGTGCTTAATTTCATCTTCTTCTTCTGAGTTTTGGCTTTGGCACCGTCGTTTGGGGCACATTGGTTTTGATCATCTGACGCGAGTTAGCAACCTTGAGCTCATGAGAGGTTTGCCCAAACTCAAAGCCGTCAAGGATGCTGTATGTGCGCCCTGTAGGCATGGCAAGCAAGTTGCCGCCTCACACCCATCGATGACTATGGTCATGGTAGACGGACCGGGACGATTGCTTCATATGGATCTTGTTGGTCCCGCTAGGTTCGGTCGATTGGTGGAAAATGGTACATTCTTGTCATAGTCGATGATTTTCTAGATACACTTGGGTGTTCTTTCTTGCTTGAAGGATGAAGCTTTTGATCATTATCATGATCTTGTTCTTCGTTTGGCTTCTGAACTTCCGAGTGCCTTGAGAGCGATCCGCAGTGACAATGGCACGGAGTTCAAGAATGCATCCTTTGCTTCTTTTTGTGCTGAGCGTGGAATTGAGCATCAGTTCTCCTCCCCACACGTCCCTCAACAAAATGGCGTTGTGGAAAGGAAGAACAGGACCCTAGTCGAGATGGCTAGGACGATGCTAGATGAGTATAGCACTCAGGAGGTTTTGGGTGAAGCTATTTCTCTTGCTTGCCATATTGCAAATCGTGTCTTTTAAGACCGTCTTTGGGCAAGACTCCTTATGAGCTTCGGTTTTGTAGAAAACCCTCTGTCTCGCATTTTCGAGTCTTTGGATCCAAGTGTTTTATTCTCAAGACAGGAAATCTAGATAAATTTGAGTCAAGAACTTGTGATGGTTTATTTCTAGGTTATCCTGCTCATTCGAGGGGTTTTCGGGTTTTTAATGTTGAAACTAACATTGTCCAGGAGACATGCAATGTCACTTTTGATGAGACTAGCCCTGCAGCTAGATCCGATGTTTCAGGTGACTTACAGGTGACAGAGAGCATATTTGTTGAGGAAGATGAGGATGAAATTGATGATGCTCCTCCACTTGCTGCTAATGCTCCGATTCCAGCTCCGAACTCCTCGATCGCTTCACCTCCAATTGAGGCTCTGCCGCATCTTCTTCATCGTGATACTGCGGAGGTTGAGGAGATACTATCTCCCCAAGGCGCTCCTTTGCACATCCAGAAGCAGCACCCTTCGGATCAGATGATTGGTAGTCTCCATGAGCGAGTCACTCGCTCCAGGTATCATGATCCGAGTCTTTTCTCTCACTCTGCATTTGTAGCGTCTTTTGAACCCAAAGATATATCACATGCTTTATCTGATGCTAGTTGGGTCAATGCCATGCATGAGGAGTTAGAGAACTTTGAAAGAAATAAGGTCTGGAACCTAGTAGAACCTCCTAGTGGTCATAATGTTATAGGAACCCGCTGGGTCTTCAAAAACAAACAAAATGAGGATGGTTCTGTGGTTAGGAACAAGGCTAGGTTAGTAGCTCAGGGTTTTAGCCGAGTTGAGGGTTAGATTTTGATGAGACCTTTGCTCCTGTTGCTAGACTAGAAGCTATTCGCATTCTTCTTGCATTTGCTGCCTCTAAGGGCTTTAGATTATATCAGATGGATGTTAAGAGTGCCTTTCTGAATGGTTTTATAGAGGAGGAGGTTTATGTTAGGCAACCCCCAGGCTTTGAGAATCCCAAGAACCCACATCATGTCTTCAAGCTATCCAAAGCCTTGTATGGTCTTAAACAAGCCCCTAGAGCACAGTATGATAGACTTAAGACCTTCTTGCTTAAGAATGATTTTGAGATGGGTAAGGTAGACAAGACCTTGTTCATTCTTAGGCGTGGCAATGATTTCTTACTTGCTCAGATTTACGTTGATGATATTATCTTTGGTGGTTCTTCTCATGCTCTTGTTTCTAGCTTTTCTGAGACTATGTCCAGGGAATTTGAGATGAGCATGATGGGAGAGCTCAATTACTTTCTGGGGCTTCAAATCAAGCAATGTAAGGAAGGGATCTTCATCCATCAGACGAAGTATACTAAGGATCTGCTCAAGCGCTTGACATGGGTGATCGCAAGCCGATCGCCACTCCCATGGCGACTTCGATCGCTGGATCGGATGAGGAAGGAGAAGCCGTGGATCAACGCGAGTACCGCAATATGATCGGCTCCCTCCATACTGACATCAAGACCGGACATCCACTTCACACCGCCTCTGCGCGAGGTTTGAGCGTCTCAGAGAACTTCCCATCGCCAAGCGCTTAAGCGCATATTCGGTATTTACACTCTACCCTCCAAGATGGCATTTGGTACTCTGTTCTTCTTCTTTATCCATTCGGGGTTTTCGATTACGATTTTGCGGTCATCGGCGATAGGAAGAGTACCTCGGGCACTTGTCACTTCCTAGGCACTTCTCTTGTTTCTTGGTCTTCTAGGAAGCAGTCCTCATTGCACAATCTCTGCTGAGGTGAGTATGTAGTCACGCTAGTTCTTTGTAGTCGATTTTGTGGATGGTATCCACTCTTAAGGACTACTGGTTAAATTTTGCTAGTGTTCCTCTTTTACGTGATAACACTTCGCTATTAACATTGCTAAGAACCACATGCAACACTCTAGGACCAAGCACATAGACATTCGCTATCACTTCCTTAGAGACCATGTCGAGAAGGGTGATATTGTCTTTGCATTTTGTGGAGTCAGAGGCTCAATTGGTGATATCCTCACCAAACCTTTAGACCCAACTAGGTTTGCCACCTTGAGAAGCGAGTTAGGGTAATTTATCCCTATGGGTTGGTTTGAGGGAGTTCGATCTTTCGATCTTACCTTGTTCTTTTGATCTTGTATTGTTCTTTTCCGAACTTGTTGATCTTTTGAACTTTTTAGGTTTTAGGCTTTTATTGCATCGCATTGTATCATATTGCATTCATATGTAAAATACTTCAAGTGGTTTGAAAAATCCAAAAGATGCATTGTAATATAAAATTTTACCTTATCTTTTAAAATTGATGAAGCTTTGCCTATTACCCTTTGGAGCTTTAGTATTTCAATTCTTGCTCAATGCCATGTCTAGTTCCTTGACTTGCTAGAATTATCATGCTTTTACATGTGTAGCTAAGTCTTTGCTATATGAGCTAGAACTTAAAAACAACTCAAACTAAAAATTGCAATTTGTGGATGTTTTAGCGAGTTGCGCAATTAGTGCTCCTCTTGTGACATTGGCCCTGTCAGAATTGCTTTGTTAGCTCTTTGATCTAAAATTGACCATTACTTGAGCTTTTGTGTTCTTGAGATTCTAAAACTGCTCATGTGAAAAATGAAAATTAAGATTGTCTTATGCTTAAATTGTGCCAAACTATTCTTACGAGGCCTTGTCAAATGACATGAACTTGGAGATAGTTTGATGAACAGACGATCTCATGGGGATTGCTTGTCGAAATGACATGAACCTCAAGATTTGTCGCCTTGTAGAAGCTTAGAAAGAGTTTGTGGATGGCTCCTAGTCCAGGATCTTCTTTACTAAGATATACCTTTAATCAACTTTTGGTCGAAGCTTAGGATGAGTTTGTGGATGGCTCCTAGTCCAGGATCTTGTCACTAAGTTAGATCATTAGTCAACTTCAATATTCAATGCAAATGTGAAAAATGTTGACAAATGGGCGTTTACAAAATATTGAGCAAAATGATTCAATACGGGACCTGATTGACTCTTAATGTGGTCTTTGTTAGATTTTTGATCTCACTTTGACATTTTGACATGGCCAATTTCATTTTAGGATCCCTGTTGATGAACTTGCTGAATTTGAAGTGTTGCTTAAATTGATCAAATCTATTGCTTTACTTTTGAGCCTTGGTGCTTAGCTTTGATATATATGTCTTACCATGATCTTGCTAGCACTGTCAGGCTTGATATGTTGTTTGTGCAATATTAGAAATGCTAGCTAGTTCTTTTGGGTAATCTTCAAAGCTTCTTGTAATCAAAAATTGAAAAATACAAAAATGAAGCCACTCCATTGCACTTCATGCATACTTCTTCTTTTTGCTTCCTTCTTCATTCTGCAAATTGCTATCTCTGGATGAGAGGAAGGCGTGATTCCTTGATGACTCCATTGTCAAAGGGGGAGAAGATATTTCGATGTTGGGGAGAAGTTTATACAAAGGGAGAAAGTTGGAGAATTTAAAATTTTAAAATCAGAGGATCATAGTGAGGGGAGTTTTGAATTGCATTCTTATTGTCTTATTGACTCTTCCGAACTTAAATTGCATTTATTACTCCTCACAATGATCAAAGGTCAATTGAACAATTGTTCTTTCATATGGACCTTAAGTGAGATTTTGACTTTTAAAATCAAAGTTTTATGCTTTCTTTTGCCTTATCTCACTTGTCTATGCTATTACGATGCCGACTTGGTCATTTCCATTGCTTTCTCTTGCTTATGGACCAAGTTGTGCCTTTGTGCAAAGAAAGTATTTTACTTTTCAAACCTTCAAATTACATTTTTCGGATTATTGCCAATGTGTTCATCAAGGGGAGATTGTGGATATCATGGGGATATGCTCGAGATCTTAGGATGATGTGACAATTGGCAATGGCGTTAATGGTTTGTCGTTTCACGGGTTTTCGACAAAGTTTCAAAGACTTATCGGACTTTACGGGCGGTGGTCTGACCGCCATATGCATCGCCGGTCCGACCGGTCCCAAATCGGTCGAATCGGCCATGTGCGCCGGCGGACCGGCCGTGACAAAAGTGGTCAAAGCAGTGGGCCAAAAATAGAGGTATAGGCAAGTGAGGATCCCATTGTTCTTGCTCCCATAATTTTTGGAGTCTCGAAGAAAAGTTCTATTGGTTTAAAGTTTCCGATGGGTTTGGATTTTCAAGGGTTGAAAATTGGCTAAGTCCTTCTGGCGGTCGACCGCCTTTGGCCGTGATCCGACCGGCAAAGCCAGCGATCGAGCCGCCACGAGTGATCGACCGGTTGTTACTTGAACGTCGCTCGTCGTGGCGGCGTTGTTCGTTAGTTAGGTCAAAGTCATGAGTTTGATGCATATGTGTTGCATGATGCATGTTTTGACTAACGTGGGTCAAGTTGCGAAGAACTTGTTCCGGTTTCGATTTGCTTGTCTATTGTTGTGCGAGTTGCTTGGTGGTCAACGACGGTCAGCGGCGAGGATGATCGGACGAGGCTTGGAGAGCTTAGGTCCGAGCGATCGGCGATGCGGGTGAGTCAATGAAATCAAGTATGGTGCAGAATGGACAAGGATGACCGAACAGACGATTGGTGCGACTAGTTTGATCAAGCGGCGCGAGTCGGTGCAAGTGCCATGGTGGTTTCGGTGGGGCCGGATGGGAGAGACTTGCCGACATGGAGAGCCGGTGATCAACCTACACGTGGCGAGCATGCGAAGTGCCATGAAGATGGACTCGGTCTTGGAGAAGGACCGAGAAGGGGTATTTTGGTAATCTTACCAAATATCACCTTGGTGACCTTTTGCCTACCCACGGCGCAAGGCAGGCGCAAGAGAAGCGGTTTAGGTTAAGAGGTGTTGTAGACGGCGCTTTAAAATGCGTGCGTGTGTGACCCGTTTGTGTTGGGCCTTAACGGAGCCCATTTGAGTTAATCTTCTAGAAGGTCTAAGTCTCCACTATAAATAGAGGAGGAGGTGGTGCACCCCTTCAACCCTTTTCATGCTTGAAACCCTAGTTTTGGCTTAAGTGCTTAGGGAAGGTTTAGTGGAGATTAGGGTTCTAGAGAGAGAGATGTTTTGATCTTGTGTCCATGCGTATCCGTATGAGTGGTCAGAATCGATACATTATCAAATCAATCCAAAGAAGAGTTCTCTTCAAGATGAGTTCATTTGCCCTTCTTCTCTCTATTTGGTGATTTTGAGTCTTTCTTTGATTCGCATGTTTTTGATTGATTTCTTTGCATGATCTAGCTTGCTGTGACATGTGGGAACACATCTAAGATCATCTTGATCATCAATCACCCACGAGCAAGTTTTTCGATATAGTTTTCGTTTTGACTCGGTTTCAAACCTTCCACCTCTCAAACTGAAAAAGGTCTGAACTTTTCCAAAGATCTTCACGATCTTCGATTGGAATAGGTTCCTGACATCCTAGAGAAGGTGTGTACCAAGTTTCATCAAGTTTGGAGTTGTAGATCAAAAGTTACATCTATTTGCAACCGTTTTTTCGGGCCGATTTCATTTGTTCATCGGTGGAGGTCGGACCGCCCCTCATCGAGGTCGGACCGCCCATAGGACCGTCGGACCGCCCTTGAATAGAGGTCGACCGCCCACACTTAGGAAATTCAGTTTGGTTGTTTTGGTTGTTTTGCTTGAGGTTTTGATTGGATTCAATCCTAGTCTTCCATTTGTCTTGGTATATCGATCTTCATAGCTTCTATAGCTATTGGAGTGAAATTTGTGTTGAATCTAATCGAGGTTGAAAAAGTGAGCGTGCTCCTATTCACCCCCCCCTCTAGTCGCCTTTTCGGTCCAACAATAAGTAAAGCACATGATAAAGGAATATATTGATAAATAAATGAATCAAATAAATGACAAAGTGGCAGCCTACTTTGATACACTAAAATGCATGAACACCCGTTCATACCGAAGACCAAGTTGTAACCACAAATATTAATTGAAAAAGTCTAGCGATGGCGTCTCCCAAAACCAAGTGTTGTCCATAGCAGTGGACACGGCTATTCGAATAGTTTGATCCTGCAGGGAGTACTACTTTACCCACACGACTCGACTAGCACAGTAAGCCACCGAATAAATACACTTCCTATGGTGTGTCACCGAGAGCGTCAAGATTTGGTGCTTTTTGGCAAGAAAGTGGTATTGAGCCAGGTCCCCATCGCGAGATGAACCCCAAACTTAGTATAAACAACGGATAGCGCTTGCTAAGCGGGCTCGCAAGTTATGTTGGATATAACGATTCAATGTAAATAAAGAAAATAATTCTCCCATGCACATTATAGAAAATTGCATCGGCTCCTACAAACAAATGATCGAACACAAATGTCCTCACATAACTAGAAATCACCTGAGGCCCAACCCAATCAAAACCTCCCCCCTACTTGACCAAGCGGAACCCATATACCGCGCGTGGTAGCATGATAGTTACTTGGAATGACAGCCCATGGCTCGGTCCATAGCGGTCGGACAAGTCAACCACATACCGATCTCGTGCGAAGGCACCATCACTAGCAACCTCTTGTCCAAACCAAAACTACTTGAAACAACAAAAATTATACTCAAAATAACCAGATGCAACAACCTGAGCCAAAATCTATAATTGATAAGAGTGAGGTTTTTCCCACGATCAACGGGTTAATCCCGTCAACCGTACTAACGTACAATCTAGACTTGCATTGCTAAGCACTCAATACACAAAAGAACATCATCACATCCATCTATTCCTAAGCATATATGTGTACTAGAGTTTAACAAGGATGATAACAATATTTGGATATAACTAACTACATATCGCAAAAATATTGATATACCGAAATAGCATGCAAGCAATTAACATTGCATTTCAAAACACTACTTATCAAAACTGGGATCAATATGATGCAAAAGAAAGTTCAAATGATGCTTACCTTGCTGGTAGATTAATTGCTCGCTTTCGGTGGCGTACGAGTCAATGTCAATAGCTTCAGAATCTAAGAAAAGACAACACTGAATAAACATCGAGAAAAGGTAATAAATAAAAAGTGCTAAAAATGCATGACATTTATACAGTAGCTAGATGATGATTTTAGATGAACTACGATCACTAAATTTGCACTAATGTAATTACTATAAAGAAATTATGATAAATTTAAATATGATTTAGTAATTATGACTAATTAAGTAATACTTATTTCCTAGTAATTAATTACAACTAATTAACTACGAGAATTTAATTACAACTACTTAATTATCACTAATTTAATTACCACTTATAAACTACGGGTAAATTACCACTAACTAACTACGATTAATACCACTAATTAACTATGACTGAAATAATTACAACTAAAGCATAGAAAATAATTACAACTAAAGCATTGGAAATAATTTTACCTTGAATTGATGTCCACCTCACGGTACTAATACGGTCTTAAGCACTGCTCTAAACACTATTTAATTCACAGTGTAATCCAAAGAAAGTTTTATATAAATTCTCTTTGTTCTCAGCGACGAGCGCGAGAATGAGAATGAATTACAGAATAAGCGAGAGCGAGCACAATGCCAGTTTTTATAGCCGAGCGAAACCGTTTTGCACCGACCGCGAGGCAACGGGAGATAATCCCACGTAGTGTGCACCGTGATTCTGCGTGCATACGGACCGAGGCAACGAAGTGATGAGGTCTACCATGTTATTTAGCCCAAAAACTCCTTGGCCTTGTACGTGTACACTGCCCTGCCATTTACGTCCTTTAAATTCTCGTACTAATCCTGTTACTCCTGTATCAAACCGAATTTAATTTCGTCAGAAAACCGAATTTTGGTAACACCAGTGTTCCAAGATTTGCTTAGTCGTGTCATTTACATCGTTAGATTTTGCTTAGTCTGGCTGCTGGATCCATTGAGTTTGGAACAAATTAAATAAGTAAACCCTCGCTTATATAGACCATCGCAGTCGAGTCGGTCATCGTCGCTAGCGCGTTCAAAAGAAGAGATTTTGTTTCTGAAAAGTTATGGTTATTGTGATCCCGACATATAGGCCTCCCCAACTTAATTCCCAACTCGCATCAAGGCCGTGCGGAAGAACTATGTACCAAATTATCTTAAGAACATTTTGTTTGCATGTTAATGGCTCAACTCAGATATAGGAAACTACCTGGTTTGGATTTTTTTCTGTTAAGAAAAAAAAAAACATCTGGCATCAATCTGCTTCAGATGATGTGCAAGAAAGCAAACCAAAGTGGTTGCCTGCGTGCCTTTCCCGGTCATCCATGGATTAATAATAATGTTAATCTTATCTGATTAATGGATCGTTGCCGTACCGCTCGTCAGACCAGTACAACAACTACAATACATCAAGCTTTTGTTTCTTTTTCTCTAGAAACATCAATCAAGTTTTTTTAAAAAAAATTTGAAAGGGGGAGAAACAACAATCAAGTTGGCTTCCACCGTCGCGGTCTCGCGTGCTGACGTGCATGCGGTTATTCACATGTTCCATCCGGGATTATTCAAGTCGGAGCAATAGATTAGAAATTTCGATCTCTCCGTAACTGACGGTGAGAGGATACCCATGTGGCCTGTTGGTAAAGCACAATGCTGTGGTTGTCGAGGTCTCGGGTCTAAATCCCAACTCTTCTCCTTTAAACCAAACTAGAAGATTAACTGCGCCAAATGGTTTTAAATAGAGGAACCAAATAGCTTAGGAAGTAAATAATACGATAGGTATATGTTGTATATCACATCAGGAGCTAGGAACAGTTTAGAGGGTGTATAAACGAAATCCGTTGTTGTTGTTGTTGTTGTTGTTGTTGTTGTTGTTGTTGGGGAAGCAGTGAGAGTTGCGATGACCGGAAATGGGTCCCATCGAGTCTGTATAGAGCAGAAATCAGTTAGAATAAATCGGTTGCTATCTTTCTTTTTTTTGTTTGTTGTTTGGGATTGTCAGCGTATTATACCTATGTTTGTGTTGATCTGCAGAGTGATTTAGTCATTCAGCGGTTTTCTTTGTAGGTGGATTCGGCGTAGAGTGGGTAGGAGGCGATGTAGTCTGTGTAAGCAAACATGATTGAACATAATGTTGAACGAAATAAAGAAGAAAATTTGTGAAAACCTTGACATAACTTAAGAAGCTTATTTACGGAACTCCTGACAAAGTATGTAATCCAGTTGACTATGCTAATATACCGTTTAGATGGAAAAGCAGGTGGAGTTTCATCAGGTGAGAAAGCATTTCCTCCAGACTGTTTTCTTTGATGCTATGAACATAAATAGGTGAGATATTTATAGGAATTTATAAAGAGTTCTAGATGCAAGGATAATTGGTTCTAAGCAAATCTTTAAAAGGTTATAGTGTTCATGAATGTAGAACAGACGTACATATAAGGTGTAGAATTCCCTTTTTTGGGGGTGGGCTGTTTTTAATTGCTTTTTTATGCATGTAAGGTAGATGGTAGCAGCACATTGGATAGCTGTAATTAAGCAGGTAAGCACAATGAGTAAACGTGGCATAAAATAGGTCCTGTTTTCAGATACTGTAAGCATTTAGCATACAGGTGCTACCGTAAGTATGTTTTTTTTTCAGGTAAAGAATAGTATACATAATAGATATTTGCTAGAAATTAGAAGACATTGTTAATTTAGGTAAAGCGTTATGTAGAATCTGTACGGGTTTTTAAAGCCATTCCTTTGTGTCCATGGAGAGGTCTGTAGATGCGTAATAAATATCCAGTTAACTAAAATTCAACAAACAAAAAAATGTAAAATTGAACAAATAATGCTTATCCCACACAATAAACTACCCAACCAAGTGAATAGAGTAATAAGCATGCTTTATTATAGTCTGCGAAGGACTGTATGTTAAATGATAATTTCATTTTAAAAAGCTGCACCAACAAAGAAATGCCATATTTATCCAACACAATAAACCACCCAACCAAGCAAATCATTCTTATGAAATGGAGCTAAAATATGCAAGAGGGACAGATAGACTAACCCAATTGAGAATATAATCAGCAGCAACTAGCGCAGTTGCATATGCTCTCATTGACCGGTTAATCGTAGAAATCACATTGGCACCGTTAGGAGCTGTCAAAGCTGAGAGAGATTTGCAGAACTCCAAAGGATTAACATTGTGCTCAATCAGATGCAAATATATTAAGATTAATCAATATTTCTGATCCAGTACATTAGTTGTAGTTAAGAGAGGTGTAAATTCAACGGACCGAAAAAAGTCTATGATGACTGGTGAGTGCCTAGGATTCACTTAATAATTCTACGTTGATATGATATATAGATTGCATAAGTTCTCCAGATATTTCTCATGGATGACTCTTTTTTGCTGTACACATGGCTTTAAAAAGTAAGCTGTGCATTTTTCAAAAGACCATCTAACATTATAACTAGACTGACACAAACTAAAAGCATATTTGCTCTCACAGCAAGCAACATCTAAAACAAAAGGATTCACAGGAGAGGGAAGCACGATATACATTTGCCTCCTTATAATCTATGTTTCTGAATTCTGACAGTGGTCACCCCTTAATTAGAGGAGAAACTGAGGACACATGGGAAGCTATATGTAATGCAAGTTCAGAACAAGCAAAGCATTCTATGATATCACAAAAAACCAAGAAGGCCTCCCTTCAGAAACCACCTAAAACATCTCTCAAGATAGTGCATGTCATGATAAATAAGCTATGGAGTGGCTCTGTCTATGATCAAACATGTTGTTGGAAGGATGGGATGGGTTTAGATGGGATGGAAAATGTGCATACCTCAAGAGAAATTGCAACATCAAATTGCTTGTTCTCTTTTACAAATTCCTCTTCATACGAACAATAAGTCACATAAGTTTTGCTCTGGTCATGGTCATATGAAATAGCAGTGATCGTTCACCTCTATGCCCCAGATCTTAAAAAGTTGAGTAACTTTCATTCTTGGTCATGCACACTCATCTACCTCTAATGTACCTGTAATAGAGAACTGAGATAGATTTTAGCGACAATGAATTCAAAAATGTACTTCTAATAGAGAGCTGAGATTGCACAGACCTTTGGCAACTGCTGGGATTGGATAAGATTGATACAAAAAAGCAAATGCATACTACTATTGATCTTCTAATACCTTCTGAGGCTTGTAAAACATAAGACTTTTCCATCCACAGATACCTAAAAGATTGCTAAAACTGGGTTTATAAAGGGAACTGGTTTATTACAGGTGGTAGCCAGCATTCAACTAATTAAAAAAAATAAAACTGGAAAAATAATTTGAGTGGGACATATTCCTAGCACAGACGATTTTTTAAAAGGTTAATATGGCTGAGATAGCCAGTTCATCACCTTAAGAAATGGACTGTTGGCTGATAATGCAACGTTTTGTGCGTCAACATGAAAGCAAGCTGATATCAACAAACCTATTCTAGACTATACATACTGCTTATAACCAAAAATAAATTACAAAACCATAGCTCAGTTCAATTATTACTTGGGAATGAGTAACTTCTCTTAGTAACTTAAAAATCATGCTAGATGTTACGAACCACATTCCCACATTAACAAATTAGTCAATTTCTGCACCAGATACATTTAGGTACATTTCAGTCATTCAGAATTTATAACGCACATATAACTAAGGAAGGAGAAATACCTGGTGATTTTCCAATGACATATAATTTAAAAGAGTGTGTGTTCAAGCATTTGCTCTGCACAACACGCAGCTTTTGATCTGATGCCAAGAAGCTACCCTCTTTCTGTGTTGTCTATTCACGCATTGTGATGTTGCCTAACAGGAGGCTATGAAGCGAGAAAAGGAGAGCGCCCATCCACATGAATCATAACAACACTCGCCGAGACTGATACCTAAAAGATTTGTAAATCTGGGTTTATAACGGGAACTGGTTTATTACAGGTGGTAGCCAGCATTCAATTGATTTTCAAACAAAAAATATATAATAAAAAAAACAATTTGAGTGGGCCATATTCCTAGCACAACTATTTTTCGAAAAGGCTAATATGGCTGAGACAGGCAGTACATCACCTTAAGAAATGGATTGTTGGCTGATAACGCAATGTTCTGCGCGTCGACATGAAAAACAATCTGATACCAACAAATCTATTGCCTGGGATTTAGTAACTTCTATTAGCAACTAAAAAAACATGGCAGATATTACTAACCACAGTCTCGTATTAACAAATTAGGCAATTTCTGCACCACCTAGAACTAGAATCAGTCTGGAGGAACAAAATCCAAGTACCTGAGCAATGTGCGGAGGAAACCAATGTTAAGAGGGCCTAGACAACCCTGAGTCTATCTGAATCCATCGTGAGGCCCTGCATCATCGATGGTGCCATCCATGGAATGGTGGCCTCTCTCAGAAGCTGAAACAATTGAAGGATCGCAGGAAGGCTACGATAGCATAAAATAAAAATTTTACTACACAACCAAGGAACCTCCGCTAGTAATAGATCACGAGATTATCTCTAGACGTGCCGACTCGTAGCGGAAGTAGATTCGATGTAGCGAGTTGATGCGGTCGTAGTCGTACTCGCTACGCGTCTTCTTCTCCGAGTAGTCGTACTCGCCGCGCGTCTTCTCCTATGAGTTGTCGTACTCGCCGCGCGTCTGCTCCTTCGAGTAGTCGTACTTGCCGCGCGTCTGCTCCTCCGAGTGGTCGTACTAAGTTGTGGATCGTTCTAGTGCTGATACTTCGCAATAACACCTCCAATATCCACACGTACGGGGCAGGGGCACCACGTGCTGGAGTGCTAGCACCGGCGGCGTGGTTGAGGAAGGTGTGGCTATTAGGGTTTCAGGAAGTTCTTCTAAAGATCATCGCACCCCTTGCCACCGCCCCTCTATTTATAGGCATCCATAATGGGTCTCGTACTTGAGGCCCATTAGGAACTCGTGGCCTACAAGAATTCGGATCACCATCCAAATCAAATCCTAGCCCTTTAAGTGTGCGACCTTATAGGTTCAAATGTAATCGGTTGTGACTCGGAAACTTTTTTCCGACCACTAGTCGTTAGCGGTACCTAGCAGCACATAACGACTCCCAAACACACATAGAATATATCGGACGAACCTTAATGCAATATGATGTACGACCAGGTCTATATCACTAACGACCAGCTCGTATCTCTATACGACCAGTTCATATTTGGTCTCGACTAATTCGTAACTCCTTACGACTAGGATTCGACCACTTAGTGATCATGTTCGACCAGCCTACGACCAGCTCGTATCTCCATACGACTAGTCCATATCTGATCGAACTGAAAGACCTTCTCGTGTATTCTCCCTTTGCCTCACGATGTCTGGTTGAACTCTAGGTGAGATGTGTATCATCCATGGACTGTTCAATACTTTCTCGATCAAGTGTCGAATAACTTCATGTGATCGACACTTCGACCACTAGTGGCATGGCCATACACTTTCTTTATCCGACCACAACGAGGGGGCCAGAGTCATCTTTCCTATTATGTTAGGAGAGACAAATCTCATATTCCACATCCCTCCGCATATTTCATAGCATACCCGAAATCTACCTTTATAACTACCCAGTTATGAGTAGCGTTTGACAACCCCTAAGAGTGCTACTACACATGTAGGAAACCATGCTGATTTCAGGTCTAAGGATTATACATTATCATTGCTTGGGACCAATTAATGATACATAGAACCATAACAATCTCAACAGTGTCTCAAGGTGGGTCTTTTCCAACACCATGTTCTCTAACATGTGTCCATATTATTGGTTTAATTTCTCCATATCCATGACTTGTGAAACATAGTCATCAACCAATACATATGCTAGTCTATTCATATGTATTCTCATATGTTTCTGACCAGGAACGTTTAAGAATAATCATCACAGAAATATAGAGTTTCACAATCAAGTCGCATACTTGATAATAAATATTATTGATATTATTCTAGGAACAAGATAACATATTATCCAATATTATGAACATAATGTAATATAATCATCTTTATGATTACCTCTAGGACATATTTCCAACAACAATTTCCAGGATATGCAGGACCTGATCATCCCCACCACTTAATCTGACCCGAAACATATCAAACAAACCGCACTGTTAGGTCTCTACAACAAACTAAGTCAAGAAACACTAAGAAATGCAATGGCCTATGCACATGCCTCTCAGGACAAATCCTGTAAAACCTCCAATTTCTCACGTGACCACGGTAACGATCGAGTCCTAGAGACCATGGTCGTAGTTGTTGAGGACCAGACCAAGCAGGCGCTGCCCATGGGTACTCTCCATGAGGTCGCGCTTGTAGAAGACGATCTCTTCAGCCACATCATCCGAGGCCTCAAGGGTTCCCATGAACAGCGTGTGGAGCGCCATTCCATTCGTCGAGTAGGACGCTGTCATTGGGCATCCCCAGCGTCGGTTCCGACAGAGGGCGGCGTGTGGATAGGGATGGAGGCAGAAAAGGGAGAGGGAGGGGAATGGGAGCTGGAGAAGGAGAGGGACGCGGCCACGTGGCGCTGGAGGAAGGACCGGCATGGGAGGAAAGGTAAGAGGACTATGGGAGTGGCGGTGGGTGGCGAGGGAGACCAAGAAGGCGGCGTAGGAGGGAGAGGGAGGGGATATGAGGCGGAAGGGGAGCAGCGAGTGAAGGAGAGGCGCCGCGTGATGGAGCGAGAGCAAGAGAGGAGCTGTGAGGAGAAAGGGGAACGGGACGAACCTTCGCGACGTAGATTGTTTTTTGGGGCGACGTGGGCTGGGCGAGTTCGCGACGTAGGCGACGTGGGATGTGCGCGCGCCACTTTTTCCCATGAAGCGCATCGGGCGGAATCCCAAGGCCCGGAACGGTCGCGAGCGAGATCGGACAGGCGACGTAGCCATCGTCGGAAGCCTCCCTTTCCACCGAATGTTAAGTTTAGTAATACTAGTCGTGTGTCCGTGCGTAGTAATAAAAACTTATATTTTGCACCAATAATTTTTATGTAATGAGCACCAATTGTGTCTCAAACATATTATTCACTTGAATGTGCAATCATAGAATGTTAAATAAATAATATTGTTCCTTATTGTAAGTAGTTCATGTGTCAAATATGGCTTGTGTAATACCCTGGCTATTCAGAAGCCAAAATGTTACCTAAAGAACTAACATACAACCACATTGCGGAAGAATTTAAACAACACCTCAATCCAATAGCATATAAAGATCATCATCTATTGGTATGATTGCAAGAATATAAGCTGAATCTATCCACATAACACAAATTCCAAATATCCAAGTCTACTGAATCAATTAAGATATTTCAAATACTAGACTAATTAGAAATTACCAGTAGTTATTTATGTAGGGAAACGCGGCAATGCTACGATAGCACAAACAAAATTTTACCGCGCAACCAAGGAACCACCGCAAGTAATAGATCACGAGATTACCGCTAGACGCGGCAGACTTCGTAGCGGAGTAGAGTCATTGTAGCGAGTTGATGCAGTCGTAGTCGTACTCACGACGCGTCTCCTCCTTCGAGTAGTCGTACTCGACGTGCGTCTGCTTCTTCGAGTGGTCGTACCCACCACACGACTTCTTCTCCGACTCCGGTGATCAACACAAGTCGCGGATCATCCTAGTGCTGATGCTTCGCAACAACACCTCCGAGGTATCCACATGTATGGGGAAGGATCACCACGCACTGGAGTGCTAGCTCCGGCAGCATGGTAAAGAAGGCGTGGCTATTAGAGTTTCAGGAGTTCTTCCAAAGATCATCCTCTTCTCTCATGCACCCCATGCCACCGCCCCTCTTTATATAGGCATCCATGATGGGTCTCAACCTGGAGGCCCATTAGGAACTCGTGGCCTATGCGGTCGGATCACCATCCAAACGGATCCTTGCCCTTTAAGTGTGCGACCCCACGAGTTCATGTGTAATCGGTTATGACTCGAAACTCTTTTACGATCACTAGTCGTTAGCGATACCTAGCAAAGACATAACGATTCCCAAAGACACATAGAATAAATCGAACGAACCTTGATGTAATATGATCTATGATCAGGTCCTCATCACTTACGACCAGTTCGTATCTCTATACGACCAGGTTGTAATTGGTCACGACTAGTCCGTAACTCCTTACGACCAGGTTCTTACCACTGTGTGATTATGTTTGATCAGTCTACGACCAGTATGTATCTCCATATGACTAGTCCGTAACTGATCAAACTAAGCGACCTATTCATGCATTCTCCTTTTGCCTCACGATGTCTGGTTAAACTCCAGGTGAGATGATTTATCATCCATGGACTGTTAAATACTTTCTCGATCGAGCGTCGGATAACATCATGTGGTCGACACTTCGACCACTAGTGGCATGGCCATGCACTTTCTTTATCCGATCACCACGAGGGGCCCAGAGACATCTCTCCTGTTATGTTAGGAGGGGCAAATCCCATCTCGACCAGTCACATTCCTCCGCATGTTTCATAGCATACCCGAAAGCTACCTTTATAACTACCCAATTACGGAGTAGCGTTTGGCAACCCCTAAGAGTGCTATTACACATGTAGAAAACCATGCTGATCTCAGGTCTAAGGATTATACATCATCATTACTTAAGACCAACTAATGACACAAAGATTCATAACAATCTCAATAGTGTCTCAATTATGAGTCTATCCAACACCATGTTCTCTAACATGTGCTGACATTATTGATTCGATATCTCCATATCTATGACCGGTGAAACCAGGTCATCAATCAATACATGTGCTAGTCACAGAGTCACTGGTGTTCCGACCAGTGACCTCCGACCAGGGATACATTTAGAATGACATCATATAAGTTAAAGAGTTCCACCAACAAGTCACGTACTTATTGATCTATAACAAATGATTCATTTAAGGAACACGATAACATATTATCAAAATCATGAACATAATGAAATATCATCATCTCTATGATTGCCTCTAGGGCATATTTCCAACAGTTTAATCAACCAAAACATAGGGAATAATATCATCCACCATCATACCCTATTTATTACAGTTCAGCTTTAACAAATGAAAGGCAAGGACAAGTTCAAATAAATGAAAACTGAATATTGTGAAGTGAAAGAAAGAATGTGAAGTGAATGATGTGATCCACGTGACTAAGCCCTCCCATGCATGCAGTCTTCAATAGTTACCTAAAACAAATAAACACTGCAAGAATGAGTCAACGACTCAGCAAGTACAATGGAATAAAACGAACCATACTGAATATTAACATAACATCACAGAATAGAAATTGAAGGTAGAATGGATGAAATCAGATGAATGAATGAAATGCATGAACTCCATACCTTATACTGGTATATCCAAAGACACACCGTCGGTGTTCACTTAGACCCGCATTTAACAAAATGCGGGGATCTAAGGCCCGTATGAAGAACGTTTCATACGGGGATCCAAATCTGCCTACATTGGAATGGTGGGTCTTACATGCCCATACTGGAATTGATGGGTATTTACATTCCACTCCCGTGGACGAAACATGAACAATGAATGAATGGAATGAGTAATGAATAATGAAAGACATCATCTCATTAAACATGGATTAAGAATCTGAAGTGAACATGAAGCATTGAATCTAGTCCTGGATCATAGAAATAACAGTATGAATCAACAAGCACTTAGCATTCATCAACAATAAGACTCACAAGGTACTTACCCATATTGAAATTAAGGGACTTCACTACCCACTCCCGTGGACGAACAGGAACGAAGGAACGAATGAATATAATGAACGTAGTCTTATTATTGAAGAATCATGGTATATCAACTATGAAAGGAAACAAGGAATACCGAAATTACCTATTTCATATTCATCAATCAAGAGGAACAACAACAAACAAGACAAATCAATTGTACTTGCCTTTCGAACTGCGACGAGTTAGGAGGCAAGGACGAAGCCAATAATCTCGAATTTCCTTCTCCTACATAAATTAATTACTTAAATAAGTAACAACATGAAAAGAACGCTACTCAAACGCTTAGTGAAGCATCCTAAACCCAAGGTTCACATAGTCGATCTACCCAATTAAGCCGAAGCGAGTCTAGCGGGATTCAGTAAAGCCGGATAGTGGCACTAAAAGCAACACAACTCTTGCTCACGAGACTCAAAGCGGAGTGTTCTCATATCTGTGAAAAGATAACGATATCCCCACAAAATTCTAGTTGGCGGAATCTTCAAATTTCGGCCAAAAACCTAGGCTAACAATCCAGTGAAAGTCGAACATCCAATCTGTCTAACAGAATTACACCGAAGTAATGAAATAATAATAACTTTTGATAAAATTAACCAAAATCCATGATTCTTGTCATTACGGAAATCTAAGAACAAGACCTTCAAAAGTCTAGTTGGCATGATACTCATAATTTTCCTTTAACAAAATCTAGCCCACGGCTCAAAACTACAGTCAGCAAACCGACAACCATTCAGGACAGCAGCACAAAAAAAATTCATATTTATTAATCTGGGACTCGGAACGAGGTGAGTCCAGTGCCCAACAAAACTTAACGAGCGAACCTACAAAACTCTAGTTGACAAGATTTCCTAATTCTGCAAAAATAATTAACTAAATAGTAGGTGAATATGCCTGACAGAAATCTGTCCAGACGAACGGAACAACAGCAAAGAACATAGTATAACTTTTAATCCATAAATCCAATTAGAGTGTTCTTTATCAATCTGGAAATATGATAAAATTATCTACAGAAATAGTTTTGGTTGACAAATCTAAATCTGATCCTAACCAAGTCATATTTCATTAAAAAACTTTACTGACAATTCTCGTAGGGTTTCTTAGGACAGCAGGAAAGAATCTATCATAACTTTTGAACCGTGAATCGGAATCTGGTGATCTTGGTGGCTATGTAAATCTAAGAACCGAGGCTACAATTCTCTTGTAGGTGAGAACCTCCAAATCGGCCTCTAAGATGCCGAAAATGCGTGCGCAACATTCTGGACAGAACAAATCTATTACCGACGCCGCCTACGCACGAAAGTTAAACACCAAATTAACGAGTTTGGGATCGTTACCCTTGGAGCCGTGCTAGCCCAACGAGCACCCAGCGAGGTGCTCCTCCCTCTCCACCTCTCCTCCCTCCCTTTTCCCCCTTGGTTCTTCCATGGCCGGCCACCACGGCGAGGGTCCGGCGATCCTGGGAGACGGCAGCGCATGGGGGAAGCGCCAGGAGTGCTCGGGTGCAGGGGGGAAGGGCGCCCAAGCCAGGGAGAGGCGGCAGCAAGGGGAAGGGGCGGCGGCCTGGTGGAGGAGAGGGAGAGATGGCGGCTCGGTGGGGGAGAGGGGTGGAGGACGGCTAGGGTTTGGGGGAGGTGTCCCCCCTTTTGGCCTCCCCCTAGGCCGGCTTCCCCCTCTTGGGCCTCCTGAGTCACACCATGGCCAGTTGGCGAGGATTTGTGGAAACCCCCTCTAAAAATTCAGAAAAATTCCACTCTCTATCTTGTTTTCTCCTCCCGACTTCGTTTCTAATTGCCCGATTAAAGTTCGGGGTATTACATTCTATCCCTCTTAAACAGAATTCGACCCCGAATTCTAACCAAGATGAACGCGCCATAGAAAAACTTACTAAAACTTTACCAACAATATCACATAATTGCTGTGAATAGTTTCGGATGCCACTCTCGCATGCGAGACTCCAACTTCCAGGTCACTTCTCACTCACCCTGATGCGACCATGCCACATCAGCATGCTTCAATGTCTTGTTTCGCCTAACTCGCTCTGACTCTTCCAGAATTTACACCGGTCGGGTTTCGAAGGTAAGATCTTATTCGATGATGAGAGGTTCTAGCATAATTACGTGTTATGGAGCTCTTAAAAACTCACTCAGCAACAGAGCACACCAGACATTGCTACTTCGCGTATGTACCCGAGACGGTTAAAGCGATATGCCAACTTCCTAATTTATACAACTATTGGAAATGAACGAGTGTACCTGGGCCACCTTTGTAAGATCGAGGTGGCCGACTAGAGGGGGGTGAATAGGCGGTTTTAAAAATCTATCGCGCTAAACCAATATATAAATGCGGAAGCTAATAGCGAATTGGTTTTGCACAATCAAAACCTAAATCAACTAGGCTCAACTAAGTGCACCGACAATATGAACACAATACAATATGAGCAATCATACAATATATATAAGCAATTAAAGCAAGAATGTAAATTGCTCAAAGTAAAGCACAAGTAAAAACAAGATGACACGATTATGTTTTACCGTGGTGTTCGGAGACTTGCCGGTCTCCCCTAATCCACGTTGAGGTAAGCCCAACCACGTTGGACCGGCTCCTCAAATGAGCACACACCTCCGAGGTAAGTCCAACACTTGGACCGGTTCCAAACCGAACCAACACCTCGCTCAACTATGGTTGCTCTTCCTCCACTCCGGAGATGGTGAGCACCAAACCACTCACAAACACGCCGGGTCTTCTCACAAGCTTCTTGAGAAGATCACCGCGCACGACGCCTCCACGCCGTCTAGGTGTCGGCAAACACCAAGAGTAACAAATCCGAACTTTCACTTGAACTAATCAAGTGTCAACGCTCACGTGGATACACAATCCACTACCTAAGGCAACACATGCACTTAGGGTTTACTCTCCAAGCTCACCAAGTGCAACACATGCACATAAGAGAGGAGATGCTTGCTCTTAGCTCAAGAGGCTTAAAGGATGTTCACAAATATCACCAGCAACATCAGCAACCTTTCCCAACCGGCCAAGGTGGCTATATATAGCCCACACATAAAAACTAGCCGTTGGGAGACAAACCCCTGAAAAATCAGAGAAATCGGAAGTTCCGCCGTGCAAAGGCCGGAACTACCGCATGAGAGAGAAAAGCACCGCAACGGCTATGTCAGACGAGAAACTAGTGTAACACCCCAGCTCAACACTGAGCCTAGAATGTCACTAAACTACTCTTCCAAACTAATAATTATCGACACACTATAAAATTTCAGCAAGGAAAACATCAATAAACATATCCATGGACCACAAAAGAACATCTATAATTATGAATCAAGCAAGAGTAAATAAGCAAGGGGAAATATAACCAGGTAAACATCCAGGATAGCACCAACTACAGAATCCAAATCATTGAAATAAATAATCTAGCCCAAAATGTGACCTAAACTTTATTCAGCCTCTAACATGTCCAAGAGTAACCCAACATTGAATGAAAAGGTTCTTATGGCAAATGATCATGTGATTGAAGTATGGATCTAATCCATGTGCTCTACTCGCTCTCAGTCACAACGTCCTCGAAGATCACCTAAAGACAACAAAAGAGCAAGGGTGAGTCCACGAGTCAGCAAACACATCAATATACAACGAACAATAATAAATCAATAGCATTTAATAACTTTATTATCATCACAGGTCCTTCTATTAATATTCTCATGCTGTTATCTTCCCTTTGTTTAACACACATTAATCTCATTTATGAATGCAACTCTAATCTACATGTCCACATGCACTTCTTTCACAGATATACGGTATAGCATGAGTGAATGCTCGCGACAACATTCACTCTCAAGCCCGTTCCTCCATAAGGATCGGGGACCTCCTCCACTCCCGTGGAGTTGTGATCATTCATGATCACCTGCTCATATGCAAAGATGCTTATGTATGAAAAATACAAACTCCATCATATACATCATATCCAACTTTTCATCATGATTGTCAACAAAGATATAAACATACCAATCCCTTGTTTGCAATTAAATAAAATGTGGATATCGTGAGGATATGTGCACGATCTCAGGATGATGAGTCAATTGGCAATGGCGTGGTTGGTTTGCAAAATCTCGCTTTGGGTTTGCTCCAAGGTCAGTCGAGCCACAAGCGGCTCGACCGGCAGCCGGGCGGTCGATCGCTTGGTGGAGCAATCCGACCGGCCATGTTGGCGGTCCGACCGCCAAAACAAATTTGGGTTTTTGAGTCCAAAAATAGGTTGTGTAGGCAAGTGAGGAGTCTTCGGATGTGGTCCCATCATTTTGGAGCTCCAGTCAAAAGTTCTATTCGTTTGAAATTTCGAAAGGTTTGGAATTTCTCGCTTGAATTTTGGCTAAGTCCTTTGGACCGGTCCGACCGCCGTTGTGGGAGCGGTCCGATCAAGATGAATCGGTCGGACCGGCCACGTGTGGCGAGACCGGCGATCACTGGAGGTGAGCCAAGTGTTGCATTGAGTTGGTTTCAAGTGTGTTTTTATATGAACTTCAATGCTTTATTTTGTATATCGCATTGCGGAATCGTGGGTCAAGTTGTGAAGAACTTGTTCGGAAGCGATTTGTTTGTCTATTCTTTGTGCGGTGGCTTGCGGTCAGCGGCGTCAGCGGTGAGTGGATCGGGACTACGCTTGGAGAGCCGAGGTCCGAGCGATCGGGGATCTGGGTGAGGTTGTGTGACTCAAGCATGGTGCGAGAATGGACAAGATGGATCGAGCGGGTGGTTGAAGCATTTGGTTGGATCGGCGGTGCGGATATCGGTGCGAGTCTCGGGAGGTTCGATGGGATTCGGACAAGAGAGGCTTGGCGTCGATGAGAACCGATCAACCTACACGTGGTGAAGCGGCGATTGCTTCAAGAGTTATTTGTGTGGGTCCCATGTGTAAGAGACCCAAAGGGAAACCCTAGCTCTCTAGTATAAATAGGAAGGGAGAGGTGGAAAACCTAAGCAAGCATTCATTTAGCCCCTTCTTCCTTTTCTAGGGTTTGGAGGAGAGGAGAGGAGATCTAGGGTTTGGAGTGTGCTCTTTGTTGAGCTCTTGCCCTCCTTGGTGGAGAGGCTTTGTAAGCATCTATTGTGAATGAACAATCTTGTGATGCTTAATTGAAAGATCATTTGCTCCCATTGTGTTCTTCTCTCTTTTGGATGTTTTTGGTGCTTCCTTGATTCAAAGGTTCATGCTTGGTCTCTTGGCCTACTTTATCTTGCTTTGATGTGTGGGATTACTCCTAGAGTCATCTAGATCATCAAACCCCCACAAGCAAGTCTTGAATCAAGTTTTTCTCATTTCTAGGGTTTGAGCACTTCTTTGTTAAAATCTCGAGAGATCGATTCTATGAAGTGGATCTGACGGATCGTCGCTAGAAATAGGTCTCTAATATCATTAGGGAGGTGTGCTAGAAATTTGGTCAAGTTTTATTGGTTGAATCAAAAGTTGGATCAAATTTCGTTTTGGATTTGGGTGGAGTTTTTCAGTACTGGACTCTACCGGTCCGACCGGCCTTTCAACGGCGGTTCGACCGCCCGTGTATTCAGACCGCTGGTTTGCCGGGTCGAACCGCTGTCCACCGGTCCGACCGCTGGTTAGTTGCCGGTCAGACCGCTGCTTGACCGTCGGTCCGACCGCCCGTGGTAGCCGGTCAGACCGCCCGTGCCCAGTGAAGAACATTGAGTTCTTTTCTCCTTTTGTGTCGTGTGCTTGAGGGGTTTATCAAATCCAACACAAGGCTTCCGTTGTGTGCTCACTGAACTTCTTAGCTTTCATAGCTAAAGGAGTAAAGTTCGTGTTGGTTTTGATTTAGGCGAGAAAGTTTTGAAAGCGCCTATTCACCCCCCCTAGTCGCCTTTCCGGTCCTACAAGTGGTATCAGAGCCGGTTAGCTCTTTTCTATAGATCTTAACCGGTCTTTGGAGCCATGGCGACTGACAAGTACTCAACCAAGCCACACATTTTTGAGGGAGTTGACTTTGCATCTTTGGAAGGCTCGTATGCAAGCGTATATCGAGGCTCAAGGGCACGCTATTTGGCTAAAGGTGAAAAACCCTTATGTCGTGCGGTAGATGACGATCGATCACTCCGGATGTGGAGGCCAACAGAAGGCTCGAATTATTTGATCCAAGGCCTTAGTCGATCCGAGTTTGGCGTGTTGCTCACTTGCGGTCGCTCACGAGATCTGCGGACACTTTGTGATTATCACGAAGGATCCATCGCGATCAAGGAAGTGAGGCGTAACCACTCAAAAGGTTTACTCGAAGATCGAACAAAGGCCCGTGAGTCTTTGGATGAGTGTGGGAAGATTCTCTAAAATTCTTCATGATCTCCGCATTTGTTGACTTGGTATTTTTTGAGTCGAAAATGCACGCCACTTCGGGTGCTCTTGATGTGAAGGTGCAGGGTATGAAGATCACTTCCATCAATGACAACATCACATGAGTGAGCTTACCATGGATAAGCTCTACTCGAGGTTGAAGACGCATGAGATTGACTTTATCTCGCGTCTCCCAAGACAGTCGATGGCTTTAGTGGTCGACAAATCCAAGGGTTGCTCTTCCGATTCTCTTGATTGTAGCTCATCGGCTTTTCATTATCGCTTTACATTCTTTGAGTGATGAGCAACTTGAGAAATTGCCCGAGGATGACTTAGCCCTCCTTTCCACCAAATTCACAAGAGCGTACAACAAGGTGAGAAATAGGAGGAGGAGTGGACCTATCACGTGCTTGAATGTGGTGAGCCAAACCACATTCGCTCCAGTGCCCCAAGCTAAAGGGCAAGGAGGAGAAGGAGACACGAAGACATCCCGGAGAGGATGCAAAACCCAAGAAGACAAACTATCGAAGTTTGTCACCGGGTCCTTGCCGCTCTTGAGAATGTAAATATGAGCGATGTGGACTCGGAAGCGGAGGACGCGAGAGTGATTCTCGTGGCAAGAAGAAGGCGCATGACTTCACCCATGTGTTTCATGGCCAAGAACACCACGATAGCGACTCCTCCAACAATGAGGATCCTTTCTGTGATCCTCGATGAGGTATGCCCTTCTATTGCCGATATGAAAAGGGCTTTGGTGCTTGCTTTGAATGAAATTGCATAAGCAAGTAAAAATGATTAGGAAGCGAGGACATTATGATTGATAATTTGAATCTTGAAGTTGTTAGGCTTAAATCTATCAATCCTGCCGATATTTGTGATTCTGCACTAGCTTGCTTAAAGATTTGACAAGCTTGAAATCGCTCATTCCTCTGTCACAAATCAACTAAAAGATGCTCTCGATGAACTAGAATCTTTCAAGTCTAGATCCGCTTGTTTAGATGTCATTCCTCTTGATGTGATCGCCATGGAAGCTATCCCTTTAACTTGCTCTAATTGTGCTTTGCTAGAATTAAAATTGGATAGTTCCTTAAAAGAATTGCAAAAGTTTGATGCTAGTCACACATGCTCTCATTGTAAGGATAATAGGATTAAGATGCAAGAGATGATGTAAACATTGATTTACTCTAGAGTTGCATCTTGTGAAAATTGTCCCAAGCTTACAATTGAGATTGAAGCCTTAAACAAGACTCGGAAGAAAAGGCTAAAATTGAAAGATCCATGTCTTTATTGCTTCTAAAAGGTTATTGATTCTAACTCTTGTGTTTTGAATCTTTGAAGTTGAAACCATGGTTAGTCGGATACAAGAGGCTTTTAGAGTCAAGTTTAAGGAGCGATTGAGTAGGATTCAGAATCCTATTGTGTGTCTTGTGAGGCCTTCAAAGTGGAAGTGGCCCTTCTTAAGAGTAAGCGCAATGAGGTAATCAAGTCTAGCAAGTGTACTAGATGTGAGGAGTTAATGAAAGAGAATGATTACCTCAAGGTGACTCTTGAGAAATTTTCAAGTGGAAAAAGAAACTCAACATGATTCTTGATCAATCCAAGGTGAGCGTGAAAAATAGTGGTCTAGGTTTCAACCCCTAGAGCATTCCAAGAAAAACCCACCTAAGATTGCTAGAGTTGTGAAGAATGGTTTGTTTGAGCTAGAACCTCCTAAGCCATCCGGGTTGTTTTCAAATCCGGTGGTTTTGCTCAAACTCTTTACGGCAAGAAAGGTGCTTTCACTCATTCTCAGCATGCACCCTCAAAAGGTCCATACCTATTGCACCTTCCGCAAGAAAGAAGGCCATCTTGTTGAGTTACCGCTCCTGAGAGCAAAACTTGAGAGAAAAGAGAGGATGAGCGTCCTAAGATCCATTAGAGGAGTCCTTCTCCGGATGTAGTCTCTAGAGCTAGGCGACTGCTTATCGCACCACACATAGGCCTAGATTTGTAGAGAACTTTGTAGACTCTTTTGGTGGGTCTAGGCAAAGATGTTGGATTAGGACATCGTGAGGAGAGACACGGTAGCACCTAGGCAGGGGAGTATCGATCTTTTGGTAGATCGTTTGGAGAGGTCTAGGTGGTTCTCATGTGCATTCTTATGATTTTATTCTGATCATGTTTCACTATTTCTCTGCTGCTCCTAGACATCGTGCTTCTCGATCTTTGGATTCCTCGTTCATTTATCACTAACCCCATCTTCGAGGCACGGATGTTTTCTCGATTGTGCCTTTTAGGTCCGTCGTGCGAGGAAGGAGGACAAGTGGCTTGTTGACTCGGGTGTTCTCGACATATGACCGAGATTCTAGATGGTTCTCCTCCTCACACGTGCATCCGCAATGAATTGATTACATTTGGGGATGCCTCTCTGGGACCGTGGATGCAAAGGGCACTGTCGCGTCAACGACAAGTTCATGCTAAAAGACGTCGCTTTGGTAAGTAAGTGAGGTATAATCTTCTATCTGCTTCTCACCGCTTGATGAGGGTCTAGAAGTGAGGTTTAAGAGAGGTGAGTGTAGAGTTCTAGATTCCTCGGTGAGCTTGTTTTGAGATCTCCAGTTTGAGAAGATCTTCTATGCAAATTTGATATTTCTTCTGCTTTCCAGTCCTAGATGTCTGTAGCCTCGATTCTCATGACCTTGTTTTGTGGCATCGTAGACTTGGGCATATAGGTTTTGATCATTTGTCTAGAGTCGGTTGCAAGGACTTGATTAGAGGTTTGCCTAGGTGAAGGTGCCAGAGATCTTGTGTGCTCACCTCAGAGACATGGTAAGATGGTGTCCGCTTCCCACCCACCTCTTACTTTGGTAATGACTGATGGACTGTGATGACTTCTTCACTTAGATCTGATTGGTCCTTCTAGAGTTCATCACCGGTGGGAAATGGTATGTCTTTGGTGGTTGTGGATGATTACTCCGGTATTCATGGGTTTATTTTCTTGCTTCTAAGGACGAAGCATTTGGATTCTTTAAAGATTTGGTCCTTAGAATTCTTTGTTGATATACCCGGAGCTTTGAGAGCCATTAGGAGTGATAATGGGACGAGTTCAAGAATTCTTCTTTTTCTACCTTCTCAGACCGATAGGGGAATTGAGCATCAGTTTTCTTCTCCTAGAGTTCCTCAGCAGAATGGTGTTGTAGAAAGGAAGAACAGAACCCTTGTAGAGATGGCTCGGACCATGCTAGATGAGCATTCTACTCCTAGGAGATTTTGGAGGCGATCTCTCTGCTTGTTATATCTCCAATAGGGTTTTCTTGAGATCCGTGGTTGGGAAGACTTCTTATGAGCTTAGATTTGGTCATTCTCCCAAGGTCTCTCATTTCAAGATTTTTGGTTGCAAGTGCTTCATTCTTAAACATGGCAATCTTGATAAATTTGAGTCTAGATGTTTTGATGGCATATTTCTTGGATATTCTGCTCATTCTCGTGGCTATCGTGTTTTTAATGTTGATACTAACAAAATTGTTGAGACTTGCGAAGTCACTTTTGATGAGGCTAGTCCTGGTACTAGACCCGATGCTTCAGGTACACAGGTTTCTGAAACTCAAGAAAGCATCTTCGTCGATGATGATTCTGAGGATGAAGACTCAAACCATCCTCCTGCTACCTCTGAGAGGGGTGGAGAGCTCACTACTACTACTTGATGTCGGTGAGCACCGCCTCCTATCCCCACCGACGATCTGAGTGGCTCTGTTCCTACCTCCACAACTCATGGGGTAGAGGCCACTTCTGCACCAGGAGCACCTCTTCGCATTCAACGACAACATCCTCCTGAACAGATGATTGGGGATCTTCAAGAGCGAGTCACTCGCTCCAGGTTTATTTCTCCTGATTCCCATGCACATTACGCTTTTGTCGCCTTTTGAACCCCGAGATATCACCCATGCTTTATCGATGCCTCTTGGGTCAATGCCATGCATGAAGAGCTTGAAAATTTTGAAAGAAACAAAGTCCGGTTTTTAGTTGAGCGACCTTCCGATTCTCATGTTATTGGAACAAAATGGGTTTTTAAAATAAGCAAAGTGAGGATGGATTGGTTGTTCGCAATAAGGCTAGACTTGTTGCTCAAGGTTATTCCTGTGAGGGCTTAGACTTTGAGGAGACCTTTGCTCCAAGAGCTAGATTGGAGGCCATTCGCATTCTTTTAGCATTTGCAACATCCAAGGGTTTCAAGCTTTTTCAAATGGATGTTAAAAGTGCTTTCTTGAATGGCTTCATAGAAGAAGAGGTCTTTGTCAAGCAACCTCCGGGTTTGAAAATCAAAATTCCCAAACCATGTTTTTAAACTCTCTAAAGCCTGTATGGATTGAAACAAGCTCCTAGAGCTTGGTATGACAGACTTAAGAGTTTCTTGCTTGAAAATGATTTCAAAATGGGAATGGTTGATAAAACCTTGTTCACTCTCGGGCATGGCGGTGATTTCTTGTTGGTTCAAATATATGTGGATGATATTATTTTGGTGGTTCTTCTCATGCTTTGGTGTCTAGATTTTGATTCTATGAGCGGTGAATTTGAGATGAGCATGATGGGAGAATTGACATTCTTCCTTGGTCTTCAAATCAAGCAAGCGAAAGAAGGCACCTTCGTTCACGATGTAAGTATACAAAGGACCTTCTTGGCGCTTCAATATGGGAAGCGAGAGGCCAATGTCTACTCCCATTGCAACAACCACCGTCTTTGGACGGACCTCGATGAGGATGGAGAGTCGATGGATCGGAAGGAGTATCGCGATATGATTGGCTCCTCCTCTATCTTACAAATACGTCGAGCCGGACATACAATTCGCCAGTATGTCCGTGCGCTCGCTTCGAGCTTCCTCGTGCTTCTCATCGTCAAGCGATGCGCATATTCGGTACCTTCAAGATACGCTTGACTTTGGACTCGTATTCTTCTTCTTGGCTCTTTCAATTCGAGCATTTTACGATCTTGATTTCACGGTGTAGAGTTGATAGGAAGAGTACTTCTGGCACTTGTCATTTCTTGGGCACATCTCTTGTTTCTTGGTCTTCTAGAAAACAGTCTTCTGTTGCACAGTCTACAGCTGAGGCCGAGTATGTAGCTGCCGCCAGTGGCTGCTCTCAGGTTCTCTGGATTTTATCCACGCTGCGGGACTATGGGTTATCTTTGGGAAGTGTTCCTCTTTTCTGTGATAACATACGCAATTAATATTGCCAAAACCCGATGCAACATTCGAGGACTAAACACATTGACATTCGATTTCATTTTCTAAGAGACCATGTTGAGAAAGGTGATGTTGTGCTTCACTTTGTAGAGTCTGAGCAACAGCTTGCAGATATTTTCACTAAGGCTCTTGACTCTTCGCGCTTTGCTGCTTTGCGGGGAGAGTTAGGGGTTATTAGTCCTATTGGGCTGTTTTGAGGGGGAAGTTGCTCTTTTTGCATTCATTGTATCATAATGCATGTTTCAATTCATTTGTCTTGCATTGTATAATAAAATTAGTGGAGCTTTGATTATTATCCTTGTATGACTAAATTTCATCTTCTTTACCTTGTCATATCAAGTGATAGCCTGCTAGACTTCTTTTATGGCTCTTCGTGTTTGGCTTAGCTTTTGCCTTGCTAGCTTTATATCTGTGAGAAATTTGAATCAAATCATGTCTTGTTGGATCTTGTGACTAGTTTTGCTCTAGTGATCCGCTTATGATTCTCGCCATGTCTTACAAGTCGATTTGAGTCTTGAACTTTTGAGATGAAAAATGAGCTTTTATCTTCATAAGTCAAGCAAAAGAAAAGAAAAAATCTGTCTTGAAAAATGATCTCACCAATCCTTTCTCATGAGACGGCTTGCCATTGCACTAGGCATGAACTCGGGGAGTTTTGGATGACCTAGATCATTCTTTTAAGCTTATCGCTTGAGATGGTCGCGGCAAGGCTTGAGATCTAGCACAGCAAAAAAAGGGAGAAAGAAAAAGAGAAAATTTTTCCAAAAAGGGCTAAGTGCCTGAGGTTTGCTTCAAAAGAATTTTCTTAATGCTCAAAATGCCTCAATTCTTGTTTTGAGTCTCTTTTTACTTATAGACATGGCTTGACTCATTTTTGGTTGCTTTGAGTGAATCTATGATTTTGAGCAACCTTTCATGATTTCAATTACATTAATCTCGATTCTTGCTATCTTGGTTTTAGCTTTGCGTACACGTTTTGCCATGATTGAATATAGCGTCTACTCTTTATATGGCTTGGTATAATACTTGTACTGTCAACATGTATAATGGTCATGGCTCCTTTTCACTAAAGTTCAAAAATAAAGTCATTCCTTCATGCTCTTTCTTTTTCATGCATCTTGATGAATTCATTGTCAAAGGGGGAGAAAGATTGTGAAGAAAATGATGTTGGAGCTTTTGGTTTCATACTCAAGGTTTAATATAAAAGAACTTCATAAAATAAAAATTTTGAACCTTTTGAAAATTTGTGATCATAGTGAGTTAAGTCTTGTGGTTCTATTGCCTTTTCCTGATTTCATTTGCAATTGAAAATTACTCACAATGATCAAAGGTCAAATAGAAAAATTGCCTTTCATTTGGACCTAAGTGAGATTTTTGGCTACTTTAAAATTGAATCCTTGATGCTTTCATTGCCTTATCTCACTTGCCTATACTATTCTGAAGCCAGCTTGGTCGGTTCCTAGGCTTTTTGTTGCTTATGGACCAAGTTGTGCCTTTATGCGAAAACGGCGTATTTTTACTTTTCATTTCAAAAAACCACATTTTCTTGAAAATTGCCAATGTGTTCATCAAGGGGGAGATTGTGGATATCGTGAGGATATGTGCAAGATCTCAGGATGATGAGTCAATTGGCAATGGCGTTGTTGGTTTGCAAAATCTCGCGTTTCGGGTTTGCTCCAAAATTTGTCGAGGCCACAGCGGTCTGACCGGTTGTCTTGGGCGGTCGGACCGCCGTGGAAGCGATCCGACCGCCATGTTGGCGGTCCGACCGCCAAACAAATTTGGGTTTTTGAGTGGGCCAAAAATAGGTTGTGTAGGCAAGTGAGGAGTCTTCGGATGTGGTCCCATCATTTTGGAGCTCCCATCAAAAGTTCTATTCGCTTGAAATTTCGGAAGGTTTGAATTTCTCGCTTGAATTTTGGCTAAGTCCTTTGGACCGGTCCGACCGCCGTTGTGGGAGCGGTCCGATCCAAGCATGAATCGGTCGGACCGCCCTGTGGGGCGATCGGCCGCGATCACTGGAGGTGAGCCAAGTGTTGCATTGAGTTGGTTTCAAGTGTGTTTTTTTATGAACTTCAATGCTTTATTTTTGTATATCGCATTGCGGACTCGGCGTGGGTCAAGTTGTGAAGAACTTGTTCCGGAAGCGATTTGTTTGTCTATTGTCAGGCGGTGGCTTGCGAGTCAACGGCGTCAGCGGTGAGTGGATCGGGACTACGCTTGGAGAGCCGAGGTCGAGCGATCGGGGATACCGGGTGAGGTTGTGTGACTCAAGCATGGTGCGAGAATGGACAAGATGGATCGAGCGGGTGGTTCAAAGCAATTTGGTTGGATCGGCGGTGCGGATATCGGTCATGAGTCTCAGGGAGGTTCGATGGGATTCGGACAAGAGAGGCTTGGCGTCGATGAGAACCGATCAACCTACACGTGGTGAAGCAGCGATTGCTTCAAGAGTTATTTGTGTGTGGGTCCCATGTGTAAGAGACCCAAAGGGAAACCCTAGCTCTCTAGTATAAATAGGAAGGGAGAGGTGGAAAACCTAAGCAAGCATTCATTTAGCCCCTTCTTCCTTTTCTAGGGTTTGGAGGAGAGGAGAGAGATCTAGGGTTTGGAGTGTGCTCTTTGTTGAGCTCTTGCCCTCCTTGGTGGAGAGGCTTTGTAAGCATCTATTGTGAATGAACAATCTTGTGATGCTTAATTGAAAGATCATTTGCTCCCATTGTGTTCTTCTCTCTTTTGGATGTTTTGGTGCTTCCTTGATTCAAAGGTTCATGCTTGGTCTCTTGGCCTACTTTATCTTGCTTTGATGTGTGGGATTACTCCTAGAGTCATCTAGATCATCAAACCCCACAAGCAAGTCTTGAATCAAGTTTTCTCATTTCTAGGGTTTGAGCACTTCTTTGTTAAAATCTCGAGAGATCGATTCTGCGAAGTGGATCTGGACGGATCGTCGCTAGAAATAGGTCTCTAATCTCATTAGGAGGTGTGCTAGAAATTTGGTCAAGTTTTATTGGTTGAATCAAAAGTTGGATCAAATTTCGTTTTGGATTTGGGTGGAGTTTTTCATCTTCGGACTCTACCGTCCGATCGACCTTTCAACGGCGGTTCGACCGCCTGTATTCGATCATTGGTTTGCGGGTCGAACCGCTGTCCACCAATCCGACCATTGGTTAGTTGCGGTCGGACGATCACTTGACCGTCGGTCCGACCGCCCGTGGTAGCCGGTCAGACCGCCCGTGCCCAGTGAAGAACATTGAGTTCTTTTCTCCTTTTGTGTGGTGTGCTTGAGGGGTTTATCAAATGCAACACAAGGCTTCCGTTGTGTGCTCACTGAACTTCTTAGCTTTCATAGCTAAAGGAGTAAAGTTCGTGTTGGTTTTGATTTAGGCGAGAAAGTTTTGAAAGCGCCTATTCACCCCCCCTAGTCGCCTTTCCGGTCCTACATAAAATAAAAGCACAACAATAATGGTAATAGAAGATAAAGAAAACAGTGATCAATCATTGATCGCTCTCTACCATGCACTTGCCTTTACTAGTTGCGACGCACGATTTGACTAGAAGATGGCAACAAGCACGACGCCTCTCCTACATTAAATACACAAATTTCAATACAAGCTACAGCATCAAGAATAGCAATCAATCGACATCGCTCCTACACGTCCCCAAATCTACCACGCTTCTCCGGCACCGAAAAGTTACCCATTGCTGTCTTGGTACTAAAATGAACGTAACTTTTGACTAAAAAGTCCGATCACGATAAACCACCCAGTTCTGGATTCTACACAAAATTCCCCTCTTTTTCTTAGATTACAAAGTCTTCTAATTAAATCATCTAACCCTCCGTTTTTAGCCCAGAAAACCGATCTGTCAGCTTCGGGACAGCGGGTCTTACTAAATTCATAACTTTTGTTTTACCCAACCAAACTTTGAGTTCTTGTATTCTACAGAACCCTTAAACAATTATCTACATCTTTCATGTAGATCAAAAACTCTAATTAGTCTATTTACTATTTTTAATCTGCAGTCTACCAAAACAGCGCCGAAAGACGACAACCACAAAGACAGCAGTCTTCCAAAATTCATATCTCAAATTCTACTTGTCCGATTGACATGATTAAATATTCTATAGGAAGATATCGAAATTATCTACAATTAACTAGTAGATGACATTTCCAAAATGCGCCATTAAGGTACCCGAATAAATCGTTCAACAGAACAGCAGGTTAAACAGACTCATTAATCGGCCCCTCGACTAAACATTCTAAAACCTCTCCAATTAATCTCGCTTATAATCTCTAATTATCTTAGCAAAGCAGAGGGAAAACAAAATTACATATCGTTACCGATAAGAATTTAGATCGCGGCTTCTTTTCTTCTAATTTTCCTAAACTCTTTTCTTTACTGTTTTTTTTTAATTTCCTTCTCCACGTTCTTCCTCTCACCTCTGCTATTCAAACTAGCATTCATGTGCAGCACGTAGCTAACTAGTTGCGGTAGTTTATTTTACTCGGGAGCTGTTGGTGACAACTCAACTGCATGCATGCATCAAGGGAAAAATTCCACTACACACACGCACGACAGCAGCAAGCAAACCAAGAATTAGCATGTGCAGCCGAGATGTGTAATTAGACTCAAGGGCAGCAGCAGGTGTCGCTGACCGAGGGTGCTTCCACGCAGCATGACGCATAGCACACACGCACTGCCAACTAAAATGAAAACGCAGGGCGATGGAAAGCACGCACCGGCCCACGGGTAGATGGCGTCGCACAGCGGCTTCTATGCAGACGGCGCCGAAACAGCAGGAGATGGCAGGCGCAATGGGAATCAACGGCGCCGAGCGGTAATGCGGAGCCCAGGAGGCGGCAGGAGCTCACGCGCGCGGTAGTCGAAACAAGGCGCTGGCGGCGGCTGAGAAAAAACTGAGGCGGCTATTAGCGGCGCCGCACGGGAGGAATAAAAAACTAGGGTTTAGAATTTCTGATTTCTCAACCCACGATTCTCTTTTATATCTCACGCAGTCTAGCCCCTCCGTAAAAACTAGAAAATATTATATTTTCATGTACTTACTTTGTTTAATTACGCATAGGCCCTTAAGAGGTTATTACTATTATTATTATTTTCAGCATATTACATTCTACCCCCCTTAACAGAATTCGACCCCGAATTCTACTCGCCGTACTACTCAAAGAACAACTACACTGCTGAAATTAAACAACAAAATAATACGTACCAGACGTGAACAACTCCGGATACTGCTCGCGCATGCGAGACTCCAACTCCCAAGTCGCTTCTCTCTCTCTCGATGATCGTCCACAAAGACCTTGACGTATACCAACGTCTTGTGCCTCAAAGACTCGCCTCGACCTCTCTCCGTAATCGCGCCACGGACGCGACTCAATTGTGAGATCTTGCTCGATAGTCACGGCTCTAATGAAATCTTATGCTCGGGTCTCTCAAAACCTTCGGCATCGAGACGTGAAACACATTGTGAACTCCACGCATGGACTCAGGAAGGTCCAGGCGGTAAGCTAACTTCCCAATTCTTGCAATAATCGGGAATGGTCCAACATACCTCGGGCTAAGCTTCCCTTTGGTACCGAACCGAACAATACCTTTAGTGGGAGACACTCTCAAGAGCACCTAGTCACCCACCGCAAACTCCAAGTCACGCCTCCTCACATCAGCATAGCTTTTCTGTCTGCTCTGAGCTGCTAAAAGATTCTGCCTCACCATGACGACGCGCTCAACGGTCTTCTGAATCCAGTCCGGACCCAAAACTACCTTCTCTCCAACCGCATCCCAACAAAGTGGCGATCTGCACTTCCACCCATAGAGAACCTCAAATGGCGCGGCTCTAATACTGGAATGGTAACTATTATTATAAGCAAACTCTGCAAGTGGCAACTGGTCCTCCCAACTACCCTTCCAAGACAAAACGCAAGACCGCAACATATCCTCTAAAGTCTGAATAGTACGCTCTGATTGCCCATCTGTGTGTGGGTGAAACGCTGTACTAAGGCGGGGCTGTGTGCCCAATGCACTCTGCAGACTCTCCCAGAACATGGAGACAAACTTCGCGTCCCTGTCAGAAATGATGGTCTTTGGCACACCATGCAGTCTTACTATTTCACGCACATAAATAGGAGCTAGATCACTCGCTGAATTTGTCGTGCGAATAGGAATGAAGTGCGCAGACTTGCTGAATCGATCCACGACTACCCAAACTGCATCCTTCCCTCGCGGCATGCAGGTAACGCCACCACAAAGTCCATAGAGATATCATCCCAAGGCCACCGGGAACCTCCAAAGGTCGCAACAACCTGCGGGGGACGCTTGTGCTCGGCTTTCACTTGCCGACAAACACCACAAGAAGCCACATAGTTAGCAATGTCCACCTTCATTCTTTTCCACCAAAAATTCTGTTTCAAATCGCGATACATCTTAGTCTCACCAGATGAGCGATTATGGAGTGCGATGTGCCTCCCTCAAGATATCATCTTTGACCTCCGCCTTTGCGGCACGCAAAGGCGACCTTTAAACCTCAAAGCACCGTAATCGCCCATGCTAAAATCACTCTCTTTGCCCTCATCCGACGCTTCCTAACCTCCTGTAATAACCGTCACTCTGTTGTGCTTTTACGCTGCGGTCTCGAAATAGCCGACTCAAGAATCAAGCGTGTCTCAACATGTGATGTGCCCGCATAACAATAAGATATTCCCATACGATCAAAATCAGCAATGAGGCAATCTAGAGTAGCGGGAGTCGCCTTGCGACTAAGAGCATCAGCAACTACATTGGCCTACCCTGGATGATACTGAATAGTAAGATCATAGTCCTTGATCAATTCCAACCACCTCCTTTGCCTCAAATTCAGATCCTTCTGAGTGAAGATATACTTGAGACTCTTGTGATCTGTGAAAATATCACAAGGCTCGCCGTATAGATAATGCCTCCAAATCTTGAGAGCAAAGACAACCGCGACCAACTCCAAATCATGAGTGGGAGAATTCTGCTCGTGCTTCTTTAACTGCCTTGAAGCATAAGCAATTACCTTACCGTCTTGCATAAGCACACAACCAAGACCCACTCGAGACGCATCTGAAAAGACTGTGAACCGCTTCCCTAGCTCGGGAAGAGTGAGAATAGGAGAGGTCACCAACCTCTCCTTCAAAATCGTAAACCGCGCCACACTCATCACCCACTGGAATCTCACCCTTTACGAGTAAGCCGAGACATCGGTTTGGCGATGATAGAGAAATCTCGCACAAAACGCCGATAATAACCACCAATCCCAAGAAACTCCTCACCTCCTTCACATTAGTCGGCCTCTTCCAATCCACCACCGTGGAGACCTTACCAGATCAACAAAGAATGCCACGAGGGTTAATCACATGACCCAGAAAACCCACTTCTGAAATCCAGAACTCACACTTCTTCAACTTAGCATAGAACTTGTGGTCTCTCAAAGTATCTAAAACCAGCCTCAAATGACGCTCATGATCCTCATTGGTCTTGGAATAGATAAGAATGTCATCAATGAACACCACCACGAAGTCATCCAGATACTCGTGTAACATGTTGTTCATAGTCTCCATAAAAATAGCAGGTGCATTAGTCAGTCCAAAAGACATAACTTTGAATTCATAATGCCCATACCTGGTGGAGAAAGCTGTCTTCTCTACATCCTACTCACGCACCCGGATTTGATTATACCCTGACTGGAGATCGATCTTGGAGAACACTTGAGCTCCATTCAACCGATCAAATAAGTCCTCAATGCGGGGCAATGGATATTTATTCTTGATTGTGACCGCATTAAGCACACGGTAATCAACACACATGCGCCAACTCCCATCCTTCTTCTCTGTGAACAGAATAGGAGCTCCCCACGGCGATACGCTACGCCTGATCAAACCTTTAGCCAACAAATCGTCCAACTGCTTCTTCAACTCGTCCTGAAAAGGACGTGCTATCGATATGGAGACATCGAGATGGGCCGAGTACCGAACAAGATCAATGCGAAACTCCACGCCTCGCGCAGTGGCAAGCCCTAAGCTCACCGGGAACACATCCGGTAATAACTAACCACCGAATCTCCTCAATCGCGGGCCACACTCGATTTCGGCAAGAGCTAAAAGAAGCCCGATTTTCACTGCTGCGACCGGAACAATCCGACCAACATCGAAAGAGAGCGCGGGCGCACTCCTGAAAGGTCAAAGTCTCCCAGGCGGGTCTCGCATAGAGAGCGTTCTCGAAAACGAGGATATCACGGCTCGATAAGAGTGCAACCAATCCATACCCAAGATAACGTCGAGCGGCTCCATTTGAATAACTATCAAATTCGCCGTGAACTTCTCTCCATCAATGACAATAGAACACCGGGACAAGCAAGAGCTCGCAATAATTCCCCGGAGAGCTAACTAACACCGACCGAGAAATCCATCAGCATACTCAAGTTCGCTCTCTAGCAAACGCCGTCGAGACAAACGAAAAGGTAGCCCTGAATCAAAAGGACTAAAGCATCAAACGAATCCACAAGCAAAGTACTGTCACCACGTCGGACGACCAGCGGACTCATTGTGGGCATGGCGTACACTCTGTGGCGCCATGGCGAAAGAAGACGGCCGGGTGGCGAGAGCCCCAACAATCTCTTTGTGGACGGTGTAGGTAAAGCGGTCGTGCAACCTGAAGCGGTGCGAAGGTGGCGGTGCCGAGAGTACCCTCTTGGGCGCCTAAGCCAAGGAAATGGCGGTGCAGAGGAGCAATCATCATCGAAAAGATCCTCGGCAGACCCATCAAGAAGAAGATGGCACAGCTCCCACTTGATCACGCTAAGCGGGTTTACGGCGACACACCGCTCCTTGTGACCCGGTCGGTCACACCGACGGCAATCTCCGTCCAAGAGCACTCAGCAGCCACAGTGTCCATCACCGCACTTAAAGCAAAGCATACCTTACCTCGGGACAGACGAAGAGCCGAGTACTCGCAAAGGGCGAGCGCCAAGAAGAGAACGGCCTCGATCGCTTAGACTTGAAGGATCTGCGGTCCTCCTTGAATTTCTTGAAAGGGTCACCGAATGCACCCACTTCCCTCACTAGAGCTCCTCTTCCGGTCACCACCAAAGCTACCGATCCACCGAGGCTTGTCGCCTTTGTGAGTCGCATCTCCAACTCCATGCCCCTAGCTTGCTCCACAACAGAGCAGTAGTCACGGAGTGGAGTAGCTCCCAACACATGCCTAGACTCGAGAATTGAGACCCAGACGAACCTCTTGGCTTTCTGAAGATCATCGTTAAGCTCAAGGGATAAAGCGAACCAAGTTGTTGAACTCACCTCATACTTAGCAATAGACCTCTTCCCAGAGCAAAGGTCGTCAAGGCAACCTCCATCTTCTCAACAAAAGAGTAGGGGTAGAACTTTCCCTTGAACCCGATCAACAAAGTCCTCCCAAGTGATCGCCCTTGAGTGGCGGTCCTCGAAGACAACACGCCCTCCCACCAAATATCCGCTTGCCCTTCACCGAAAGGCCACAAAGCGGACCCTCGATGTGAGGACATCTCTAAAGCTCAAGCGCCTCTCCATGTAGCGCAACCAGATCCATTTGCTCGACCGGTGTGCCCGACCCATCAAACGGATCCAACCTCAACCCCATCCACTCTCGAAGTGAGAGACCTTGTGGTCGTGTCTCCATGAGAGTGATGAGTATTTGACAAGGGTTTGGCCGATCGAGTTTGGTTTGTGTGGTCGGACCATGTCGCTGCGCGATTCACGCTGCTTTCGTGAAGTCTTTCAATTCTTTGTCGGGATAATCGGATCGTCCGGCAGAAGTTATGGCTGTACGATCATAGGCGGTTGTACCGATTGGTAAATGGCGGTTGAAGAATTCCGAGAAGTTGTTTTTTCGAGTTCGGTTTTCATTGGAAATCGGAACAACCGCAGTATTGGAGCGGTTCGACCGAGTGCGGTTGATCCGCCGGTAACATGGCGGTTGTAAACCGATTATATTGTGAGGTTCGCCATTTTGGTGATTTGAGTTTTGGGATAGGTCATATCCAAGTGTGTTCATGCATATGTGTTGCATATTGCATGTTTGAGCTAACGTTAGGTCAAGTTGTGAAGAACTTGTTCCGGTTTTGTGTTTCTTTATCGTGTGGTCGCAGGACATCGGGTGGAGTCGTGGTGAGACACGGTGGACCGGACTAGGTGCGGTGGCACCGAGGTCGAACGGTCGGCATGTGTCAAAGACGACGTGGACTCGAGGTGGTTGCAGGCGTGAGACGAGGAGGCGGAAGCTTCCTGTAGGTGCGGGAGGGGCGAAATGGGAATTTCGCAAGGTCGCATGCGCGGAGCGGGCTCCGTTGGTTTTAGCGGGCGTAACGGGGTGGAGACCCGTTAGCCATGGGCTATAAATAGGATGGAGGGGGTGCTGCTCAAATCTGAACACTCCAAGGGTTTTTAGGGTTTCCTTTAGTCAAAATAGGCTTTAGAGAGTTTGTTTTGCTTTAGGCTTTAGTTGTTGAGAGTTGTTCCCTGCTTGTCCCCTTCTTTTTCTTCAAGATGGCTGAGTGTTCTTGAGTTTTGACAGTGGGAGAGGATGAGTTGAATGCTTGTAATCATTCCTCTTGTTTCAATCTTGTATCCTCTTTCTTTAGATCAATATGAGATGATGTTTATTGATTTGGTGTCCTTTTCTTTGGTGCGTGTGAGGTTTGATGCTGGACTCCTGTGCTTGGCTGTGTTTGCTGTTTTCGTTTGCTGTTCTCCACTGTGACCGATCTGTTCTTCATTTCCTCTTCTAGGGTTTTTGATGAAATTCTTGATTTCCTTGAGGATTTGGCCTAAGACTTATGCTAGCATGTCCTGAGGTTATTACTAACCTTCTTGCAAAATCTCATGAGCCAAGGTTGAGAGATTGTGGAGCATTTCGGTTTTTGCCCGGTTTGGCATCCTTCTTCGTTCAAATGCAAGAAGATAGGAACTTTGGAATGGATCTCTGAAATATTTGTTTGGAATAGGTTCCTAGTGTCTTTAGGGAGGTGTGGTTCAAATCTCGTAGAGTTTGGCCAAGCGGTTCAAAAGTTACGTCGATTTTCGTTTTGAAACCCGAGAGGTTTTTGCTGCTCGGGACAATCGGATGAACCGGCTTAACACTGTGGTTGTCTGGACTGCGGTACAACCGCCGCTTGCTCATGGTTGTATGCCGATCGTGGTACAACCGCCGCTTGCCCGTGGTTGTACCGATTGTCCCGATTTCTTGGTTCTTCCTCGTTTTTGTTTCTTTGAGCTTTGGGGGTGAGGAGTGGATTCAACATAAGACTTCCTCTCGGCTTAATCATTGATCTTCATAGCTCTCATAGCTATTGGAGTAATTTACAAGTTGAATCCATTCTTTGCGAAAAGATTAGGTGCTCCTATTCACCCCCTCTAGTCGCCTTCCGGTCCTTCAATTGGTATCGAGCGCGTTTAGCTCTTTTCAATAGATCTTAACCGGTCTCAAGAGCCGTGGCGATGGACAAGTACTCGACCAAGCCGCCCGTTTTGATGGCATCGATTACCCTTCCGAAGAGCCGAATGGAGACATACATCCGTGCCTGGGGTATGCCATCCGCGAAAGGTCAAGGTTCGATTCATTGTTCTGCCGATGAGAACATCAATGCCGGAACATGGCGATGTTGAGGCAAATGCAAAGGCTAGGAACATCATCATCCGTGGTTTGAGTCGTAGTGAGTTTGACGCATATCTCACCTCGCCGTCCGCTTACGATATCCGGGTGACCCTCGACGATACCATGAGGCACCACCTGATCAAGGCGGTTCGCCAGACCGGTTCAAACGAGAATACAACAAATTTGAGATGCTTCTTTGGTGAATCCCTAGATGAGTGCTTCATGACGTTTTCACAAGATCTTGAGCAACCTCCGGCGGTCGGTCTCACATACCCGACTCGGACAACGCTCGTCGATACTTACGGCACTCGATCTGCGTGTGTGGGAGATGAAAGTGACCACCATCAAAGACACGACAGACCTCTCGACCTTGACTCTTGATGCGGCAGTACTCACGCCTCAAGACTCACGAGATTGACGTTGTCTCGTGAGGTCGAAGTCACAATCGATGGCCCCGTCACCGATCCCGCAACTCACCGTCTCTCTTCCGAGTCCTCTTGCAATTTCTCCTTGTCGCTCTCGTGACATAGCGATGATCGCTTAGAGCGACTTGCGGATGAGCGGCTTGCCCTCCTTGCTCGTAGATTCTCCCACGCTTACAAAGGGAGGAGGGACAAAGAGAGGAGGACCGTGATTTGCTTCGAGTGTGGTGGCCCCAACCACATCCGAGCGAACCGCCCCAAGCCGAGAAGGGCAAGAACGACTACGGCGGTTCGGGCAAGAACGACTACACCGACAAGAACCGCAACAAGAAGCCTCCACTTCGGGCCTTGAGAAGAAGAAGTTCCGCAACTTTGGCAAAGCCAAGAAGCTTTTCCACCGCGTCCTCACCGCCTTGACGACCTCGACCTCGGCGAGGTGGAGGGATGGAGCGACGATGACGGACGGGTGACCAAGAGCCCAAGGATGGCGGCGACGACTTCTCCCAATGTGCTTCATGGCCCTCAAGGGCGAACTTCGGTGACAATGAAATGTATCCGACACGGACGAGGTAGATCCCACCTCTGAACAGCTCAATCATGCTTTTCTTAAGCTAGGAGGTTTTCATGCTAAAGCTAAGGCTAGGTGTCTTTGAGTTAGAGAAGGAAATAGATAGACCGTCACTAGAGATTATTGCTCTTACATCCGCTCCTTCTAGTGATGATTGTGATACATGCTCGCTTTCTTTGGTTGATATGGAGAAGTTAAGGACCTCACATGATAGTGTGTCCTCCAAACTTAATAGTGTTAAGGTGGAGAATGTTAGTCCGCTTCTTTGAGTTAGAGTTGAGTAGAATGGTCATTACCCTACTTATTCTTGATGAGACTACTTCTCCCACCTCATGTGAGGGTAAGGACATTGCTGCTAGAGGATCTTATGCCATGCTCCTTGATCTGCCCGAGTCTTGTGAAAATTGCAATAACTTGAAGATGAACTTAAAACGGGCAGATCATAAAATTGCTGAACTACAAGCTTCTTTACTTGAGCCGATTGTTTCATGCTTAAACTGTCCTAAGTTAACTGCTGAACTTGAAGCTGTCTCCAAACAGTTTCAAGATATGATTGATCATGAAAGGAAGTTGGCTAAGTTTGCTTCTAAGGACCCTGTTAGCTCACCATGCATTAAGTGTAACAAACTAAAATCTGACTTGATTGCTTTGGATGAGAAATGTGTGAAGCTAACTAAGGACCTTCTAGAGAAGCCACATTGTGTTTGCAATATGATTGTGGAGAAGGGGGAGAAGCCCCAGGGTAAGGATGAGACGCTTAGCAACGTGAACCAACTGGCTAGCAGTAGGACTGTTCCTTCAGAGTCGGCTGTGCTTGCACAAGCCATTCTTTCCTCTGCTGCTGGTTCTTCTTTTGCTCCCTTACCTTCTGCTGTCTCTTCTTCCCCCTGCTCTTCTTGCACCTCTCTCTTTCGGGAGTGTCAGTACCTTATGAACACTCTCGAGAGATTTGTAGGAGGCAAGAAGAAGCTCAATCTTATTCTAGACCAATCTAAGATCTGCAGATTTAATCAGGGTCTAGGATATGACTTCTTTGAGGGCATGAGGAAGCATCCACCTGCCGTGCTCAGACCCATAGCACCAGGTGTGATCGAGACTGAGCCCAGGACCGAGAAAGTCCATTTCAAGTCAGCGGGCTATGTCCAGGGGATTTCTGACAGTAAGGTAATTTCACATGCTGCTTCTACCTCTCAGAAGGTGAAGTATCACTGCACCTTCTGTCAGAAGGATGGACACCTCAATCGATCGATGCTTGGTAGCGCCAAGATCGTGCGTAGAGACCATGTTGAGTCTCTTAGGCGCATTCAGGGTCGGCCCCAGACCTTGAGTGCACCTAAGACCAACACGAGGTCTAGGCTTGTTTCTTCTGATGGGTTTGTGCAGCATCGAGGACTTGGTTTTTCCGAGTTTTCTGGTTTTCGTCCTCATGCTGCTTTCAGTCGTGACTTCCGCCGTCCTGAGGGTAGATCTCGTTTTCCCATCGAGATAGCTACTCGCGGCGTGTTCAAGATGTTGCGTGTGCTCGACTCGCTCCTTCAGAGCGGCGGACCCGAACACCTTCTGTCTACTCTTAGACCTTCTCGCTTTGAGTTCTGAGAGCGTAGGGTAGATAGACGTCGACCGTGCTTGACTACTTCATCCGCTCGACGTGTTATTCAAGATTGGGTGCCAAAATCATTGTTGATTTATCCCAAGATCGAGACTTTACTCTGTTTGACTCGAGTTCACGGGTAGGGAAGGAGAAGGTTTGGCTTGTAGACTCCGGTTGTTCTCGTCATATGACCGGAGACTCCCGTTGGTTCTCCTCCCTAGCCCGCGCTCCAGGTGATGAGACGATCACCTTCGGAGACGCTTCGTCTGGGCGCGTCATCGCCAAAGGTACTGTCGTGATTAATGCTTCTTTTATTCTTAAGGATGTTGCCTTGGTTAGTAAGTCTGCGGTACAATTTGCTTTCGCTTTCTCGACTTACGATGACGGTTTCGAGGTGAGCTTTAAGAAAAACAATTGCAAAATTCTTGATTCTTCGGGTAGTCTGGTTTGCGGGATTTCTCGTTATGGGAGGATCTTTCGTGCTGAGTTCTCTGAGTCTTCTGGCGATCCTCTCAGGTGTTTAGTTGCTTCTGAGTCCCGCGATCTCTCTTTCTGGCATAGGAGACTTGGTCATATTGGATTTGACCATTTGACCCGAGTTAGCGGCCACGATCTCATTCGTGGTCTGCCGAAACTCAAGATGGTCAAAGATCTTGTTTGCACTCCATGCCAAGCGCGGCAAGATGGTTGCCGCTTCTCATCCTCAGTCACAAGCATTACTATGACCGATGCACAGGACACCGCTCCACATGGACACAGCTTGGACCAAAAAAGTCTTGATCGGCAGGAGGAAGTGGTATGTTCTTGTTGTGGTCGATGACTTCTCGAGGTACTCTTGGGTGTTTTTCTTAGCCTCGAAGGATGAGACGTTTTCGCATTTCCGAGGCCTTTTCGGTAGGCTTTCTGTAGAGCTCCCAGGTGCCTTACGAGCAATCCGCAGTGACAATGGCACGGAGTTCAAGAATTCCTACTTTGAGAGTTTCTGTGGTGAGACAGGTGTAGAGCACCAGTTCTCTTCTCCATACGTCCCTCAGCAGAATGGCGTTGTGGAGAGGAAGAACCGTACCTTAGTCGAGATGGCGGGACGATGCTTGATGAGTACTCTACACCGCGGAAGTTTTGGGCTGAAGCTATAGCCACCGCGTGCCATGTCTCAAATCGAGTTTTTCTTCGGGCACACTTGCATCGCACTTCTTATGAGCTGAGATATGGGCGAAAGCCTAGCGTCTCTCATTTTCGTGTGTTTGGTTGCAAGTGTTTTGTTTTGAAGTCTGGGAACCTAGATAAGTTCGAGTCACGTTCTTGTGGCGGATCTTTCAGGTTACTCGCCTTCTTCAGCGGGCTTATAGGGTGCAGGCTGCGAGTCTAGCAAAATGGTAGAGTCTGTGAGGTGACCTTCGATGAGGCGATCAGGGACTAGGCCTGATATCTCAGGTTCGTTAGAGCAGTCCGAGACCATCTTCGTGGATGACGAGGACGAAGGAGACGATGGTTGTCTACCTGATCCTGTCCCTCACCCACTCCTTGAGGTACCATCTTCCACCGCACCTCGAGGTGATCAGCCCTTGCCTTCTGCTTCTTCTGGAGTTAGTGGCTCTGTTCCTACCTCGTCAGCTCATGAGGTAGAGGCCACTTCTTCATCTCTCCCAGGACCTCCTAGACACATCCAGAAAGCTCATCCTTCAGAGCAGATCATTGGAGACCTCTTCGAGCGTGTTACCCGCTCAAAATCTGGCTTATCTCAATTCTGTCTCCATTCTGCCTTCATTGCCTCCTTTGAGCCCAAAGATGTTTCTCATGCCTTATCTGATGAGTCATGGGTCAATGCCATGCATGAGGAGCTAGAAAATTTCGAGAGGAACAAGGTCTGGTCGCTTGTCGAGCCCCCGCGAGGTCACAATATTATTGGGACTAAGTGGGTGTTCAAGAACAAGCAGAGCGAGGATGGAGTGGTTATCCGAAACAAGGCTAGATTGGTTGCTCAGGGGTTTTCCCAGGTTGAGGGTCTAGATTTCGAGGAAACCTTTGCCCCTGTAGCTAGACTTGAAGCCATTAGAATCCTGCTTGCCTTTGCAGCTTCTAAGGGATTCAAGCTTTACCAGATGGACGTCAAGAGTGCCTTTCTCAATGGCATTATTGAGGAAGAGGTCTACGTCCGGCAGCCTCCTGGTTTCGAGAACCCCAAATACCCAAACCATGTCTTCAAGCTTTTCAAAGCATTGTATGGACTTAAGCAGGCCCCCAGGGCTTGGTATGAGAGGCTTAAGTCCTACTTGTTAAGTCATGGTTTTGAGATGGGTAAAGTTGACAAGACCTTGTTCATTCGCAGGCATGGCAGTAACTTTCTACTCGTCCAGATTTATGTGGATGATATCATCTTTGGTGGCTCTTCTCATACTCTTGTTTCTCGCCTCTCGGATGTCATGAGCTCGAGTTTGAGATGAGCATGATGGGTGAGTTGAGTTTCTTCCTTGGTTTCCAAATCAAGCGGACTCGGGAGGGTACTTTCTTCATCGAGGAAAGTACACTCGTGATCTCCTGGCGCTCGACATGAGTGATGGTAAGCTGTGTGTCGACTCCCATGGCTTCTCTGACCTATCTTGACCTGATGAGGATGGCGAGCCGTTGATCAAAAGGAGTTTCGCAGCATGATTGGCTCCTCTTGTACCTCACCGCCTCGAGACCGGACATACATTTCTCTGTGTTTGTGCGCTCGCTGTGCTTCTCCTCGCGTTTCTCACCGCCAGCGGTGAAGCGCATCTTCGCACTGCGAGCTACCATTGACTATGGTATCCGGTACTCTTCTTCATCTGTCTTTCCTTGAGAGCCTTCTGGATGCGAGACTCACCGGTCAGAGGATAGATAGGAAGAGCACTTCCGCACCGCCAATTTCTTGGCACTTCTCTTGTTTCTGGTCTTGAGGAAGCGATCCGTGTTGCACATCCACCGCAGAGGCCGAGTATGTTGTTTGCCCGATTCTTTGTAGCCAAGTGCTCTGATGGCTTCGACCTGCGGGACTTTGGGTTAGTTATCGATAGTGTTCCACTCTTTTGTGATAACACTTCGCGATTAACATTGCCAAGAACCCAGTCAAAGATTCGGACCAAGCACATCGATATCCGGTTCCACTTCCTTAGAGACCATGTAGAGAAGGGCGATATAGTGCTTCATTTGGAGAGTGACCACCGGTTGGTGACATTTTACCAAGCCTTTGGATAGTTCGAGGTTTTCACTCTGCGGGAGAGCTTGGGGTGGTTTGTCCTTATGGACTGTAGTGAGGGGAGCTTTGTGCTTTCTTGCTTTACTATTTTGATTATGCTTCGTCTCATTTACATCGCATTGCATTTTATGTGCATTGGGGTTTAGTCCTTCTAGCATAAATTAGAGTGATCTTCTCGACTAGTTGTTTAGACTCCTTGCTCTTTTCTTGTGACCTAGGGTTCTGCTCTGTTAGTCGCTTCTCTTCTCTCACTAGGTTGAGCCCACTCACCGCCAGTTCTAGCAAGGGCCGGCCGCCTTGGGTAGACATGGTACGTGTTTGCTCCTAGTAAGGTAGATTACCTGGCCTAATAGTCCTAGTGTCATATGGGGTAGATGAGAGTCGATCTAAGCCATAGTTGCCTCTATATCTTATCTATGCTTTAAGGACCGCCTACTTGTCGCTTTTCTTTTCGACTTCTCGATCTTATTGCTTTGGTTCTGTGGGGAGTTCTTTTGGGAGCTTACGAGCTTAATATTGACTTAACTCAACTTGAACTAAAAGTTGCATCTCATGTTGAGGGGAGCTGGATTCTCTTGCATTCTAGCATTCTCGCATTGTAATATAACAACATTGAGCCTTGACTATTATCCTATTATGACATGCTACAATGTTTTTACACCTTGCCATGACTTGTGCTTAGCTTGCTAAATTTATCATGACTTCATATGTGTAGACTAGCTCTTGCCATGATAAGTTAATTAAACTTGCTCAACTTAAACTAAAACTTGTCGTGTTAGCACTCGAGATTAGTCTTTCTCGAGCTATCCTTTTATGATTCATGCCATGTCAAATAGGCTGGGTAGAGTGATGAATCTATATTGAGCCTTAGAAAGAGCTGTTTTAGTCTCTTGATGATGCATGAGTTAGTACAACTTGTTAAAAAAAAATCTCTTTTGTGCGAAAAAACTGATCTCACCAATTCTTTCTCATGAGACGGCTTGCCATTGCACTGGGCATGAACTCAGGGGGAGTTTTGGATGACCTAGACCACTCTTTTAAGCTTTTGTTGCTTGGGATGGTCGTAGTGAGGCTTGAGATCTAGCACATGGCTAAAAATGCCATTTGTCAAAATTGGTTGAAGCTTAGGAAGAGGTTGTGGATGGCTCCTAGTCCAGACCTTCTTTACTAAGATAGACCTTTTATCAACTTGAATATTCATTGCAAATGAAAAATAGTTGAAATTTGGGCTTTTGACAAAAGTTGAGCCAAATGATTCATTCTTGAGCTTATAGCACTCTATTCGGACTCAATGTTAGCTTCCTTGTTACGCTTAGCTTATTGACATGGCCTGCATCATCCTTGGATATCTCTAGTTAGACTTTGCTCATTGATGACTTGACTTGCTCTCTAAATGCATTACATTTCAGATTGTCATCTATGTGGTCTAGCTGGCTTATATGTATGTTGTTATGATCTAGATAGCGTTTTATTGAGTTATGGCTTGGTGTATTACATGTTGGTCATTATGGATAATTCTCATGGCTCAAAATGTTTAAATAAACAAACTTCAGCCATTTTCATTCATTAACATGTCATATTCTCTCTATTGCATCTTGATGCGTTTATTGCCAAAAGGGGGAGAATAGAGAAGAAAAGTCTGTTGGGAACAGGTTTAGAGCTTTGAGATCAATTTGCTCTTTCAGTTGTTGCTCTAGCGTTCATACATCGACATGGTCATTAGCTTCATTTCATTCCTTGGACCATGTTGGATTTTTCAAACTCAAACTCTTCTTAAAGCTTTTTCTGAGTTTGTCAATATTCTCATCAAGGGGAGATTGAGAGACCTTGTGGTCGTGTTCCATGAGAGTGATGAGTATTTGACAAGGGTTTGGCCAATGAGTTTGGTTTGTGTGGTCGGACCATGTCGTTCTGCGCGTTCACGCGCTTTCGTGAAGTCTTTCAATTCTTTGTCGGGATAATCGGATCGTCCGTGTTATGGTGGATGACGACCGCAGGCGGTTGTACCGATTGGTAAATGGCGGTTGAAGAATTCGGAGAAGTTGTTTTTTCGAGTTCGGTTTTCATTGAAATCGGAACAACCGCAGTATTGGGCGATTCGACCGAGTGCGGTTGATCCATTGGTAACATGGCGGTTATCCGATTATATTGTGAGGTTCGCCATTTTGGTGATTTGAGTTTTGGGATAGGTCATATCCAAGTGTGTTCATGCATATGTGTTGCATATTGCATGTTTGAGCTAACGTTAGGTCAAGTTGTGAAGAACTTGTTCCGGTTTGTGTTTCTTTGTGCGTGTGGTCTGCAGGACGCCGGGTGGAGTCGTGGTGAGACACGGTGGACCGGACTAGGTGCGGTGGCACCGAGGTCGAACGGTCGGCATGTGTCAAAGACGACGTGGACTCGAGGTGGTTGCGAGGCGCAGAGACGAGGAGCGCTGAAGCTTCCCGAAGGTGCGGGAGGGGCGAAATGGGAATTTCGCAAGGTCGCACTGGCGGAGCGGGCTCGTTGGTTTTAGCGGCGTACGGGTGGAGACCCGTTAGCCATGGGCTATAAATAGGATGGAGGGTGCTGCTCAAATCTGAACACTCCAAGGGTTTTAGGGTTTCCTTTAGTCAAAATAGGCTTTAGAGAGTTTGTTTTGCTTTAGGCTTTAGTTGTTGAGAGTTGTTCCTCGCTTGTCCCCTTCTTTTCTTCAAGATGGTGAGTGTTCTTGAGTTTTGAGAGTGGGAGAGGATGAGTTGAATGCTTGTAATCATTCCTCTTGTTTCAATCTTGTATCCTCTTTCTTTAGATCAATATGAGATGATGTTTATTGATTTGGCTGTCCTTTTCTTTGGTGCGTGTGAGGTTTGATCTTTGGACTCCTGCTTGGTTTGTTTGCTTTGCTTTAGCTTCTTTGTTCTCCATCGTGACCGATCTGTTCTTCATTTCCTCTTCTAGGGTTTTGATGAAATTCTTGATTTCCTTGAGGATTTGGCCTAAGACTTATGCTAGCATGTCTGAGGTTATTACTAACCTTCTTGCAAAATCTCATGAGCCAAGGTTGAGAGATTGTGGAGCATTTCGGTTTTTGCCCGGTTTGGCATCCTTCTTCGTTCAAATGCAAGAAGATAGGAACTTTGGAATGGATCTCTGAAATATTTGTTTGGAATAGGTTCCTAGTGTCTTTAGGGAGGTGTGGTTCAAATCTCGTAGAGTTTGGCCAAGCGGTTCAAAAGTTACGTCGATTTTCGTTTTGAAACCCGAGAGGTTTTTGCCTGCTCCAGGACAATCGGATGAACCGGGCTTAACACTGTGGTTGTACTGGACTGCGGTACAACCGCCGCTTGCTCGCGGTTGTAGTCGATCGTGGTACAACCGCCGTTTGCCTGTGGTTGTACCGATTGTCCTGATTTCTTCGGTTCTTCCTCGTTTTTGTTTGCTGAGCTTTGGGGGTGAGGAGTGGATTCAACATAAGACTTCCTCTGTGCTTAATCATTGATCTTCATAGCTCTCATAGCTATTGGAGTAATTTACAAGTTGAATCCATTCTTTGCGAAAAAGATTAGGTGCTCCTATTCACCCCCCCCCTCTAGTCGCCTTTCCGGTCCTTCACGAAGTGTCATCCGCGCCTCAGGAACCGGTGGATGTGCGACAGGAGCAACAACAGATGCCGCAGCAACAGGAGCTGCCGGCGCCTGTTGACGAAGAGCACAGATCTCTCCCACCAACTCTCTCATCAAAGCGGGGGTCTCATCCTGGACCCCAACCGGAGACGGTTCAACAAAGAACCCCTCGCCTCATCGACTCATCTCACATGGGAGGTGGCTCCACGGACCGCCGCGGCCCCGACTTCCACGCATCATGCCACCACGACCACGTCCTCTACCCCTCGGCATAGCTAACAACCACAATCAACAATACACAATGAGTTCAAAGGTCAAAATAAAATCATGCATCAATAAACAACATAACGGAAGCGTAAAACTATATTCGTACCTCTCTCTAACCTACTGTGCACTAGTCTGTCAAATTTTAGGTTAGTTAACCATTAGCAAATTTTAGTTGATTTACTAAAACTAAAACAAATTTTAACTATTTTAGTTTTCCTAAGTTGTTAATCTATTCACCACGGACCTAAAGCCCGCTCTGATACCAACTGTAACACCCCAGCTCAACACTGAGCCTAGAATGCAACTAAACTACTCTTCCAAACTAATAATTATCGACACACTATAAAATTTCAGCAAGGAAAACATCAATAAACATATCCATGGACCACAAAAGAACATCTATAATTATGAATCAAGCAAGAGTAAATAAGCAAGGGGAAATATAACCAGGTAAACATCCAGGATAGCACCAACTACAGAATCCAAATCATTGAAATAAATAATCTAGCCCAAAATGTGACCTAAACTTTATTCAGCCTCTAACATGTCCAAGAGTAACCCAACATTGAATGAAAAGGTTCTTATGGCAAATGATCATGTGATTGAAGTATGGATCTAATCCATGTGCTCTACTCGCTCTCAGTCACGACGTCCTCGAAGATCACCTAAAGACAACAAAAGAGCAAGGGTGAGTCCACGACTCAGCAAACACATCAATATACAACGAACAATAATAAATCAATAGCATTTAATAACTTTATTATCATCACAGGTCCTTCTATTAATATTCTCATGCTGTTATCTTCCCTTTGTTTAACACACATTAATCTCATTTATGAATGCAACTCTAATCTACATGTCCACATGCACTTCTTTCGCGTATACCGGTATAGCATGAGTGAATGCTCGCGACAACATTCACTCTCAAGCCCGTTCCTCCATAAGGATCGGGGACCTCCTCCACTCCCGTGGAGTTGTGATCATTCATGATCACCTGCTCATATGCAAAGATGCTTATGTATGAAAAATACAAACTCCATCATATACATCATATCCAACTTTTCATCATGATTGTCAACAAAGATATAAACATACCAATCCCTTGTTTGCAATTAAATAAAATAAAAGCACAACAATAATGGTAATAGAAGATAAAGAAAACAGTGATCAATCATTGATCGCTCTCTACCATGCACTTGCCTTTACTAGTTGCGACGCACGATTTGACTAGAAGATGGCAACAAGCACGACGCCTCTCCTACATTAAATACACAAATTTCAATACAAGCTACAGCATCATGAATAGCAATCAATCGGCATCGCTCCTACACGTCCCCAAATATACCACGCTTCTCCGCACCGAAAAGTTACCCATTGCTGTCTTGGTACTAAAATGAACGTAACTTTTGACTAAAAAGTCCGATCACGACAAACCACCCAGTTCTGGATTCTACACAAAATTCCCCTCTTTTTCTTAGATTACAAAGTCTTCTAATTAAATCATCTAACCCTCCGTTTTTAGCCCAGAAAACCGATCTGTCAGCTTCGGGACAGCGGGTCTTACTAAATTCATAACTTTTGTTTTACCCAACCAAACTTTGAGTTCTTGGATTCTACAGAACCCTTAAACAATTATCTACATCTTTCATGTAGATCAAAAACTCTAATTAGTCTATTTACTATTTTTAATCTGCAGTCTACCAAAACAGCGCCGAAAGACGACAACCACAAAGACAGCAATCTTCCAAAATTCATATCTCAAATTCTACTTGTCCGATTGACATGATTAAATATTCTATAGGAAGATATCGAAATTATCTACAATTAAATAGTAGATGACATTTCCAAAATGCGCCATTAAGGTACCCGAATAAATCGTTCAACAGAAGCAGCGGGTTAAATGCACTCATTAATCGGCCCCTCGACTAAACATTCTAAAACCTCTCCAATTAATCTCGCTTATAATCTCTAATTATCTTAGCAAAGCAGAGGAAAACAAAATTACATATCGTTACCGATAAGAATTTAGATCGCGCTTCTTTTCTTCTAATTTTCCTAAACTCTTTTCTTTACTGTTTTTTTTTAATTTCCTTCTCCACGTTCTTCCTCTCACCTCTGCTATTCAAACTAGCATTCATGTGCAGCACGTAGCTAACTAGTTGTGGTAGTTTATTTTACTCGGGAGCTGTTGGTGGCAACTCAACTGCATGCATGCATCAAGGGAAAAATTCCACTACACACACGCACGACAGCAGCAAGCAAACCAAGAATTAGCATGTACAGCCGAGATGTGTAATTAGACTCAAGGGCAGCAGCAGGTGTCGCTGACCGAGGGTGCTTCCACGCAGCATGACGCATAGCACACACGCACTGCCAACTAAAAATGAAAACGCAGGGCGATGGAAAGCACGCACCGGCCCACGGGTAGATGGCGTCACACAGCGGCTTCTATGCAGACGACGCCGAAACAACAGGAGATGGCAGGCGCAATGGGAATCAACGGCGCCGAGCGGTAATGCGGAGCCCAGGAGGCGGCAGGAGCTCACGCGCGCGGTAGTCGAAACAAGGCGCTGGCGGCGGCTGAGAAAAAACTGAGGCGGCTATTAGCGGCGCCGCACGGGAGGAATAAAAAACTAGGGTTTAGAATTTCTGATTTCTCTCCCCACGATTCTCTTTTATATCTCACGCAGTCTAGCCCCTCCGTAAAAACTAGAAAATATTATATTTTCATGTACTTACTTTGTTTAATTACGCATATGCCCTTAAGAGGTTATTACTATTATTATTATTTTCAGAATATTACAACTAGCCGTTAGATTTTTAGTGCGGAACTACCGCCAACTAAATTTCGGAAGTTCCGATCTTCGGAAGTTCCGCTCAACACATAGCGGAACTACCGCACATCGAATTTTGGCTAAGTCCCCAAAATGGTGCTTCTCTGGAAAAAACGAACCGCGGATTTCGACAATGATAATCGGAAGTTCCGCTCGTAACACTCCGGAACTTCCGCACTTCGAAAATCGGCTAAGTCCCTAAACCGGCCGCTCTCTGGAAAAATCAAGCTGCTGAAAATCGGACAGTCCGGGATGCGGAACTTCCGCCGTTAAGCCGCCGGAACTTCCGATTTTCCTGACAGAAATCAGAAATGGCTTTTTCAACAACTTCAATTGCAAAACACATTTGCTAATTGACAAGCCATGCCAACAAGGGTCACAAGCAAGATTCCCAACAAGTTGCAAAACACATTTGCCAACTTTTGGAATCATACCACAAGGAAAAAGGTACATGGACTTTCACCATTTGCAAAACGCATTTGCAAACTTAAGTCACATGCTACAAGGGTTGAATGCATGAGCATCGGCTATTTGCAAAACACATTCGCAAATAATAGCTCCATGCATAGATGAGCTAGAGCAAATATAATGAGCTATCAACACATGACTAACTCAAACTACTAGTCAAGATCCCTCTTAATAGTACGGCAAACCTATATTAGCAATCCGGTCTTTCAACCAAACACCGAGACCGGTAAAAGACTAGGAACACATCCTTAGCCCTAACTAGTCATACCTTTGCCTTGCATCTTCTTGAAGCTTGATGACGCACATCAACACTTCAAGTCCGGGTCCTTGACTTTGACAATCATCAACTCATGATGATTTCTTCACTTCGGGATATTGTCTTGATCATCATCAACACATGATGATTTCTTCATCCCGATTCTTCACATGCATCAACGCATGATGCATTCCTTCACTTGACCTCCATCAACACATGATGGGTCTTCTCTTGTCTTGATGATCAACTCATGATCATCTCTTCTCGATAAGCATCAACTCATGATAAATCATTTATACCAAGCTCTTGACTTGATGATCAACTCATGATCATCCCAAGTCTTCATCATCCTGGAACATAACCTATATATCCAACTCATGGAAAATGTTAGTTCCACAATGTGATCATCATTAATTACCACACCATACCATTAACTCATAATGGTGGGACAAGATACCTCAATCTTTCCCTCTTTGGTAATTGATGATAACCACTTAAATTCTCATAAATTTAATGATGATAAATGAGAGAACAAATGAGTATATATAAACTACACAAGTTATATATACTCTAGCATGAGTATAAAAGAACTACACAAGTTCTATATACTCATAACATGAGTATATACGAACTACACAAGTTTTGTACACTCAAAGGTTTTGTTTCAACGTAAAGATCCCAAATATATGTGAAAAATGGAATATGGATCAATACTAATGAAACTACAAAGTATAGGATAAAACTCCCCCTAAATGTGTGCATACACAAGTGTGTAATAAAGTCATATGCACATATTCAAGTTTAACTTATGGTTGAGTTCAATCCTATATTTTGGATCCGAGAAATGCAACAATATATAAGATTGAGATGTCGATTGCATACCTCGTTGATTGCATACCTTGTTGTGTTTCACCCTTATATCCAAATGAGACTACATAAAGATAATACTTGATAAAAGAGTTAGTCTCATATTTGGATTTATCATTAATCACCAAAACAATCCATTAACTCATAATGGCGGGTCTAGATCTTTCAATCTCCCCCTTTTTGGTGATTGATGACAAATCCATTATCAATACCAACATTTGGATATTCATAGACATAAGAAAAGAATTTAAACTAATGAACTATGTCTATGCATCATATGAGGTGAAACATAAAGCATTAACCAAAATGCATGTGAAAATATATGCTTACACAACTAATGCATTTTCCCTCTTTTGGCATTTTTAAACAAATCAACCATCCAAATGAAGAATATTGATAAAAACATTCTCCCCCTTTTGGCATAAATCACCCAAAAAAAACACGAGATAAAACTTAGCCAAAAGGAGTATTTGCAAATCAATACCACTTGCAAAAAAATTGAGGTTGGTCACAAAAAGTATGAATTGAACTTATATGACCAAGAGGGTAATTTTGTTCTCAAGATATGAGAGGAGAAACAAAGATAGGTTACAAACCTATTGATCATAACATTCTCCCATTGTAAATCAAAACATTGAGAACCACTTGAAATGATAGTTGAAACATATTCAACTAACCTCCCCTTTTTTGAAAAGAAATTTAGATAATCTCTCATTTTAACAATTTTCACAAACTATGTTGAGAGAGATTTTTATAGAAATTTGACAGAATTTCTCTTGTAAAAAGGACATCCACGACAGGAGACAAGAAGATATAATCAACTACAAATATATTCATTCATAATCACATCTCATCCACATCTCATGCAAACATAAATCATGACATAAAAAAACATGTTCTCACACAGAGTAGCAAAAGATAGCATAGCCAAAATGAGAGTCATACAACCAAGTAGTCATAAAAGATATTACAGTTTTTGTGCATACAAGGTCTAATGACCTAAATAAATCAAACGGCTACTGCTCAGCAGGAGGGGTCTTGAGGATGATCGACTGGAGGACCAGCAGGAGGAGAGCGAAGGCGACGCCGTCCATACCGAACAGGTGGAGGAAACTGCTCTGCGAATCTGGCTGATAGCGCGTCAAGACTGGCAAAGTGGGCGCCCGATGCCTGAAGTGGTCGCCTCCTGGAAAGCTTCCAGTCTGGAAAAGGTGGCTGCCTCAAATGCATCCAGTCTAGAAGAGGTCGCTGCCTGGAAGGTATCCTGAGACGCCTTCAACTCCAACAAAGTAGCATAGATTTGATCCATGGAGGCTTGACCTTGAGGAGGAGGAGCAGCAGCAGCAGCAGCAGGTTCAGCTTGAGGTTCTTCTGCTGGAGGTCGCTGAAGATTGGCAGGAATTGGAGGACCTTCTCTTGGTTTATAGGCTTTATGCGCTGAAGGTGTAGCTCCATTATATCCAGTCGGACGAATGATCAAAGCCATAATATAAGGTGCAAAGTTTATCCGTTTGACTCGATCATTCTTTGTTCCTGCTATCTCCCTTATGATGACATCCACTACATCAAACTTTCTTCCATGCATGATGCATTCCAAAATATTCCAAACATGTCCTCTAATTGCATCATAATTCCCGCTCTTTGGTAACATGGTATGATTAATGATCCTATTTACCAAGCTGGGAATAGGAAGAAGTCCTGTTATCTTACCAGGATAAATCTCTGTGTAGTGTCATAGAATTCACCCAAGTTTGAAGAGGGAGAACTGCTCCATCATAGATTTTCTCATATCCGCCGACTCGATATCCAATGCACGTTCAAAGGCACGTTTTGAGCAAGAATATCTCACTGTCCCTGTCATCCAAGTGAGCTGAGAAAAGTCAGGGGGAATGCACATTGTGGCATAAAACTGTCGAATGATTTCATCACTGTAGTTGCATTTTATTGCCACAAAGTTATGAATCCCAGCTCGCTGAAAGAGCCTGTAGGTACCCTCATATTTAGCAAGCCCGTTGAGGTAGGACCAATTAATGTACTTGTGATCAGCAAAGGGTTTGTTTGGTCCATAGAAAAGATCATAGACTTGTCTTTGAAACTTTGTATGAAATCGAGGGTCATCACAATTTCCAGGAAGAGAATATTGATCTTTAATCCGAAGAAGAGTGTAATCGTCCGCTGTGAGTGCCTTAAGATCAATTTCAGGTTCTTCCGGTTCTCCTAACTCCTCATCAGACTCAGATTCAGACCCTTCACCTGATGCACTTTCTTCTGTTTCTGAATTTTCAGATGACTCTCTTTGATCCTCAAGTTCTTTCAATTCTTCCTCATTTCTTGAAGAAGATGCGCCGGCATCTGAATAGCTCTTCGGGACAGAAACCTTCATCCTAGGCATCTTCAAAAACAATAATGGATGAAGTGTCAAAGGATGATTCAAAAGAAAATGAAAATCTCAGGTTCTGTCAGGATAATCGGAAGCTCCGCACTTTGAACGCCGGAACTGCCGCTAGCGGAAGTTCCGCGCTTTTCAACGGCGGAAGTTCCGATTATCCTGGGCCGACTCTAGGGCAAAGATAATTTCGGATTTTTCAGTATTTTGATGGATTGAGTCCATGGATTCGATGCATATACATCATACAATACTGAATAAACCTATTTTCCCAAGAATCAACCACAGATTTCAACAACATTTCATTTTCCCCAAAATCTCAACCTAGGGTTCATGAGGGACATTGATCCAAAAGGGGTTGAGAATACCTTGAGCAAAGGAGTGATTGAACCCTGGGAAAGCAATTGATCGGATGAGATTTGAAGAAAAACCGAAGAAAGATCAAAGATCGGAGGAGGTTTTTTTCTTTTTTTTTGGAGGAGAAGAAGAGGGCTCGGGACTGAAGAGACTGCAGCTGGAGAGAGAGAGAGAGAGAAATAACGGAGGAACCGCAGGGCATTAAAGCCGCTCAGCTACCGGAAAACGGAAGTTCCGCTTTTCAAAAGCGGAAGTTCCGAACATCGGAAGTTCCGCGCCTGGAGTGCCGGAAGCTCCGATTTTCCTGACGCTTCAGAAGAGAGCTGGAAAACGGAAGCTCCGCAATTCAACAGCGGAAGTTTCGGAAAACGGAAGTTCCGCGCCTGGAAGGCCGGAAGTTCCGATTATCCTGACACTTCAGGAAAGATCTTGGAATTTGATTTTTATGCAAATGATCCCTAGTTTTGCACTCAAATAAATATCATTCAGGATCATTGTACATTAAAAAGACTAATGTCTATCCAAGAAAATAATTTTTATGAATTTAATTTTGATTTTGCAAATGAAGCCTCATTTTCATGAAATTAATCAAAACAACTCAAAGAAAACATTTTGTTGATTTTAAAGCATCCAATTTTGTGTATGAGTCATAAATACCATTTTGAACCTTTTTATATGAATAATTTTGGTTCATATGGAAAAACTCACTTAAGTGCTAGAAAGTGACCACTTAGGTCAAAGTAGGATTTTAGACGAATTTCAAAATCAAATAACCTTTTCTAGGTTGGTCTTTTGGAAATCTTTTGAATACCAAAAATGTTTAGAATAACCAACTCTAGGATTTTTCTTTTGTCAAGGTTTTTAAATTCCTTTTAGAATAGATTTTACACAAAAATCTAGTTTTGGTCAAAAACAAGATGCCATAATGTAAGATTTTGGACATAAACTCATTTTCACTTAAAATAGGTTTTTCTAAAGCCAAAACCTTTGGTAAATCTTTGAAAAGCATTTGTATACCTTTTGCAACTAGTTTTTCAAAGAATTACTAATAATTATGAAATTTTTGACTTTTGGCTAAAAGGCTTATTTTTGAAAAACAATACTAGCACTTAATTTATTTGGGCACACTTAGGGATGTGAAATACATGATAATGATTTATCACTCCCCCTTAATGTGCCACTTCAACTTGCTCAAGATATTAATAATGAGCATTATGAACATAAAGCAAGAACACCCCTTTTAATAAGATTTTCATGAAATGCAACCTACACAAGGTATAAAGGGGCTAGATACTTCAATATAAGTACTTGTTACCGTAAGGGCATTGGTTCTTGATATGAAGCGATAATCCTCAAGCTTGGCTCCAATTTGATATATGATGAAATCCATCTTTATATGAATAAGCCAAGCCTCCAATGCCTCTCCAAGTACCTATTAAGCATTTGAGCGCATTTTGGTACCCAAAACTAGGTTGGGTCCACGAATGTTAGTCACAATGGATTTGGGCACCCAAATGGCCCTAGCATTAGTTTTATGTGAACTAACTATTCTAGCAAACACATTGCCATTAATATCCTTCCTAAGCAAATATTAATCATTATAAATAATGGGCTTAGGAGTGATACCTTTGGGACAATCCTTACTCATGTGTCCCTTTTCCCGGCAATTGTAGCAAGTTCGAAGTTTGTATTCATCTTTTACCTTCTTTACTTGCTCCTTGCCGGTTCGCCTCTTCTTTGATGACAATTTCTTGTCATTCACTTTGTTTGGGCACACGGAGGCGAAGTGGCCCTTTCCATTGCATCCATGGCACTTGACATTCTTCGTGTGTCTTGCATTGTGCCTAGTCTTGCTTGTCTCCTTCTTCTTAGGAGTGAAGCCGATTCCACTCTTATCTTGCAAGCGTTTTTGCTTGCTCAATATTTCATCAAGAGTGGCCTTCCCTTTTAGGCTTCTTTCCAAGTCATTCTTCAAATTTTTGACTTGGGCCTTGAGCTCATTGTTTTCCTCTACAATGTTAGTATTGCAAGATATGGAGGAAATATGAGCATCTACTTTTGAGCAACAAGGCATATCAATCAAATCCTCACATGAGGTGGATATACTAACCTTAGATGAAATGCATGAGATAGAAGCTATACATGGCAAATCATCTAATAAATTACATTCAATGCCCATATCCACCTTAGAGCTATTTTGATTATTCAGGAGGAGAGCTTCATGTTCATCTTTTAAAACATCATAATTATTTTGAAGAGAGACATACTCTTTCTTCAAAACTTTGAATTTTAATTTCTCCTTTCCTAAATATTCATTTAGCTCTTCTAGCATATCCATCAACTCATCATATGAAGGCTCATCGTTATCATTTACTTTATTATTACCTTTAGCCATAAAACATTGAGTTGATGAGGATGGAATTGAGGACTCGTCATTGTCGGAGCTAGAAGTTGAGCATTCTTCATCCGACATCCATTCCGGTGTGCAATCGTCACTAGTCGAAATGGACAATTCATATTGATCTTGAATATATGCCCACATCTCATGAGCTCTCTTGAGATTGCATATCTTATCAAATATATCTACACTCAAAGCACTAAATAAGGCGTTAGTAGCTTGAGCGTCGAGATGTAAGCATTTCTCTTCCTCAATGGTTGGTGCAACAAAATCCAATGGAGGAGAAAAGCCTACATCTACAATCCGCCATATTTTTGGACTCATGGCCCTAAAATAACAAGACATGCGGATTTTCCATTGAGCATAATTTGTGCCATTAAATATAGGTGCTTCACCTAGGTGCACTAAATCTCTAGTCGCCATCCTTTACTCTCTAGACGGTTAAGTCTAATAAATGAGAGACCAAGCTCTGATACCACTTGTAAGATCGAGGTGGCCGACTAGAGAGGGGTGAATAGGCGGTTTTAAAAATCTATCGCGCTAAACCAATATATAAATGCGGAAGCTAATAGCGAATTGGTTTTGCACAATTAAAACCTAAATCAACTAGGCTCAACTAAGTGCACCGACAATATGAACACAATACAATATGAGCAATCATACAATATATATAAGCAATTAAAGCAAGAATGTAAATTGCTCAAAATAAAGCACAAGTAAAAACAAGATGACACGATTATGTTTTACCGTGGTGTTCGGAGACTTGCCGGTCTCCCCTAATCCACGTTGAGGTAAGCCCAACCACGTTGGACCGGCTCCTCAAATGAGCACACACCTCCGAGGTAGGTCCAACACTTGGACCGGTTCCAAACTGTGAGACCCCGGTTTATCGGGCTTGTAATGCTTAACCATCCACTTGGTCCTAGCATCACAAATCAGATAATCCGAGACTCGAGACATGTATACTTCCCAGAGTGCAGTATACACACCTCTTTACAAAGTTCATGCATCAATTCCATTCATTCACATAGAACCGAAACATAAACAACAAACCAAAAAATAACATAAATAAGGGATAGTCATTACAAAAGAGAGGCCCACCGGCCAAATGACAAATACCTAAAGAAATTTAACAGCGGAAGCAAAAGTGCCATAAGATGGCGATAAAACAAAAGAGCCAATCAGTGTGCCTTTAACCCACAAGGCAACCGACCGGACCGCCAAGCTAGTCGTCGAATCCACAAAGACAACTCATAAAAGTGAGGCCCTTGGGCTCACCTTCGCCCTCTGCAAACAAAAGCGACCTAGCAAAAGCGGGTGAGTACTTTGAATGTACTACTTAAGATATATAAGAATGATAACAGATCTATACAATAACTATATGCAAGCTTATTTAAGTGGAGCGAGTTAGGACTCAAATTTTTAAGCATAAAGCAAGTTTTATTTGCAATAATGTAATAGGTCAAAGGCAATTTTACAATCTGATTTTATTTGATAAAAACAGTAGTAATCAAGTATCAACAACGATAAAGCAGTCGGAAGTGACTAAACCATTAGTCACCACAACAATAGCATGAATTACCCATTCATGCCAACCATATCAAATTTTAATTTTTAAAAGGTTGTAGTCTAGTTCTTGCACGACTTACCAAGCATGTCCATAACCTAGGGCGAGGCTATTCGAATAGTTTTATCCTGCAGGTGTACCAATGTACCCACATGCCGGACCGCCTTTTGCCACTAGATTAAGCACACTTCCTTAGGTATGCCGCACGGCTAAGTCCTCGAGACATTTCCAATATTGTGAATTATTCACGAGCCGCCTGTATGGATAGAAACCCATACGTTGTGTCGAGTCATTGTAAAGCCTCGGTCAACTACCCGTCGCAGTAAAGCCTTGGACAACTACAATGCTCCTCGAGGTGGAGAGCCTACCGGAATCTCCACCACCGCACACCCAACACAAGAACACAAGAACACATATCATGTTTCACACAACACACACAACCCCTCCTGCGACTCGGAGATAACCCACGCCTAAAGTACTAAGTCAAGAGAGGTCTCATATCCCTCTCGCGTGGTTAGCACGCATAAGCGCAACTTAGTGACACAAGTAACTCGGTCCTTGATGACCTAGGCACCATTCCAATCACACCAACAGATCACACCAACATACCATTGTGCCCAAGTCTAAAACAATTTTATTTTCAGTTTTGACTTTACAAAGTAACAAAGCACAAATCTTTGGACATAATGGAATAATAAGTAAATGTGTGATCAAGATCATCGACTAAAATCGATGATCGCCCAATACTACTGAAACATCTAAGCATTTCTAAGCATGACATCGAAAAGATCATAAAGAGCATAATTAATTCACGGCTCTAATTCACCAAATGATATTAATAACTTATGGTTGTGGCGGGGATGACATTTTAATGGCAACAATGCATTAGGAATAGCTACCTCTAAATGTAACAAAAATAATTGGACACAAAAGCAATGCATACATATAGTTTGTAAACAAGATATTAGACTTTGAAAGTAATGGGACATTTATGATCAAACATCTTGCACCTTGCTGTGGGTCAAGGTGTTCTTGAGGATCAATAATATTATCAACGTGCTCTTCGGATCCTAACGAGAAAGCAAAAAGCAACCGATAAGAACGAATAAAATGCAAAGACCCAACAATAAACTCCCTCCAAAAATTCTGAAATTTTTACAGTAGCAAGGCCTTGATTCATAATGAATTTAGCAACAAGAACCAATTGATTTGGATTCTTAATGCCAAAGATATGACCAAAACAATTTTGCTCAGCTTTTATAAATCCAAAATGCTACTATTCATTAGCAAAATTTTCTGGAGCTATACTGAGGTTGGAAACATTTTTAACTTAAAGATGAGTTAAAAACATAACCAACAAAATTTGAATCAACCGAAAAGGATTTGAAATGAATTAGTTATGCATTTTACAAGTTATCACATTTTTCAGTTGATAAATAAATCCTCTCGGGAAATTCAGAAATTATAAATGACGTGGCCGAACCTGGGACGTTGATCTTGGATCCAACGGCCCAAGCTCCGGCGCTAACGCGCGCGCGCGCGAAACCTCAACGTCAACCGTTGGATCTAGATCCAACGGTTCCCGTGGCCCAGAGCGTTCGGTGGTCCGAACGTTCACGCGCACGCGAGCCGTCGATCTTGGATCCGACGATCCCCACGCGCGACAACAGAACGAACGCGCCACCCTACTCACCAGCCGTTAGATGAAAAACTAACGGACGAGATGCTACGGGAAGTTCGGCGGTCCGAACGTTCACTTCGATCTGCACCGTTGATCTTGGATCCAACGGATCACAGACCAAGGCGCGCGCGACGGACTCAAAACTTCGGCGCGATCCCGAGCCGCAGATCTTAGGATCGACGGTCCAAAACGACTCACGTTCAAACCATCGTCCTGTTTTCGTCCGGCAAAACGTCCGAGGAGAACGGCTCGCCGCGGCTCTCTCGCCATGGCGCGAGCAAACGCCTAAAATGAGTCCTTAATACTCTTGCGCACACAATGGTACCAACGGCGTTAGTGCGGTGGTCGAGAACAGCAAGCCGGGAGAGAACCGAGGTGAGCAAAATGACCGAAAAAAAAATGCAAGCGGCTCACCAAGCGGTCCAAGGGAGCGAGTGCCGAGCCACTAGGGACTAAAGAGGGTTACACAGGCGCAAAGGATGCACCGAGAAGAGTCGGCCGCTCGGCGAAGAAGAATGGCGATTTCGGCGAAAAGGGGGAATCAATTCAGCTCGTCCTGGACAAATTGAACCGAATTGAGTGAGGTTAAGCTTGATGAGTAGAGGAGAGCAGAGGAGCAAAGACTTGTGGAAGAAAACACCACGCACCGATTTCACCGAAGCTCCAAAACCGTCGATGGCGGTAGAGAGCTTCCCGAGAATCTGTGGCTCCAGTGGGCTTGTGAGTGCTAGCTAGAGCTGCGGTGTTGCTAAAGGAAGCTAAGGGAGAAACCAAGGAGCTTAAATAGCGGGGATGGCGAGGGCAACGGCGATAACCGCTTCGGGTCAAACCGCCGTTTGAGCTCGAGAGAGCGACGGAGCGGTTGGAGAGGGGCGCTGAGGAGGAGCACGACGAGCAATAAATCTGCAGAGAGAGCCGTTGAAAAGCGACCAGGAAGGGACGGCACGCCGCGACTTTTCTCTGCGCCGCGCCATGGCCGATCTTGACGCGGCCGGACGGAGGAAGGAGGCGACGACCGACCGTTGGATTGAAATCGAGCAGTGAAATAGATCGGTTCGATTTAAACGATTCAAACGCTCACTTCATCCTGGACCGTGCGATGCTGATCCAACGGCTCACAACTCCCGCGCCCGACTGCGTCGCGCCGGTGCGGTTAGTTGGTTCGACCGAGTCAAGTGGCTCGAGCCCGAGTCTGGTTCGAACCCGAGGAACAGTGCAAACCAGTTAGAATTTGAATTTTAGACATCTGATTTTTGGAGGAATTATTTGAGGTAGCAAACAAACTCCAAAATTTATGAAATTTTAACTAGAGCTTGCTGACAGCAGGAGGAACCTTCCATAAAATTTTCAGAGATTTTCATGCACTGCAATATTCTCCAGAAATTCCAGAAGAGAGGAAATAGGGTTGACCAATTTTGACTTGCCTCCAAAAATTATCAAATAATTTCTAAAAATCATGAGATAATTCAGAGGTGTTGCCAAGCCTCCCTAGAATTCAGGAAAAAGGTTTCCAAGGGTTTGGCAAAAGACCTTTGCCAAGGGGGGTTTTTGATTAGAGTCAACAGATAATTTAAATTGGATTTTCCATAATTCTTTTGAAAAGAATTACCAAAAATGGCCAAGTCTTCAAGATGCAAGAAAAGTTTTAATTTCTTTTGATTTTCTTACATTTGAAACACAAACCCATATTTGGGATGTTACAAAACCTCCCCCCCTTACAAAAATCTCGTCCCGAGATTTGGCTCACTCGGTAAAGAAAGATGGATAGTCTGCACGGAGACGATCTTCCCTTTCCCAAGTAGCTTCATCTTCAGAATGGTTCGACCACTGAACTTTGAGGAATCTGATGGCACGATTCCTCGTTCTTCGTTCAGTCTCTTCAAGGATCGCGACAGGTGCTTCTTGTAGGTCAAATCTTCTTGGTCATCGAGGGTTTCCAGCGAGCTTCCTCGCTTGGAACACGGAGGCACTTCTTTAGTTGGGACACATGAAAACATCATGTACCCCTCGAGTGCGGTGGCAATTCCAACTTATAGGCAATACTCATTTCTTCTCGATAACACGGTAAGGACCGACATATCGAGGAGCTAACTTGCCCTTGACGCCGAAACGCTGATGGCCCTTTAAAGGAGAGACTTTGAGATAAACAAAGTCATCAGGCTCAAAACTCAATTCACGACGACGGCGATTCGCATAGCTCTTTTGCCTGGATTGAGTGTATGCGCAAACGATCACGAATGAGCTGGACTTGGCTCTCGGCTTCATTGATCGAGTCCGACCAAAGAAAGGTCTTTCGCTTTGTCTCGAGACCAGTTCAATGGGGTTCGCACTTTCTCCGTATAAGGCCTCGAAGGTGACATGCCAAGACTGGCCTGAAAACTGTTGTTGTAGGAGAACTCGGCAAATGGCAAGCATTTCTCCCAATTCTTTCCATAGGAGAGGACACAAGCACGAAGCATGTCCTCCAACACTTGGTTGACCCTTTCGGTCTGACCATCAGTTTGGGGGTGATATGCTGTGCTAAAGGTGAGACGGGTTCCCATAGCCTCTTGCAAACTTTGCCAAAAGCGAGAGGTGAAAAGAGAACCACGATCCGAGACAATTGTCTTAGGTATCCCATGTAAGCTTACTATGCGGGCAATGTAGAGATCCGCCAAAAGACCTACACGGAGATTCATCTTGACTGGAAGGAAATGAGCCACCTTAGTTAGCCGATCTATGACAACCCAGATGGCATCATTGCCCTTGGAAGTACGAGGCAGACCGGTGATAAAGTCCATCCCGATCGAATCCCATTTCCATTCCGGAATAGGCAAAGGCTGAAGCAGTCCTGCTGGACGCTGATGCTCGGCCTTGACACGACGACATACGTCACATTCGGCAACGAACTTCGCAATTTCCCTCTTCATCCGGGTCCACCAAAATCCCTGACGGAGATCTTGATACATCTTTGTGGCACCGGGATGAATAGACAAAGGCGAATCATGGGCTTCGCGGAGGATCAAATTCCGCAATTCCATGTCCTTTGGAACCACAAGACGTTGCCCGAACCTTACAACACCATGCTCATCCTCAGAGAAGCACTTAGTTGTACCGTTCTGGACATTTTCCTTGATGTGACTTATTCCAGCATCCGATTGCTGAGCGACCTTAATCCGATCTACCAAGGTTGGTTGCACCACCAAGGCAGCGAGGGAACCATGCTCAACCAAACCTAAGTTGAGACGCTGAAATTCCTTCAGAATGGTGGGTTGGCGTTCCTGGAGCAATAAGGCATTGCAATGCGCCTTCCGACTGAGCGCATCGGCAACGACATTAGCCTTACCCGGATGGTAGTGAATACCCATGTCATAGTCCTTGATCAACTCCAACCACCTCTTTTGCCTGAGGTTCAGATCGGGTTGGGTGAACAAATACTTTAGGCTCTTGTGATCCGAATACACCATAGCGATTCCGATTAGGTAATGTCGCCAAATCTTAAGTGCATGAATCACAGCAGCTAATTCCAAGTCATGGGTAGGATAGTTGAGTTCATGAGGTCTCAATTGCCTTGATGCATAGGCCACTACCTTGCCTTCTTGCATAAGGACACAACCGAGTCCTCGACGAGAAGCATCGCAAAAGATATCGAAGCTTCGATGAATATCGGGAAGAACGAGGACGGGAGCGGTGGTCAAACGCTCCTTGAGTACTTGGAAGCTTTCCTCACAAGCATCGGACCACAAGAACTTCTTGTCCTTCTTGAGCAATTCCGTCATCGGCCAGCGATCTTGGAGAAGTTCTCGATAAAGCGGCGATAATATCCACTAAACCAAGAAAACTCCGCGCCGGTTGCGAAGTAGGTCAAACCATGAAAGAACGTCGTGACCTTGCTAGGATCAGCGGCTCGCCTCTGCTGAAAGAACATGACCCAAGAAGGCCACTTCCTTCAACCAGAATGCGCACTTGCTGAATTTTGCATACAGCTGGTGCTCACGAAGCTTGCCTAACACAATCCGCAGATGTCCATCATGTTCCTCATCGTTCTTAGAATAGATAAGAATATCATCGATGAAGACCACGACAAACTTATCCAAATACTCCATGAATACCGAATTCATGAGGTTCATGAACAAGGCGGGAGCATTGGTTAAGCCAAACGACATGACGGTATACTCATACAAGCCATAGCGAGTAGAGAAAGCCGTCTTTGGAATATCCTCAGGTCGTATCCGAACTTGATGATATCCCACCCTCAAATCAATCTTGGAGAATACTCGCGCTCCAGTTAATTGATCAAAGAGATCATCAATGCGGGGCAAAGGATACTTGTTCTTTACCGTTACCTCATTAAGCGGACGGTAATCAACACACATGCGCAAAGTATTGTCCTTCTTCTTTACGAAGATTGCTGGACAACCCCACGGAGATGAGCTAGGGCGAATGAAACCCTTTTCTTGCAGCTCATTCAGTTGCTTCTTCAACTCCACCAACTCGTTCGGTGGCATCCGATAATGCCTCTTTGAAATCGGGGCAGTACCGGGAACCAACTCAATGACAAACTCTAGGTCTCGAATTGGTGGCATCCCTGGAAGATCTTCAGGAAAGACATCAACGAAGCCACAAACTGTTGGGACTTCACCAATATCTAGAGCGGGCTTCGCTTCAAGCGCGAAGAGATGCGGGCCTAGCGACCGGTAGCGAACAGCTTAACCCGCCACGAAGGACTAGATAGAGACACACTTCTTGGCGCAATCGATTTGTCCCTTATCTTTGAGACAACCAATCCATACCAAGAATTACATCTAGACTCGCTGAATGGAGGAGAATAAGATTCGCGAAGAATCTCACTCCCTCGATCTCAATTGGGACATCCCTACACTCAGATTCAGCTCTCAACTCCGAACCCGGAGAGCGAATGAGCAACGGGACCAACAAAGGAGTAAAGAGGAGCTCACTAATAGCAAGAAAAGATTGAAATAAAAGAATGAGATGCTCTGAATCAAACAAAGCGATGAGCGTAATGAGAGTTAGCAGAAAGTGTACCCGGACGACGGCGTCGGGTGCCTCTGTGCTTCCTCACGAGATGAGGTTGGCGCGACCACTACCCACACCTTGGGTAGTAGGGACTATCTTGAGTCCCGAGAAGAACCACCTCGACCCGCGTCCTCCATTAGGACGAGGGGCGCTCTGCCTTCTTAGGGTATTGGTTCGCATAATGCCCCTTCCGCTGCGGCGAAGCAAGTGACCCGGCGGCCGGGTTGCGGGGCCACCTTGCGACTTCGCAGTGCGTGATTGGGGCACGGCATGCGAAGGACGAGGCAGTGCTAATGATCTCGGGTGTCTTTGAAGGCGGAGGACGGACCCCGAGACCGCCAACACGGTGCGGAAGAGGCGGCTGCGTTGACTTGTGGGCCTCCCACTTGCGCTATGGAATCCACAAGTGCTCTCCCGCGTCTTTCGGCGACGATGGCCTTGTCCACCAAGGCACGGAAATCTGGAAATCGGCGATGGATAGCTTGTCCCAAGCTCCTCGGACAAACCATCCTTGAACTTCTCTTGCTTGGCCTCATCGGTGGCCACCTCCTCCGAGCATAACGAGCCAAATGGTTAAACTCGTCATGTACTCCGAATCGAGAGACGTCCTTGTCCGGCGACAAGAACTCCTTCTTCTTGACCTCATCGGTAGGAAGGAATGTGACTCGACGGAAGGCGGTGCGGAACTCCTCCCAAGTGACGGTGTGGCGTCCAGTCGCATGGCGAAAGCTCTCCCACCACGACAAAGCCGCACCCTCCACCGGTGCGATGCGAACAGCGCCTTCTCGTGCTCCACATCTGCGCTATGCGAGCTTCCGCTCCACCGACGAAGCCGATCGTCTGCGTCAAGCGGTCCTCGGACACGGAGAACGTGGGGTGGGTGCGAAGAAACTCCATAAGTCCCCACGCGGTGGTGTCCACTCCTTGCCCGGATCACGAAGCACCGTAAGGGCGGAAGTGTTCTGCGCGATGGCGTCCGTAAGAACCCTCCCGTCCTCCTCTGCAGTTGCGCTCAATCGAAGAAGGACCTCGGCCATGGTCGGAGGAGGAGGAAGATCCTCGTCCGGACACCGGTCGCCTTGGCCGCTACGAAAAGGTCCGCCATCTGCTACAAGAAACTTGGGTTAAAAACTGGACCCGAAAACAAAGCCGAAATGAAGCAAAAAGCTAACGACTAGGGGAATGGAATATCACTCTAATCGAAAGCCAAAAACAACAAGTACATAACTTTAAAAAGGCTTATAAAAAGACTCCAAAAACAGCAAAGAACCATAAAACCAAAGCTCAACTTCCCAATACAACTAACCCGTATTGAATGAACGAGTAATTGTTTGAGAAGGTAAAAATCAGAAAATTAAGGTAAGATAGAACACCACTTAAGATCAAGGCTAAATCAGCAAAAATAGTGTTAGATACATAGCTAACTAGTATCACATCTTACCCTTTTAACCCCACAAGTTTTAGTTGATTATCCTCTCATTTTCTATCCCATTGGAAACCATCGAGCTTGCTGTCCGGAAATTGAGGTTGCTGTAGCGATTTTGCATCCAAGCTTCCAGTCGAAGTCTTCCATTCTAGAGACTTCAAAATCTGGCACACTTCAATTTGCCAAGCTCAGTGGTCCTATCAGAAACCATTGAGCTTGCTGTCTGGAAATTGAGGCGTGCTGTCCAGATTCCGCATCCAAGCCTCTAGTCGAAACCTTCAGTCCAGAAACTTCAAAAACCCTAAGCAATTCAATTTGCCAAACTCAGTGGTTCCCAAAACCCATTTAATCGATAACACTACCTTTGAAGGAAGAAGAGGTAAACAATTTTCAAAACTCAAATCAGAGCAAGATGAGAGGAGAAAGCTAAGATAGGTAAGGAGTAAAATATGAGAATTCCTTAAGCTTTCATAAATCATTTGATACTTTGAAAATAAGGTTTTTCAAAATATCCTAAAGACGACCCAGCTTGGGTTACTACGGTCAGTATGGCTCTGATGCCAAACCTTGTGAGACCCCGGTTTATCGGGCTTGTAATGCTTAACCATCCACTTGGTCCTAGCATCACAAATCAGATAATCCGAGACTCGAGACATGTATACTTCCAGTCACAATATACACACCTCTTTACAAAGTTCATGCATCAATTCCATTCATTCACATAGAACCGAAACATAAACAACAAACCAAAAAATAACATAAATAAGGGATAGTCATTACAAAAGAGAGGCCCACCGGCCAAATGACAAATACCTAAAGAAATTTAACAGCGGAAGCAAAAGTGCCATAAGATGGCGATAAAACAAAAGAGCCAATCAGTGTGCCTTTAACCCACAAGGCAACCGACCGGACCGCCAAGCTAGTCGTCGAATCCACAGCACAACTCGCAAAAGTGAGGCCCTTGGTGCTCACCTTCGTCCTCTGCAAACAAAAGCAGCCCAGCAAAAACTGGGTGAGTACTTTGAATGTACTCACAAGATATATAAGAATGATAACAGATCTATACAATAACTATATGCAAGCTTATTTAAGTGGAGCAGGTTAGGACTCAAATTTTTAAGCATAAAGCAAGTTTTATTTGCAATAATGTAATAGGTCAAAGGCAATTTTACAATCTGATTTTATTTGATAAAAACAGTAGTAATCAAGTATCAACAACAGTAAAACAGTCCTGGAAGTGACTAAACCATTAGTCACCACAACAATAGCATGAATTACCCATTCATGCCAACCATGTCAAATTTTAATTTTTAAAAGGTTGTAGTCTAGTTCTTGCACGACCTTACCAAGCATGTCCATAACCTAGGACGAGGCTATTCGAATAGTTTTATCCTGCAGGTGTACCAATGTACCCACACGCGGCATCGCCTTTTGCCACTAGATTAAGCACACTTCCTTAGGTATGCCGCAAGACGGCTAAGTCCTACGAGACATTTCCAATATTGTGAATTATTCACGAGCCGCCGTATGGATAGAAACCCATACGTTGTGTCGAGTCATTGTAAAGCCTCGACCAACTACCCGTCGCAGTAAAGCCTTGGACAACTACAATGCTCCTCGAGGTGGAGAGCCTACCCTAATCTCCACCACCGCACACCCAACACAAGAACACAAGAACACATATCATGTTTCACACAACACACACAACCCCCCCTGCGACTCGGAGATAACCCACGCCAAAGTACTAAGTCAAGAGAGGTCCCATATCCTCTCGCGTGGTTATACGCATAAGCGCTTGGCTTAGTGACACAAGTAACTCGGTCCTTGATGACCTAGGCACCATTCCAATCACACCAACAGATCACACCAACATACCATTGTGCCCAAGTCTAAAACAATTTTATTTTCAGTTTTTGACTTTACAAAGTAACAAAGCACAAATGCTGGACATAATGGAATAATAAGTAAATGTGTGATCAAGATCATCGACTAAAATCGATGATCGCCCAATACTACCGACATCTAAGCATTTCTAAGCATGACATCGAAAAGATCATAAAAGAGCATAATTAATTCACCGGGCTCTAATTCACCAGCGATATTAATAACTTATGGTTGTGGCAGGGGATGACATTTTAATGGCAACAATGCATTAGGAATAGCTACCTCTAAACAGAACAAAAATAATTGGACACAAAAGCAATGCATACATATAGTTTGTAAACAAGATATTAGACTTTGAAAGTAATGGGACATTTATGATCAAACATCTTGCCTGCTTGCTGTGGGTCAAGGTGTTGCTGAGGATCAATAATATTATCAACGTGCTCTTCGGATCCTAACGAGAAAGCAAAAAGCAACCGATAAGAACGAATAAAATGAAAAGACCCAACAATAAACTCCCTCCAAAAATTCTGAAATTTTTACAGTAGCAAGGCCTTGATTCATAATGAATTTAGCAACAAGAACCAATTGATTTGGATTCTTAATGCCAAAGATATGACCAAAACAATTTTGCTCAGTTTTTATAAATCCAAAATGCTACTATTCATTAGCAAAATTTTCTGGAGCTATACTGAGGTTGGAAACATTTTTAACTTAAAGATGAGTTAAAAACATAACCAACAAAATTTGAATCAACCGAAAAGGATTTGAAATGAATTAGTTATGCATTTTACAAGTTATCACATTTTTCAGTTGATAAATAAATCCTCTCGGGAAATTCAGAAATTATAAATGACGTGGCCGAACACGGGGCGTTGATCTTGGATCCAACGCCCAAGCTCGGCGCTAATCTTGCTAAAAACCTCAACGTCAACCGTTGGATCTAGATCCAACGGTTCCCGTGGCCCAGAGCGTTCGGTGGTCCGAACGTTCACGCGCACGCGAGCCGTGGATCTTGGATCCGACGATCCCCACGCGCGACAACAGAACGAACGCGCCACCCTACTCACCAGCCGTTAGATGAAAAACTAACGGACGAGATGCTACGGGAAGTTCGGCGGTCCGAACGTTCACTTCGATCTGCACCGTTGATCTTGGATCCAACGGATCACAGACCAAGGCGCGCGCGACGGACTCAAACCTTCGGCGCGATCCCGAGCCGCAGATCTTAGGATCGACGGTCCAAAATGATTCACGTTCAAACCATCGTCCTGTTTTCGTCCGGCAAAAACGTCGGAGGAGAACGGCTCGCCACGCGGCTCGCCGCCGCAAAGCGGCGAGCAAACGCCTAAAATGAGTCCTTAATACTCTTGCGCACAATGGTACCGGTGGCGTTAGGCTGCGGTGGTCGAGCAACGCCCAACAGCCGGAGAGAACCGAGGTGAGCAAAAATGACCGAAAACAAAAAATGCAAACGGCTCAGCTGCGGTCCAAGGGAGCGAGTGCCAGGCCACTAGGGACTAAAGAGGGGTTACCTGGGCGCAAAGGATGCACCGAGAAGAGTCGAAGCTGCTCGGGCGAAGAAGAATGGCGATTTCGGCCGAAAAGGGGGAAATCCGAATTCAGCTCGTCCCTGGACAAATTGAACCGAATTGAGTGAGGGTTAAGCTTCAGTGAGTAGAGGGAGAGCAGAGGGAGCAAAGACTTGTGGAAGAAAACCCCACGCACCGATTTCACCAAGCTCCAAAACCGTCAATGGCGGCCGAGAGCTTCCCGAGAATCTGTGGCTCCAGCGGGCTTGTGAGTGCTTGCTAGAGCTGCGGTGTTGCTAAAGGAAGCTAAGGGAGAAACCAAGGAGCTTAAATAGCTGGGGATGGCAGAGGGCAACGGCGATAACCCGCTCGGGTCAAACCGGCCGTTTGAGCGCGAGAGAGCGACGGGAGCGGTTGGAGAGGGGACGCCTGAGGGAGGAGCACGACGAGCAATAAATGCGCGCAGAGAGAGCCGTTAAAAGCGATCGGGAAGGGCGGCGCACGCCGCGACTTTTCTCTGCGCGCGCCATGGCCGATCTTGACGCTACGAGCCGGACGGAGGAAGGAGACGACGCACTGACCGTTGGATTGAAATCGAACGGCTGAAATAGATCGGTTCGATTTAAACGATTCAAACGCTCACTTCATCCTGGACCGTGCGATGCTGATCCAACGGCTCACAACTCCCGCGCCCGACTGCGTCATGGCGGTCGGAATTAGTTGGTTCGACCGAGTCAAGTGGCTCGAGCCCGAGTCTGGTTCGAACCCGAGGAACAGTGCAAACCAGTTAGAATTTGAATTTTAGACATCTGATTTTTGGAGGAATTATTTGAGGTAGCAAACAAACTCCAAAATTTATGAAATTTTAACTGGAGCTTGCTGACAGCAGGAGGAACCTTCCATAAAATTTTCAGAGATTTTCATGCACTGAAATATTCTCCAAAAATTCCAGAAGAGAGGAAATAGGGTTGACCAATTTTGACTTGCCTCCAAAAATTATCAAATAATTTCTAAAAATCATGAGATAATTCAGAGGTGTTGCCAAGCCTCCCTAGAATTCAGGAAAAAGGTTTCCAAGGGTTTGGCAAAAGACCTTTGCCAAGGGGGGTTTTTGATTAGAGTCAACAGATAATTTAAATTGGATTTTCCATAATTCTTTTGAAAAGAATTACCAAAAATGGCCAAGTCTTCAAGATGCAAGAAAAGTTTTAATTTCTTTTGATTTTCTTACATTTGAAACACAAACCCATATTTGAGATGTTACACAAACCGAACCAACACCTCGCTCAACTATGGTTGCTCTTCCTCCACTCCGGAGATGGTGAGCACCAAACCACTCACAAACACGCCGGGTCTTCTCACAAGCTTCTTGAGAAGATCACCGCGCACGACGCCTCCACGCCGTCTAGGTGTCGGCAAACACCAAGAGTAACAAATCCGAACTTTCACTTGAACTAATCAAGTGTCAACGCTCACGTGGATACACAATCCACTACCTAAGGCAACACATGCACTTAGGGTTTACTCTCCAAGCTCACCAAGTGCAACACATGCACATAAGAGAGGAGATGCTTGCTCTTAGCTCAAGAGGCTCAAAGGATGTTCACAAATATCACCAGCAACATCAGCAACCTCTCCCAACCGGCCAAGGTGGCTATATATAGCCCACACATAAAAACTAGCCGTTGGGAGACAAACCCCTGAAAAATCAGGGAAATCGGAAGTTCCGCCGTGCAAAGGCCGGAACTACCGCATGAGAGAGAAAAGCACCGCAACGGCTATGTCAGACGAGAAACTAGCCGTTAGATTTTTAGTGCGGAACTACCGCCAACTAAATTTCGGAAGTTCCGATCATCGGAAGTTCCGCTCAACACATAGCGGAACTACCGCACATCGAATTTTGGCTAAGTCCCCAAAATGGTGCTTCTCTGGAAAAAAACGAACCGCCGGATTTCGGAGCAACCGATAATCGGAAGTTCCGCTCGTAACACTCCGGAACTTCCGCACTTCGAAAATCGGCTAAGTCCCTAAACCGGCCGCTCTCTGGAAAAATCAAGCTGCTGAAAATCGGACAGTCCGGGATGCGGAACTTCCGCCGTTAAGCCGCCGGAACTTCCGATTTTCCTGACAGAAATCAGAAATGGCTTTTTCAACAACTTCAATTGCAAAACACATTTGCTAATTGACAAGCCATGCCAACAAGGGTCACAAGCAAGATTCCCAACAAGTTGCAAAACACATTTGCCAACTTTTGGAATCATACCACAAGGAAAAAGGTACATGGACTTTCACCATTTGCAAAACGCATTTGCAAACTTAAGTCACATGCTACAAGGGTTGAATGCATGAGCATCGGCTATTTGCAAAACACATTCGCAAATAATAGCTCCATGCATAGATGAGCTAGAGCAAATATAATGAGCTATCAACACATGACTAACTCAAACTACTAGTCAAGATCCCTCTTAATAGTACGGTAAACCTATATTAGCAATCCGGTCTTTCAACCAAACACCGAGACCGGTAAAAGACTAGGAACACATCCTTAGCCCTAGCTAGTCATACCTTTGCCTTGCATCTTCTTGAAGCTTGATGACGCACATCAACACTTCAAGTCCGGGTCCTTGACTTTGACAATCATCAACTCATGATGATTTCTTCACTTCGGGATATTGTCTTGATCATCAGCAACACATGATGATTTCTTCATCCCGATTCTTCACATGCATCAACGCATGATGCATTCCTTCACTTGACCTCCATCAACACATGATGGGTCTTCTCTTGTCTTGATGATCAACTCATGATCATCTCTTCTCGATAAGCATCAACTCATGATACATCATTTATACCAAGCTCTTGACTTGATGATCAACTCATGATCATCCCAAGTCTTCATCATCCTGGAACATAACCTATATATCCAACTCATGGAAAATGTTAGTTCCACAATGTGATCATCATTAATTACCACACCATACCATTAACTCATAATGGTGGGACAAGATACCTCAATCTTTCCCTCTTTGGTAATTGATGATAACCACTTAAATTCTCATAAATTTAATGATGATAAATGAGAGAACAAATGAGTATATATAAACTACACAAGTTATATATACTCTAGCATGAGTATACAAGAACTACACAAGTTCTATATACTCATAACATGAGTATATACGAACTACACAAGTTTTGTACACTCAAAGGTTTTGTTTCAACGTAAAGATCCCAAATATATGTGGAAAATGGAATATGGATCAATACTAATGAAACTACAAAGTATAGGATAAAACTCCCCCTAAATGTGTGCATACACAAGTGTGTAATAAAGTCATATGCACATATTCAAGTTTAACTTATGGTTGAGTTCAATCCTATATTTTGGATCCGAGAAATGCAACAATATATAAGATTGAGATGTCGATTGCATACCTCGTTGATTGCATACCTCGTTGTGTTTCACCCTTATATCCAAATGAGACTACATAAAGATAATACTTGATAAAAGAGTTAGTCTCATATTTGGATTTGTCATTAATCACCAAAACAATCCATTAACTCATAATGGCGGGTCTAGATCTTTCAACCTTCCCCTTTGATACGAAAGCACACAACATGCTCAAAATCGAACTCTTCATCTAACAGGAGACACCTCCTTTAGACAAGAGTGCACAACAGAACTGATTCTTAAACCACTGACGCACAAAGAGGATCCAACTCTCCACCAAAAGGGTTAAGTCTCAAATTTGACAATTTATCACGCAAACAAATCTATTTTCTAAATAGGCAGGTTACGAAGGAACACCACGACAACCAAAGGAGAAATCACTCGAATGCCCAAACCAAATACTTCTTTTGGTTTGTCTGAATTGGAAAGAATCAAACATGCCAACACAGTGCCAACTCAAATTGCAGCAAACACCAGTCAACATCACAAAACTCAAACGAGAACCAAGATAACGCCCCACTATCCGGAAACATCATTTTCTTGATTTCTCTCTTTTAGGACTAGAACTTCTCTCGAACCTTGGGATTCGAATTCATCGCATACCACGCGAGCTTAAACCTCTTAATTAAACATCCTCAAATTATGCTCAAACTGAAATACATCACCCACACCATTGTGGAGAGGCTCTATCGAATCCACTGAATACTCTAGGTAACTCATTCTACTAACAAAATCGATTTGATAGAAGACACCCAAAGCACCTCAAAATGGATCCCACGCAATCCCATCACCTCTAACTTTCAAGAATAACAACTCAGAATCCTTAGTACACACGCTCATATACTACATCAGAAGGGTTCTATCAATGATCATTCTCTCGCTCAGAAACACCATAATATATTTTCTCTACACACAATCATTGGGTGACCAAAGGTCTAGAATAAAAATACAAAGCCCAAATTTAACCTCCAAGACCTCTACAATGAACTTCTCTTATGAAAGATAGAAAAAAAATCATCATATTAAATCTCTAACATTCCCATAATTCTAACATACTCACTCATTGACATCATCAAGAATCACCCACACAATCTCGCGATACTATCCAATTGTGTTACTCTATAAAATTGATCAAGGTTTCCATACCTTCGATAATCCCTAACATTTCAACATGAACTAAGGTTATGGAATTACACTATACCATAGATTCTACTTAGTCGTAACACTATTAAATTTTTACTTCAAGGCCATACATTCCCTTGGAATCAAAATTCCTCCAAGAGGTACAGGTCATAACCAATTCATCTTCTACTACTCCTCCAATAGCTTGGTAGCAAAAATATCACCGCTAAAATTATTTAACCACCACCAAACGATTTGCAATTTACGCCTTGTAAAATTTTGCAACACAAAGCTGTGGGTCCTTTCAAAAGAAAGAGGCGAACAAGGACATGTTTCACACACAGAAAACGCGTTGCTCTGACGGCTAGCACGAAACCAAAAATAATAATTTGATAATGATGATCTTGGAAAACAAAAGTTGAGTTCACAGATGAGGGCACACATCCCTCAAAAAGGGAATAGCAAATAACAACCAATAAGAAAATGACATCGCGATTGAAACTCGACATCTCTTGTGCAGAAAGAGCAGAAAGTTTAGGCACAATTCAAATAACCATTGGTTATACAATTTGACTCCAATTCTCAAATACTTCTACTGCACTCTTTCCTTTAACACTAAAATTAAACCTATTGACAATAACAATACTTTGCCACAACGAACAGTCTTTAGTCCAAATCACAAGAAATAGTTAAGAAACAATAAAATTCTTCAACACGACATATTTGCTCGGAATAGTTCAACTATCAATGAAACATGAGATCCAAATGATCTCAGTCACAAAACTCGAAACATTTTCAATTAAGGAATATCACGAAAAGCAAGCAAATTTCTTTCTCTTCTCAAAGGAATCAACATAATAATTCTCTTTGATTGCAACCTCACGTTGCGAACTCAGACCAAAGAGCCTTTAAGATTAAATCACACGAATTTCTTAAGAAGCAATAGGACATTCCAATACATCATTTTATTTAAAATAATTTCAGTTACAACATAATTCATGAGCTCCCAAAAGATTATGAAAGCAAAACCTGAAATATCCTCATTTAAGCAATATCACAATAGGTGATCAAATTACTACGAGAATTAACATCGATCTCTCATAACACCACAAAACCTTACAAAGGGTTTCGACACTTTATTTTTCAAAGAAAAGGTTCTAAACTCCAACATACCAAACGGATAACCAGGTTACCTTGATCAACAAGAAAGATTGAATTCTCATGAAAGAGAACAATCTTGTAAATCACAACGTTTACAAGTAGCAAAGATAGCTCAACAGTCGAAAAGACATTAGTTGTTCTAAAAAACAATTAGGGACCAATGGAAACCCATAGCCAACCATTTTGTTTGATTACAATCTCTGACTTAATCACAACAAGGTACCACCAAAAGGGTTTTAACACTTTTCTTCAGAAAAGAGATGCATTAAACTTCAACACGCGGAATGATTCAAAAGAAATACATGGAGCCTAAGCTTTCTCATGTTAACGAACTTCCAATAGAAAACTATCATTATCCAAACTATCAGACGAGTAAATGAGTCGCTCTTTTCCAATGAGAAGGAAGGAACAACCATGGAAATATCAATATTACCAATTGACGAAGATCACTAGTAGTAAAAACAACTCAACAGTCGAAAAAACAATAATTATTTTAGAGAACCATTAAAGACCCATTGAAACTCATCAACTACCATGAACCATGAACCCAAGAGAAATTCATCAACCACCACCGGACAAGAATTTGGCAAATTCAGAAATCAAAGAAGAGAACAACTTTCTAAAGCAACTCACGCTCAACACCTGGAACTATGGTACTCGGGGTAACTACTCCCCTAATCACCTACCACGAACGATGGTGTAACCTGGTGAATCCCAGAGTAACAGCCACGACCTCAACTTCTTAACACACGTTATCAACACGCATAACCAATGTAATCAATTATGAATATATAGGATCATCTCATGACAATCATAGAATAAATTCATAGATATAGCATATCACATCATATCATAGGTTAACAATAACATAGCACAAAATAATTCAACAACGGCTCATTAATCGAGTCACATCAATGGAAATGCGAAGCAATGAATTACCCAACCCTCCTCATGCACAGTGTGTCAATTTTAAGATGGTTGATTTAACCACGGACCTAAAGCCCGCTCTGATACCAACTGTAACACCCTGACCCAAAATCGGCTCAATGGTCAGCCCACTATGGGGCGGACTCACGCACACATAGCACCTCACTTACACTTTCGTCCTCGCTTCGTGTAAAAGGGTTAACCCGGAGGTACTACGTTTGGATCCAACAGGCATTATATACTACTACAACTCACTTGAGACAAGCAATGTGGAACTAATCCCACCACACAACTTCTTATGGGCCACACTACGAGTAGGCCGGGGTATTACAACTTGAGAGCATTAGAAGCGAACAATATCACAAAGACATCTTTTCGCATTAGAAAAAGAAACTTTTCTTGCATTGATATGTATATAATTATGTCACCATCAAAGATGATTGTGCCTAACAAAGAGAACCAGTGAGAGCAATCATACATCGGAATATGCAAGTACATAAGAAAGAATTGTTATGATTTGTCAGATGCAGGACTTAAGCTTACATCACCAGAATAAAAAACCTAATCAATATACAGAAAGTTTGCTGCACTCCGTAGTGTTTAAGCAGCCATATGCTTAGAGTCTTAATATTATACAACTAAGACCTTCAGTACACAGATTACACTTGCTGGGTAAGTAACAGAAAAAAAAGAAAAAAAAATATCCAATTCCAATCCGAAAAACAAATAATATCAATGAGCATATCGATTGAGCAAGTATATCTTAACTGTGTCAAGATACCAAATCCATCGCCAATCACAAGAGGTGGAACCCCAATAGTTGTTGTTTCAAGAATGGCGTCGTTTACTCTGTTGCGGATCCTCTCAATCTCGATAGAACTAAGTTGAAATTCATCATACACAATTAATGGATGGACCGCCAAAAAGCTGCAATGTGATAAATGAGTCGTGTGTAAGTAATATATGTAAATATTAACGAGTAGAAGCTTAAGTTCTCCTCGAACAGAAATGAGCAAGAAAATGTATAGTTTCCTGAATGACTCGTAAACTAATACTGCAATAATGAGCTATAATTTCTACAGAACTTTTACTTCACGGGTTTTTAAACCTTGAAATGTAATGAACAGTCAGAAAAGCAAGTATCGACTAATTCAGTTTTCAACTTGTCTGATATGATCAGTAGTTCATATTGCAGTACACTTCAGATTTCAAAAAGAATGCCACAGAGGTAGAAAACGGGGAAGAGCTCCAAGAACAATAAGGTTATGAAATACAGAATAAGGATGCCATTACCAACAGTATGCATCATTTACTACATAGCGCAACCAATGAACCTTAAGAGTAGAGATTCCAACCCAATGAACATGTTTTAAAAAAAAGGTTGCCAAAACACTGCTGAAACTAAGACATAGAGGAAAAGTCTAATGTGCAACGAAGGTAACACCATCGTTATTTTACACAAACAATTAATAAATGAAGTAACTTAGGACAACTAATAATGGTACTATTCAACAAAAATCACCAACAAAGTTATATATAGCATACTGTGGATATCGTGGGGATATGTGCATGATCTTAGAGTAATGAGTCAATTGGCAATGGCGTTGTTGGTTTGACGAATCTCGCGTTTTCGGAAAACTTCAGTGCTGTCAGGTCATTGGCGGTCCGACCGGCCAAGCCGCCGGTCAGACCGGCCGTGTGGCAGTCCGACCGACAATGCTTGCCGGTCTGACCGGCCACAGTTTATGATGGAGTTTGGGGTTAGACCAAAAATAGGTTGTGTAGGCATGAGAGGGGAGTCTCCTGGATGTGGTCACATATTTTTTGGAGCTCCCAGTCAAAAGTTCTATCCAGTTGAAAATTCCAGAGAGGTTGCGGTTTTCCGAGTTGAAATTTGGCTAAGTCTTTTGGGGCGGTCAGACTGCCGTTATGGAATCGGTCCGACCGCTGGGAAATTGGTCCGACCGGCTTGGTAGGGCGGTCAGACCGGCTTCCACTTGGACTTCGGCCATTTTGGCATTGTTGTGTTTCGTTGTGTTTAATGCATGAGTTTCAATGCTTTATTGTTGCATATTGCGTTGTTGAGCTAATGTGGGTCAAGTTGTGAAGAACTTATTCCCGGAGATGATTTTTTTTGTCTATTGCTGTGCAGGTGGCTTGCAGGTCAACGACGTCAACGGTGAGGTGTATCGGGACTAAACTTGGAGAGCTGAGGTCCAGAACGATCATGGATGCTGGGTGAGGTCGTGTGACTCAAGCATGGTGCAGAATGGACAAGATGGATCGAACGGGCAGTTCGTTGCAGCTGGTTGGATCAAGCGGTGCGGGGGTCGGTGTAAGTGCCTTGGAGGTTCCGATCGGATTCGGATGGGAGAGACTTGCCGACATGATGAGAGCCGCTGATCAACCTACACGTGGTGAAGCAGGCGATTGCTTCAACAGATTTGTGTGTGTGTGGGTCCCATTTGTGTTGGGACTTAATGGGAGCCCATGAGAGAAACCCTAGCCTCTCCTGTAAATAGAAGAGGGGAGATGGAAAGAACCCCCCAAGCACTTAAGCATTCATTTAGAAACACTTCAACTTTTCTAGTGTTAGGGTTTGGAGAGGAGAGGAGAGGAGAAGAAATTTGTGTGTGCTCTTGGATTGAGCTCTTGTCCTCCTTGAGGGAGTGGCTTTGTAAGCAACATCTTGAATCAATCAATCTATTGATGTTTGCTCAAGGGTGAAGTCTCATTTGCCTTCTTCTCTCTTTTGATGATTTTGGTGCTTCCTTGATCCGGGTGTTTATGCTTGGTCTTTTGACCGATTTTACCTTGCTATGATGTGTGGGAATACTCCTAGAATCATCTAGATCATCAATCCCCCACAAGCAAGTTTTGGATCAAGATTTTTATATTTCTAGGTTTTGAACATTTCTTTCGTAAAACCTTAAGAGATCGATTCTTTGAAGTGGATCTAGACGATCGTTGCTAGAAATAGGTCATAGATATCCTTATGTAGGTGTGCTCTAAATTTGGTCAAGTTTCATTGGTTGAATCAAAAGTTGGACCAATTTTCGTTTTGGATTTGGGCTTTGTGCACTACCTCTGGACTAATTCGGTCTGACCGATTTCTCAGCGCCGGTCCGACCGCTCGATAATCAGACCGCCAATTGAGCGCCGGTCCGACCGCCAGCACGATCACACCTTGACCAACACGGTCCGACCGGCCCAGTGAGATCAATTCTCCATTATTGAGTCTTGTGGTTAAGGGGGTAATCGAATTCAGCACAAGGCTTCCTCTGTGCATTTACTGATCTTCTTAGCTTTCATAGCTAAAGGAGAAAAGTGCGTGTTGAATTTTATTAAGGTGAAAAATCAAGAAAGCGCCTATTCACCCCCTCTAGTCACCTTTACGGTCCTACAAGTGGTATCAGAGCCCGGTTAGCTCTTCTCATAGATCTTAACCGGTCTTTGGAGCCATGGCGACTGACAAGTATTCAACCAAACCACATATTTTTGATGGAGTTTATTTTACTTATTGGAAGGCTCGAATGCAGGCCTACATCGAGGCTCAAGGGCACACAATTTGGCTTAAGGTAAAAAATCCTTATGCCGTGCCAGCCGATGACGATGTGATCACTCCAGATGTGGAGACCAACAGCAATGCTCGGAATTTTTTGAACCAAGGCCTTAGTCGATCGGAGTTTGAGTGTGTTGCTCATTTGCGGTCTGCTCATGAGATCTGGCGGACTCTCTGTGATTATCACGAGGGCTCTACTGCGATCAAGGAAGTGAGACAGAACCAGCTCAAGAAAATTTACTCCAAGATCGAGCAAAGGCCAGGTGAGTCTTTAGATGAGCTGTGGGGAAGATTTTCTAAGATTCTTCATGATCTCCGCGCTGCTGACCTCGTCTTCACTGAGTCAGAAAATGCACGCCAGCTTTTGGGTGCTCTTGATGTGAAGGTCTGGGGAATGAAGATCACTTCCATCAATGACAACACTGTCATGAGTGAGCTTACCATGGATAAGCTATACTCGAGGTTGAAGACGCATGAGATTGATTTTATCTCGCGTCTCTCCAAGACAGAGTCGATGGCTTTAGTGGTCGACCAATCTAAGGGTAGTTTTTCTGATTCTTTGGATGTTAGCTCATCGGGTTTTTCTTTATCAGCTTTGCATTCTTTGAGCGATGAGCAACTTAAGAAACTACCTAAAGATGATTTAGCCATCCAATCCACGAAATTCACGAGAGCATACAACAAGGTGAGGAACAGGAGGAGAGGTGGCCCTATCACTTGCTTTGAATATGGTGAGCCAAACCACATTCGCTCTAGGTGCCCCAAGCTGAAGGGCAAGGAGGAGAAGGAGACACAAAGACATCCTCAAGCGAGGGATGCTAAACCCAAGAAGACAAACTATCGCAAGTTTGTCAGCCGGATCCTTGCCACTCTAGAGAATGTGAACATGAGCGATGTGGACTCGGAGACGGAGGACGACGAGAGTGACTCCTGTGGCAAGAAGAAGGCCCACGACTTCACAGGCATGTGTTTCATGGCCAAGAACAGCCACGACACTGACTCCTCCAATGACAAGGATCCTTTCAGCGATCCCGATGAGGTATGCCCTTCGCTTGCTGATATGAAAAGGGTTTTGGTGCTTGCTGAATAGAAATTGCATAAGCAAGCTAAAATAATTAAGAAATAGGACACTATGATTGATAATTTGAACCTAGAAGTTGTTAGACTCAAATCCATTAATCCTGATGATGTGTGTGATTCCTGCTCTAACTTGCTTAAAGAATTGACAAGCTTAAAATCTGCTCATTCCTCTGTAGTGAATCAATTGAAAGATATTCTTGATGAACTAGAATCTCTCAAGTCTAGTTCTGTTTGCATAGATGTCATTTCTCTTGATGTGACTGCATTGGATGCTATTCCTTTAACATGCTCAAATTGTGCTTTGTTTGAATTAAAATTGGATAGCGCCTTGAAAGAATTGCAAAAATTTGATGCTAGTCACACTTGATCTCATTGTAAGAATAATAGGATTAAAATACAAGAGATGACAGGAATGGTTGTCTACTCTAGCTCTGCTTCATGTGAAAATTATCCTAAGCTCACAATTGAGATTGAAGCTCTAAACAAGACTCTAGAAGAAAAAGCTAAAATTGAAAAATCCATGTCTTTTACTGCTTCTAAGAAAGTTATTGACTCTACCTCTTGTGTTTTGAATGCTGAAGTTGAAACCATTGTTGGTAAGATACAAGAGGCTTTTAGAGTTAAATTTAAGGAGCAGTTGAATAGGATTAAGGATTCCTATTGTGTGTCTTGTGAGGCTTTAAAAATGGAAGTGGCTCTTCTTAAGAGTAAGCATGATGAGGCAATCGAGTCTAGAAAGTGCACTCGATGTGAGGATTTAGTCAAAGAGAATGATTACCAAAGAGAATGATTACCTCAAAGTGACTCTTGAGAGGTTTTCTAGTGGGAAAAAGAAACTCAACATGATTATTGACCAATCCAAAGTGAGTGTGAAAAATAGTGGCCTAGGTTTTAATCCCCTAGAGCATTCCAAGAATCACCCACCTAAGATTGCAAGAGTTGTGAAAAGTGGTCTGTTTGAGGTAGAACCTCCTAAGCCTTCCAAGGTTGTTTTCAAGTCTGCAGGTTTTTGCTCAAACTCTTTCTAGCAAGAAAGGTGCTTCTGTCTCACCAGTATAGACCCCTCAAAAGGTCAAGTACCATTGCACCTTCTGCAAGAAAGTTGGACACACTGTGGAGTTCTGCTTCCGGAGAGCAAAGATTGAGAGAAAAGAGAGGATGAGCGCTTTGATTACCATTAGAGGAGTCCCTTCACCTGCTATAGTCTCTAGAGCCAGGCAGCCTGTTTTTCGTACTACATATAGGCCTAGGTTTGTAGAGAACTTCGTTGACTTCTTTGGTGGGTCTAAGCAGCATTTTGGTTTAGGATATCGTGAGGAGAGACCACGGGTAGCATCTAGACAGGGGGAGTATCGATCTTTTGGTAGATCATTTCGGAGAGGTCTAGGTGGTTCTCGTGTGCATTCTTATGATTTTGTTCCTGGTCATTTTTCTGCTGCTTCTACTGTTGTTCCCAGGCATCGTGCATCTCAGTACTGGATTCCTATATCTTTTATCACTAACCCTAGTACTGAGGCACAGATGTTTTCTGCTTGTGCTTTTTAGGTCCGTCGTGCGAGGAAGGAGGACATATAGCTTGTTGACTCCGGGTGTTCTCGACATATAACCAGAGATTCTAGATGGTTCTCCACCCTCACACGTGCATTCGGCAATGAATTGATTACATTTGGGGATGCTTCTACGGGGACCGTGACTGCCAAGGGCACTGTGCGCGTCAACAACAAGTTCATGCTTAAAGACGTCGCTTTGGTAAGTAAGCTAAGGTATAATCTTCTATCTGTTTCTCAGCTGCTTGATGATGGTCTAGAAGTGAGGTTTAAAAGTGGTGAGTGTAGAGTTCTAGATTCATCGGGTGAGCTTGTGTTTGAGATCTCCAGATTTGAGAAGATCTTTTGTGCAAATTTTAATATTTCTTCAGCTTCCAGTCCTAAATGTCTTGTAGCCTCTGATTCTTATGATCTTGTTTAGTGGCATCTTAGACTTGGGCATATAGTCTTTGATTATCTGTCTAGAGTCAGTTGCAAGGATTTGATTAGAGGTTTGCCTAGGCTGAAGGCTGTTAGAGATCTTGTGTGCTCGCCCTATAGACATGGTAAGATGGTGTCTGCTTCCCATCCACCTCTTACCTTAGTGATGACTGATGGAGCAGGACAGCTTCTGCACTTAGACACTGTTGGTCCTTCTAGAGTTCAGTCAGCTGGTGGGAAATGGTATGTGCTTGTGGTTGTGGATAATTTCTCTAGGTATTCATGGGTTTATTTTCTGGCTTCTAAGGACGAGGCTTTTGGCTTCTTTAGAGAATTGGTCCTTAGACTTGCTGTTGATATTCCTGGAGCTTTGAGAGCCATTAGGAGTGATAATAGGACAGATTTCAAGAATTCTTCCTTTTCTACCTTCTGCACTGATAGGGGAATTGAGCATCAGTTTTCTTCACCTAGAGTTCCGCAGCAGAATGGTGTTGTAGAGAGGAAGAACAGGACCCTTGTAGAGATGGCTCGGACCATGTTAGATGAGCATTCTACTCCTAGGAGATTTTGGGCTGAGGCGATCTCTACTGCTTGTTATATTTCTAATAGGGTTTTCTTGAGATCTGTGATTGGGAAGACTTCTTATGAGCTTAGATTTGGTCATTCACCCAAAGTCTCTCATTTCAAGATTTTTTGTTGCAAGTGCTCATTCTTAAACATGACAACCTTGATAAATTTGAGTCTAGATGTTCTGATGACATATTTCTTGGATATCCTGCTCATTCTTGTGGCTATCGTGTATTTAATGTTGACACTAACAAAATTGTTGAGACTTGCGAAGTCACTTTTGATGAGGGTAGTCCTGGTACTAGACCCGATGCTACAGGTGCACAGGTTCCTGAAATTCAAGGAAGCATCTTCGTCAATGATGACTCTAAGGATGAGGATCCGATACATCCTCCAGTCACATCTGAGAGGGTTGGAGAGCCTGCTACTACTACTCCAGCTTCAGCTGAGCAGCCTGCTCCTATCTTCACCAACGACCTGAGTGGCTCTGTTCCTACCTTCACAGCCCGTGAGGTAGAGGCCACTTCTGCACCAGGAGCTCCTCTTCATATTCAGCGACTGCAACCACCTGAGCAGATGACCGGGGATCTTCAAGAGCGAGTCACTCGCTCCAGGTTTATTTCTCCTGATTCTCATGCTCATTCTGCTTTTGTCGCTTCTTTTGAACCCCGAGATATCACCCATACTTTATCTGACGCCTCTTGGGTCAATAGCATGCATGAAGAGCTTAAAATTTTTGAGAGAAACAACGTCTGGACCTTTGTTGAGCCTCCTTCTAATTCTCATGTTATTGGAACAAAATGGATTGTTAAAAATAAGCAAAGTGAGGATAGATTGGTTGTTCGCAATAAGGCTAGACTTGTAGCTCAAGGTTATTCCTAGGTAGAAGGCTTAGATTTTGAAGAGACCTTTGCTCCTGTAGCTAGATTGGAAGCCATTCACATTTTATTAGCATTTGCAATATCCAAGGGTTTCAAGTTTTTTCAAATAGATGTTAAAAGTGCTTTCTTAAATGGTTTCATAGAAGAAGAGGTCTTTGTCAAGCAACCACCTGGTTTTGAAAATTATAAGTTCCCAAACCCTGTTTTTAAACTCTGCAAAGCCTTGTATGGATTGAAGCAAGCTCCTCCAGCTTGGTATGATAGGCTTAAGAGTTTCTTGCTTGAAAATAATTTCAAAATAGGAATGGTAGATAAAACCTTGTTCACTCTCAGGCATGGCAGTGATTTCTTGTTGGTTCAGATTTATGTGGATGATATTATTTTCGGTGGTTCTTCTCATGCTTTGGTGTCCAGATTTTCAAATTCGATGAGCAGTGAGTTTGAGATGAGCATGATGGGAGAGCTGACATTCTTCCTTGGCCTACAAATCAAGCAACTGAAAGAAGGCACCTTCGTTCACCAGAGTAAGTATACAAAGGACCTTCTTCGCGCTTCAATATGGGAAGCGAGAGGCCAATGTCTACTCCCATTGCTACAACCACCGTCTTTGGACCACGATGAGGATGGAGAGTCCGTGGACCGGAAGGAGTACCGCAGTATGATTGGCTCCCTCCTCTACCTCACAGCGTCGAGGCCGGACATACAATTTGTTGTATGTCTGTGCGCTCACTTTCAGGCTTCCCCTCGTGCTTCTCATCGTCAAGTAGTACGTCGCATCTTCAGGTACCTTCAAGATACTCTTGACTTTGGACTCTGGTATTCTTCTTCTGCTCTCTCAATTCGAGCATTTTCTGATGCTGATTTTGCGGGGTGTAGAGTGGATAGGAAGAGTACTTCTGGCACATGTCATTCCTTAGGCACATCCCTTGTTTCTTGGTCTTCTAGAAAATAGTCTTCATTGCAGATCCACGGTACCGAGGCTAAGTATGTAGCTGCAGCTAGTGGTTGCTCTCGTGTTCTCTGGATCTTATCCACGCCATGGGGACTATGGGTTATTTTTGGAAGTGTTCCTCTTTTACTCGTGACAACACTTCTGCCATAAATATTGCCAAAAACCCAGTGCAACATTCAAGGACTAAACACATTGATATTCGATACCATTTTCTGAGAGACCATGTTGAGAAGGGTGATGTTGTGCTTCACTTTGTAAAGTCTAAGCAGCAGCTTGCAGATATTTTCACTAAAGCGCTTGATTATTCTCGTTTTGCTACTTTACGGGGAGAATTAGGGGTTATTAGTCCTCTTGGGCTGTTTTGAGAGGGAGTTTGCTCTTTTTGCATTCATTGTATCATAATGCATTTTAAAATTCAAATTTCTTGCATTGTATTATAAACTTGTGGAGCTGTGATTATTATCCTTGTCTGGCATATTTTCATACTTTATACCTTGCCATGTCCTGTGATAGTCTACTAGACTTCTTTTATGACTCTTCTTGTTTAGCTTAGATTTTGCCTTGCTAGCTTTATATCTATGAGCAAATTGAATCAAATTGTGTTTTGTTGGATCTTGTGACTAGTTTTGCTTTAGTGATCCTCTCATGATTCATGCCATGTCATATAGGTTAAATTGAGTTTTGAACTGAGTTTGAGCTGTAAAATGAGCTTTGTTAACTCTTAAGTCAAGCAAATGAAGAATGAGTTTTTATGTGCGAAAAAAAAATCTCACCAATTATTTCTTATGAGACTGCTTGCCATTGCACTAGGCATGAACTCAGGGGGAGTTTTGGATGACTTAGACCATTCTTTTAAGCTTCTTGCTTGAGATGGTCGGACAAGGCTTGAGATCTAGCACATTGCTAATATATATATATATATATATATATATATATATATATATTATATCATTTTCAGCAAAATGCTCAAAATGCTAAGTGCTTGATTAAATTGCTTCATATTTGAACTCCTAATGCTCAAAATGCCTCAGTTTCTGGTTTCTGGTCTCCATTTTACTTATAGACATGGCTTGACTCATTTTTTGGATACCTTGGTGAAACTATGATATTGAGCAACTTATCATGGTATCAATTCATTTAATCTCAGATTATTGCTATTTTGGTCTTAGCTTTGCAGTACATGATTTGCCATGATTGAACACAGCTTCTTCACTTAATATGGCTTGGTGTAATACTTGTACTGTCTTCATGGATAATCTTTATGGCTCCTTTTGCTAAAGTTCAAAAATAAAAAATTAGTCATTTCTTTATGCTCTAACTTTTCCTTGCATCTTGATGAATTCATTGTCAAAGGGGGAGAAAGATTAGAGAAAATGTGGTTTTTAGATCTTTTAGAGTCATAAAGGGAAAATGTATTTTCTGGAAATTGGATATCATTGTGAGTGGATTCTCTTGGTTTTATTGCCTTTTTTTGATTATATTTGCAAATCGAGAAGACTCGCAATGATCAAAGGTCAAATAGAACATTTGTTCTTTCATATGGACCGAAGTGAGATTTTTTGCCACTTTCTGGAAATTGAAGCTTTTTGTGCTCTCTTTGCCTTATATCGCTTACCTATGCTATTCCGAAGCTAGCTTGGTCGTTTCGTAAGCTTTCTTTTGCTTATGGACCAATTGTGCCTTTGCACGAAAACAACAAGTTTTTATTTTTCAAACCACTTAACTACATTTTTTGAGAAATTGCCAATGTGTTCATCAAGGGGGAGATTGTGGATATCGTGGGGATATGTGCATGATCTTAGAGTGATGAGTCAATTCGCAATGGCGTTGTTGGTTTGACGAATCTCGCGTTTTCGAAAAACTTGATCTTCGTCAGTCATTGACGGTCCGACCAAGCCACGCCACCAACCGATCGATCAGGCGATCCGGCCGGCAATGCTTGCCGGTCCGACCGATCATAGTTTATGATGGAGTTTAGGGCTAGGCCAAAAATAGGTTGTGTAGGCATGAGAGGGGAGTCTCCTGTATGTGGTCACATATTTTTTGGAGCTCCCAGTCAAAAGTTCTATCCAGTTGAAAATTCCAGAGAGGTTGCGGTTTTCCGAATTGAAATTTGGCTAAGTCTTTTGGGGTGGTCGGACCATTATGGAATCGATCCGATCACTGGAAATCGGTCCAACCGGTTTGGTAGGGCGGTCAGACCGGCTTCCACTTGGACTTCGGCCATTTTGGCATTGTTGTCTTTCGTTGTGTTTAATGCATGAGTTTCAATGCTTTATTGTTGCATATTGCATTGTTGAGCTAATGTGTGTCAAGTTGTGAGATTTCTTTGTCTATTGCTGTGCATGTGGCTTGCAGGTCAACGACGTCAACGGTGAGGTGGATCGGGACTAAACTTGGAGAGCTGAGGTCCAGAACGATCATGGATGCCGGGTGAGGTCGTGTGACTCAAGCATGGTGCAGAATGGACAAGATGGATCGAGCAGGCGATTCGTTGCAATGGTTGGATCAAGCGGCGCGCAGGGGTCGGTGCAAGTGCCTTGGAGGTTCCGATGGGATTCGGACGGGAGAGACTTGCCGACATGATGAGAGCCGCTGATCAACCTACACGTGGTGAAGCAGGCGATTGCTTCAACAGATTTGTGTGTGTGTGTGGGGGTCCCATTTGTGTTGGGCCTTAAAGGGAGCCCATGAGAGAAACCCTATCCTCTCTTGTAAATAGAAGGGGGGAGATGGAAAAAAACCCCCCAAGCATTTAAGCATTCATTTAGAAACACTCCAACTTTTCTAGGGTTAGGGTTTGGAGAGGAGAGGAGAGGAGAGGAAATTTGTGTGTGCTCTTGGATTGAGCTCTTGTCCTCCTTGAGGGAGTGGCTTAATAAGAAACATCTTGAATCAATCAATCTATTGATGTTTGCTCAAGGGTGAAGTCTCATTTGCCCTCTTCTCTCTTTTGATGATTTTGGTGCTTCCTTGATCCGGGTGTTTATGCTTGGTATTTTGACCGATTTTACCTTGCTATGATATGTGAGAATACTCCTAGAAGCATCTAGATCATCAATCCCCCACAAGCACATTTTGGATCAAGATTATCATATTTTTAGGTTTTGAACACTTCTTTGGTAAAACCTTAAGAGATCGTTTCTTTGAAGTGGATCTGGACGATCGTCGCTAGAAATAGGTCTTAGATATCCTTACGGAGGTGTGCTCCAAATTTGGTCAAGTTTCATTGGTTGAATTAAAAGTTGGACCAATTTTCGTTTTGGATTTGGGCTTTCTGCACTGCCTCTGGACTAAATCGGTCTGACCGATTCTCAGCGCCGTTCCGACCGCCCGACAATCAGACCACCAATTGAGCGCCGGTCCGACCGCCAGGCAATCAGACCGCCAGCTCAACACCGGTCCGACCGGTCTAGTGAGATCAATTCTCCATTATTGAGTCTTGTGGTTAAGGGGGTAATCGAATTCAGCACAAGGCTTCCTCTGTGCATTTACTGATCTTCTTAGCTTTCATAGCTAAAGGAGAAAAGTGCGTGTTGAATTTGATTGAAGCGAAAAATCGAGAAAGCGCCTATTCACCTCCCTCTAGTCGCCTTTACGGTCCTACACATACCCAGTTAGAGCACAGAGATAAGTACTCTGAAAGAGGAGATAATCTTAACCTAAGCAAAAAAAAAAAACACTTGGGAAGGTGGGCAACAATACAAATACAAGTGGGGATAGGCTTTGAAAACTTTGTATCTAAGACCTTCCCGAAAAGACTACTTAATTTGCATTCAGTATGTCTCTAATCAGAAAATATTGCAAACAAGATTAGCATTCCATTTAAATGAAATAAGTCATGTCACGAGACCTTATTGTAAGAACAACATTCAAGTACTACCCCAAACAAAACTTTGAAAGAACCCATAAATGAAAACATTTAAGTCTTATTGTAAGAACAACATTCAAGTACTACCCCAAACAAAACTTTGAAAGAACCCATCAATGAAAACATTTAAGTGCCAATTACTCGCTCTATGAAATCAAAGACATCTCTGATACGACTACGAATTATACTAGTAACACTTTACGAAAGTACTCCATTCAAATGAGAAACAAACCTGTTGATGCTCACAAACCTGGAAGGTTCTAGAAGATCTAGGGTTTGCAAATGTGCACTGATCGCATGCCCAAATGTTGCCATCATCCATACCACGGGTTGAGCCACCTGACTTGGAGATAGTACCAGGTGCCTTGTTCTTGCCACTCTTACTCTTACCGCCAAGGCTCTCTGAACTTACGGCCTTGCTGCATGCACCATTGCCGCTATGAGGTCCAACATCATTTAATCCAGACTCCAAAGCATGGACAAGATTTTTGAAATAATTTTGAGTTACATTGTTAAATGGTAAAAAAATGTCAAGTGAAGATGAGTGAAAAAATGTACCAATGGCATGCCAAATTACTAAATTAAGGAAAATCTGAAGTTCAAGGTAGATCTGAATAAGTTCAATGTACCAATGGCATACCAATGGTTACTTCAAGGTAGATCTGAAGTTCTTTCTCGACACATTAATGAAGGTGTTCCAAACCTGATTCTGCTTCACCTGAATAAGTAACACCAAAAAGAAACCCACTCGGTGACAGACACTTAGAAATGTAATCTACAATAGGAAAATTGTAAACCTTGCAGATATTCAAAGAACTGCCTTTTGGCATGTTCATGCTGTGGAAGGTAATAACCATAAGCGTAAGTCCACTTCAATACCCTCGTACACTCAACAATCTGCAAAATGACATCATACTCCGGGACGAGATATTGTGGTACAATGATAGTTGACAAGAGAACTAAACAAGGCACTAGCGACACTTGATGACTTGAACATCAATGAAGCGAACGATACCTGTAACCATGCTTCTATTATGAACTTGAGTTGTGACTCGGGTTGGCTTTGTATAACACTTAGCTTTTCAAGCTGAAGGATTTACAAAACAAATAGCTGTCATTAGGTGTTTAGGAGTTTTATTAAGAAGTTGTGAATTCAAACTAATGTAGTGAATAGTCTAGACCTTGAATGACTTTGCTTTAATACAAAATAAATTTTTTTTAAAAAAACTAATCCAGAGCTAAAAAGAAGCAATGAACAGTATATGCATTTTCTAGATGGCCATTGCTTACTACACGTGCTCATCTCTTCTAAGAAAGTTCATCTACAAACAAAAGAATTATCCGTCAGGTGGTAGGTCCAAAATGAAAGCAAATGTGATCCAGCTAAAATAAGAAGTAAACAAAATAAATAAATTTTAAAATTAACCTAAAGTATGAGTGCTACATTATGGCATCGTCATGACATGAAAGCTCTTGAACTAACTATCACTAATAGGGAAAGCACACCTTTCTTTTCAACGAATGGTTGCTCTACTTCTGCTGCAAGAAACATTGTTGAGCATGGTGCTGAAAAATAATTCTGGCACAATAGAGCACATAAAAATGTAGATGATCATTCAAATTGTATTGCTATAGTTTGTTACACTTGGAGCTTCTTGATCTAATAAAAGCCATTGATTTAGAAAAAGAGACTCAGAGAATTCAAGCTTCAGATAATGTAACTCCCCATAAAAAATTTTATGTTGGCTTGGTGAAATAAAACTAACAAGACATATCCATAGCTACACCTTACTAATACTTTGCATCCCTATTGTGCAACAAATAGCTCATAGGATTTACTCATCCATCAATTTTTATGAGATGTTACAAAAGAATACCTTCTCGGTTAGATTATTGTTGGTAAGAGGGAAAGGCTCCTTGTCCAACAATGCACATCCCTTCTTGTAACTAAGCTCCATTGCATCATTTCAATTTGGGAGCATATTATTACAGACCAGCCAACAAAAATTCAGGTGACATTACATAATATCACTTAGTATAAAAAAGCATTCCTTTTTTAGGTAATGAAATTCAACAAGTGAACATGTAGCAAGGGGCAAACAACATAACATCACTAACATATGAAGCTAGCATGTGAAAGATGTAGCATTAAATTAGTAATAAACATGCTCTAAATAAGATCAAAATTATCAAAATTGAATCTTGCCTAGTGAAGCTGTCATTAAGGATCTCAAACGTATATATATAGGAAAACCACTAAACAACCAAGATGATAGAACTTACTCGTCGCATTAGGAACAACCTGCAAAGCTTTTTTATAGCTTTGGGCTGCCTTCTGAGATGTTCTGAGGTAGTTGCCATCTGCTAACAAAGTATGAATCTTTCAATTACAGGGGAAATACACATACAAACGATGGATAATATTGCCAATTGAATAAATATACAATATCAAAGGAGTTTAAAATCACAGATGTGCAAATATTTTCCAGATGAGAGATATGAACTCTTGTGAAAGAAAAAAAAATAAGACTATGCCTTGAATACAACCAAATATCGAAGTATCAATAATGTATATTCTCTTCTTGCTCGCAAAACATGTCAATATATTTATTTATGGACATTTGCAATGAGTATAATTGTCATTGAAGGAGAGGAAATAGTGTGTCGTGCAAACATTATCCAGCATATCTTGACAAACAAGGTGCAGAATTGAGAAAATATGAGGACCCTGAATTATTTACATAGGATCATAGTCCTCCAAATCATATGTAAATAACTCTAGGTCTCCAAGTTATGAAATCCAACTTAATCCATGTAAATATGCAGACCATAATAGTCCGAGACCATACTTACATGAATCAAGTAGCATTTCATATCTTCGGATTTGTGTCTCATGTTAGCTCCCAAGGATCAAGGCTAACATGCACATATCTCCATCAACATTGATCATAGTTATACACAAGGCATACATATATATTACAAAATGCCGTACAGGACAATGACTTATGTCCATAAGTTACAACAAAGGCCAACCGGCCAAATTTAACCATTAACATAAGTACGAAGTGGAAAATAAAGCATTAAGAGCAAAAACTCCAGCAAGGTGTGCCCTTCGCAAAGGCAACTGAGTGGAGGTCAGAAATAGCACTATTCGTTAGCGTCGCCGAAGTTGGCACTAACGAAATGATGTAGGTTGTAATCTTCCTCACATAAACAATTGGACAATTGTTAAAGTACAAAGTTGTACTTGTAAGACTTACACCAAGAAAAATTTATACATGCTAGTGTTGATCAAAGAGAGGTTATATTGTCTCTAGTTTTTGCATAAACACAACATTAGTCAAGTTACATATTCTAGTTTAAGACGACAGATTTAGCAATAGACTATTTATCAAAAGGAAGTTAAATGACATAAAGGTAAGCATATATAAAACAATATCAAAGTGTCAGCCCCACTTTGATAAACTAACCTCATGACACACCCGTAATGTCGATGCCAAGTAATCCCATGTCAACTTTTAATGTAGAGTCTAACAATGATGTCAGTCAAGACCCAAGTGATGTCTATAACCGTGGACACGGCTATTCGAATAGTTTATAACCCTGCAGGGAAGTACATCTTTACCCACATGAATTGATTAGCCCGTAAGCCTCCGGATACTAACACACTTCCTTTGGTGTTTCGGCCAGGGAAATCAAGACTTGGTATTTTCAGCAAGAAAACCATATTGAAATGAACCACCCATGCATGATAAAATCCCGCTTAGTGCTAGCTATACCACCTACTAACTAACCGGGCATGCAAGTTATGCCAGAGGGGCCAATGTAAGGAGTTAGCTTGTAGGTCGGTCGCCCAATATCAACATAAAAATAGCGCTCACTTGCACATTATATCCTTACATTGGGTTCCTAAGGAATATGAGATTTCACGGTCCCATGTCCTCACACCACCTGTATTTTAAATCAATACGACCTTCCCCTTACTTGCCCAAGTGGCTCCCAACCCGCGTGTGGAAGTACGCATGATACTTGTAGTGACAACCCATAGTTCAGTCCTTGATGATCCGGACAAGTCTTTCCACAGTACCTGATTCTCGTGCATGAAGGCACCCTCACTACTAGCCACTAGTCCAGATCTAAATCCATTTTTAAAGAACAAAATTTTGACTCCACAATCAGATTTGAAGATCCCAACTAAAAACATAAGTACAAATTATTCAATGTCTTCCAAGATTGACGAGATAACCCTGTCAACCGAACTACGCGACTACTGACTTGCATGGCTAAGCATATTCACCAACGGTAAGTAATATCACACATCAACTAACTTAGGAATATATGTAAAGGAGAATTCAAGGTCAACTTACAAGAATTGGGATATAGCTATCTAAACTTCACAAAGTATTCATACTCGAAAATAGCATGCACGCAAGTAATATTTGCATTTCAAAACACTAAACTAGAAATTACTGGGATCAACATGTATGCAAGAATAAAAATAAAAAGTGATGCTAACACCTTGCTGAAATGCCAACTGTTCACTCTCAGATGGATATTCGTTCGCCTCAGTCAGCTCAGACTCTAAAAAACACATTATCGAATAAACAACGAGAAAATTGAGAAAATCCAAAATACTAAAAAATGCATGATTACATCACAGTGGAGGGGTTATGATTTTAATTCATTTGGAGTTCATTTCGATTTTCTATAAATTTTCAAGGTTAAAGTTATTAGTGTTCATTTATTTTAAATATCACATTTTTCTATAGTAGTGACATATTCAAAACCTATTCCAAATTAAAGTAAAACAAAAATGTAAACTAACAAAATTGAGTTTACTCAATTTAAAGTTAAAATGAATTACTTATGAATTTTTGAAGTTTATAACAATTTCAGTGTAAAAGTAATTCATTTTTGAAAATAAAACCGGATTAAAACTATTTATACACGAGTGCACATAGCCACTGAGAATGACAAGTGGGACCGGGGCCAGTGCTGACCCAATCAACATAGACTGGGCAACAGTCCCCACGGGACCCACAGGTCAGTGACTCAGTCCTTGCGGACAGTGCATGGACCGGAGGTTCATGGACTCGGTCCACGGCCTACAGCCTACTGTTACTATTGTAACACCCTGGCTATTCAGAAGCCAAGATGCTACCTAAAGATACAACATACCATCAAATTGCGGAATAAGGTTCAATATGCCTCTAATCAGACAACAATACCATGGTAACGAGGTTAAAATAACCAATTCATCAATGGTGAATAATCAAGGAACCAATCATGGAACGACGTGACATGAAGTCTAAATATTACTTATTACAGTTCATCTCTCATCAAAGATTAACATAGTTGAATCCATTAATGAAAATATAATGTAATGAACTGTGTGGAACGTGCTGGTCTACTCCCTCCCATTAACATTATCATCAACAAGGTTCACCTAAAAAACACAGAAAAACAAGGTTGGGTCGAAACTCAGCAAGTACAATAAACAATTGAACATACCAGGTTATAAACAAGTCAGTCACATTACGAATTAAGAATTAATCTCTGAAAACTTATGTATATGAATGGAATGAATGGATGCATTAAAAGGAATGGACTAACACATACTCATACGGGTATAGCGAGTGAGACACCCGTCGGTGTTCACTTAAGCCCGTACTTAACAAAGTCCGGGGACCAAATTACCGTATGAAGAAAGTTTCATACGGGTGTCCGAAACTGCCCACATTGGAATGGTGGGTCTTACATGCCCATACTGGAGTTGATGGGTCTTTACAAATCCACTCCCGTGGAATGCATATGAACAACACATGAATTGAATGAACATATGCAATGAATTTTATCACTTTCTTCCTCATGGATTATCAAATAAGAACGGAATGTACATCATGGAATATGAACATGGATCATCAACTCATCGGCACAACAACCAACAGCGAGCGTTCCACAGAAATCAATATATCTTAACACATTGGAATTGCATGTAATGGAATATGAATATTGATTAACATCTTTGATTGAAAACATGGATCAAAGAAATATTAGCATGAACACAAACACAAACACACATCATTCATCAATGTAAAGAATTTCAATGTACTTGCCTTTCGCGTCGCGACGCGTTAGCAAGCAACGAAGGTGTTCCCACACGTGATGCCTCGCCGCCTACACAAGTACATATTTGGAATAAGGATAACATGGCACAAGTTAGCTACAGGAGACCTACACTAACCCTCCGACTAACCAACACAATTAACGGAGTTAAACTGACATTACACTATCCAGCCACCTGCCCATCCTACTGGACAGCAATACAAGAAAAATCATAATTAATTATCTGGGACTCGAAACGACACAAAAGCAGCGCCCAATGAAACTTAACAGATAAACCTTCAAAACACTAGGAGACAAGATTTCCTAATTATGCCCGTACATAAGGCTAATTTGCAATTGAAAGTGCCTGACAGACATCTGACCAGACTATAGAACAGTAGCAAGGAAAAATACCCTAACTTTCATTCTACAGATCCAATGTAGGTGATCTTTATCAAGTTAGAAATATTATTTAAAGGTCTACAATAACGTAGTTGGGCAAGTCCCCTGACTCGGCCTTCTATTAACCCTAAGGTTCAGGTGAAGTTCTCTATCGCATTAATCTGACAGTCAGAACACAGCGACGGTAAAAATTCCATAACTTTTTATTGCCAACTCTAAATTTTTTCTTTATCAACTTGGAAAGCTTACTGAATTCTATACAACATTCATTTTGGGTGGCATTTCTGATTCGGTCTCTAAATAATTCATAATGGTCCGACAAGACAATCTGCCAAATCATGTCAGCTCTCCTGGTCAGTCGCGGTAAAACTACCATATCTCCTAAACCATAACTCCAAATCAGATGATATCAGTGCCTAAAGAAAGCTAAGACCAAGGGCTACAACTTTCTAAGAGGTGGACAGATCAGAAAACATACGTAACTTACCCAAATCTGACGAACCAATCTGACGCAGGGGGAAGGAGAAAGTGGCGCACGACAGGGAGGAGGGTGGCGGCTCCAAGTAGGGGAAAGGGGGAAGGGGGAAGGGTGTTTAGGGTTTTTGGGGAAAGGTCATCCCCCCTTTGGCCATCCCCCTCTTGGGCCACATGGGCCGTGGCCCAAGGCCCAGGTTGTCGGGAATTCGCGGAAACCCCCTTGTGATCACTGAAAATTGTAATCTCTGTTTAATTCTTTCTCCCGAATACTCTCCTATTCGCCCGAATAAATTTTGGGGTATTACATTCTTCCCCCCTTAAACAGAATTCGACCCCGAATTCTATCTGCTGTTCTACTCAAAGGGCATCAATATTAGCTTGCGGGACTCCAGCTCCCAAGTCGCTTTCCGCTCGGTCTGATGGGTCCACCGCACCTTTACTAACTAATGTTTTACGCTGTATTATTCATCCCGATCTTTTCGGAACCACCCCACAGGCAGGACTCGATAGCACTGGTCTGACTCGACGGTCTGACTCGTGGTTCGATGGTTCTAATGAAACCTCACACTCAAGATGCCTCAAGTACCCCCTCGACACCGGGTTGCACAAAACATTGAATACCCTACGCCAGGACACACCAGACGTTGCGTACTTCGCGTATGAACCCGAGACGAACAACACGATATGCCAACTTCCTAATTTCTGCAACATTTTGGAAACGAAGAGAATCCAACTGGAAATAGAGAGTCCTCAGCGCATCCACACAATGCTAACTCTCCACCAAAAAGTTAAATTCTAAATTTGACAATTCATCTCGGAAACTAATCCATTTCCAAATAGGCAGGTTACAAATGAACACCACGACAACCAAAGAACAAACCACTCGAATGACCAAACCAAATACTTCTTGCGGTTTATCTGAATTGGAAAGAATCAACGTGCCAATACAGAGCCAACTCAAATTGCAGAAAACACCAGTCAGCAACACAAAACTCGAACGAGAATCAAGAAAACGCCTTATTATCCGAGTAAATATCCTTTTCCTCAGTTTCTCTTTTAGGAATAAAACTTCTCTCGAACCTTGGAATTTGAATTCATCGTATACCATATGAGCTTAAACCTCTTAATTAAACATCCTCAAATTATGCTCAACTGAGATGCATCATCCACACCATTTGTAATACCCCGAATTCGGATCGGGTAATTAGAAAAGCAGCTGGGGAGGGAAAATGCAAACAAGAACTGAAATTTCCTGAATCGACGGGGGGTTTTAAGCGATCTTCCGACAACCTGGGCCTAGGCCGCAGCCCAGGAGGGGCCCATGAGAGGGGCCAGCCAAGGGGGGTTTTTTTCCTCATCCCCAAACCCTAGCCTATCCCCTCTCTCTCCCCACTCCCCTCCCCAAGCCGCCACCCCCTCCTCCCCCTCTCCAACCGGCCGCCACCCTCCTCCCTGTCGTGCGCTAGATTTGTTCGTCAGATTTGGGTAAGTTCCGTACGTTTTCTGATCTTCCCACCTCTTAGAAAGTTGTAGCGCTTGATCGTAGCTTTCTTTAGGCACCGAGATCATCTGATTTGGAGTTACGGTTTAGGAGATATGGTAGTTTTACCGCGACTGTCTAGGACAGCTGACGTGTTCTGGAATATTGTTTTGTCGGGCCATTATGAATTAATTAGAGGCCGAATCTCGGATTTTCATCTCCTAGAGTTATGTTCCTGATTTCCTTAGCTTTCTTTTGGCACCGAGATCACGAGATTCCACCCTGTGGGTTAGGAGATATGAATTTTTAACCGCACACTACTCTGTCTGTCAGAGATTTTGGAGACTGTCGATTGCTCATCGATTTTGATCTAGTTACAGTCAGATTCAGAACTCCCACCCAAATAAGTTATTGTATCACTTTAAATTATATTTCCAAGTTGATAAAGATCACCTCTATTGGATCAGTAGAATAAAAGTTACGTCATTTTCTTTACCACTGTTCTGAAATCTGGGCAGATATCTGTTAGTGTTTTCAACTGTTGTTTAGGCCACTGTTTTGGCCGAATCAAAGGATTCCACCAACTAGAGTTTTGTAGCCTGGTGCGTTAAGATTATTTGAGCACTGGTTTCAATTAATTATGAGTTACAGATATTTAATTACGATTTTTCTCGTACCGCTGATCAGAAAGGCTGAAATCTGGCTGAATAGTTTGTTTTCAAGTCGGGTCTGTGCGGTATATTGGGTAGTTAGAAGATATTGTAGAACACCGGTAGCAATGTAATATCATTGTTCTTATTTTGGGAACATATTTGTGTAGGCGTAAGCATCGCGTGGGGAACACCTTCGTTGCCTACTAACGCGTCGCAACGCGAAAGGCAAGTACTGTTTGTTAATTTGTGTTGTTTTCAAAGGAATGCATGATGATGTGTCGAATATATGATTGTTCTTGCGTTGTGCTCATGATGTGGATAGATTTCAATATTTATGTTTCTTGTGATACATGATCCATTCCATTCATGCATGCTTCGTTTCCGTCCACAGGAGTGGAAATTTGATTAAGTCCCATCAATTCCAGAATGGGCACGTAAGACCCACCATTCCAATGTGGGCAATGTTGGACACCCGTATGAAACGTTCTTCATACGATATTTGAGGTCCCCGTACTTTGTTAAGTACGGGCTTAAGTGAACACCGACGGGTGTGTCACTCACTATACCGGTATAAGTTGTGAGCAGTCCATTCCTTCATTGCATTATTCCATTCCATGCATTTTTATAAATGTTCAGAGAAGTGTTTACAAGTGGATTGTGATTACCTTGTTCTCTTGATGTTTCGGTTATTCGTTAAATGTACTTGCTGAGTCTTTGGCTCATCCTTGCTTTGTTTGTTTTATTTAGGTAAATGAGGAAGAAGGTAAGACCTTTTGTGGGGTAGTCCAGCACGCTGCACAACACCTTTATCAAACCATAATAACTAATGTTATCTTTCACCATGTCAACTATTTGATAAATTTTCGATTGTAATAATCCAATTTTGGTAATGCTTCTCGTGCGCCGCTTTATGACTGCTTTTCTATTCCTTCCCATGAAACCGTTAATCGTTTATCGTCGTTCCTTATGGGATATTGATGATTGAGCCTGATTAACCTGGTAATGTTGTGTACTATTAGTATCTTTGTTAGATTTGTGTGACATCTTGGCTTCCGAATAGCCAGGGTGTTACACCATTGTGGAGAGGTTGTATGGAACCAACCGAATACTCTAGGTAACTCATTCTACTAACATAATCGATTTGATAGAAGGCGCCCAAAGCGCCACACAGTAGATCCCACACAATCACATTACCTCTATTTTTTTCAATAACAACTCAGAATCCTCAGTGCACCCGCTCATGTACTACATCAGAAGGGTTCTATCAATTATCATACCACTACTTAGGAAACTATATTATTCCACTCTCTCTACACATAATCATTGAGTGACCAAAGTTCTAGCATAAAAATGCAAAGTCCAGATTTAACCTACAAGACATCTACAACAAAATTGCAATTATAACATACTCACTTATTGACATCCTCAGAAATTACCCACATAATCTCGCAATATTATCCAATTGCGTTACTCTATAAAATTAATCAAGGTCTCCATTCCTTCGATAATCCCCAACCTTTTAACATGAACTGAAGTTCTGGAATTTCTCTGTACCATAGGTTCTACTCAGTCGTAACACTATTCAGACTTACTGCGAAGCCAAACATTCCACATGAATCAAATTTCCTTCAAGAGGTATAGATCAAAACCAAATCATCTGTTACTACTCCTCCAATAGTTTGGTAGCAAAATCTCGCCACTACAATTTCTTATCCTCCAACAACGGTTGCCAAAATTACACTTTGCAAAAACCTTGCAACACAAATCTGTAGATCCTTTCTCAAAAGAAAGAGGCGAACAAGGACCAGTTTCGTCACACAAGAAAATGTTGCTCCTCACAGCGAGCACGAAACCAAAAGAAATGATCTGGTAACGGGGATCTTGGTAATACAAAAGTTGAGTTCACAGATGAGGGCACACATCCCTCAAAAAAAGAATTAACAAGTAACGACCAATAAGAAAATAACATTACGATTGAAACTCGACATCTCTTGAGTGAAAAGAGCAGAAAATTTAGGTATAACTCAAATAACCACAAGTTACAAAACTTGACTCAATTCTCAAATACTCCTACTACACTCTTTCCTTTAGCACTGAAATTAATCCTTTGACTAACAACTGCACTCTTTCCTTTAGCACTGAAATTAATCCTTTGACTAACAACACTTTGTCTTTAGTCCAAACCACAAGATCTAATTAAGAATCAATAAAATCCTTCAACAGGTCATATTTGCTCAGAACAGTTCAGCTTCACATGAAACATGAGATCCAAATGATCTCAGCCACCAAACCCGAGACATTTTTTAATTATGGGTTTTCACGAAAAACAAGCAGATTATTCTACTCTTAAAGGAACCAACATAAATTTCTTTAATTGCAACCTCAGATTTCAACTCAGACCAAAGAGCCTTTAATTTTAACATCACACGAACATCTTAAGAAGCAATAGGACCATCCAATACCTCAATTTACCCAAAATAATTTCAGCTACCAGATGATTCAAGAGTTCCAAGGTACCACGAAAGTTAAACTTGAAATATTTTTATTTGAACGATATCACCAAAGGCGAACAAATTACTACAAGTAGTAACATTAATCTCACAACAACAATTAGAAAACACCTCGAAAGACCCATGCGAAAAGAATGGGTTGAATATTTCTCAAAAGAAGAGGCACATTAAAACGATTTTCGCTAACTAGAAAAATCATTTACCACTCGCAACAAACACCGGACCAAGGGGAAAACCAATTTGGCAATGAGCTCAGAAAACATATGGGAAGTCCACAGTTGAGGTCACATGATTCGCACGTGAAGAAGATCAAACTCCAAATGAGAAGAAGGTACTGACTTTGAAAGCTAGAAATCTCAATGTGGCAAAAGCATAAGGTTTCAACAATCTTAGCATGCCAAGAAAATAGGTAAATATAGCTAACCTGCTACGCTACTGAGGACATCGGTCAAGATTAATTATGCATCACGCTAATAATCCCACTTGAACTCATAGATTATCAATTAGCTTATTTACTTACAACCCCTCACAAAAATTGACAAAGGGTTTCGTCATTTTTTTTCTTCAACGGGAGGTTCTAAACTCCAACACTCCAACTACTCCAAAAGAAATGATCAGAGTCGAAATTTCTTCAATAAACTTTGTAAAAGATAATTCCCGCTCTCCAAAATACCAAACGGTTAATCAGGTCCCCTTAATCAACAAGAGAGATAGGACCCTCATAAAAATAATGATCTTGTCAATAATAACGTTTGCAAGTAGCAAAGAGAGCTCAGCAGTCAGAAAGACAAGAATTATTTTGAAAACCATCTAGGGACCAATAGAAACCCGTCGCCAACCAATTGGTTTGATTACCATCTCCGACTTAATCACAACAAAGCACCAGAAAAGGGTTTTAACACCTTTCTTCAGAAAAAATATGCATTAAACTTCAACAAGCGGAATGATCCAAAGAATTACATGGAGCCAATGCTTTCTCGGGTTAACGAACTTGCAACAGGAACTCTCATTATACAAACTATCAAACGAGTAAATGAGTCGCCCTTTTCCAATGAGAAGAAGGAACAACCATGGCAATATCAATGTTGCTAATTGACGAGGATCACTTGTAGTAATAGCAATTCAACAGTTGAAAAAAAACATTAATAGTTTTAAAGAACCATTAAAGATCCATTGAATCTCATCAACTACCAGGAACCATGAACCCAAGAGAAATTCATCAACCACCACCGGACAAGAATTCGCCAAATTCAGAAATCAAGGAAGAGAACAACTTTCTAAAGTAACCCCAAAAGAAATATGCAAGATCAATGCACACTTAATAAAGAACTTGCAAAACAAATCTCCCAATGCCCGAAATTCCAAACGAGCAAATGAGTTAAATTTTCCAATAGGGGTAAAACAGAACTTCCGTGAAAAGATAAATCTTGCACTTTAACTACGCTCACGTGGAGCAGAAATATCACAATAATTGAAAGAACACCATTTGTTTCAAAGAAGGACCAGAGACCTACTGGAGCTTGCCCACTTCATTATAACCCTCTATTCAAAAGAAATTCATGAACTGCAAGAAACTACAACCAGAAAACCAGATACAAGCTCAAGAAAGGCAACAAATTCATCAACGAGCTCATGCTCCACACAGAACTTATGGAACAGGGGTAAGAACTTCTCTATTTTCGTATCACAAACAGTGGTGTAGCCTGGCAAAACCCAGGGCAACAACCACGAATTCAACTGCTCAACGCTCGCTACCGATACGCATAACTACTGAAATCAATTATGGATATATAGGATCATCTTATGACAATCATAAAATGATTCAAAGATATAGGATACCACCTCAAATCACAGATTAACAACAAGAGAGATAGTACAGAAGCAATTCTACACAGTACAACATAATGAACCAAATCACTAGAAATGCGGATGCAATGGATTTCCCAAACCCCACCTACTGTGCACAGTGTGTCATTTTAGTACTTAACTTACCACGGACCTAAAGCCCGCTCTGATACCAACTGTAACACCCTGGCTATTCGGAAGCCAAGATGCTACCTAAAGATACAACATACCATCAAATTGCGGAATAAGGTTCTATGTGCCTCTAATCAAACAACAATACCATGGTAACGAGGTGAAAATAACCAATTCATCAATGGTGAATAATCAAGGAACTAATCATGGAACGACATGACATGAAGTCTAAATATTACTTATTACAGTTCATCTCTCATCAAAGATTAATATAGTTGAATCCATTAATGAAAATATAATGTAATGAACTATGTGGAACGTGCTGGTCTACTCCCTCCCATTAACATTATCATCAACAAGGTTCACCTAAATAAACACAGAAAAACAAGGGTGAGTCGAAACTCAGCAAGTACAATAAACAATTGAACATACCAGGTTATGAACAAGTCAGTCACATTACGAATTAAGAATTAATCTCTGAAAATTTATGTATATGAATGGAATGAATAGATGCATTAAAAGGAATGGACTAACACATGCTCGTACCGGTATAGCGAGTGAGACACCCGTTGGTGTTCACTTAAGCCCGTACTTAACAAAGTCCGGGGACCAAATTACCGTATGAAGAACGTTTCATACGGGTGTCCGAAACTACCCACATTGGAATGGTGGGTCTTACATGCCCATACTGGAGTTGATGGGTCTTTACAAATGCACTCCCGTGGAATGCATATGAACAACACATGAATTGAATGAACATATGCAATGAATTTTATCACTTTCTTCCTCATGGATTATCAAATAGGAACGGAATGTACATCATGGAATATGAACATAGATCATCAACTCATCGGCACAACAACCAACAGCGAGCGTTCAACAGAAATCGATATATCTTAACACATTGGAATTGCATGTAATTGAATATGAATATTGATTAACATCTTTGATTGAAAACATGGATCATAGGAATATTAGCATGAACACAAACACATATCATTCATCAATGTAAAGAATTTCAACGTACTTGCCTTTCGCGTCGCGACGCGTTAGCAAGCAACGAAGGTGTTCCCACACGCGATGTATCACCGCCTACACAAGTACATATTTAGAATAAGGATAACGTGGCACAACTTAGCTACAGGAGACCTACAATAACCCTCCGACTAACCAACACAATTAACGGAGTTAAACTGACATTACACTATTCAGCCATCTGCCCATCCTACTGGACAGCAGTACAAGAAAAAACATAATTAATTATCTGGGACTTGAAACGACATGAAAGTAGCACCCAATGAAACTTAACAGATAAACCTTCAAAACACTAGGAGACAATATTTCCTAATTATGCCCGTACATAAGGCTAATCTGCAATTGAAAGTGCCTGACAGACATCTGACCAGATTACAGAATAGTAGCAAGGAAAAATGCCCTAAATTTTATTCTACAGATCCAATGGAGGTGATCTTTATCAAGTTGGAAATATTATTTAAAGCGCTACAATAACTTAGTTGGGCAAGTCCCCTGAATCGGCCTTCTATTAACCCTAAGGTTCAGGTGAAGTTCTCTGTCCCCTTAATCTAACAGTCAGAACACAGCGACAGTAAAAATTCTATAACTTTTATTGCCAACTCTAAAAATTTTGTTCTTTATCAACTTGGAAAGCTTACTGAATTATCTACAACATTCATTTTGGGTGGCATTTCTGAGTCGGCCTCTAAATAATTCATAATAGCCCGACAAGACAATCTGTCAAATCACGTTAGCTCTCCTAGACAGTCACGTTAAAACTACCATATCTCCTAAACCGTAACTCCAAATCAGATGATCTCGGTGCCTAAAGAAATCTAAGACCAAGGGATACAACTTTCTAAGAGGTGGATAGATCAGAAAACGTACGGAACTTACCCAAATCTGACGAACAAATCTGGCACAGGGGGAAGGAGAAAGTGGCGCACGGCAGGGAGGAGGGTGGCTGCTCCAAGTGGGGGAAAGGGGGAAGGGGGAAGGGGGTTTAGGGTTTTTGGGGGAAGGTCATCCCCCCTTTGGCCGGCCCCCTCTTGGGCCACATGGGCCGTGGCCTAAGACCCAAGTTGTCGGGAATTTACGGAAACCCCCTTGTGATGACTGAAAATTGTAATCCCTGTTTAATTCTTTCTCCCGAATACTCTCCTATTCGCCCGAATAAATTTTGGGGTATTACAACTATGCACTTTAGTTTTTGGGCCCACATTTAATAGACTCGGAGTCTTAATCAAAAACCTAATCACATTCATTAACGATGTGGCCTACATGCCATATGGCCATATGGTCATGCACATCAATATTATATCATTCAATTTTATATTATCTGTTTATGACTAACACACAAATTAATGATCATCCAAAAATACCACCGTAGCACAGGTGTGCGCTGACTAAATCTAGCATGTTTTGGAAATTGATTAGGGAAAAAAGTGTTTTCCTTTACCATTAAATGCACTATCACATAAGTGAACTAGATCCAGTTAAAACTCATAGAAGATTTGCCAAATTGGCTACGACCGCTTTCTAGTTCTGCAATAACCCAAGCAAAAACTAAAACCACCCAACTATACCAAACAGTTGTCATCAAAGAGCAAAGAAGCTCCAAAGACAAAAGGAATCTCGACTGTATTACCAAAATTAGGAGAAGGTGCATTCATAAACAAACTACCCGCTACATTGAATTTGTTGGGCGCCAAATGAATTTGAAAGTTCTAAGGGCAAATTCCTGATGTAAAAAATCCCAGATGAATCGATGAAATTAACCATCTCACAATACTATCCAATTGCGTTACTCTATAAAATTAACCAAGGTTTCCCTACCTTCGATAATCCCCGACCTTTCATCATGAACTGAAGTTCTGAAATTTCACTATACCATAGGTTCTACTCAGTCGTAACACTATTTAGATTTACTTCAAAGCCAAATATTCCATGTGAATCAATTTCCCTACAAGAGGTACAGATCAGAACTAATTCATCTTCTACTACCCCTCCAATAGTTCGGTAGCAAAATCTCACCACTACCACCACTTAACCACTACCACTACTTAACCACTACCAAACAGTTGTCAATTTATACTATGCAAAACTTTGCAACATAAACCTGTTGATTCCTTCTCAAAAGAAAGCGGCGAATAAGGACAAGTTTCGTCACACAGGAAAACGTTACTCCTCACAGCGAGCACGAAACCAAAAGAAATAAGCTGGTAACGAGGATCTTGAAAAAAAGTTGAGTTCACGGTTGAGGGAACACATCCCTCAAAAGGGAATAACAAATAACAGTCGATAAGAAAAAGACATTGCGATTGAAACTCGACATCTCTTGAGCGGAAAGAGTAAAAATTTAGGAACGATTCAAATAACCACAAGTTACAAACTTGACTCAAACTCTCAAATAATCATATTGCACTATTTCCTTTAACACTGAAATTAATCTTTTGACTAACAACTCTTTGCCACAACGAACAAGATAAGATCTTTAGTCCAAACCAAAATATCTAATTAAGAATCAATAAAATTCTTCAACACGTCATATTTGCTCAGAACAGTTCAACTACACAAGAGACATGAGATCCAAATGATATCAGCCACCAAACTCGAAATATTTTCATTTACGGGTTTTCACGAAAAGCAAGCAGATTATTCTACTCTCAAAGGAACCAACATAATTTTCTTTGATTGCAACCTCACGTTGTCATCTAAGACCAAAGAGCCTTTAAGATTAAATTCACACGAACCTCTTAAGAAACAACAGAACACTCCAATACCTCAATTTATTCAAAATAATTTTATCTACCGGATGATTCATGTAATAACCCAAATTCCAATTAGAAAGTGTATTATTCGGGAGAGGGAAGTTAATCGAAAATTTAAGCTTTAGGGGGAGATCCTTGGAACAGGGACCTCCGGGCCAGGCTTAGGCAGCCTTGTGGTCGGCCCATTGGGCCAATTGAGGGGGGGAGGCGCCCTAGTTGGCTGCAGCCCAAGCCCCCACACCCCTCCCCTCAAACCCTAGCCCCAAACCACCTTTTTTTCCCCATTCCATATCCCTAGCCGCCAGCTCCTTTTACCCTGGCCGAAATCCCTGGTTCCCCCTCACTCTTGGCTACAGCCCTCCTATTCTCCATCCCCATGGGTGCCTCCAACTCCCTCCCTCAAGGAGAAGCCCTCCATTGCCGCCCTATTGGTGTTTTCTGCACTGGCCGGCCATTAGGGAGGAAGGGAGAAGGGAGAAGAGGGGGAAGGAGGAGAAGAAGGATCTACAGGTATTCAAGGGTCTTGAGTGATTCCCTCTCAGTTTTGATTGTTTTAGATTCATATTTTGGCTTTGTTTAGTAGATCGAATCTCTGCTGCGAACTGGGCAGTTTCTGTCCAGATTTTGTGCGACTGGTTTCTGGCACCTAGAGTCCGAATCTGGGGATCCCACCTTCTAGAGTTATGTGGGATCCGTTCTTATCTTTCCATAGACGCAAAGTTCACTCAAATCCGATTTACGGTTTAAAAGTTATGGTCCTTTTCGTTACCGCTGTCCAGGAATCTGTCAATGCATAGCAGAAGTTTTAATGGTTAGATTTCAATTGGTTAAGAGCAGATTCAGGGCTGTCCACCTGAACAAATATTGTAGCCTACCTTCTTATCTTTCCAGCTTGGTAAAGAAAACTTTATTTGGACCTGTAGAACAAAAGTTATGCTTGTTTCTTTACTGCTGTCCAGGAATCTGTCAATGCGTAGCAGAAGTTTTGATGGTTAGATTTCAATTTGTTAAGAGCCGATTCAGGGCTGTCCACCTAAACGAATATTGTAGACTACCTTCTTATCTTTCCAGATTGGTAAAGAACACTTTGTTTGGATCTGTAGAACAAAAGTTGTGCTTGTTTCTTTACTGCTGTCCCAAACTAGATTTCTGCTTAGCTTGTAGTCTAGTTGAGTCGATCGAGTTATGGGAAAGCGTTGTAGAGTGCTGCGATTAAGGACTTGCTATGCATGGTTGATTGATGTTTGGTGTCATTCTTGGTTACTGGTGGTGGTGAACGCGGTGCTAGCTCGTTCGCCTTTTTTCTTCCGTTTCACGGTGAAGGCAAGTGCAGATAGTAATGATGTGTTGCTTTGTTTCCTAATTGATGAGTGCCATGGTTAATGATGATGCTTTGAGTTTGATATTGTTGATGAGCATCACTTTTCATGATGAGTTGATAGCATGCTTTACATTCGCATCATAGCATTGGATCCTCGTGCCTTAAGGGCACGTGCCTTGAGAATGTTTTCTTTGGATCCCGTCATGCATTAGACGGGCTGGTCCCCACACTCGTGGAGTGTGGGCTTTGGATCCTCGTGCCTAGAGGGCACAGCCTAGAGTATGTATCGACGGATACACTACTCGGCATTACCGTAATTGCTAAGAAGTGAAGAATATGCATTCATGACATATCATTGCATTTCTGTATAAGATGTGGATTTGTCTATTTGGCTTATGTTGATGTTGTTCATGGTGAGATTGTTGATTTTCCTTGTCCACATATGAGGCTATGTTTACTTACTATTGCTCTTTGCTGAGTCGTAGACTCACTCTTGTTGTGTTGTGCTTTCTAGGTACCTCTCGACGCAATGGCATGTATGGGGAGGGTAGTCATGGTGCACTTCACACATTTATAACCACAACGAATGACCTAGTTCAATTATCTGAAATTCTTAGAATTGATGTTTCCTTTAGGGGGATGATTTTGTGACCATCCTTCTGGTGGATGATTTTGTGACCATCCTTCGTGGTGGATGATTTTGGCTGCATTCATGGAAGATCCTTTTACGTCTTAAATCCTTCGTTCTAAGTTCATTGTAATTCCATTACGATGTTTGAATTGGGACAATGACACTTTCGTGATAGTTGTTCGTTATCTAAATGAGTTTAGTATGGGTGGACTGCTTGAACTTAGTTGCTAAAGTGAGGACCCCTTAGATTGACTTATACTCAATTGATAAGTGAATTGCTTTCATTGAGAAATTAGAGACGGCCATAGGATTGATTTTCTTATAGCTTGTTGTCATTCATGAATGGATGCTTGGGTGATGGTTTAATCATTGATGTCGATGATTAATATTTATCCTTCTTCATGTTATGGTTGAAATTATTCTGTATTGTTGTAGAATGTTAGCCCTTTTAGGTAACATCCTGGCTTCCACATAGACAGGGTGTTACAGTTGGTATCAGAGCGGGCTTTAGGTCCGTGGTAATTGAATATTAAATTGACACACTGTGCACAGTAGGTGGGATTCGGGTAATCCATTGCATCTGCGTTTTTGATAGAAAGATACATTATATTGAATTGCTATTGCTTCTATCCTATAATAGTGCTTGTGCTGTTATTTGAGCTAAGTGGCTAGCTTTATTTTCTTTGCTGTTCAGTTATGGCGAGAGGCAGAGGCCGTGGCCGTGGCCGTGAAGCGGGCCGTGGCCGTGGTCGTTGACATGGTTCGGCTGCGCCTTCAGTCCCGACTGTTGAGGTTGCTGGTGATGCGAGTGAGGAGGTTGCCTCAGCTGCTCAACCAGCTGCCAATGCTCAGGCTCAGGCTGCGTCTGCTGCTTTACTTCATGACCTTCAGAGAGAGGTTCAAGAGCTTCGTCGGCAGGTGCAGGCAGCTCCTCCTGCTGTAAATGCACCTGCTGTGGGTCTGAGTGCTGTTCCGGCTCCACCTGAGGCCAGGATGAGTCTTAGAGAGTGGATGTCTCTTCGGCTTGACCCCTTTGATGGAACAGCACTCGGTCCGGGCCGATTGGCTACGATACATGGAGAGACAGATTCGATGCGCTTAGAGATGACTTCGCGCAGAAGCGCGCTGTGGCCTTCGGCTAAAGGGCCAAGCAGATATTTGGTGGGAAGGGGTTCTAGCAGCTAGGGCCCCAGTTCATGGACCAGTCACTTGGGAGGATTTCTTGGGGCAATTCCGAGCTAAGTTCTATCCTGATTCTTTCCTTGAGAGGATGGAGAATTCCTTGTTGACCTTTGTTCAGGGAAAGTTGGTAGCGGATTATGAGGCTGAGTTCAACAATCTGTCCGCTTGTGCAGGTTGTGGTAGTAATGACCGTGAGAAGGCAAAGAGGTTTCGGAGGGGACTTAACTCTGATTACCGCCATTTCTTAGGGGCGAGCAGCTTGCTTGACTTCAACTCTGTGGTCGATCAGGCCAAGGGTATGGAGTTGGAGAGAGAGCTCACTAGAGAGAGGCAGACCTCTAGTGGCTTTACACCGTCTGGTGGTTCTGGCGGTGCTCAAAAGAGGAGCTTCAGTGGCGGGGGTGGGTCTTCACAGAGACCTACTCCCAAGAAGTTTCAGGGAGGCCATCGCCCTCGCCTTGATTCGGCTTGGTCCTCGAGGCGATCGTTCCTTCAAGATCGCGCAGCTTCTTGACTTTGCCGGCTGCGACTGTCCCAGGGCAAGGCATGATTTGCTTCAAGTGCGGTGAGGGTCACCGTTATTCTTAGTGCTCTTTCACCGGAGCTTGTCGTTCTCGTGGCATGTCCGCCACAAGCCGTCGCAGTGCAAGCAATCCAAATCCAGAGTATCATTAAGTGGAGTCGGTCCCTCAACACCTCCTTCCAAAGGCTCCACGGGTTCATTCATACTGTCATGCGGTTCCTACACCTCAGTACCCTCCAGGGTAGGTTCCTCCTGCGGTGTTTGCTCCTGCACCTCAGTACCCTCCAGGGTGGGTTCCTCCTGCAGCGTTCGCTCCTGCACCTCCTGCCGGGTTCCGCTGGACCCCTGCACCATCTGCACCACCTTCGTTCTCAACACCTGCGGCAGCCCCTGTTCACCCTTCGCAGAGTGTTGGTGCGTCTTCTGCTCCAACACCACTGGGAGTCTACGCCATGCCTACACCTGAGACCGTGGGCCGTCCTGACGTGGTGACAGGTACCTTGCTAGTCGATTCCCACGAGGCTTTCGTTCTTTTCGATTCAGGGGCTACTTATTCTTTTGTGTCTCTTGAGTTTGCTAGAAAGGCGGGTTTAAGTGTGCAACTTATTTCCAATCCGTTGTAGTCGGGCTTCTCCGGGGACTTATTTCTAGCTCTTCAAAGATGTCCGGCCGTTCTATCACTATCGATGACGAGAACTTCACTGCTAATCTTATGGTGATTCCGTTGTCACCTTTTGATGTCATCCTTGGTATGGACTGGTTATTTAGTTACCGTGCTAAGATTTGTTGCTTCTGGAAGACCGTGACTTTGCAAGCCCCGTCCGGTGAAGAACTGGTGTTTCAGGGAAGTGCGCCACCTGATTCCCTTTTTGTCCTAGCCAGTTTGTTTCCTAGTCGTCGAACATCAACCATTGGGTTGCTTTGGTCTCTCAGCGCGAAGACAGATTCTTCCCTGCGCATTGAGGAGATTCCCGTGGTGTGCGAGTATCCTGATGTTTTCCCGGTGGAGCTACCTGGGATGCCTCCGAAACGGAATGTGGAATTCCGGATCGATCTTATTCCGGGAACTCGGCCTATTTCAATGTCTCCGTACCGTTTGGCCCGACCCTTCCAGGAGGAGTTGAAAAAGCAATTGGACGATTTGTTGTCCAAAGGTATGATTCGGCGCAGTGTTTCGCCGTGGGGAGCGCCTGTTCTATTCACAAAGAAGAAAGATGGCAGCTGGCGTATGTGTGTGGATTATCGAGCTCTTAATCAGGCGACAGTAAAGAATAAATATCCTTTACCCCGCATTGAGGATCTTTTTGATCAGCTGAAGGGAGCTAAAGTGTTCTCCAAGATTGACCTTGATCGGGTTACAATCAAATTCGAGTTCGGGAACAAGATTTTGAGAAGATGGCTTTCTCTACGAGTATGGTCATTTTGAGTATAAAGTTATGTCTTTTGGACTAACAAATGCTCTGCGCAGCTTTTCATGGAAGCCATGAGCGAGATATCTTTGCCGGTATCTTGACGATTTCGTTGTGGTATTCATCGATGATATCTTGATCTATTCCAAGACGGAAGAGGATCACGATCGGCATTTGAGGTTGGTTCTTGAGACTTTGAGAGAGAACCAATTTTATGCCAAGCTGAAGAAGTGTGAGTTCTGGATTTCTGAAGTTGGGTTTCTGGGCCATGTTATTAATCAAGATGGCATCTCAGTTGATCCTAGCAAGATCTCAACAGTGGTAGAATGGAAAAGGCCAACCAATGTCAAGGAAGTGAGGAGTTTTCTGGGTTTAGCTTGTTACTACCGGCGTTTTGTGGAGGGTTTCTCTATCATTGCTAAACCAATGTCTCAGTTGACACAGAAAGGTGTCAAATTTCATTGGTCAGATGAGTGTGAGCACGGTTTTTGTACCTTGAAGGATAAGTTGGTGACCGCTCCTATCCTTACTCTTCCTGAACCTGGGAAGCGTTTCACCATTTATTCAGATGCATCTCGAGTAGGGCTTGGTTGTGTGCTCATGCAGGATGGCAAGGTGATTGCTTATGCATCACGACAGTTGAAGAATCATGAGGAGAATTATCCTACTCATGATTTAGAGCTTGCCGCAGTAGTTCTTGCTCTAAAGATCCGCGCCATTACTTGTATGGTGAATCTTGTGATATATTCACTGATCACAAGAGCTTGAAGTATATCTTTACCCAGAAAGATTTGAATCTGAGGCAGTGAGGTGGTTAGAATTGATAAAAGACTATGATCTCACCATTCAGTACCACCCCGGCAAAGCTAATGTTGTAGCGGATGCTTTGAGTCGCAAGGCGACACCTCCTACCCTCAGTTGTCTTATTGCAGATTTTGAGTGTATGGACATCTCTTTTTGCTTTGTGGGTACTGCCCAGACTGAGACCCGTTTGCTTCTTGACTCAGCCATTCCAGATCGAGTGCGGGAAGCACAACAGCATGATCAGATGCTCCAGCGGGCGAGGACGCGCCTTGATGAGGGCAAGCAAGGTCATTTCAGCATAGATGATTCTGGTGCATTGCGTTTTAAAGGCCGCCTCTGTGTGCCACAAGGGGATCAAGTAAAGGATGAGATCCTAAAGGAAGCTCATCGTACTCCATATACTGTACATCCTGGTGAGACCAAGATGTACAAGGATTTGAAGAAGAGTTTCTGGTGGAAAAGAATGAAGGTTGATATCGCTCAATTTGTGGCATCTTGTGGAGTTTGTCAACGGGTCAAGGCTGAGCATAAGCGACCAGCGGGTTTGTTGCAACCTTTGGATGTCCCAGTTTGGCCGTGGGATGACATCTCCATGGATTTTGTGGTTGGATTACCTCGCACGCAGCGAGGGAAGGATGCTATTTGGGTTATAGTGGACCGGTTCAGCAAGTCTGCACATTTCATCCCTATTCGTACAACCAATTCAAGAAGTGATTTGGCTCCTCTTTACGTCACGAGAGGTAGTGCGGTACGCACGGTGTGCCTAAGACTATTGTTTCGATCGAGATGCCAAGTTTGTCTCCAAGTTTTGGGAGAGTTTGTAGAGTGCTTTGGGCACACAACTCGACTTAGCACCGCCTTCCACCCCAAACAGATGGTCAATCTGAGCGCACAATCGTATAATCGGAGGATATGCTCGGATGTTGTGTTATGTCTTGGAAGGGAGGTTGGGAAGACCACTTAGCTTTGGCGAGTTCGCCTATAACAACAGCTACCATGCTAGTATTCGAGCTGCCCCATTTGAGGTCCTTTATGGGCGAAGATGCATCCCGTTGTGTTGGGATGCGGTTGGAGAGCGGGCGCTTTGGGTCCCGATTGTTCAAAGAAACTGCGTGGCGAGTAGCAGAGATTAGAAGAATCATTAGCTGCTCAAAGCCGATGTAAGAGTTATGCCGATGTGAGAAGGCGGGATTTGGAGTTTCAAGTGGGGATCGGGTTCTTTTGAGAGTGTCGCCTACCGAGGCATAGTGCGTTTGGTACCAAAGGGAAGCTTAGCCCGAGGTACGTTGGACCATTTCCAATCATGGCACGAATTGGGAATTGGCTTATCGCTTGGACCTTCCCGAGTCCATGCGCGAGTGCATAATGTGTTTCATGTATCAATGTTGAGAAAATATTTGAGGGACCCAGAGCATGTGATTCCATTGGAGCCGTTGACCATCGAACAGGATCTTACTTTTGAGTCCCGGCCAGTGCAAATCCTGGAAGAGTCAGAGCGGGTTCTGAGGAACAAGATTTTGAAGTATGTAAAGGTTCGTTGGTCTCATCAATGCGAGAGAGAGCTACTTGGGAGCTAGAGTCTCGCATGCGCAACAAAGATATCGATTTGTTTGCTTCGCACGTGTAAGTTTGTTGTTTCCAATTCAAGGAATTTACATTCTGTGATCCTTTTGACGCTTAGAATTCGGGTCGAATTCCATTAAGGGGTAGAATGTAATAACCCAAATTCCAATTAGAATGTGTATTATTCGGAGAGGAAGTTAATCAAAATTTAAGCTTTAGGGGAGATCCTTGGAACATGGGCCTCGGGCGAGCTTAGCAGCCTTGTGGTCGGCCCATTGGGCCAATTGAGGGGAGGCGCCTAGTTGGCTGCAGCCCAAGCCCCCACACCCTTCCCCTCAAACCCTAGCCCCAAACCACCTTTTTTTTCCCATTCCCTATCCCTAGCCGCCAGCTCCTTTTACCTTGGCAGAAATCCTGGTTCCCCCTCACTCTTGGCTGCAGCCTCCTATTCTCCATCCCCATGGGTGCCTCCAACTCCCTCCTCAAGGAGAAGCCCTCCATTCTCGCCCTATTGGTGTTTTCCTGCAGCTGGCCGGCCATTAGGGGAGGAAGAAAGAAGGGAGAAGAGGGGGGGAAGTAGGAGAAGGATCTACAGGTATTCAAGGGTCTTGAGTGATTCCCTCTCAGTTTTGATTGTTTTAGATTCATATTTTGGCTTTGTTTAGTAGATTGAATCTCTCTGCGAATCGGGCAGTTTCTGTCCAGATTTTGTGCGACTGGTTTCTGGCACCTAGAGTCCGAATCTGGGGATCCCACCTTCTAGAGTTATGTGGGATCCGTTCTTATATTTCCATAGACGCAAAGTTCACTCAAATCCGATTTACGGTTTAAAAGTTATGGTCCTTTTCGTTACCGCTGTCCAGGAATCTGTCAATGCATAGCAGAAGTTTTAATGGTTAGATTTCAATTGGTTAAGAGCAGATTCAGGGCTGTCCACCTGAACAAATATTGTAGCCTACCTTCTTATCTTTCCAGCTTGGTAAAGAAAACTTTATTTGGACCTGTAGAACAAAAGTTATGCTTGTTTCTTTACTGCTGTCCAGGAATCTGTCAATGCGTAGCAGAAGTTTTGATGGTTAGATTTCAATTTGTTAAGAGCCGATTCAGGGCTGTCCACCTAAACGAATATTGTAGACTACCTTCTTATCTTTCCAGATTGGTAAAGAACACTTTGTTTGGATCTGTAGAACAAAAGTTGTGCTTGTTTCTTTACTGCTGTCCCAAACTAGATTTCTGCTTAGCTTGTAGTCTAGTTGAGTCGATCGAGTTATGGGAAAACGTTGTAGAGTGCTGCAATTAAGGACTTGCTATGCATGGTTGATTGATGTTTGGTGTCATTCTTGGTTACCAGGTGGTGGTGAACGCCGGTGCTAGCTCATTCCGCCTTTTTTTTTCTTCCGTTTCACGGTGAAGGCAAGTGCAGATAGTAATGATGTGTTGCTTTGTTTCCTAATTGATGAGTGCCATGGTTAATGATGATGCTTTGAGTTTGATATTGTTGATGAGCATCACTTTTCATGATGAGTTGATAGCATGCTTTACATTCTGCATCATAGCATTGGATCCCTGTGCCTTAAGGGCACAAGCCTTGAGAATGTTTTTCTTTGGATCCCGTCATGCATTAGATTTGCTGGTCCCCACACTCGTGGAGTGTGGGCTTTGGATCCCTGTGCCTAGAGGGCACAGGCCTAGAGTATGTATCGACGGATACACTACTCGGCATTACCGGTAATTGCTAAGAAGTGAAGAATATGCATTCATGACATATCATTGCATTTCTGTATAAGATGTGGATTTGTCTATTTGGCTTATGTTGATGTTGTTCATGGTGAGATTGTTGATTTTCCTTGTCCACATATGAGGCTATGTTTACTTACTATTGCTCTTTGCTGAGTCGTAGACTCACTCTTGTTGTGTTGTGCTTTCTAGGTACCTCTCGACGCAATGGCATGTATGGGGAGGGGTAGTCATGGTGCACTTCACACATTTATAACCACAACGAATGACCTAGTTCAATTATCTGAAATTCTCAGAATTGATGTTTCCTTTAGGGGGATGATTTTGTGACCATCCTTCTGGTGGATGATTTTGTGACCATCCTTCGTGGTGGATGATTTTGGCTGCATTCATTGAAGATCCTTTTACGTCTTAAATCCTTCGTTCTAAGTTCATTGTAATTCCATTACGATGTTTGAATTGGGACAATGACACTTTCGTGATAGTTGTTCGTTATCTAGATGAGTTTAGTATGGGTGGACTTCTTGAACTTAGTTGCTAAAGTGAGGACCCCTTAGATTGACTTATACTCAATTGATAAGTGAATTGCTTTCATTGAGAAATTAGAGACGACCATAGGATTGATTTTCTTATAGCTTGTTGTCATTCATGAATGGATGTCTGGGTGATGGTTTAATCATTGATGTCGATGATTAATATTTATCCTTCTTCATGTTATGGTTGAAATTATTCTGTATTGTTGTAGAATGTTAGCCCTTTTAGGTAACATCCTGGCTTCCACATAGACATGGTGTTACAATTCATGAGCTCCAAAATATCACGAAAGCTAAACTTGAAATATTCTCATTTGAACGATACCACCAAAGGCGATCAAATTACTACAAGTATTAACATCAATCTCACAACAACAATTAGAAAACACTTCGAAAGACCCACGTGAAAAGAATGGGTTGATTCTTTCTCAAAAGAAGTGGCAAATGGAAACGATTTTCACCAACAAAAAAATCATTTACCACTAGCAATGAACACAGGACCAAGGAGAGAACCAATTAAGCAATGAACTCATAGCGCATAAGTGGAGTCCACAGTTGAAAGTATAGGCCCCACAAGAAGAGAATATCAGACTTTAACAAATAAGAACAAATGAGCATTCAAGATCAAAGCATTCGCATCACTCAAGAGTCATTATAACATTACAACATATCGCTTTACTCGAGAAACTTCGTTTTATCCCATAAAGCTTGAACCCCTAGTAGATCATGAACACAAAATTTGGAATTTGATCATTTTAGAAATATCACAAAAGACGATCAATTTCTTTCTCTATAAAAGAATCAACATTACCGTCACATAACACCACAAAACCTTACAAAGGGGTTTCAACACCTTTTTTCGAAGGGAGGTTCTATACTCCAATACTCCAACTACTCCAAAAGAAATGAGCAGAGTCAAAACTTTCTTCAATGAAATCTGTAAAAGATAGTTTCCATTCTCTAGAATACCAAACGGATAACCAATTCACTTTTACCACCAAGAAAGATAGGACTATCATTAAAGAGAATGATCTTGTCAATAATGACGTTTACAAGTAGCAAAAAGATCTCAGCAGTCAGAAAGACAAGAATTATTTTGAAAAATAAATAGGGACCAATAGGAACCCGTAGCCAACCATTTTGTTTGATTACAAACTCCGACTTAATCGCCACAAGGCACCACAAAAGGGTTTTAACATTATTCTTCAGAAAAGAGATGCATTAAATTTCATCACGCGGAATGATCCAAAAGAAATACATGGAGCCAAAACTCTCACATTAATGAAGTTGCAACAGAAAAATCTCATTATCCAGACTATCAAACGAGTAAATGAGTCACTCTTTTCCAATGAGAAGGAAGGAACAACCATGGAAATATCAATATTGCCAATTGACGAAGATCACTAGTAATAAAAGAAACTCAACAGTCGAAAAATAATAATTGTTTCAGAGAACTATTAAAAACCCATTGAAACTCATCAACTACCATGAACCATGAACCCAAGAGAAATCCATCAACCACCACCGGACAATAATTTGTCAAATTTAGAAATCAAGGAAGAGAACAACTTTCTAAAGAAAATCACGCTCAAAACCTATAAATATGGTACTCGGGGTAACTACTCCCCTAACCACATACCGCGAACGATGGTGTAACCTAGTGAATCCCAGAGTAACAACCACGACCTCAACTTCTTAACATATGCTTCCAAAACGCATAGCCAAGATAATCAATTATGAATATAAGGTCATCTCATAGTAATCATAGAGTATATTCATAGGTATAGTAGATCATAGCAGATCATAGACTAACAACAATATGACAGTACAGAAACAATTCGATACAGTACAACATAATGAATCACATCACTAGAAATGCGGATGCAATGGATTTCCCAAACCCCACCTACTGTGCACAGTGTGTCATTTTAATACTTTGCTTACCACGGACCTAAAACCCGCTCTGATACCAACTGTAACACCCTGGCTATTCGGAAGCCAAGACGTCACTCAACTCTAACAAAAAACAATAGGGAACAGACAGATAAACACAAATAACAATAATTCTAAGACAATAAGTTATACAAAACTAACGATAGGTTTAACAATTCCAAATAAACAAAGGGAAACCCTTATAACATGAGTATAAAGTAAACATAACCAGGTTGGTTTATTACCATTTCAGCAATTATCAAATAGATGACATGAAATAAACAATATCAATGAATTCTAGTTTAAGATAAATGGCGTGCATCATGCCGCACTACTCCCCCATATGAGTGCCTTCCTCATCATTTACCTAAATTAAACAAACAAGTAAGGATGAGCCAAACACTCAGCAAGTACTAAACATGATAAATCAAACATAAAGTGGACAAGCCAACTTCAACCGAAATATGAACAATTCTCGGAACACATACATGAATGAATGGAATGAAAGAATGCATTGAAGGAATGGACTGCTCAACAGCTTATACCGGTATAGCAAGTGACACACCCGTCGGTCTTCACTTAAACCCGAACTTAACAAAGTTCGGGGATCCCAAATACCGTATGAAGAACATTTCATACGGCTGTCCAACATTGTCCACATTGGAGTGGTGGGGCTTACATGCCCATACTGGAGTTGATGGGTCATTCAATTTCCACTCCCGTGGTCAAAGTGAAAACGATGCGTGTATGGAATGAATCACATGCATTGAATCTTTATCACATATGAATGAAAAATACTATGTTGCATAGAAACATGAATAACAAGTCTAGCAATACATTCACACACAATCATCAATATTCCATATGAAAAGACAAAGTACTTGCCTTCCGCGCTGTGACGTGTTAGGAGGCAACGAAGGTGCCCCTCCACTCACCGCCTCACCGCCTACACAAACATATATTCAGAATAAGGATAACAATGTATGACATAGCTACAAGTGTCCTACCATAACCCTCTAACTATCCAATCACAATCAACGGGTTCAAACTAATAATTAAACTATTCAGCCACCTGACAACCCTACTGGACAGCAGTACGAGAAAAATCATAATTAAAGATTTGTAACTCGGAGTGACGTGAAACCAATGCTCAATGAATCTTAACGCACCAGGCTATGAAACTCTAGTTGGCAGGATTCACTAAATCTGACAAATCAATTGGCTAACCAGCAGTTAAAAATGTATAATAGACATCTGTCCAGACAATAGATCAACAGCAAAGAACATGGCATATCTTTCACTCTACAGATCCAATAGAGGTTTTCTTTATCAATATGGAAATATTATTAAAAATTCTACAATAATCTAAATGGGTGGAGGTCCTGAATATTATATTAACAAGATCAAAATTAAGGAACAAACAGACAGTTCCTTCTCATCAGAAAGACAGACAGAACAGCGTGCAAAGAATAATTCATAACTCCTAAACCGTAAGGCGGAATCTCGCAATCGCGGCGGCTATGGAAAGATAAAAACTAGGGATACAAAACTCTAGAAGACAAAAATATCAGATTCTGCTTCTAAGACACCGAAATTGGGCGCACAACTGACTGGACTTATTCTGGAATCTAGCAGACAACATGTCGGTTTAATCCTAACTATCAATCCTTCCTCCAAACAGCAGCAAACAACGAATGAGACTCCTTGTTACCCTTGTAGACCCGTAGGAAGACGTTGATCAACCTCCCGAAGTACTCCCGCTCTTCTCCTTCTTCCCCTCTCCGATGGCCGTCCAACAACGAGGACGACGATCGGCCGGTGACGATGGCGGGAGGAGGCGGCTTCGGAGGAGATCTTGGAGAGCAACACCGGGGATCACCGGAGCTAGCACCACAGGAGGGAGACGGTACCAAGGAGAAGCAAGGGGCGCCGGTTGGAGGAGGAGGAGGGTGGCGGCTATGGGGGGAGTGGAGGGTGGCGGCTATGGGGGGAGTGGAGGGAGTGGGGGGAGGCGGCTAGGGTTTGGGGCGCCCCCCTCTTGGCTGGCCCCCTAGGCCGACCTCCCCTCTTGGGCCTCCTGGGCCGCGGCCCAGGTTGTCGAGCTATTGCTGAAAACCCCCTCTCTCAACAGGAAATTATATTTCTTTAATTGCCTTTTCTTCTCCGGCTTCTTTTCAGTTCTCCCGATTCGATTCCGGGATACTACACTTATAACAGAAATAGTAACCCATTTTTCTTTAATCTAATCATGTGATTTAATTTTATTTGTCATGAGTAATCTTACGTGATGTGCACCAAAAGGTCTACCCATGCCCATGCATTTCGTTTCCCAGGATGTACCTAAAGAAAACATCAAAAACTATGAGTCCACGACTTAGCAAAGTACAACAGTGAAATTGACAAAGCAACATCAACAGGTAAAGAATATAACAAAATCCTCAGATAAACTTCAGCAATGATTTCATAAATAGATCTCTTCTACTTTCATGGGATGCAGATGACAAGAATGCATCTTTCTACCTTCTTTGCAATTACCGGTAATGCGGAGTATTGCATCTGTCGATGCATACTCAAGCCTGTGCCCTTTGGAACAGGGACCTCAAACCTACACTCCACGAGTGTGGGGACCTTTAGCCTGTCTAATACTTGACGGTGACCTCAAATGAATCAATTCTCGACTACCATGTAGTCCAAGGCTCAAAGTTGAATGCCATGATGCAAATGAACATAATATTCTTAATCAATCATGAGCGAATAACATTTAGCATGAATATCATGAATAAAATTTCATACAAGTAAACCATAGCAATTTTCATGAATTTATCTCCACATATACTATACACTGCTTGCACTTGCCTCAACCGTACGATGGGTTATGACGGCAGATGATTCTAACACCGGTTTCTCACCACCACCTAGCATTGGTAAAACATGCTAAGATAACATCCAAAAACATTCCACATAATAATAAAACAAAATAAACTTATCCGCTCCTAATCGCAACCGAAACAATATCGTTCCTTCTCAAAAACCAATCTGTCCAAAACAGACTGTCATCTTAGAAAATCCGTTACTTTTAATTTATAGCTCCAAAAACTATAAACTAGAACTTTCTGGAAACTACACACATAAACCCACAAATTCTCAAGTGATCAAAATTTCAAATTATTTCATCTAAACCCTTGCTTTTATCTCCGAAGATAGTTCTATCATCTTTGGTATTATCGAATTAAAAATTCCATATCGTTTAATTGGTAACTCCAAAAATGGTGATCTAATACATTTTGGAATCCACAGATAATTAGATTCGAAAATAAAATTAGCATAATTTTTCTTTTGTGAAACAAAATTTTCTAACATAGCAATGTTTCTCAATTGTCACTAACTGAATGACCGAACTGCACTGCATGATTCAAAAATTCATAACTCCAGTTATACTTGTCCAAAAAATGTGATCTTTGTCTCTCTGGAATCATTATAAAGTTATATATAAAATTTATGTAGAACAAAAGTCCATATTCATCCATGTTGTAATTTTTGTTTATAAAACCATGTTTGGTGCTCGAAACCCATGAACTAAACAGGCACTCGTATTGTAAAAATCATAACTAATTATATACTCGTCCAAATAATACTATCCTTGACTTTGCAAATAACTCTTGAGATAATATATCTATCTCTAGGAGGCACAAAACCCTGGTTTTGACCTAAACTAATTCAAATCTACAGATCAAACAAAGCTACAGATTACCGATCTACCAACAGCAGGGTACCAGATTGATATTCGACAACAAATCTCATAGAAAAAGAATTAAACTAGCTATTGGGGTACAAAAATTACTCTAGAATACCACGTTGGATCCCGCAGAAGTCTCCGCGAGAACCTCCTCTACCCTTCCTTCTCTTCTTGCTTTCTCTCTCTTCCACCTACTTTGTTCTACTGGTCTAGCAAGGAGGAAGCAGCACTTGGGAGGGGAGGTGCTACAGTGGCAGCACTACAGTAGCCACGGTAGTGCTACAGTAGCAGGAGCTAGGGTTTGGGTGGCCTTCCCCCTTCCTTTTAAGGCCGACCGACTCAATTGGACCAAGACACCATGGGCCAAGACACCTAGGCCAAAGGCCCAAGTTCTCCAATAAGAGAAAAAACGCCCCTCTAAAACCTCTAATTCTATCTCTAATTCTATTTAATTTTAGTACTAATCACTTATTTATTTTATGTTTAAACAGGATATTACAGTGAGGACATTGTGGGGCTCGCCAGTGGCCTTTTTGCTGCTGTGGCATCATTACCGCCGTCGTCCCCTTCGCCTCCATAATCTACCGTAGCCCCTGCCTAATGGATTCCGTCGAAGCGATGGAGACCGGCAGGGGAAGAGGGAGGACGGAGGGTGTCGAGCGTGGCCACAGGGGAAGAGGGGGCGAGGAGGAGGAGCACAAGGAGAGAGAAGAGGTAGCGAGCATGAGGAGGTGGAGGGGTCGGGAGGGGTGGCGGTGGCGGTGGAGATGGAGATGGGGAGGGAATCAACTGTAGACGGTGGTAGCGCGGCAGCAACACGAGAGGCTAGGGGAGGCGACAGCGACGACGAAAGATTTGGGGATGGAACAGTGGCGGTTTCAGGGGAGAGGTGAGAGTTAGGAGGGCACAAATGGGAGAGGAAGGAGGAGGCTGAAGAAGTGGGGGCGGCGGTGCTTGCTAACCGCGGCGCAATCCAGACCATTGGCGCTCCGCTCGTTCGATCCAACGATTGTCGAAGATGGTGGGGAGGACGGATGACCACCAATTGCTTCTTTTAAGTAGTAGAGATAGGTAGTTCCTTCCTCTATATCCCCTTTTCATAATTGATGATGATGAATTCGGTATACTAGTGAGCTTTTTATTTTTTTAATCTATTTTTTAAAAATATTTTAAAGATAATCTCTCTCTAACTTTATTTTCAATTTTGACCCTTTGATCGCGTGATCAAACTGTACTATCACGCCACCGACTGTGGCGTGGCCAAACCTACCACGATAGCCCTCCGATCCAACACACATCCATTTTTGTGCTATATCCTGTCACGCTAAGAGGAATGGCGTGACAGCACTCGTTTGCCACACTGAGGTCCGTGACGTGACAACGTACTTTTGCCACACCACGCGTTGTGGCGTGACCAAACGGGTCAGAATTAGAAATAAAGTTAGAGAGAGGTTATCTTTAAAATATTTTTAAAAATAGATTAAGTAATAAAAAATTATACAAGTACAATTTTTTAGGACAAGCTATAAACCTTCGTTCATAAGAAAAGTCCTGGTTACAATCAGCGCTAAGCCTTGAAACTAGAAACTGAGCTCGAGTTTAGCCCAATTTGCAGATCCCTTTGCGTGCAAGCATATTTGGCACAGAAAATGGGCCGTAAATTTTGCTGACCTCCTAGCAAAATGAACTATGAAAGAAGAAAAACCAGAACCAAGCTCAAAGACTTGGTTTAGGATAGCACCAAGAGCAGATCAACTCCTCTGCCGGCTCTATGACAGATTCACTAATGGTTGACGCCGTCCAAAGCTTCCGCGATCAAATGATCTGCAATCCCTTTGGGGCTTGTTGGAAATTGGCCCATTTACTAGGTCTATTTCCTTTGAAAAATCCAAAACATGCATGAAACAAATGGTGGGAAGCAAGACAACTGATAAGGAGTTATGGACTGACCGTGAGTTGGTCGTGTATGATCACAGATTGGTCGGGATAAGTCACGACTAGTTGTAAAGGGCTACGAATTGGTCATAAGGAGTTATGAGCTGGTCGTGACAACATACGAATTGGTCGTAAAGAGTTGTGAGCTGGTTGTAACTGGTCAAAAGCTAACCGTGTATTTCTCTTTTCTTTTGTGTGAACTGGTTGGGAGTCATTAAACATTACATAAATACCATTAATTGGTTTGAATGTGCAGTTACCAGTGACTTAAACCAGGTTAATTACTATAGTAACTAGAGAGTAAATGCTTTGTCCTTATAAGGGCCTGTAGATGTCCAAGATGTATCTGAATGAGAATTCCTCCATTCTTTTCTAACTTCATCTTCCTCCTTCGGTGAATTGTGTTGTGGTGTTGAGTTATTGTACCATGTCGGCCTTCCTCCTTGGAGTGCACCGGGAAGGGGGGAGAGCGGCTATCTCCGAGCAGTTGTCGCAAAGAGCACCTGCACGGGGCGACAATAAGGTTTTTAGGAAGCATATCTGTATGACCACTCGACTTCTTCCTCAACGTTGTCTACTTCCACGGCCACATCAGCGCTCTTTCTGTTCTTCATCAAATCTGACTGTAAGTTGTTTGTGCAACCAAACGACTTTGTTATAATCATGTTCTTGCATATATTTTGAAGTACAATGTGTTACATACTATTAGTATTGCTTTATGCATCTCTAGTTATTTGTGATATTCGCCTCGTAATAAAATCTAAAATTAAAATATTGCATATATTTCTAACAATCCAGAAACCTTATTGCGAATTTTTTTTTATGATTCAACAATGGCTGGTGCTTCTGATGTTATGAAACCTAAGAGGTTCCCTGGTCAGAACTTTCATAGATGGCGCAGGGCGGAACTATACCAAATTTGACCGGGGTTCACAACTTCACCATGCATATAACAACATATGAAAATTTTTAAGCAATATTGTACTAAATAGTAATGCATCCGACTATTTTTAACATCAATAATTCGACATAACCGATAGCAATGTACAATGATGAAGAAGTAGCGATCATTATGCTTACCAAAATGAAGTAGGTCAGGAACTAAAGACAAAACCACGACCATCTTTTGTTTGTATTGGCAAAATACAACCACCAACCTCAATTGCCTAAAAAGAATATAACAAAATGTCTTAAAATTCTCAAGTAAAAATAGTAGAATAGTCAAATGAAAGTAGTTAAGTAAATATACCTTTTATGGTCATGAAGCGACGAACCATTGCATCATTAGTAACTTTATTCATTCCTTGTTTCTCAAATTTCATATGAAGTCATCATTGATGCGATTGCGGAAATATGTTTTCACAATTTTCATGGCTGAAAAACATCTATAAACTATAGCAGCTGCGACAAGCAATACTAGTACTAGTTTCAAAAGTCGATAAACAAAAGGATGGCAAAGATGTTTCCTTGTCTCCACAATTTTTTGAGAAAGATCACCAACAGTGTGTATGTTGGAGAATCTATCATCTGCTCGTGCATCTGCAAAGTAGAGGCAAAGATGATGGCTAAGGTCTCTCAATTCCACAGAATTAAAATCATTGGGATAAAGTTTTGCTAGGCTCATCAAGTGGTCCAAATTGAAATCATGAAATAAGTCCATTGGACTCAAAGCAGCCAAGTAAACAAGCAAGTTAGAGGTTGTCTCATTGTAACACCCCAGCCCAACATGAGCTTGGAATGCCACTAAAATAACAAGATAAACATAATTAACTAAAACTCTTTACCAAATTCCAGCAGAACCTCCTTTGTATAGTTACTATACTGGAGGTTCCCACCAACAAATAAAACAAGAGGTAGTCTAGTTAAAAAAAATGATCCAAACATAACCCACATAGGCTATTCATCTTTGTCAAATAGACATCTAAAAGTAGATCATAAGTATCCAATTTTTAAACTCCTTTATTACAGTCTAATCCAATCAAGTAATGATCGTAAGCAGAATTTTAGGTAATTCATCCATCTACTAAATTAATTTTCCTTTTATTCTCTTGTGTGTATATAGTGCGAGCGTGCAACTACCCTAGCCCTTCCTTTCTCCCATGCATGCCGATCTCATACAGGTACCTAAAACACAACAAACAACAAGGGGTGAGTCCAAAGACTCAGCAAGCATAATAATTGATAACAATAGTATAAGAAAGAAACCCATCAATTATACATCACAAATCTATTCACCGAATAAACCACATACACATGACATGCAACCTGCTCATTTGCTCTTTATGCTCTTTATCTTTATCTTTGTCTTTTGCATTTCTTCGTAATGCAAAGTGCGCATCGATCGATGCACACCCATACTGCGCCATCCGCACAATGACCTTGCCCATACTTTGCAAGTATGAGGACCCTTACCCATGCTCTTCAAGCATGGGGACCTATTGCCCGTCACCAACATGACGGGGACCCAACTCTGGCTTGATCAACACATGACCAAGACTTCAATGAACTACATGATGCATATGTATGAATTCTCCATTTGACAACAATATACATCCATAACAACATTGCATATGAATATCCTACTCATACTACAAAACTCACAAACATAGTCCTTCCAACTTTCAATGAAACCATGATAAACACGTAACTCGTAACAATAAATTCCATGCTCATTACCAGACATATGACCAAATCAATCATGAACAATATAAATAACCATAGAATGTATCGGTCAAGTCATTCGGTAATATCTAATATAACCATAATCACACTTGCCTTAACCGCGAGAGAACGTGGGACGTGCAGAAGGCGCTGCCCCCGGGACCCATCCACCACCTGAATAAATAGTTAACGCACACTAAGGCGACAGTAGCGGGCCCAAGCAAAAAAATATATAACAACCTACTCGAACTCGTGAAAGGGTCTAACTCGATTCCAACCCCAAATCCTAAATGTCGATATGTCCTCTCAGTGGATAGTCAACCTGTAAAATTCATAAATTTCACTACCGGGATCCAAATTATGTGTTCTCAGACTTTCTGGAAAGGTAATTAAATTACCTAAATAAACTTAGTTGGGGAGCCCTTCTGATTCTGCAACAAACTATCCCTACCAAGCCAATCTACAGAATATCAATTTTTACGTCGGGTTTTCTGGATAGAGCACCAAAACTACCATAACTTTTGTTACGCAACTCGGAACAGGGTGATCTTGGGCTCTATGGAATCATGACAAAACCAGCTACAATAGTCTAGTTGGGCAACTCCCCTGATTCGGCCTCCTACTAGTTCTAATGTTCAGGTGAAGATCTCTATCCAAATAATCTGACAGACAGTAAACATCAATAGTAAAACTTGCATAACTTTTGATTGCCAACTCTAAAAACAATGTTCTTTATCAACTTGGAAATCTTACAGAATTATCTACAACATTAGTTTTGGGAGGAATTTCTGATTTGGCTTCTAAAAAATTCAAATTGGCCAGATAAGACAATCTGCCAATTCACGTCAACCCTCCTAGACAGTCGCGGTAAAACTACCATAACTCCTAAACCGTACGTCCAAATCAGATGATCGTAGTGCCAAAAGAAAGATAAAGACAAGACCTACAACTTTCTAAGAGGTGACCAGGTCAGAAAATGAACACAACGTACCCAAATCTGACGAGCAAGGCGGCGCACAGCAGGGAGAGGTGGGGAGAGGCGGCGGCCACTAGGGGGGAAAAGGGGAAGGGGGTGGGGCATTAGGGTTTTGGCAGGGGTGGGATCCCCCACTTGGCCGGCCACAAGAGGGGCCTCTCCTGGGCCACGGCCCGCAGCCCAGGTTGTCGAACAAATGCGGAAAACCCCCTCTTCTATCCAGGTTTTGCTATTCCTTTTAACCCCTCTTTCTCCTCCCGACTAGTTTTTCAATTTACCGAACCGAAACCGGGCTATTACATTCTACCCCCCTTAAACAGAATTCAACCCCGAATTCTTCCAAGGTTAACACGCCAAAGTAGAAGCTACTAGAACCAATGTATCACGTACCTGTGGTAAATAATTCTGGGAATTGCTCGCGCATGCGAGATTCCAACTCCCAAGTGGCTTCCCTCTCTGATTGGTGGGTCCACAATACTTTGACGTATTCCAACGACTTGTGCCTCAGCACTCGCTCTGACCTTTCCAAGATACGCACTGGTCGAGACTCAACTGTGAGGTCTTGCTCAATCGTCAGTGGCTCCAATGAAATCTTATGCTCTGGGTCCTTCAAAAACTTCCTCAGCATCGAGACGTGAAACACATTATGAACACTCCGCATGGACTCTGGAAGGTTCAGGCGGTAGGCTAACTTCCCAATTCTTGCAATAATTGGGAAAGGTCCAACGTATCTCGGACTAAGCTTCCCTTTAGTACCGAATCGGACAATGCCTTTGGTGGGGGACACTCTCAAAAGCACCTGGTCTCCCACCGCAAACTCCAAGTCACGTCTCCTCACATCTGCATAACTTTTCTACTCGCTGCTGTCTTTGCTAATGATTCTGTCTCACCATGGCCACACGCTCGATTGTCTTACAATCGGTCCGGTCCCAAGATCCTTCTCACCCACCGCATCCCGGCAAAGGCGATCGACATTTCCGCCATATAGAACTTCAAGCGGTGCGGCTCTAATCTTTGGAATGGTAGTTGTTGTTGTAGGCAAACTCTGCAAGTGGCAATTGGTCCTCCCAACTGCCCCTCCACGACAAAACACAAGCACGCAACATGTCTTTCAATGTCTGAATTGTACGCTCTGACTGTCTATCTGTTTGTGTGTGGAACGCTTTACTAAGACGAAGCTGTGTGCCCAAGGCACTCTGCAGACTCTCCCAAAACTTAGACACAAACTTGGCATCTCTGTCCGAGATAATGGTCTTGGGCACCCCATACAGTCTCACTATTTCCCGCACATAGATAGGAGCCAAATCACTTGCTGAATTGGTCGTGCGGATGGGAACAAAGTGCGCCGACTTGCTGAATCGATCCACTATCACCCAAATTGCATTCCTTCCTCGTGGTGATCGAGGTAACGCGACCACAAAATCCATAGAGATATCATCCCAAGGCCATTGAGGGACCTCTAATGGATGTAATAACCCTGCAGGTCGTTTATGTTCTGCCTTCACTTGTTGACAAACACTACGAGAGGCTACATAGTTAGCTATATCCACTTTCATTCTTTTCCACCAGAAGTTTTTCTTCAAATCACGGTACATCTTCGTCTCACCCGGATGAACAGAATATGGGGTGCGATGTGCTTCCCTCAAGATGTCATTTTTAACCTCCGCCTTCTGTGGCACACAAAGGCGACTCTTAAACCGCAAAGCACCAGACCCACCAAACTGAAATCCCCTTCCTTGCCCATATCCATACGCTTCATGGCCCTCTGAAATAACTGCTCATACTACTATGCTTCCCGCACACGCTCTGGGATGGCTGACTCTAAGATCAACTGTGTCTCCACACGTGCCGTGCCCGCATAGCAATAGGATATCCCCATGCGGTCAAAATCAGCAATAAGGCAATCCAGAGTAGCGGCGTCGCCTTGCGGACAAGAGCATCAACTACCACATTGGCCTTGCCTAGGTGGTACTGAATTGTAAGATCGTAATCCTTGATCAGCTCCAGCCATCTGCGCTGCCTCAAATTTAGATCCTTCTGTGTAAAGATATACTTAAGACTTTTGTTATCTGTAAATACATCACAAGTCTCACCATACAAGTAGTGTCTCCAAAGCTTCAATGCAAACACCACTGCGGCCAACTCTAAATCATGGGTTGGGTAATTCTGCTAATGTTTCTTCAGTTGCCTCGATGCATAAGCTAAAACCTTACCATCTTGCATTAGGACGCAACCCAACCCAACTCAAGAAGCATCGGAGAAAACCGTGAAACGCTTCCCAGGCTCAGGAACCGTGAGAACAGGAGCGGTCACCAACTTTTCTTTCAAGGTCTGAAAACTGCGTTCACAATCATCATCCCACCGAAACTTCACATCCTTCTAAGTGAGCCTAGATAAAGGCTTGGCAATGATGGAGAAATCCTGTACAAATCTCCGATAATATCCTGCCATTCCAAGGAAGCTTCTCACCTCTTTGACATTGGTCGGCCTTCCCCATTCTACCACTGTGGAAACTTTACTTGGATCAACTAATATTCCCTTTTCATTGATGACATGCCCCAAGAATCCCACCTGAGACGTCCAGAACTCGCACTTTTTCAACTTAGCATAAAACTTATGCTCCATTAGCGTCCAATACCAAATTTCGGATAATGCCCATGATCCGCTTGGTCTTTGAGTAGATCAAAATATCATCAATAAAGACGACTACAAAGTCATCCAAATACTCATGCAGCATCCTATTCATTGTCTCCATGAAAGCAGCAGAGGCGTTCGTTAGTCCAAAAGACATAACTTTAAATTCAAAATGCCCATACCTTGTGGAGAACGCCGTTTTCTCAATATCCTCCTTTCGGACAGGAATCTGATTGTATCCCGACTGGAGATCAATCTTTGAAAATACTTTTGCCCCTCTCTAGTGATCAAATAAATCTTCAATACGTGGCAAAGGATATTTATTTTTTATGGTCAGCTGGTTGAGAGCACGATAATCAATACACATGCGCCAACTACCATCCTTCTTCTTGGTAAATAACACAGGAGCTCCCCACGGAGACACACTGGGACGAATAAGATCTTTCGCCTTTAGATCGTCCAACTGCTTCTTTAATTCCTCCTGAAAAGGACGTGCCAGACGGTACGGGGTCATAGAAACCGGTCGAGCGCCCGGCACTAAATCAATCCTGAACTCCACTGGGCGTGGTGGAGGCATACCGCAACTCGCTCGAAATCGTCCAAGAATTCCGAAACCACCGGATACTTCCCGCAATCAAAGGCGAACTTGGCGTCTCTACTAATGACAAGAGAAATACACTCTTGTCGCTCTACTACCGGGATACAAACTAGCCAAAGACTGCTTGAGTGAATAGGAGGGGCACCACCGAAAAACTATCTCACCCTGACGGAGCTTGTAGAGTTACTGTCCTCCAAAAGCATGATATGACAGCACGGTAACTATGCAACCAATCCATACCCAAAATAACGTCAAATGGTTCCACCTTCATAACCATTAGATTAGCAATAAAGTCTTCTCCATCTAACGAAATCACACAACCGGGACAGACTGTGGAACTAGAAAGAATTCCCCCAGGCGAATTGACTAGAACAGACTGAGCTATATGCTGCATACTCAAATTTGCCCGGCTAGCAAACTCTAATGATGCAAAAGAGAAAGTAGCCCCGGAATCAAACAAGACATAAGCCTCAACTGAATCTACCAGAAGCGTACCTGTCACCACATCAGGACGACCCACTGACTCAGCAGTTGGCATGGCGTAGGAGACTAATGCTGGGGCGGCTGGAGTCCCAACACCACAGTATGGTGGTGCGATGAGCTGCTGGAGGTGCTGAAGGCGCCACAAAAGGGAACATTGCCGCCGGGGAAGGCGGCCAAAAATACCCTGGTGGTGGAATCCCTCCAGGAGTAGGGTAGTAGGGCTGAGGCTGCATCCAAGACTGAGTAGGAGTAGCTGCAAGCATCTGCACAGACCCTCGAGAAGAAGCAGCTGGCACTGGAGCTGACTCTTGAATTGGCTCCCACTTGATAATACTGGTAGGATTCTGCCTACAAACCAACGACTTGTGACCATCCCGACCACAGTGGCGACAAGAACCCGACCAGGTACACTCTGAAGCACGATGATCATTGCCACACTTGAAACACTTCATACCTTGCCCTGGGACCGGACGCATCCGAGGAGTACTCGATGATGGTCGAAAAGTGGAGGTTGGCTGTGGCTTTGAGACCCTGGACTTGAAGGAATTTTGCGGGCCCTTGAACTTCTTGGAAACTGGCTTCAGTGATGAACCACTTCCTCCTCTGAAACTCTTCCTCTGACTGCCACCAGTACCCTCAGAAACCATGGTACCTCCTGTACCTTGCAACTCTTCCCCAAGCTGCATCTCTAGCTCCATGCCCCTGGCTTGCTCTACCAGGGAGCTAAAATCACGCAGCTCCAAAGCCCCCAACACCTGACGAAATTCCTGCCGGAGCCCTCTGCGAAACCTCTTAGCCTTCTCCGCCTCATTGGTAGCCACAGCTGGAACGAAGCGGATTAAGTTGTTGAAACCCACTTCGTACTGTCACCGACATCTTACCACGCTTGAAACTATTCAAGGACACCTCCATCCTCTCCACAAATGAGGCAGATAAAACCTCCTCCGAATCGCTCCTGAAGGACCTGATGAAGGCGACTAGAGGGGGTGAATAGGAGCACCTAATCTTTTCGCAAAGAATGGATTCAACTTGTAAATTACTCCAATAGCTATGAGAGCTATGAAGATCAATGATTAAGCACGAGGAAGTCTTATGTTGAATCCACTCTCACCCCCAAAGCTCAAAGAAACAAAAACGAGGAAGAACCAAGAAATCAGACAATCGGTACAACCATTGGCTATTCATCTTTGTAAACGGCCTAGGGGGGTGTACCACAATCCGCATAAATTACTCCAATAGCAGTAATGGCCGGTTGTACCACAGTCCAAAAGCGAGGAAGAACATAACCACGGTACAACCATTAAGCGGCGGTTGTTAAGCCTTGCTCATCCGATTGTCCCGAGCAGCAAAACCTCTCGGTTTCAAAACGAAAATCGACGAACTTTTGAACCGCTGGCCAAACTCTACGAGATTTGAACCACACCTCCCTAAAGACACTAGGAACCTATTCCAAACAAATATTTCAGAGATCCATTCCAAAGTTCCTATCTTCTTGCATTTGAACGAAGAAGGATGCAAACCGCAAAACCGAAATGCTCCACAATCTCTCAACCTTGGCTCATGAGATTTTGCAAGAAGGTTAGTAATAACCTCAGACATGCTAGCATGAGTCTTAGGCCAAATCCTCAAGGAAATCAAGAATTTCATCAAAAACCCTAGAAGAGGAAATGAAGAACAGAGGATGCCAAAAGTGAAATCGAGATTTAACAAGATTAGCTCTTGGAAAATCGATCAAATGATCTTGGGGCACTATCCCAACATAGAGCAATCCATTTTGCACTCACTAGCAAGAACCAACAAGAAAAAGAAAACTCACAAGTCCATCACAGAGAATCAAGGAAAATAAGAACAGGAATGCAAACTTCAGATTTTCATTTCTTGAATCAAGAGCTAAATACAAATAAATACATCCCCATACGCATGGACATTGAAACAAGAGGAATGATTACAAGCATTCAACTCATCCTCTCCCACTCTCAAAACTCAAGAACACTCACCATCTTGAAGAAAGAGAAGGGGACAAGCAGGAACAACTCTCAACAACTAAAGCCTAAAGCAAAACAAACTCTCTAAAGCCTATTTTGACTAAAGGAAACCCTAAAACCCTTGGAGTGTTCAGATTTGAGCAGACCCCTCCATCCTATTTATAGCCCATGGCTAACGGGTCTCCACCCTGCTACGCCCGCTTAAAACTAATCGAGCCCGCTCCCGCTTGTGCACTTTGCGAAATTCCCTGCTTCGCCTCCCGCACCTTCTCGAAGCTTCCGCGCCTCGCCTCGCACGCCGCAACCACCTCGAGTCCACGCTGCCTTCGACACATCCCGACTGCTCGACCTCGCCACCGCACCTAGTCCGTCCACCGTGTCTCGCCACGACTCCACCCGATGTCCCGCACCACACGCATAAAGAAACACAAAACCGGAACAAGTTCTTCACAACTTGACCTAACGTTAGCTCAAACATGCAATATGCAACACATATGCATGAACACACTTGGATATGACCTATCCCAAAACTCAAATCACCAAAATGGCCGAACTCACAATATAATCCAGACAACCGCCATGTTACCAATGGATCAACCGCACTCGGCCGTATCGCCCAATACTCGCGTTGTTCCGATTTCCAATGAAAACCGTAACTCAAAAACAACTTCTCCGAATTCTTCAACCGCCATTTACCAATCCAGATAACCGCTCATGGTCGTCGTATCGCCATATAACACGGACGATCCGATTATCCCGACAAAGAATTGAAAGATTTCACGAAAACGCTGCGGAACCGCAAGAACGACATGGTCCACCACACAAACCAAACTCGATCGATCAAACCCTTGTCAAATACTCATCACTCTCATGGAGACACGACCACAAGGTCTCTCAATCTCCCCTTGATGAGAATATTGACAAACTCGTAAAAGCTTTAAGAAGAGTTTGAGTTTGAAAATCCAACATGGTCCAAGGAATGAAATGAAGCTAATGACCATGTCGATGTATGAACGCTAGAGCAACAACCGAAAGAGCAAATTGATCTCAAAGCTCTAAACTGCTCCCAATGACTTTTTCTTCTCTATTCTCCCCTTTGGCAATAAACGATCAAGATGCAATAGAGAGAATATGACATGTTAATGAATGAAAATGGTCAAGTTTGTTTATTTAAACATTTTGAGCCATGAGAATTATCCATAATGACCAACATGTAATACACCAAGCCATAACTCAATAAAAGGCTAGCTAGATCATGACAAGATATGTATAAGCTAGCTAGAACACATAGATGACAATCAAAATGAGGTACATTATGTGAGCAAGTCAAGTCATCAATGAGCAAAGTCTCGCTAGAGATATCCAAGGATGATGCAGGCCATGTCAATAAGCTAAGCGGAACTAAGAAGCTTAAATTGAGACCAAATAGAGTGCTATGCTCAAGATTGAAACAATGGTTAAAGAACTTGATACTTTCTGTGGCTTTAAGCACATTGAACACATATTTTCTTTTGAAATTCATGGTGGTTTCCAACCAGATTTTTGTTTTATCATGTGCTAGGTCTCAAGCCTTATGCGACTACTCCAAGCGAGAAGCTTAAGAAGATAGTCTAGGTCACCCAAAACTCCCCCTAAGTTCATGCCAAGTGCAATGGCAAGCCGTCTCATAGGAGAGAATTGGTGAGATCAGTTTTTTCGCACAAAAGAGATTTTTTTTTAACAAGTTGTACTAACTCATGCATCATCAAGAGACTAAAACAAATTTTTCTAAGGCTCAATATAGATTCATCACTCTACCCAAATTTATTTGACATGGCATGAATCATAAAAGGATAGCTCGAGAAAGACTAATCTCGAGTGCTAACACGACAAGTTTTAGTTTGTTGAGCAATTTTAATTAACTTATCATGGCAAAAGCTAGGCTACACATATGAAGTCATGATAAATCTAGCAAATAAGCACAAGTCATGGCAAGGTGTAAAACATTGTAGCATGTCATAATAGGATAATAGTCAAGGCTCAATGTTGTTATATTACAATGCGTAATGCTAGAATGCAAGAGAATCCAGCCCCTCAACATGAGATGCAACTTTAGTTCAAGTTGAGTTAAGTCAATATTAAGCCCGTAAGCTCCCAAAAGAACTCCCCAAACCAAAGCAATAAGATCGAGAAGTCGGAAAAGAAAACAAAGAAGTAGGCGCCCTTAAAGCATAGATAAGATATAGAGGCAACTATGGCTTAGACTCGACTCTCATCTACCCCATATGACACTAGGACTATTAGACCGTAATCTACCTTACTAGGAGCAAACACGCACCATGTCTACCCAAGGGCGGCCCTACCTTGCTAGAACCTCAAAGCAAGTGAGTGGGCTCAACCTAGTGAGAGAAGAGAAGCGACTAACAGAGCGTAACCCTAGGTCACAAGAAAAGAGCAAGGAGTCTAAACAACTAGTCGAGAAGATCACTCTAATTTATGCTAGAAGGACTAAACCCCAATGCACCCGCAAAATGCAATGCGATGTAAATGAGACAGCATAATCAAAATAGTAAAGCAAGAAAGCACAAAGCTCCTCACTACACCCATAAGGACAAACCACCCCAAGCTCTCCCGCAGAGTGAAAACCTCGAACTATCCAAAGGCTTGGTAAAATGTCACCAACCGGTGGTCACTTCACAAATCAAGCACTATATCGCCTTCTCTACATGGTCTCTAAGGAAGTGGAACCGATATCGATGTGCTTGGTCCGAATGCCGACTGGTTCTGGCAATGTTAATCGCAGGTGTTATCACAAAAGAGTGGAACACTATCGATAACTAACCCAAAGTCCCGCAGGTCGGCCATCCAGAGCACTTGGCTACAAAGAATCGGCCGCAAAGAACATACTCGCCTCTCGCGGTGGATCAGGTAACACCGGATCGCTTCTCAAGACCAGAAACAAGAGAAGTGCCAAGAAATTGGCAGTGCGAAGTGCTCTTCCTATCTATCCTACACCAATAAGTTCGATCCGAGAAGGCTCTCAAGGAAAGACAGATGAAGAAGAGTACCGATACCATAGTCAATGGTAGCTCGCAGTATCGAAGATGCGCTTCACCACCGGGCGGTGAGAAACGCGAGGAGAAGCTCAAAACGAGCGCACAAACACACAGAGAAATGTATGTCCGGTCTCGAGGCGTTGAGGTACAAGAGGGAGCCAATCATGCCGCGAAACTCCTTTTGATCAATCGCTCGCCATCCTCATCTGGTCAAGATAGGTCAGAGAAGCCATGGGAGTCGACACAGCTTACCATCACTCATGTCGGCGCCAGAGGTCACGAGTGTACTTTCCCGATGAAGAAATGTACCTCCCGAGATCGCTTAATTTGGAAGCCAAGGAAGAAGGTCAACTCACCCATCATACTCATCTCAAACTCGTGCTCATGACATCCGAGAACTGGGAAACCAGAGTATGGGAAGAGCCGCCAAAGATAATGTCATCGACATAGATCCGACGAGCGTATGGGCAAAGCCATGCCTGCGATGAACAAGGTCTTGTCAACTTTACCCATCTCAAAACCATGACTTAACAAGTAGGACTTAAGCCTCTCATACCAAGCCCGGGGCCTCGCTTAAGTCCATACAATGCTTTGAAAAGCTTGAAGACATGGTTTGGGTATTTGGGGTTCTCAAACCAGAGGTCACGGACGAGACCTCTTCCTCAATAAGGCCATTGAGAAAGGCACTCTTGACGTCCATCTGTAAAGCTTGAATCCTCTAGAAGTCGCAAAGGCAAGCGTGATTCTAATGGCTTCAAGTCTAGCTACAGGGCAAAGGTTTCTCAAATCTAGACCTCAACCTGGAAAACCCCGAGCAACCAATCTAGCCTTGTTTCTGATAACCACTCCATCCTCGCTCGCTTGTTCTTGAACACCCACTTAGTCCCAATAATATTGTGACTCGCGGGGCTCGACAAGCCACTGCACCTTGTTCCTCTCGAAATTTTCTAGCTCCTCATGCATGGCATTGACCCATGACTCATCGATAAGGCATGAGAAACATCTTTGGGCTCAAAGGAGGCAATGAAGGCGTAATGGAGACAGAATTGAGATAAGCGATTTTGAGCTGTAACACGCTCAAGAGGTCTCCAATGATCCGCTCAAGGATGAGCTCGATGTGTCTAGGAGGTCCCGGGAGAGATGAAGAAGTGGCCTCTACCTCATGAGCCGACGAGGTAGGAACAGAGCCACTAACTCTGCATAGCTGCATAGGCAAGGGCCGATCACCTCGAGTGCGGTGGAAGATGGTACCTCAAGGAGTGGGTGAGGGACAGATCGTAGACAACCATCGCCTCCTTCGCCCTCGCCATCCACGAAGATGGTCTCTGATCGCTCTAACGAACTCGAGATATCGTGCCTAGTCCCTGACCGCCTCATCAAGGTCACCTCACAGACTCTACCATTTTGCTAGACTCGCAGCCTGCACCCTATAAGCCCGCTGAAGAAGGCGAGTAACCTGAAAGATCCCGCCACAAGAACGTGACTCAACTTATCTAGGTTCCTGCACTTCAAAACAAAACACTTGCAACCAAACACACGAAAATGAGAGACGCTAGGCTTTCGCCATATCTCACCATAAGAAGTGCGATGCAAGTGTGCCCAAGAAAACTCGATTTGAGACATGGCACGCGGTGGCTATAGCTTCACCCAAAACTTCCGCTGTAGAGTACTCATCAAGCATCGCCCGCCATCTCGACTAAGGTACGGTTCTTCCTCTCCACAACGCCATTCTCACGAGGGACGATGGAGAAGAGAACTGTGCTCTACACTGCCTCACCACGTAAACTCTCAAAGTAGGAATTCTTGAACTCCGTGCCATTGTCATCGCGGATTGCTCGTAAGGCACCCGGGAGCTCTACAGAAAGCCTACCAAAAGGCCTCGAAATGCGAAACGCCTCATCCTTCGAGGCTAAGAAAACACCCAAGAGTACCTCGAGAAGTCATCGACCACGACAAGCACATACCACTTCCTCCCGCCGATCGCACTCGAGCCGGTCCCATCAGATCCATGTGGAGCAAATGTCCTGTGCATCGGTCATAGTAATCGTGGACCGAGGATGAGAAGCGGCAACCATCTTGCCGTGCCGGATGGAGAGCAAACAAGATCTTTGACCATCTTGAGTTTCGCAAACCACGAATGAGATCGTGGTCGCTAACTCGGTCAAATGGTCAAATCCAATATGACCAAGTCTCCTATGCCGTAAGGACAGTCGCGGACTCGTATAAACTAAACACCGAGAGGATCGCCAAGACTCGTAAAAATCAGCACGAAAGATCCTCCCATAACGAAATCCCGCAAACCAAACTACCCAAGAATCAAGAATTTTACAAGCATTTTTCTTGAAGCTCACCTCAAACCGCCATCGATAAGTCGAGAAACGAAAGCAAATTGTACCGCAGCCTTACTAACCAAGGCAACGCTCTTTCAAAATGAAAGAATCATTAATGCGCACAAGCACTTTGGCGATGACGCGCCTGATGAAGCATCTCCAAGGTGATCGCCTCATCACCGGAGCACGGGCAAGGGAGGAGAACCAACGGAGTCTCCTGGCCATATGACGAGAACAACCGAGTCTACAAGCCAAACCTTCTCCTTCCCTACCCGCTAACTCCGAGTCAAACAGAGTAAAGTCTCAAGATCGGGATAAATCAACAATGATTTTGGCACCCAATATCAATAACACGCCGAGCGCGATGAAGTAGTCAAGCACGATCGACGCCTATCTACCCTACGCCTCAGAACTCAAAGCGTAAGGTCTAAGAGTAGACCAAAGGTGTTGCCGGGTCCGGCCGCTACGAAGGAGCGAGTCGAGCACTCGCAACATGTCGAACACGCCGCGAGTAGCTATCTCGATGGGGAAAACGAGATCTACCTCGTGACGGCGGAAGTCACGATCAAAGCAAGATGAGGACGAAACCGTAAAACTCGAAAACCAAGTCCTCGATGCCGCACAAACCCATCGAAGAAACAAGCCTAGACTCGTGTTGGTCTTAGGTGCACTCAAGGTCCGGGTCGACTCGAATGCGCCTAAGAGACTCAACATGGTCTCTACGCACGATCTTGGCGCTACCAAGCATCGATCGATCGTGTCCATCCTTCCGATGTAAGGTGCAAGTGATACTTCACCTTCCGAGAGGTAGAAGCAAGATGTGAAATTACCTTATCGCCGTAAATCCCTCGACATAGCCCGCGACTTGAAATGGACTTTCTCGTCCCGGCTCAATCTCGATCACACCGGTGCTATGGGTCCGAGCACGGCAGTGGATGCTTCCTCATGCCCTCAAAGAAGTCATATCCTAGACCCTGATTAAATCTGCAGATCTTAGATTGGTCTAGAATAAGATTGAGCTTCTTCTTGCCTCCTACAAATCTCTCGAGAGTGTTCATAAGGTACCGACACTCCCGAAAGAGAGAGGTGCAAGAAGAGCAGGGGAAGAAGAGACAAGCAGAAGGTAAGGGAGCAAAAGAAGAACCAAAGAAGAGAGGAAAGAATGGCTTGTGCAAGCACACTGACTCAAGGAACACCCCATCGCTAGCCGCTTGGTTCACGCTGCTAAGCTGCCTCATCCTTACCCCGGGCTTCTCCCTTCTCCACAATCATATTGCAAACACAATGTGGCTTCTCTAGAAGGTCCTTAGTTAGCTTCACACATTTCTCATCCAAAGCAATCAAGTCAGATTTTAGTTTGTTACACTTAATGCATGGTGAGCTAACAGGTCCTTAGAAGCAAACTTAGCCAACTTCCTTTCATGATCAATCATATCTTGAAACTGCTTGGAGACAAACAAGTTCAAGCAGCTAACTTAGGACAGCTTTAAGCATGAAACAATCGCTCAAGTAAAGAAGCTTGTAGTTCAAGAATTTTATGATCCGCCTGCTTTAAGTTCATCTTCAAGTTATTGCAATTTTCACAAGACTCTGGCAGATCAAGGAGCATGGCATAAGATCCTCTAGCAAAGAATGTCCTTACCTCACATGAGGTGGGAGAAGTAGTCTCATCAAGAATAAGTAGGGTAATGTACCATTCTACTCAACTCTAACTCAAAGAAGCGCACTAACATTCTCCACCTTAACACTATTAAGTTTGGAGGACACACTATCATGTGAGGTCCTTAACTTCTCCATATCAACCAAAGAAAGCAGAGCATGTATCACAATCATCACTAGAAGGAGCAGATGTAAGAGCAATAATCTCTAGTGACACCATCTATTTCCTTCTCTAACTCAAAGACACCTAGCCTTAGCTTTAGCATGAAAACCTCCTAGCTTAAGAAAAGCATGATTGAGCTGCTCAGAGGTGGATCTACCTCGTCCGTGTCGGAGTACACCATTGTCACGAAGTTCGCCTTGAGGGCCATGAAGCACATGCCGAGAAGTCGCGCCGCCATCCTTGGGCTCTTGGTCACCCGTCCCGTCATCGCCGCTTCCATCCCTCCACCTCGCCGAGGTCGAGGTCGCCGGGCGGTGAGGACGCTGTGGAAGAGCTTCTTGGCTTTGCCAAAGTTGCGGAACTTCTTCTTGCCAAGCGCCCGAGCCGGAGGCTTCTTGTTGCGTTCTTGTCGGTGTAGTCGTTTTGCCCGAACCGCCGTAGTCGTTTTGCCCTTCTCCGCCTTGGGGCGCTTCGCTCGATGTGGTTGGGGCCACCACACTCAAAGCAAATCACGGTCCTCCTCTCTTCTCGTCCCTCCTCCCTTTGTAAGCGTGGGAGAATCTACGAGCAAGGAGGGCAAGTCGCCATCCGCAAGTCGCTCTAACCGATCATCGCTATGTCACGAGAGCAAGAAGGGAGAAATTGCAAGAGGACTCGTAAGAGAGACCGGTTGAATCGATCGGTGACTGTGGCTATCGATCGTGACTTCGACCTACGAGACAACGCTAATCTCGTGAGTCTTGAGGCGTGAGTACAGCCGCATCAAGAGTCAAGGTCGAGAGGTCTGCTGTGTCTTTGATGGTGGTCACTTTCATCTCCCACACACGCAGATCGAGTGCCGTAAGTATCCGACGAGCGCTTGTCCGAGTCGGGTATGTGAGACCGACCGCCGAGGTTGCTCAAGATCTTGTGAAAACGCATGGGCACTCATCTAGGGACTCACCAAAGAAGCATCTCAAATTTGTTGTATTCTCGCTTGAACCGGTCCTGCCGAACCGCCTTGATCCGGTGGTGCCTCATGGTATGCGCCGAGGGTCACCCGATATCGTAGGCGACGACAGTGAGATATGCGGTCAAACTCACTACGACTCAAACCCCGGATGATGATGTTCCTAGCCTTTGCATTTGCCTCAACATCGCCATGTTCCGGCATTGATGTTCTCATCGGCAGAACAAATAATCGAACCTTGACCTTTCGCCAGATGGCATACCCCGCCTCGATGTATGTCTCCATTCGCTCTTCCGTAGGGTAATCGATGCCATCGAAAACGGGCGGCTTGGTCGAGTACTTGTCCATCGCCACGCTCTTGAGACCGTTAAGATCTATTGAAAAGAGCTAACCGCTCGATACCAATTGAAGGACCGGAAGGCGACTAGAGGGGGTGAATAGGAGCACCTAATCTTTTCGCAAAGAATGGATTCAACTTGTAAATTACTCCAATAGCTATGAGAGCTATGAAGATCAATGATTAAGCACGAGGAAGTCTTATGTTGAATCCACTCTCACCCCCAAAGCTCAAAGAAACAAAAACGAGGAAGAACCAAGAAATCAGACAATCGGTACAACCATTGTAAACGGCCGGTTGTACCACATCCGCATAAACCGCAGTAATGGCCGGTTGTACCGCAGTCCGCATAACCACGTTGTTAAGCCCGGCTCATCCGATTGTCCCGAGCAGCAAAACCTCTCGGTTTCAAAACGAAAATCGACGAACTTTTGAACCGCTGGCCAAACTCTACGAGATTTGAACCACACCTCCCTAAAGACACTAGGAACCTATTCCAAACAAATATTTCAGAGATCCATTCCAAAGTTCCTATCTTCTTGCATTTGAACGAAGAAGGATGCAAAACCGCGCAAAAACCGAAATGCTCCACAATCTCTCAACCTTGGCTCATGAGATTTTGCAAGAAGGTTAGTAATAACCTCAGACATGCTAGCATGAGTCTTAGGCCAAATCCTCAAGGAAATCAAGAATTTCATCAAAACCCTAGAAGAGGAAATGAAGAATGAGGATGCCAAAAGTGAAATCGAGATTTAACAAGATTAGCTCTTGGAAAATCGATCAAATGATCTTGGGGCACTATCCCAACATAGAGCAATCCATTTTGCACTCACTAGCAAGAACCAACAAGAAAAAGAAAACTCACAAGTCCATCACAGAGAATCAAGGAAAATAAGAACAGGAATGCAAACTTCAGATTTTCATTTCTTGAATCAAGAGCGAAATACAAATAAATACATCCCCATACGCATGGACATTGAAACAAGAGGAATGATTACAAGCATTCAACTCATCCTCTCCCACTCTCAAAACTCAAGAACACTCACCATCTTGAAGAAAGAGAAGGGGACAAGCAGGAACAACTCTCAACAACTAAAGCCTAAAGCAAAACAAACTCTCTAAAGCCTATTTTGACTAAAGGAAACCCTAAAACCCTTGGAGTGTTCAGATTTGAGCAAAGACCCTCCATCCTATTTATAGCCCATGGCTAACGGGTCTCCACCCGCTACGCCCGCTTAAAACTAATCGAGCCCGCTCCCGCTTGTGCACCTTTGCGAAATTCCCGCTTCGCCTCCCGCACCTTCCGAAGCTCGCGCCCTCGCCTCGCACGCCGCAACCACCTCGAGTCCACGCTGCCTTCGACACATCCCGACTGCTCGACCTCGCCACTCGCACCTAGTCCGTCCACCGTGTCTCGCCACGACTCCACCCGACGTCCCGCAGCCACACGCATAAAGAAACACAAAACCGGAACAAGTTCTTCACAACTTGACCTAACGTTAGCTCAAACATGCAATATGCAACACATATGCATGAACACACTTGGATATGACCTATCCCAAAACTCAAATCACCAAAATGGCCGAACTCACAATATAATCCCAGACAACCGCTCATGTTACCAATTGTTCCGATCAACCGCTCACAACTTCTCGGCCGTATCGCCCAATACTCGCGTTGTTCCGATTTCCAATGAAAACCGTAACTCAAAAACACGACAACTTCTCCGAATTCTTCAACCGCCATTTACCAATCAAGTAATGATCGTAGATAAATTCATCCATTTATCTTAATTTTCATTCTCTTGGTGTATATGGTGCGTGCATACCCATAACACGGACGATCCGATTATCCCGACAAAGAATTGAAAGACAAATTCACGAAAAACGCTGACATGCAACTGCGCATATGCTCTTTAACGACATGGTCCGACCACACAAACCAAACTCGATCGATCCGCCCATGCTCTTCAAGCCTTGTCAAATACTCATCACTCATGGAGACACGACCACAAGGTCTCTCAACAAAACTCACAAACATAATCCTTCCAACTTTAAATGAAACCATGATAAACACGTAACTCGTAACAATAAAGTCCATGCTCATTACCAGACATATGACCAAATCAATCATGAACAATATAAATAACCATAGAATGTATCGGTCAAGTCATTCGGTAATATCTAATATAATCATAATCACACTTGCCTTAACCGCGAAAGAACGTGGGACTTGCAGAAGGCGCTGCCCCCGGGACCCGTCCACCACCTGAATAAATAGTTAAAGCACACTAAGACGACAGTTGCGGGTCCAAGCAAAAAAAATATATAACAACCTACTCGAACTCGCGAAAGGGTCTAACTCAATTCCAACCCCAAATCCTAAACGTCGATCTGTCCCCTCAGTGAACAGTCAATTTATAAAATTCATAACTTTCACTACCGGGATCCAAATTATGTGTTCTCAGACTTTCTAAAAAGGTAATTAAATTACCTAAATAAACTTAGTTGAGGAGCCCTTCTGATTCTACCATAAACTATCCCTACCAAGCCAATCTACAGAATATCAATTTTGACGGGGCCCGCACTACTTCGTAGAGCACCTCTAGCGGAGGGTGTTTGTCAAAGCTCGCTAGCTTTGTAAGTCTGTCCGGTATCTCGTTGCTGCTTCGTGGGATGTTTTAAACAGTGATGCCGAGGAAGTGTTTGGCTTCAGCCCGAACCGCCGCTAGGTATCTGGACATTTCTGGATCCCTTATCGTAAATGATTTGTCGAAGTGCCCAGCAATGAGCCGAGGGTCGCTTTTGATTATTACGCGCTTGGCACCTAGTGTCTTTGCCTTTCACGGGCCTAGCAGCAGTGCCTGGTATTCCGAGGCGTTGTTTATTTTTGGGAAGTCGAGGCAGACAGCGTGGGAGACGCTTCGCCCATCCGGGGCGGCCAAGATGGCCACGGCGCTGGCCCCTACTGCGCACCATGATCCATCAGTGTATATTATTTATGGTGCTTCGATCTTGCTTGGAGGTTGCTCTTCAATCCGCGGGGTCCACTCGGCGACGAAGTCGGCTAAGGCCTACGACTTGATGGCTATGCGTGCTACGAAGGTGATGTCGAAGGACGCCAGCTCAGCTGCCCACTTACCTATGCGGCCCGAGGCGTTCTTGTTCCATAGCATCAGTGCTAGCAGGTAGGACGTTCGGACTGCGACGGTGTGTGCCAGAAAGTAGTGTCAGAGCTTGCACGAGGCCATGAGCAGGGTGTGTGCCAATTTTTCTAGCTCTATGTACAGGGCCTTGGCCCCCTGAAGGGCATCCGAGATGTAATACACTGGGCGTTGCCTATTGTCTTCCTGGACGAGGACTGCACTAACGGCGAACGAGGAGGCTGCAAGGTACAGGAGGAGTTTTGCACCTGGCTTTGGGCTTGTTAGGCTTGGCAGCTAGGTGAGGTATTACTTTAGTTCCTGGAACACCTGCTGGCACTCCTTGGTCCATCTGAATGACTACCCCCAAGTGTCTTGAAGAATGGTAGGGCCCGCTCCGCTTAGTGGGAAAGGAACCAGCTGAGGGCCGCAAGGCGCCCTGTCAGCTTCTGGACCTCTCAGGCACTGCGAGGGGGCTTCATCTCTTGGATGGCTTTTATTTTTTTAGGGTTGGCATCGATGCCCCTTTCGGACACAAGGAACCCTAGGAGTTTGCCCGCCTTCACGTCGAAGGCACACTTCTCGGGGTTGAGTTTGATCCCCTCCGCTCGCAGGTTGGTGAATGTTTCCTGCATGTCCGTCGTGTGCAAGGCCTTCAGCCTGCTCTTGATCACAATGTCATCCACGTATGTTTCTACGTTGCGACTGAGCTGTTCGGCTAGCACCTTTGCGACAAGCCGGGTGAATGTTGTGCCCACGTTCTTCAGGCCGAAGGGCATGCGGGTGTAGCAATAGGTACCCAAGGGGCTGATAAAGGTCGTTTTGGGTTCATCTTCCTCATCCATGACTATTTGATGATACCCAGAGTAGACGTTGAGGAAGCTCATAAGCTCGCAGCCCGAAGTGTCGTCCACAAGTTGGTCGATGCAAGGTAGAGGGAAGTCATCCTTTTGTGATGCCTTGTTGATGTTGGTGAAGTCGACGCACATGCGCCATTTGCCCATGATGTTTTCATGAGGACGGGCTTGGCCAGCCATTCGGAGTGCTTAATCTCGCATGTGACTCCTGCTTTCAAGAGTTTGGCAATCTCCTTTTTGCTGCCTCCAGCCGCTCCATCGACACGAGGTGCAATTTTTGCTTCTTGGGCCACGCATCTCTTCACAGGGCGAGGCGGTACTCGATGGTCTTCCGTGCAACACCAGGGATGTCCTCAGGGCCCCAGGTGAAGACATCAGTGTTGCTATAGAGCACCTGGAGGATAGTGTCGCATGTCGCGGTCGGGAGCTCAGCTCTGAGGGCCACCGTCCTCTCTGGAGCTGCTTCAGCGAGAGGGACCCGCCGGAGTTGGCCTTGTGGTTTAGCCTTCGGTGCCTATTTTGCTGAGGTGGTGCCAGCCCGAGCACTTGCATCTGCTTAGACCACATGGATGTGGCGGGCTGGTGAGAGTGCCTCCAGTTCTGTCCGCCTTACAGGGTCTTGATCTCCCCACACCGTGACTATACCCTCCGTTGAGGGGATCTTCATGCACAGGTAATTATGGTGGGCTATGGCGCTGAAGGAGTTCAGCGTGGCTCGGCCGAGGATGGCGTTGTATTGGTAAGGCATCTGGACGATATCGAATATGGTGATTTTGTTCTAGGAGGCGAAGTCGTCGTTGAATGTGATAGCTAGGTTGATCTAACCTAGGGCCACCACAGGTCTACCCCTGAAGCCCACCAAGGGGATGCTTGGGGTGACAGGCAGTCTCGAGGGATCATCATCTTGTCGAAGTCATTTGTGAACAGCATGTCCACGGAGCTTCCTTCGTCCACGAGGATGCGTCTGACCTCGAAGTCCGCGATGTTGGCAGAAATAACGAGGGGATCCTGGTGTGGAAAATAAGGTGATTGGTATTTCGGTGTAGCGGGGTGGGCTGGAGGCGGGGTACATCGCGACATGGAGGATTTGCCGAGCATACGTGCGTCGTTGTCTTTTTGGTGACAAGCTGGATGATGAGCCTCAAGTGATCATGTTTATGACCCTCTGATGGTGCTCTGGGTGGGTTACCTCCATGCGGGGCCTTGGTGACGGGCGGACAACTGATTGCCCAGTCCCCTCCTGTCTTCGCGCTCAGCCTATTGCCGGCCGCGGTTCATGTAATCCTACATGGCCGCGATGGTGCGGCATTCTTGGGTCGTGTGAGACCCTTCACCGTGTAGGTCACAAAAGAGCGGGGTGCCCTCAGCACAGCCTCGAGTGTCCTATTGTCCTCTGCCATTCTATCCGCGGCCTCGGCCACGGCTGCGACCCCCTCGGCCTCCTCATTTTGCCCCTTCAGGGGGTTGCCCTCCGTCCACGTGGTAGACAGTCCACCCTTTCTGGTGGTAATCGTTGGCCAACGGTTTGGCTGGTGCCCCAACCGCGGTAGTCGTGGGTCCCTCCTTTCATGGTGGCCCGGCTGGCGCTGAAGCCGGGGTAACGGGGGTCGGGGCCCCCGCTCGCCGGGCACTATCTTCCAACACCTGGACGTACTCCTCCATCTTATCGAAGAGCTCCACCACTGAGCAGACGGGCTTGCATGCCAGCCTTTCCTACAGGGGGCCCTTCTGCAGTCCGCAAGTTGCGGCGTTTATGATGGTTGTTTCATTGACCCCCATTACCTGGCACTTTACCTCTGTGAACTTTTTGAAGAAGCTGCGGAGGGACTCGCCCGAGGCCTACTTTATTGTGAATAGGTGCCCCGCATCCTTTGGCTCTTTGTAGTTTCCCTGGAAGTTGTTGCGCACTAGGTCTCACAGCTACTCCCACGCGTATATGGAGCGGGGCAGGATGATGAACAACCACGTTAGTGCCACGCCCTTTAGTGCCAGAGTGATGCCTTTTGCTTTTGTTGTGTCATCTCCCCCAGCTGCCTCGATGGCCGTTTCGTATACACCGAGGAACTCTGAGGGGTCCGTGCACCCCTCGAAGGGCCGGACCTCTAGCATTTTAAAGCCCTGGGGCTAACGGGCTGTCTCCAGCCCGGTGCTTAAGGGGTAGTTTGTCGGGACCCAAAAATGCAATTCTGGACCCTCTGTGTATTCTGCACTAGTCCAGGATCATACTAGTGCACACAATATCAACATAGATGAATATCGATCCAAACAAGATGATTAATAGAATAAACGACTAATTTGAATAGCAAATAATGGTTTTGATCTTATGGTCGAGTTTACATTTATTAAGCCTCGCAGGGCTGACAATAGATAAAATAGCAGCAACAGAATAAAAATAAACTCCAGCAGAGTCCCATCAATTCACCACATGCAACTAACTGGGATCAAGACCGTAACGATCGACACCTTCGTAGAACTCCTCCTCAAATGTAGGCGAAGACTACTCCACTTTTGTTGATAGTTTGAAGTAAGTATGAGTACACAACTGTACTCACAAGTCATACCATGGAATGCAATTTATAAATGATGGCTTATTCCAAAGGAATGGCATCTGTGGTTCATTTGCAGAAATGCAACATTTGCAATTGAATACAAATAATAAATTGAAAGCACAATTCAAAACAAATAAACGATATTACTTTATCATTTGATTTCACAAAAACACACAGTCTAAACAAATTATTCACACAACCATATGACTTAGATCACACAGCTCCCTTCCCAAATGTTTTTATGAAAATTTACCCCATGTGTGAAATCACTGAGCAATTGTAACAGTCCAAAATTCAAATTTCAGTTGAAAATAAAACTTTATGTATTTTTGTGGATTTTCTGGATATTTTAAAAACTTTTCCCTAATTATTTTAAAGCTAAAATAATTTATGTGCAAAATCTATTACTAATTAAAAGTTGGAACTATTTTATTTAAGTCCAGAATGCCTCAGAGAATTTCTGTGAATTTTCTCAAAATTTTTGGACTTTATTTGCTATTTTCTAAAGTTTATTTGAATTTCTGGAATTAAATCAATTGAAAAAGAATTAAAAATCAGGTAGCACGTCTTGGCCGCATGACCCAACACCGCTCTTCCCGCCCCTTGACACGCGTCGGCCATCGCCACCTCGATGCCGCATCCAAATTAAACTACGACTTATCGCCTACCTCGACGGCATCCGGTGACCGCGCTTTCCGCTCTCGCGCACTCGTCGACACATGGGCCCCACCGCCGCGTCGTCTCCCCCGCCCCTTCTTCTCCGCAGCGTCGCCCCCCCTGTCGCCATTGATGCCGCACGTGGAGCTTCATCAGCGCCGCGTTTCCCTCCGCCTAAACCCTCAGATTCTGGCGCGTTAGCATCGCCGGCTCCTCCGCATTCACCCCGCATACCCCCTTCTTACGCGCGAACGCCTCGCGCCTCTCGCCTCCGCCATTACCACCGCACGCATTCACCACCTCCTGGCCTCCCGCTCGCCTATAAAAGGCACCCCCAGATGCGCCTCTCCTCCCTCACTCCATTCCCCCAACTCCTGTCACCTCGATCGCCCTCAGTCGCCCGCAATTCAAAATTCCCCGCCGACGGCCGAAGCTCCTCTGTCGCCTCTAGCACTGCCTCCAATACACCTCCGCCGTCGCCGTCACCACCATTAGCTTCAGAAGCTCCCGGCGATCCTCGCATGCGCTTCCTCGTCGCCTGAAGATCCCCGGAGCACCCTCCCCGCCGTCGACCGAGCAACCTCATTATTGTTTGTGCCATTTTTGTTGTGTCGGTGTCGGTGCCACCGGTCTTTGAGCCGCATCTTGCAAAGCTCCACCGTACTACCACATGTTCTGTATGGGCAGAATCAGGCTTAATAATTTGTCTTACCTCATTATTGTTTGTGCCATTTTTGTTGTGTCGGTGTCGGTTAGACTTTATTCCCACTTGGCGCAAGAGGCGGCTTCCGGCAGGTGGTTAGCCTAATGGAAGTGAAACCTTAGCGGGCATATTAGTAGTGAGGTAGTGCATTGGAAACGTCTTGTGATAATTGCCTAGTCACACGCCTAAGGAAGCGTGCATTGGCCGACATAACGGGCAAATTATCTCGTGTGGGTAAAGTTGTACCCCTCTGCAGAATGTAAATCTATTCGAATAGTCAGTGTCCACAAATATGGACATCTTGAGCAAAGCCACTCTAAGTTAGATTTTGTTTTTGGTTTTAAAATAACTTTGAACATGTTTTAGCATGGGTAATCCTTGTGGTAAAAATTGGGCGGTTAGCCATGTGATAGGAGGGTATCCTTCATCATGTTTCTTATGGAGGTTATCCACTATAAAATTGTCAATTTAAAATATGATTTCAGACATGGATTAAAATTTTGCCTTGAAACTTAGTATAATTATTTAAATTTGAAAATATTGCTTTATGCAAATAAACCCTTACAACCTTCCTTGGTGTACTTATGCATGCATTCTAATTCCTGTATTGGGTGTAATTTGCAAGCACGGTAGTTGTGCTCATACTTGCTGAATATTATTATTCAGGAGAAGATTATTATCCAGAAGGTGAGGATCCAGACGTTTAGGCTACGACTCGCATTTATTGCACCGGGCGCATCGTGTGGTCTACTACCTTTTTGGCTTCCGCTATATGTTTTTCTTATATATATATATTTGTCCTCGGGCCCATGCTGTAATAAACTCTGTTACTTATTAATAAAGCGCTTGATATGTTTGTGACAACACTTTTTGTGAGACTGTGTACACTAGAAATCCTGGACTAGTGTGTGAACGCAGTGAACTCGGGATCCTTCGTTCCTGGGTTCAACAGCAATATCCATGACCGCGGACACGGCTATTGAATAGTTTGATTAACACTCTGCATAGATTGTACACTTTACCCACACGATATAATCAGTGTAGCTAGCACTGGCCATAACAAAACTTTTCAGAAACTTCATCTCAAGCATTCACACTCCCGATGTGCTTTACTATTGTCCAATTTGTACACACAGCCCTTAAAATGACACACACTGTTGGTTCTGAAAATGGCAAACCACTCATAGATGTGACCCTAAAAAAGTGGTACACACCTTCCACCCTGTCACACAGCCTAACCTATCTGCCTGAGTAGTCAATGTCGAGATTCATAACTTACTAAGTTAAGCATGTTCCATACCAGGCATGCGGTCATACATAAGGCTTAGTTCAATGACGCACAAAGTTAAGTCCTTAATAGACCAAGGCAAGACTTTCAATTTTTAACTAAGTGTCACACATACCAATATTCCCATTCACACAGTTTCCACCATCACACAGAATCCACCACTTGCCTCACTCTAAATCTTTTCCCACCCTATTGGTTAAGTGCAACACACACCATCAACGAGTAATAGCACATAGCACACAAAGTTTCATCACACAGTTCTATAATCGCTTAGTCAAGTTTATATTTGCAACTCACATGAAATGATGACTCGTAGCATGGCTAAGCAATCTACTCGTATCTAACCAACCCACATTGGTGCTACGATAATACCAACTAATAAGAAATCAACCTAGGGTGATAAAATATCATGGCAAAACAATAAACAAGGTGTATATAACAATTTGGATTAATAACTAAACCCAAAAGTATTTAAATAAATACTTGAAGTAGAATGCAATACATTGAAATAAAGTATTTTGAAAACTGGGTTCAACATGACAAAAGGTATAACTTGTCTTGGAATAGGTCTAGGTACTGATCTTGATCTTGGTGCACTACTTCTTCTTCAAAAGTCCCTAAAGAATTAACGTCTACTCGCAAACGAAATAAGTAAAAAAAATAAATAAATAATAGAGACAAACAAATACTAAAATTAAATAAAAATTATAAATAAATAGATCTTGAATTTACATGAATTTAGAAATTTGAATGGGCTCAATCAGAGTTCGGATACAAAAGATATGGGCTTTGGAAGATTGAATCTAAAGAAAATACCCTAAAAGGATTTATTGGATTTATCCGAATTATTTTTCTATTGAAAAATTGGATTATGCGCAATGCTGACGTCAGCGAAGGATTTTCCAGAAATAAAAGAATTAAAAAAAAAACTGACATGTGGGACCCACATGTCTGTCTCACGGCTCACGGTGGACCTAGTCCACCGAGCCGGTTGAAACTGAGACTGGTGAACCGTGCCACGCATGCACTGACGAAGCAGCCACATGGGCGACATGTAGACTCGGGTGCTAATGCGGACGCTGACTTGCCACGTCAGATCGACGGCGGCGGCGCTCGAAACCCAACGGTATCAGCGAACGGTGGCGTCTCGCCAGCGGTGAGTGGTACTGTAACACCCTGGCTATTCGGAAGCCAAGATGCCACCTAAGGATACAACATATGAACAATTTACGGAATAAGATTCAATATGCATCTATCCAAATATCAATAACAGGATAACGAGGTGAAAGCCGCCAATACATCAGTGGCGAATAATCAAGAAACTAATCATGGAACGACATGACATGAAGTTTAAACATTACTTAATACAGTCCATCTCTCATCAAGGAATATCAAAGTTGAAACCATTAATGAAATTATCAAGTAATGTTACGTGTGCAGCGTGTTGGTCTACTCCTTCCCAAAATCATCAACATCGGGGTGGATCACCTAAATAACATTGAAAGCAAGGGTGAGTCGAAACTCGGCAAGTACCATATTAGAATAATCAATCAAATAGTGGACAAATCAATTCAATTGAATTATGAACAAATCTTGCATCACATACATGATTGAATGGAATGAATACATGAATGGATGGAATGAAAGAATGCATCAAGGAATGGACTAATCACGACCTATACTGGGGTATAGCGAGTGTAACACCGTCGGTGTTCACTTAAAGTTACCGTATGAAGAACGTTTCATACGGGTGTCCAACGTGGCCCACATTGGAATGGTGGATCACACGCACCCATTCTCGAATTGATGGGTTTTCAAATGCCCATCTTGAAATTGATGGGTCTTTCAAATGCCCATACTGGAATTGATGGGTCTTTCAAAATTCCACTCCCGTGGACGAAAATTAAAGCATGTATGAATTGAATGAAGCAAGTAACATGAATGTCATCATCTTTTCTCAATTATCAATTTGAAAAATATCAACATCATGAACAAGTGCAAGAACATACACGTATACATCACATTATCATGCATTCAATTGAAAACACCACAAGTTAATATGCGATACTTATGCATCTTTGGAATATGAATGTTGAGTAACTTCGTTGATTGAAAACATGAATCATAGAAACATTAGCATGAACACAAACACATCATTCATCAATGTAAAGGATTCAATGTACTTGCCTTTCGCGTTGCGACGCGCTAGCAAGCAATGAAGGTGTCCCCACACGCGATGCCTCACCGCCTACACAAGTGTTCCCGAAATAAGAACAATGTGGAAATACATTACTACCGGTGTTCTACAATATCTCCTGACTACCCAATATACCGCACAGACCCGAATTGAAAATAAACTATTCAGCCAGATTTCAGCCCTTCTGATCAGCGGTACGAGAAAAAGCATATTTAATTATCTGGAATTCGAAATGACCCGAAACCAGTGCCCAATGAATCTTAACGCACGACACTACGAAACTCTAGTTGGCGGGGTTCTCTGATTCGGCCAAAACAGAGGACTAAACAGTCACTGAAAACACTGACAGAAATCTGTCCAGATTACAGAACAGTGGTAAAGAAAATGACGTAACTTTTAATCTACTGATCCAATTTAGGTGATCTTTATCAACTTGGAAAGATAATTTAAAGGGATACAATAACCTATTTGGGTGGAGGTTCTGAATCTGACCCTAACTAGATCAAAACCGAGGGACAACACGACTGTCTTCAGTTTACAGACAGACAGAACAGTTCGCAATTAAAAATTCATATCTCCTAAACCGTAAGGCGGAATCACGTGATCTTGGTGGCTATGGAAAGCTAAGAGTCGCGACTACAATTCTCTAGAAGGGGAGAACATCCAAATCGGCCTCTAACAGGTCAATAGTAGACACGCAACAATCTGGACAGAATGGATCTACAAACAGAGGCAGCACAAAGCTACTAATCCACTCGGATTCTCGACTCTAATGAACTGAAACAGCGAAGTAGATCTCTCGTTACTCTTGTAGACTCGTAGGATGACGACGATCCACTGCATCAAGGCCTTCCTCCCTTCCCCTCCCTTCCCTCTCCAAGAGCCGGCCACCGGGAAGACGAGGAATGGACGACGACGCCGGCAGGAAGAGACAACTTCGGAGGGGCTCTTGGGGAACAACACCAGGGATCACCGGGGCTGCCATTGCAGGGGAGAGGAGACCTCAAGGGGCAGAGGAGGCGCTGGGTAGGGGTGATGGGAGTGGCGGCCAAGGGGGAAGGAGTGGAGGGGAGAGGGTGGGGCGGCTAGGGTTAGGAGGAGGACACCCCCCATTGGCCGGCCCCCCTCTTGGGCCTCTTGGGCTTCGGCCCAAGGCCCAGGTTGCCGCGAAATAGCTGAAAACCCCCTCAAATAATGAAATTTCTATTCTTTCAAAATGCATTTTCCTCCCCAACTTCTTCTCAATTCCACCGATTTGATTCCGGGGCATTACAGGTACTGGGATGCAGCTGCAGTTATTGCGAACCCAATGACGCTCTTACCAACGCTCAGGGATCACGGTAGTGGCCAGTGGCGAGCTCAGAGCGGCAGAGGCAAATCTAGTTTTGTCGGACGACTGCTCCGATGAGGCTCCAGGGCAAGGAAGGGGTTCCTGAGGAAGCTCCGGCAATGAGGAAGTCGACGACGCAGTCCACGGGGGCAAGGCGTCACCGGTAGTGGTAGAATTTGCCAAACCCTAACCTTCGGTCGAAAACCTAAACCTCCAATTGCGGCGGTGCTAGAGCGATCTGGGTGCAGCGGCTAAGGGTTTTGGGGTGCGGAGACAAGGGCCAGGCTGGGAGTGCCTTATATAGGGCCGAGGCGTGCCGGATTAGGGAATCCCCAGATTGGGAATTTCTCAGCTTCTTTTGAATCACGAGATAGAGTCCGTTTTCATCCCGATTGCTAGCAGGTACGGGCGCGGGGAGAATTAGAGATAAGATTTGGTAGCGAAATACAGGAGATTTTAGTTGGAGAATCCGTTTTGTCAGTTTGAGCTCGAGGAGCGGTAATGGCAGACGCGGTGTGGCCTCGCACGGGGAAGAAATCGAGTCAGAGACGACGACCCTGTGGTGGGGCCCAGACGTCAGTGAAGGAAGCGACGCGCACGGGGAAAGAGAGGGGCTGACATGCGAGAACCACATGTCGATCGGAGCGGCGTGGCGGCGTGCGGCGAGGAGGTCGCCTGGTGTTGGGCGTCTTTGAGAGCAGGTTGGGTTTGGCCCAACACTGTTCCGGAGGTTTTTAATTGAATTTTCTTTTTAGAAAATACTAGAAAATCCAAATAGCAATTAGAAAATAGCAAATGAACTCAGAAAAATTCTAGAAAATTCTAGAAAATGTATCCAAGCATATAGAAACCAAATAAAATAGTTTTGACAATTGTTGATGTTAGGATTAATCATATGAAATTGTTTTGATGCTAACAGTCCATATTAAGCTTTAAATAAAATTCAATGAAAATTCAAATGGTGAATTTTTCCAACTAGTAACAATTCAAAAGATTTTTAAAGCTCAGAAAATTGGGATGTTACATAGTTGGAGGCCCCCAAAGTATTGGAGCCAAAAGCACGACCGCTGGTGCTTGAGGGGCAGATCCCCTTACCTTGGTTTGTGTGAGCCTGAGTGGCACCGCGAGGGACCCTCTGTAACACCCCAGCCAAACACTGAGCCTAGAATGCCACCACGCTACTCTTTAAACTAATAATTATCGACACACTATAAAATTACAGCAAGAAAATAACAATAAACATATCCATAGATCATAAAAGAACATGCATAATTATGGATCAAACGATAATAAATAAGCAAGGGGAATATAACCAGGTAAATAGTCCAAAATAGCACCAACCAATGAATCCAAATCATTAAAACAAATAGTCTAGTCCAAAACGTTGTCCTAAACTTTATTCAACCTCTAACATGTCCAAGGGTAATCCAATTTTGAATGGAAAGATTCTTATGACAAATGATCATGTGTTGTCCATGTGCTCTACTCGCTCTCAGTTACGGCGTCCTTGAAGATCACCTAAAGACAACAAAAGAGCAAGGGTGAGTCCACGACTCAGCAAACACATCAATATACACCGAACAATAATAAATCAACAGCATTCAATAACTTCATTATCATCACAGGTACTTCTATTAATATTCTCATGTTGTTATCTTCCCTTTGTTTAACACACATTAATCTCATTTATGAATGCAACTCTAATCTACATGTCCACATGCACTTCTTTCGCGTATACCGGTATAGCATGAGTGAATGCTCGCGACAACATTCACTCTCAAGCCCGTTCCTCCATAAGGATCGGGGACCTCCTCCACTCCCGTGGAGTTGTGATCATTCATGATCACCTGCTCATATGCAAAGATGCTTATGTATGAAAAATGCACACTCCATCATATACATCATATCCAACTTTTCATCATGCTTGTCAACAAAGATATAAACATACCAATTCCTTGTTTGCAATTAAATAAAATAAAAGCACAACAATAATGGTAATAGAAGATAAAGAAAACAGTGATCAATCATTGATCGCTGTCTACCATGCACTTGCCTTTACTAGTTGCGACGCACGATTTGACTAGAAGATGGCAACAAGCACGACGTCTCTCCTACATTATATACACAAATTTCAATACAAGCTACAACATCAAGAATAGCAATCAAGAGACATCGCTCCTACCCGTCCCCAAATATACCACGCTTCTCCGGTACCGAATAGTTACCCATTGCTGTCTTGGTACTAAACGAACATAACTTTTGACTCAAAAGTCCGATCACGACCAACCACCCAGTTCTGGATTCTACACAAAATTCCCCTCAATTTCTTAGATTACAAAGTCTTCTAATTAAATCATCTAACCCTCCGTTTTTAGCCCAGAAAACCGATCTGTCCGCTTCGGAACAGCAGGTTTTACTAAATTCATAACTTTTGTTTCACCCAACCAAAATGCGAGTTCTTAGATTCTACAGAACCATTGGACAATTATCTACATCTTTCATGTAGATCAAAAACTCTAATTAGTCTATTTAATATTTTTAATCCGCAGTCTACCAAAACAGCGCCGAAAGACGACAACCACAATGACAGCAGCCTTCCGAAAATCATAACTCGAATTCTACTTGTCCGCTCGACATGATTAAATATGCTATAGAAATATATCGAAATTATCTACAATTAACTAGTAGATGATATTTCCAAAATTCGCCATTAAGGTATCCGAATAAATCGTTCAACAGTAACAATGAGCTAAACAGATCTATTAATCGTCCCTCGATTAGAAATTCTAAAACCTCTCTAATTAGACTCGATTCTAATCCCTAACTAAAATTGTAAAACCGAGAGGAAACAAAATTACAGATCATTACACACAAGAATCTAGATCTCGATCTTTTTTTCTAATCTCTTAGTATCTTTTTCAAGCCTTCATGCTCAAGAGCAATTCATGTAGCAACCATTTTACTAGTCACAACAACCAAACAACCGTGCATGCTATTTGTAGATCGGTTGTGATTACTTACTCGTGAGGTGACACCTCAACTGCATCCATGCAACAAGGAAGAGTTCCATCTACACACACGCACGGCAGCGACAAGCAAACCAAAAAGGAGGTGCGGTGAGATGTGCCAGTGACTCATGAAGACATGGCTGCGCTAGTACTTCTTGCAGGCAACCGCTCGGCAATCACAGGAGCCGCTGGCCGAAAGCATCTCCACGCGCCGGAAAATTCACGCAAAGAAGAAAGACTCACGCACGCGCGGCGGCAAGAAGATTCAGCAGCGGCGAAGACTCACGCGGCGGCGGTGCGGCGCTGCAAGGCGCGTCTGACGACGCGAGTCGCGAGCGACGCAAAAAAAATTGCAGGCGGCGCAATAGGGTGCAGGCGGCGGCTAGGTGGAGGAAAAAAAAAGAAAAAGACTGCTAGGGTTTCTAGAATCCACTCCCACGATTTATATAGCTCTTAAAAAAACTCTAAAATATTCTATTTTCACGTATTCTTTTTATTTAATTACGCACAAGCCCTTAAAGACGTTATTATTATTTATTTATTTATTTTTTCAGAATATTACATTCTACCCCCCTTAACAGAATTCGACCTCGAATTCTACTCGCCGTTCTACTCAAATAAAAACTACACTGCTGAAATTAAACAACAAAATAACACGTACCCGACGTGAACAACTCCGGATATTTCTCGCGCATGCGAGACTCCAACTCCCAAGTCGCTTCTCTCGATGATCGCCCACAAAGACCTTGACGATACCAACGCCTTGTGCCTCAAAGACTCGCTCGACCTCTCCGTCATCGCGCACCGACGCGACTCAATTGTGAGATCTTGCTCAATAGTCGCGCTCTAATGATATTTTATGCTCGGGTCTCTCAAAACTTTCTCAAAGATCGAGACGTGAAACACATTAGAACCCCACGCATGGACTCGTGAAGATCCAAGCGGTAGGCTAACTTCCCAATTCTTGCAATAATCGGGACGGTCCAACGTACTCGGGCTAAGCTTCCCTTTGGTACCGAATCAACAATACCTTTAGTGGGAGACACTCTCAAGAGCACTGGTCACCCACCGCAAACTCCAAGTCACGCCTCAAATCAAGATAACTTTTCTTTTGCATGCGCTCTGAGCCGCTAATGAGTTCTCGCCTCACCATGGCCACACGCTCAACGGTCTTCAATCCAAACCGACCCAAAATTGCCTTCTCTCAATCGCATCCCAACAAAGTGGCGATCCGCACTTCCGCCATAGAGAACCTCGAATGGCGGCTCTAATATCGAATGGTAACTATTATTATAAGCAAACTCGCAAGTGGCAATCGGTCCTCCCAACTACCCTTCCAAGACAAAACGCAAGATCGCAACATGTCCTCCAAAGTCCAATAGTACGCCTCATCGCCCATCCGTCTGTGGGTGAAACGATGTACTAAGGCGAGCTGTGCCCAATGCACTCTGCACTTTCCCGTAACTTGGAGACAAACTTGGCGTCCGCGTAAATGATGGTCTTGGGCACACCATGCGCCTTACTATTTCACGCACATAAATAGGAGCTAGATCACTCATTGAATTTGTCGTGCGAATAGGAATGAAGTCTTGAGACTTCTTGAATCGATCCACCACTACCCAAACTGCATCCTTCCTCCCGCGAACGAGGTAACGCCACCACAAAGTCCATAGAGATATCATCCCAAGGCCACTTGGGAACCTCCAAAGGTCGCAACAACCTGCGGGGCGCTTGTGCTCGGCTTTCACTTGGCCGACAAACACCACAAGAAGCCACATAGTTAGCAATATCCACCTTCATTCTTTTCCACCAAAAATTCATTTCAAATCTCGATACATCTTAGTCTCACCAGATGAACAGATTATGCAGTGCGATGTGCCTCCCTCAAGATATCATCTTTGACCTCCGCCTTTGTGGTACGCAAAGACGGCCTTTAAACCTCAAAGTACCGTAATCATCCATGCTAAAATCACCCTCTTTACCTCATCCAGACGCTTCCTAACCTCCTGTAATAGCGGTCACTCAGCTTCCTTCACGGTCCGGCATTGCCGACTCAAGAATCAATCGTGTCTCAACATGTGATGTGCCCGATAACAATAAGATATTCCCATGCGATCAAAATCAGCAATGAGGCAATCTAGAGTAGCGAGTCGCCTTGCGACTAAGGGCATCAAGAACTACATTGGCCTTGCACGATGATATCAATAGTAAGATCATAGTCCTTGATCAACTCCAACCACCTCCTTTGCCTCAAATTCAGATCCTTCTGAGTGAAGATATACTTGAGACTCTTGTGATCTGTGAATATATCACAAGGCTCGCCGTATAGATAATGCCTCCAAATCTTGAGAGCAAAGACAACCGCAGCCAACTCCAAATCATGGGTGGGATAATTCTGCTCGTGCTTCTTTAAGCGTCTCGACGCATAAGCTATCACCTTACCGCCTTGCATGAGAACACAAACAAGACCCACTCGAGACGATTCGAAAAGATCGTGAACCGCTTCCTAGCTCAGGAAGAGTGAGAATAGGAGAGGTCACCAACCTCTCTTTCAAAGTGCAGAAACTGCGCTCACACTCATCAGTCCACTGGTATCTCACACCTTTCTGAGTGAGCTGAGACATCGGTTTGGCGATGATAGAGAAATCCTGCACAAAACGCCGATAATATCCAGCCAAGCCCAAGAAACTCCTCACCTCCTTCACACTAGTCGGCCTCTTCCAATCCACCACTGTAGAGACCTTGCTAGGATCAACAAAGAATGCCTTGAGGATTTATCACATGACCCGTAAAACTCACTTCAAATCCGTAACTCACACTTCTTCAACTTAGCATAGAACTTGTGCTCTCTCAAGGTATCTAAAACCAACCTCAAATGACGCTCATGATCCTCATTGGTCTTGGAATAGATAAGAATATCATCAATGAACACCACCACGAAGTCATCTAGATACTCGTGTAACATGTTGTTCATGGTCTCCATAAAAATAGCAGGTGCATTAGTCAATCCGAAAGACATAACTTTATACTCATAATGCCCATACCGTGGAGAAAGCGGTCTTCTCTACATCCCGCTCACGCACACGGATTTGATTATACCACGATCGAGATCGATATTGAGAATACTTGAGCTCCATTCAACCGATCAAACAAATCCTCAATGCGGGCAATGGATATTTGTTCTTGATTGCGATCGCATTAAGCGCACGATAATCAACACACATGCGCCAACTCCCATCCTTCTTCTCTGAATAGAACAGAGCTCCCACGGCGATACGCTACGCCGATCAAACCTTTAGCCAACAAATCATCTAATTGCTTCTTCAACTCGTCCGAAACGGACGTGCTAGTCGATATGGAGACATCGAGATGGGACGAGTACCGGAACAAGATCAATGCGAACTCCACGCCTCGCGCAGTGGCAAGCCCTAAGCTCACCGGAACACATCCGGTAATCACTAACCACCGAATCTCCTCAATCCGCGGCCACACTCGATTTCGGCAAGAGCTAAAGAAGCCCGCCATTCCTTTGACGACCGAACAGCCCACCTAATATCGAAAGAGAGCGCGGCGGCGCACTGAAGGTCAAAGTCTCCCAGGGCGGTCCGCACGAGATTCTCTACGTAAGCGAGGATATCACGGCTCGATAAGAGTGCAACCAATCCATACCCAAGATAACGCCGAACGGCTCCATTTGAATAACTATCGATTCGCGTGAACTTCTCTCCATCAATGACAATAGAACACCCGTGACAAAAAGTGAGAGCTTGCAATAATTCCCCGTGAGAGCTAACTAACACCGATCGAGAAATCCATCAGATACTCAAGTTCGCTCTCCTAGCAAACGCCGTCGAGACAAACGAAAAGGTAGCCCCTGAATCAAAAAGGACTAAAGCATCAAACGAATCCACAAGCAAAGTACCTGTCACCACGTCAGACGACCCGCGGACTCATCTGTAGGCATGGCGTACACCCTGTGGCGCCATGGAGAAAGAAGACGACGGCATGGGCGAAAGCCCCAACAATCTGGCGGCGGTGCGGTAAAGCGGTCGTGCACCACGGCGGTGCGGAGGTGGCGGCCGCGAGTACCCTACCGAGGCGCCTAAGCCGAAGGAAGTGGCGTGGCCGAGGAGCAATCATCATCCGAAAGATCCTCGAGCAGGACCCACTGAAGAAGAAGATGGCACAGGCTCCCACTTGATCACACTAGCGGGGTTCTGGCGACACACCCGCTCCTTGTGACCCGGTCGGCCACACTGACGGCAATCTCCCGTCCAAGAGCACTCAGCAGCACGGTGTCCATCACCGCACTTAAAGCAAAGCATGCCCCGCCTCGACAGACGAAGAGCCGAGTACCGCAAAGGACGAGGCGCCGAAGAAGGGAACGGCCTCGACTGCTTAGACCTGAAAGACTGCGGTCCTCCCTTGAATTTCTTGAAAGCGGGTCGCTGAATAGACCCACTTCCCTCACTAGAGCTCCTCTTCTGGTCACCACCAGAAGCTACCACCCACCGTGAGGCTTGTCGCCTTTGTGAGTCGTGATCTCCAACTCCATGCCTCTAGCTTGCTCCACAACAGCCTGTAGTCATGGAGTGGAGTAGCTCCCAACACATGCCGCAGACTGCAGTGAGACCCCGACGGAACCTCTTGGCTTTACGAAGATCATCGTTAAGCACATCAAGGGACGGCTTAACCAAGTTGTTGAACTCACCTCATACTCACCAATAGACCTCTTCCCCGAGCAAAGGTCGCCAAGGCAACCTCCATCTTCTCAACAAAAGAGTAGGGGTAGAACTTTCCCTGAATCGATCAACAAAGTCCTCCCAAGTGATCGCCCTTGAGTGGTGGTCCTCAAGACAACACGCCTCCCACCAAATATCCGCTGCCCTTCACCGAAGGCCAAAGCGGACCCTCGATGTGAGGACATCTCTAAAGCTCCAAACTAACTCTCCATATAGCGCAACTTGATCCCGCTCGACCGGTGTGCCCGACCACAAACGGATCCAACCTCAACCCCATCCACTCTCAGTGACATCCGCGCCAGAACCGGTGGATGTGCGACAGAGCAACAACAGATGCCGCAGCGAATGGGTCGCTGGCGCGCTGACAAGGAAAGAGCACGGATCTCTCCCACCAACTGCTCTGCGGCAAAGCGGGGTCTCATCCCGACCACAACCGGAGGCGGGTCAATAAAGAATCCCCTCCATCGACTCATCTCATACAGGAGGTGGCTCCACGGAACCTCGCTGCGCCTCGACCTCCACGGCCAGCGGCCACCATGACCACGCCCTCTACCCCTCGGCATAGCTATTGTAATGCATTCAAAATTTCAATTTCGATTAAAAATAAGACTTTATTAATTTTTGTGGATTTTCTGAGTTTTTAAAACTTTTCCTAAAGTATATTAAGGCTAAAAGAATTTATGTGCAAAATCTATTACCAACTAAAAGTTGGAATTAATTTATTTAAGTCCGTAATGCCTCATAGAATTTCGTGAATTTTCTCAAAATTTTTGGACTTCATTTACTATTTTCTAAAGCCTATTTGAATTTCTGGAATTAAATCAATTGAAAAAGAATTTAAAATTCTACATAAAGATCGGGTCAAGCCCAAAGATCGCTTGCGCGTCTCGGCCCACTTTCTCCTCGCGAAGAACGCTGGCCGTCCGATCAAATCGAACGGCCGACATCAATCCACTCGGCCTTCTCTCCTCTCTCTGTCTCGTCTGTCAGTGGGGGCCACCGCACAGCAGCCGCCTTCCCCGCCCCTTCTTCTCCCCAGATCGCCGCGTCGCGCCATTACCGCTCGCCTGGAGCTCATCAAGCCCGTGATTCCCTCCCTCTCTTTCCTCGCATTCATCTCGATTCGATTCCGCCGCTCACTCCGCACTCGTCCCGCCATTACCCCTTCCATAACTCAGAACGCCACGCCTCACCTCCGCAACGGCCGTTGCCACCTCGCCCACGATCTCCATCTCCGGCCTCGCCCTCGCCCTATAAAGGGAGCACCAGTGCGCCTCCTCCTCAAGCTTTTGCCCCAACTCCTCGCCTCCCTCGCTCCCGATCGCGCATTTGGCTTTTCTCTCTCGCTGCCGAGCTCCAGGTTCACGCTCTAGCGCCACCACGGTGAACCTCCGGCCGCCTCGACGCACTACCGGCCGGCCAAGATCGCAACTCGTGCGCACCTCCGACCCTCGGGCGTCGCCGAGCTACCGCGCCAACGATCGAACCTCACCGCCTCTCGCCGTCGCCGACCATCTTCCGCCACGCTCGCCGCCAGTAGCGCCCTGAACCACGTCCTCCTCTATCTCAAGCGCACCTCCGAGCTCGCCGCGCCGCTCACGGCACCATTGGAACCCGAAGGCCCTCTCCGGCGCCGACGTGGTCGCCACCTCGAGCGCCACCTCACCGTTTTCGCGTGCGTGGCGTACCAAGTCGGCCGCGTGGTCGCCCGTATGGCATTTCGCCGGCCAAAGACACCGCCTTTCAGATCAAGCGCACCGAGTCCACCGTGGACTTATGGGCTCATTGTGGACTCATCCATACTGCGGGCCCACTTGTCGACCTCAAAGGCACAAGATCTGCTGACGTCACCGCGCAATAAAGATATTTTCCTTTAGAAATTTAATTGGGAAAATCGGAAATTCGATTTTAGGATTTAATTTGGGTTTTAAACTTCCAGAGCTCGTATTTCTTCATACAAACTCCGATTTAGGTGATTCAAATTTCTAAATTTGTATAAAATCAAGATCTAGCTAACTAAACCAAAATTATTTAATTTGGAATTAATTTGAATTTTCATTTGAATTTATTTGTGTTCATTTGAATTCTGCTTGAATTTGGAATATTTTCACGATAGATTTTGACGACTTCAGGAGCTTGACCCTATTGAAGAAGTAGAATACCAGAATTTGAACAAGGCAAGTTACACCATTGACCATTTTGCCCCCAATATTTAAAATTATTTAATTCTGCTTTAAATTATTATTGCATGCATAATTGTATTTATTTATTTTAAATTCTGCTTTAAATATTTAATTATTCCAATTCCTTTGTATAGCCAAATTTGATTGTTGTATTATCAATTCCTTGTAACCTTAGTCAAATGAATTTAAAAATAAATATATGCATAGCAAATGCTTAGACCATGAAATATTTGACTTTGGGAGAATTTAGCCAAAATTTCATAAATTGATAAAAAGCCTATGACATTGCTTTGTCATGGTGGACTTTTGCAAATGTCTTTGAAAATTTAAAAATAAAAGAAAATGGTTTGTACTTGGGCAAACATGGACCGCTGGTGGGTGCAGTTTATGCACCTGCCTGTTCGTTAGGATCGAGACCTGTGGTTTTTATTGAAAGTTGCCCAAGTAGATTAAGGACCGCCTTTGAGCCGCATCTTGCAAAAGCTCCACCAGACTACCACATGTTCTCAGATGGGTAACTGTGCTTAATAATTTGTATTACCTCATTATTGTTTATGCCATTTTGTTGTGTGGTGTCGGTTAGACTTTATTCCCACTTGGCGCAGAGGGGCTTCCGCAGTGGTTAGCCTAATGGAAGTGAAACCTTAGCGCACATTGGTATTGAGGTAGTGCATTGAAACGCCTTGTGATAATTGCCACCACACGCCTAAGGAAGCGTGTATTGGCCGGCATAACGGGCAAATTATCTCGTGTGGGTAAAGTTGTACCACCTCCGCAGAGTGTAAATCTATTCAATAGCCGTGTCCACGGCCATGGACATGCCGAGCAAAGCCACTCTAAGTTAGATTTGTTTTGGTTTTAAAATAACTTTGGACATGATTTGAGGATGGTTAATCCTTGTGGTAAATTTGGGTGTAGCCTTGTGATAGGAGGGTATCCTTCACCATGTTTCATATGGAGGTTATCCACTATAAAATGATAAATTTTAAATCTGATTTTAGTTATGTAATGGAAATGTGCCTTGAAACTTAGTATAACTATTTAAACCCAAAAGTCGATTTATGCAAATAAACCCTACAACCTTCCTTTGAATAACTTATGCATGCATTCTAAATTCAGTATTGGTGTAATTTACGAGCACAGCTGTAGTGCTCACTCTTGTTGAATATTATTATTCAGAGAAGACTGCTATCCGTAAGGTGAGGAGCGAGAACGATTAGGCAATACCTTCGCACGATTGCCTGTGGCGATCGTGTGGCTTACCATTATATTTTGCTTCCGCTAATGTTTTATTTATCCTCTACCCAGCTTGTAATAAACTCTATGCTTATTAAATATACACGCGGATATGTTTGTGATAACATTTTGTGACTGTGGTACACTGGAAATCCTCGGACTAGTGTATGAACACAGAGAATTCGGATCCTTCGCTCCCTGGGTTCGACAAAAGTGGTATCGAGCCATATCGATCGTAGGTCGTGACCTAGAAGGAAATCAAACCCTTAAGGATTTATTTTGAAAATAAAAAATAACTTGGTCTTCGAGTCATTCTCAACTTTTCTCTTGAAAATTATTTACTAACTCATCTCCTTTTCAAAATTGTAGATGGTCAAGTTCCAATGCCATTTCCCATGGAGTCTTTGTTGGTCATTGGGCCGCCATTCTCGGAAGATGATGCAAGACTTGAACTTTGAAGAAAGACCGACGTATCAAGGATACAAGTATA